>JAREIS010000177.1:1200000-1784941 GCA_030060385.1 Muscicapa striata striata
TGTGCAGGTCACTTGCTCTGCTCTCCAAAAGGCTTTGATTCAGAAAGGTTTTCTATTCAGCTGTTTCATGCTAGCTTGGTAACTAATGGTACCCAAAATACTAAAGCAATAATGGATTTTTTTTACCATTCTTGTCTCCTTTTAGGACATTACTTTAAAGATACAATTCTTGAGGCTTCTTCAGAGCTTCAGTGACCACCATGAGTGAGTATAAGAAGCTGTGGTGGGTTGTGGCTTGGTGCTGTTTGCCTGGCTGTGGTTCCAGGTGTCCTGGGCATGGGGCAGGCTCCACATGAAAGCAATGTTGTACTGTCTCTAAACTTCATGTTCCTTTCACCTCTTGCTGAAACAGCCTAAGAATTTGCACTGTGGTGGGCATGTCTGAATATGTCTGGTGTGGTTAAGTCCACCTCATCTTGTCTCATGTTGAAATGAGCTGAAACATGCACAGGATGAGTTAACACTTTCTGGCTGAAGGAATAAGGAGACAGCTTTCCTCTTTTTCTACCTTCTCCCCAAGAGCTGACAGTGAGCCAGGGAAATAGGATAAAAGTTTCTGTCTGCCTTCAAAAGGCATCCTTAGGAAAACCTGGGTCTGCTGGAGTAATTGAAGGGGTGATGCAGTTTGCTTGGGGTTATTTAATGCTGTGCTGCTGGTACAGAGTTGTTTGTGACTTGTGGAATTGCATCCTGCATTCCATCAGTGTCCTGTTGCTCTCATTCAGTCCTGGGAGATGGTTTCCACTTCCTTACAAACCCCTGTGTCAGAGGCATGTTACACTTCAGGTGCTGCTCATTGCTAGAGCCAGGCTGGGATTTTTGTGCAGGATTTTAATCCTGTTGGATAGATTTCAAATATCAGCCTTTTTGATTGTGGAATACTAGCTTTGAGAATGGGGAGCTGCTGGACAGGGAGGGAATGCTGACCTATTGTAAATCCTTCATGCAAGAAGACATTATTTGCCTGGGAATTGCTCCAGATTTTCCAATAAAATCTGTGTAGGTAATGTTGCTACTTAAGTGGCTGCTGCAAAAGATCTCAGGCTTGTTTGAGCAGGAAACAGCTCCCAGTTGTAACATCTGAGCAAGTGGAATGTGTGGAATCTGTTTGGGGGTGTTTAAATAACTACATGAACTTTCTATGAAATCACAGATAAGCTGTGTTAACTGAGGACAAGATGAGAGCAAAGTACTTGTATGCTGATATTTCACTGATACTAATGCAGTGAAATTGTGTCCAAACCAGACTTGCAGAACTGTTTCTTGCAGGGAAAGGAGGACTCTGTTCTCAATTCAGAAACATGTTCAGTCTTTACACAAGAGCCTCAGTGAGCACTAACCTGATGACAGTGTTGAAAGCAAAAAGGAACCTCACACTCATCACTGCATCCTCTGCTCCCTGAGCTTTCCTGAAAAGGAATCTTTGCTGTCTGATTTTGAACACTTGGAAGTAGAAAGGCTCTCAGGGAGCCCCTGGACTACGTTTCTACTCTGTCAGATTTATTCTGCATTTAGCTCATTTTACAGACAAAATAATTTATTTTCATTATGAAAAAATAAGTATTTGATAAAAAATTCTTGTACATCCTTGGGATTTATATCCATTCTTATTTGGATCTTTACATTCCATGATGTTTTAAATATTTCCAGGGTAAAGTTTGTTCAGATGATCAAATGCCAGGATGACTGAGTTCTTTCTTACAGTTTCTGCTTTCTTACTTAGAAAGAGATTTATTACTTAAAAGGAGCAATCACTATAGGGTGGAGAAAAACTTCAGGCTGTGAAAAAGTTTGCTATTTAATATTTATTTTCATCAGAAATTGAGCAAAATGTTGCTGAGATTTTTTTTTAAATGAGCATTATCAAAAAAATAATATTTAAAAACCATAAGATCCCAAACAAGTCAGCAAAGAACCATCATCTCAGAGCTAGTCAGTGTTGGAAGTAGCATTTGGTAAATTTTGGAGGAGGTTTTCCCAAGCTGCAGCTGGCTGGCCTGGTCCAGGGAGCAGAGTGGGAATGCTGTGAGGAGCAGCCAGGAGAAAGCAGCTTGCCTTTGTAGGCCTGTGGCTCTGCTTTGCATGGAATTGCATTTTTGCCTCTTGAATTCATCCTGCTTTTCTCCCCTCCTCCCCCACTGTGTTGCTTTAGGAACAAGTATCTCCTTTTGAACAGCCAGGAACTGAATGAGCTGAGTGCCATCTCCCATAAAGCCAACATCCCTGAAGTGGATGCAGTTGTCAACACTGACAGGTGAGAGGGGACTGAGGGTGTGGGTTGGCAGTTTGAGTTTTGGAAGCACTTAGACTGGAAGTTGGACATGAGCTATTTTGTTTGGCCTCTGTCTGTTCACCACACTTTCATTTCAGTGACTCCTTTCAGTGGGGGTGTCCAGGTTTGTGGGATGTTGATGGTCATTAGAAAATCTCAGGTTTTTAGAACCAAAAGCAACTTTATAACCCCTAAAAAGCGGGATTTGAGTTCATGGCTCAGACTTCACTGTGATGTGCTGGGTCTGCCTGTCTGGCCTTCCTCAGGTCAGGCATTGCAGACAAACCTGTGATCCCTCAAATCATTAATTGCTCCTGCTAATTAATCTTAGCTCTGGCATTCAGGAGCAGTGTGTGCACACATCAATGTCCATTTCCAGGCTGCATGCACACATCCAGGTGTCTGCTCAGAGTATTTTAAGAGCAGCTAATAACCAGAATAAGCTAAATTAGATTAACATGTTAAACCACTTACAGAATCTCTTCTGTTACATTTGAGTATCTGTTAGATGGACTGTTTTGATCTAATAATCTCTTTAATACACGATTCTGGTGTGTAAACCTCAGCAGATGGAAGGTTGTTTGCAGAATTTAGTTTGTCAGAATACTCCCAGAGTATCAGCAGGGACTTGGTCTGCACAGAGCAGATTTACCTCACTCCAGAAGGGAATCTCTAAGAGGATTTCTAGATTAGAGTTATTATGATAATACTGTGTCTCATTGGGAAGAACTTGGGGATTTTTCACCCCTAGCATTTAGTTTTCATGTTGCTTTTCTTAATGTGTGAGATCAAGGCATTACTTCTGCACGAGTTTAATGTAGGTGGATACTCCACTGAAGGTGCTGTTTAATACAAGCAGTATTGCAGTTGTACAGCCTCTGTGTTTTTACTATAATCTCATGTAGCATGCAGCTTTCCATACTCTGTTCTGCCTCCTAAATGAAATTTAGACTTTTCTTTACATTTTTTGAGGGGAAAAAAGGGGGATTTTTTCATTCCTAAGTTCACATATAGTATTTTTTTTTCTTATCCCTTGATTCAAGGTGTGAATTGGTATTTCTGAAATCATTAAAATTCTGAGAGAAAGATTTTCTTTTGGACTTATTTGGAAGTCATGTTGCAGGTATTGCAGATATTTACCAAGGGCAGGGAGGAGAACTCTTCTGCTGGTAGACCTAGCACAATATTTGTACTGTGTACTTCAGTAGTGAGATTTTAATCATCCAAAGCTCTGGAGCAGTGACTGGATTCAGTGCTCAGTGCTTGCCCAGCCCTTCCACTCAGCTATCATTTCTCCACCTGCTGCAGGAGCCTTGTCTGTGATGGGAAGAGAGGTTTATTGACCAGACTGCTTCAGGTCATGAAGAAGGAACCTGCAGAATCCTCCTTCAGGTAGGTTCTCTTTGCCTCTGTGAGCTGTTTGAGACCCCTGGGATGTAGCTTTGGTTTCATCCAGCTCATCCAGCTTAGAGCAGCTGAGAATGTTGGAGAATAAGCTGTGGAAGGGTCTGGCTTTGTTGTGGTGTGGTGGCAGTGCAGGTGTGAAGAAATGACAGCCAGTGATTTTTTGCAGGATCAACAGGTCTGACTCCAGCTTTGGAGTAGAATGAAACAGATCAGGAAACTGGATTTAAATTACAGTTGTGATCAAATACTTCCCTTGTCCCAAAACTAACACCTCCTTTCTTCTCTTTCTCAGGTTTTGGCAAGCAAGGGCCGTTGAAAGTTTTCTGCGAGGCACCACCTCCTATGCAGACCAGATGTTCCTCCTCAAGAGAGGACTCCTGGAGGTAAAGAAGTTTGTCAAGCATCCTCCATAGCATTCAAGAAGGATTTATCTGCAGTGAACCAAAAGTGGATAAAAATGTACTGTTAAATATTATGCTGGGTTTAAAACTCAGCAGGGAGATGAATGCCACTCAAGCTGCCCCCTTGCAGTAGTGGGGGAACAAACATTCAGGGAGATAAATCAGGGTCACAGTTTACTGGAGAAATCACAATAGATGCCACAAAAATAATATATTAAAACCTGCCCCTTATTCCTGTGTATCTATGACAAATATTGGGAACACTTATAAAAATACCTGTGAATTCTGCTTGTGGCAGCCAGATGTGGCCATTTGTCTAGCCTGCATCACTGGGAAGTTATTTTAACAGGAGATTCATCTGAATTTTTGTCTTTAATTTTGGTGTGACATTCAGTCACCCAAGAACTTGCAGATAAATGCTTTAAATCTTGATTAAATCAGAGTCTGTGTTGTGCTGCTGGCTTGGACTAAGCTGTAGCAATAACATGTTTTTCTCCCCTGCCAGCATATTCTCTACTGCATTGTTGATAGTGAGTGCAAGTCACGGGATGTGCTTCAGAGTTACTTTGACCTTCTGGGAGAGCTGATGAAATTCAATATTGATGCATTCAAGAGGTTCAACAAGTACATCAACACAGATGAGAAGGTAAATATTTGTAAAAGCTGCCCCCCTGTGGCTCAAATTTCACCCTTTTATAACCAAACATAGCACTAAAACTCAGATTCATTTGGGTTTGGTGTGGATTTAGAGCTTGGGGCACAATAAACATTAAGGGGTGAATTGCCAAAGTCCCTCAGTGTTTTCAGCAGTGCTCCAGCTGTCCTGAGCTGGTCAGCAAACATCACTCTGTTCCATCAGGCAGGTTTAAGGTCAGGCTCAAGGGTAGTAGAACATTTCCTGTGAAGTAGCCAGATTTGCAGTTAAGTTATAGGTTGTGGTCATTGAGACAGATCCAAAAAATCTTTTACTGGAGCTTGCAGTGGGAATTCCTTCATGAATAAGGCTTAAAATACTTGATACTGTAAAAAGATGCAGATATTTGATGTTATTTGAATTTAAAGATGTTTTAAGAAGCCATGGCTTATGTAATTAACTATAAAATTGAACTGCACATCAGTGGACAGCTCTGTGCAAAGTGGTTTCATGCTCCTGTGCACTTTGGACATAAAACATCAGCTGGTGGGCAGGTTCTGAATAGCTTTGTACTCTTGCTTTTGTTACTGTAATTTTTCTCTCATTGCTGTTAGGTCTGGTGGACCTTGGATGTATAAATGTATTTAAAAGAAAACTGTATTTATTTTGGAGGGTTTTGTCTAGTGAATTAACTCAAACATTCTAGGGAATGTCTTTTTATTTCCTATGATGCTTCCTATTTATTGATTTCTAACTGGGTTTAGTTCTCATTCTGTGTGACTCCCTCACTGTATTGATCCCTAGTGCTGTCTGCTTCTACAAAATCAGGGTAGGAAAACATGGAGCTGAAGGAATTCCCCCTCTTTCAAAACACTTTCATTGGAGTGTCATAGCCTCAAAAGAGATTTTAGGGATGCTAGGATGGCATTTTTCCATTCCATTGTGTCTTTAAGGGATCCTTTGGTCAGCTCTCAGTGCCAGTGTTGGCTTGGGCTGGGAGTGATGTCTCCTCTTACCTCGTTAGAGATAACAAAAAGCTAATGAACCTGAGTATGAATATATTTAAGTCTTTTAAATTCAAGACTAAAACCTTTCTGTTCAGTTCCAGGTATTTTTAAATCAGATCAACAGCTCTCTGGTGGACTCAAACATGCTCGTTCGCTGCATCACGCTGTCCCTGGACCGCTTTGAGAATCAGTCTGATGCTAAAGGTGACCAGGGAGCGAGGGTGTGGGACTGGGGGTGTTCAGTGCTGAAAATGGTTCATTTAAACCTGGCCTTTCACACTGCGGGGGTTAGACAAGGATTGCCACCCTCAGAGTTTGAGCACCAGTTCTTACTGCCCCAGTGCTTGGATCAGCATGTCTGAACCTGCAGCAGCTGGTGATTGTGTTTCTCCTCCTGCTGCAGTTGCAGAGGTCCTGTCCGAGTGCCGCCTGTTGTCCTACATGTCCCAGATGTCCATGAGAATGTCCTTCCTCTTCCGTCTCATCAATATTATCCACGTGCAGACACTGACACAGGTAAGGAGCTGGCAGGACTTGGCAGTTGCCTTACTGGGACTGGAGTTGTGAGCAGGGAGGAGCCTGGTTTCCCTGGAGGACACCCATGTCTCTTTGTCCTTGCTGTGTGCAGGAACACCTCCACCGTGTGCTTTCCACAGGCTTGTTTTATAGGGACTGTATACCACAGCTGGTATTCAGATCTTTTTGCTGTGTCATTTTCACTTGCAGGAAAATGTCAGTTGTTTGAACACGAGTTTAGTTATCCTAATGCTGGCCCGAAGGAAAGAAAAGCTCCCTTTTTATCTGCGCACCTTGCAACAGATGGAATACACAGAAAAATACCCTGGCTTCATCCTGAACAACTTCCACAGCCTCCTGCGGTTCTGGCAGCAGCATTACCTCAACAAGGATAAAGACAGCACCTGCTTAGAAAATGTATGTGATCCCCTTAGCATGGCAGCAGTCAATCACAGCAGCACCTGCCTGCCAGTGCCCTGGCAGAAATGGGAGGTTGAGAAGAGAAGGAAGAGAGGAAATTCTGCCCCCTGTGTAACTTCTGTGGTGCTTTTCATACCTCAGAGTCAGGCTGCCACAAGGCAGGTGCTGTAAACAGAGCCTGAAGGTCTTAGCTCTGGCACACAGAAGTGAGACTGCCAGTGCTGAGTGGGGTGGAGCTGGCAGGATGGCCAGGGAAGGGGAGGCGGGACAGAATCCAGTTCCCAGACTAGTTAGCACCTTAGCCAGACTGTTCCTTCTTCCTGGTGTGGCAAGCAGTGCAGGAGAAATATCTGATGTAGCTACTGGAAGCCAAGGGAGCAGCCTGCAGGTTTCTGTGCCAGAGCTGGTTTGTCTGGGAAACTGATGGGTAGAAATAACCAATTATCTAGTTATGTGGGTGACACATGGTCTGGGGTGGCCTTTTGGCTTTGAGAGAATAATGCAGGAGGAGTGTGAGTTGGTTTTTGTGTCATCTCAGGAGTTGGAGCTACTTCAGCATTGGCTGATCTGCAGCACCACAGCGTTTTGTGATGTTTGTGTTCGGACTGGACAGTAAAGGAGAAGTTTGGGATTATGGGTGTACTGGCCCAGGCGGGCTGGGGTCAGCCTGTGCTGCTCTTAGCAGCTGCCAGAGGCACTGGGAGTCCTTGTCTGCATCTGGAGAGCCAGCAGTGGTTGTACAGGGTGCAGTTGTTCAACACCCAGCCCTTGTGCCCCAGGGAGGGAGGGCAGAGTGGGAAATACAAAGTGTTGGTCACAGTGCGGGGCTGGGCAGCTGGGGTGAACAGGAAGTGATTTTCAGCTTTGGGAGGTGTTTCCTGCCATGGCCTCCGCTCACCCCCTGTTGTCTGTGCCCACAGAGCTCCTGTATTAGTTTTACCTACTGGAAAGAGACTGTTTCGATACTGCTCAGTCCGGACCGGACGTCCCCCTGTGCCATAGTGAGCTACATCGACGAGGCGTACATGGACATTGACAGAGACTTCTCTGAGGAGTAATCCCCACCTGCAGCTTTGATGGACAGCTCAGAGGGTCCCTGGCAGCCGGGCATTTCAGGGATTCGCTGTGTAGTGTGTGTGTGTGCAGCTTGGAGCTGTGGAGCGCCCCACCCCTGCCCCTGCCGGCCCCCAGCTCTGACCTCTGAGACTCGGACAGCTCTCTGGGCAACACATTCAGGGATGTATCTTCCAGTTGTTCTGGGATAAAAATAATCACCTGCACAAACCAGCCTGTATTATTTTTTTTCCTCTCTCCCAGTCCGGTGGGGCTGGCAGAAGGGGTTTTGCTGACATGAGGGTTCTCTGTATGTGCCGGTTGAGGTGTGGCTCTCTTAGGGCTGCTAGGACAAGCAAGTTGAAAAGCACAGCAATTGCCCTCCAGGTGTGAGGTCCAAGGAGCCCATCTGAGAGGACCCCAGCACCAACCACGTGCAAAGCCACCACGAGGACTCCCTGCAGGTGTAACTCTTCTGCTGGGCTGTGGGGTTGGTTAGAGCATGAGTGTGTGTGCGTGTGTGTGCTTTTAATTCCTGAGAGCCCCAGCTCCAGTCACCTCTTTACCATCACCTTTTGGATCATTTGGTACTAAATCTATCTGCATTAGGAGAGAACCTCTGCTCCTGCTGTCCTTCCTGCAGATCCTTGCCATCCAGAGGCGTTTCACAGTGCTGGAAGACAGAGACATTTCAGCAGTGGTGGAATTGCAACAGGGGTTGGCTTTTTCATGGAGCACTAGCATTAAAATGTACTAATTTTTTAAACTTGCGGCTTGTCCCTTCTTGGGTAACTAATCTGGTTTTAAAATCCTTTTCAGGACCATTGCTCTTGATGTTAATCTGCTATGCCTGGAAGTCTTATGTCAGTTTCTGCTTTCAGTCCTTAATATCAACACACACATAAATCTTGAAAGTGCAATATTTACTGGAGATGTCCGTTTTTTTCCTGGATCTGTTTTAATCAAAATGTGATAAATGCTGGGAATAAACACTCCTGGTTGAAAGTAACTTTGTAGGATATGTTGGGAAAGGGGGAATGGGGTTTTGGCAGTCTTGACTGCCAAACCTGCACATGTCCTGCCTGCCCACTACCACCATGTTGCTCCAACACATTCAGATACCCAGGAATGAGATACACTGCACTTAAGTCACTACATTTAAGTCAAAAACACGTCTTGCAGCTACAGCTAAAAGAAACCGGTTTGAAACACACATCTGAATTTTTTTAACATTTTCTAATTTATTTGATGAGATGACTTCAGCTCTGTCAGGCTCTGAAGGGGTGAGGATGTCCCAGAGCTGCAGCCTTTTGTCTTGTGGTTGCCAGCAGCATGAAACCCACCCTGAGGCTCCCTGTGCTGGGGCTGGAGGACTGAAGGAGCATTCAGCCCCAGGGACAGGACTTGTCTCTGAACGTCTCCCTTCCCCTTCTCCCACACCTCAGTGTCCTGCTCTGGGCTCACAGGGTGCTCAGAGCTGCTGAGCTTGTGCAAAGAGCTGGAGATCCTGGTGTCCCTCCCCTGGAGCTGCATCCCCCTCTGGTGAGGGTACCCTGGGGAGCTTCTTGCCATGGCAGCTTCACCCCTGTTCCTCACCAGTTCACCCTTCCCCTCCCTCCCCTCAGCTCATTTCTTTCTCATCTGTACTTTTTTTGTTCTTGGGTATTTGTATTTTTGGTGTATCTTTGCTTCTTCTTAACTGTAATAGATGTACACTTTAAAAATAAATGCTTCAAATTAAAAGGCTTTTAAGTTAAGGGATACCTTTTCCACAGTGTAGTTAATCCACTGATTGCTGCTGTAAGCCTGCAGCCTCACTGCCCTCTCTCTCTTTTAAAGACAGTTGGGGGCCCAGCTGCCTCTGGCTTTGCCCATGGGCCTGGGGGAAGCTGAGCTGAGCCCACACCATCTCTGGCGGTTCTCCAGGCCTGGGAGCATAGGCTCAGCTTTGCTTTTGGGCTGATTTGGGCAGCAGAGAAGGGCACAGGGAAGAAAACCCTGGCAGCTCCTCCAGGGGTGGAGCGTGCTGGGCTCCAGGGAAAAGACTCTGCCCCAGTGCACAGAGGGGCACAGGCAAATCCCACCTGGGGCCACATTCCTTTGGAATGTCTGTCCATGCCAGATGCCTCAAGAATCTCATGGTGAGAGGGACCAGACCCATGGAAGTGGCAACAGGCTCTGGGCCGGAATGGGAGGGAAGTGGGGACCCCCCCTGGCAGTAACAAATTCCTCTGGAAGTCTGCACTGTCCCCATGGATTGCTGAGGTTCATCCTGCCCTGATTAATGCTGATTTCCTAACTGCAAATAAACATATTAAATGGAAACTATTAAAGAAATCTATTTTAAAGAAATGAGTAGAGATGTCTTTCTTTCCAGTGCTTTGCCAAAGCCATAACCCCCTCCAGGGCTGTATTAGGGGGCTTTATGTTGTCAGTAGTGGCTGAGGTTTGCCTCAGCTCTGGTCCCCTGCAGTTAGAGATGTGGTTTGGTGGGGAGGTAAAACCTGTCCCAAGCCAGGGCCATAGAGCTGGGAGAGGGAGGACTGGGCTTCTCTCCTGCCTGTGCTTCTCTATGAAAAATACCCCCCAAGACCCCAGGGCCAGAGGCCAAGGCCCTGGTTACCCTGTGACACAGAACAGAGCCAGTCCTGGCAGATTGATGTTTATTCAAGCAGTGCAAAGCTGACAGTGACTGTTGCAGTCGCTTGTCTCCTACCTAACAGCAGCAGCTGGGACAGGGCAGGGCAGTCAGGCTCCTAATGCTGGAAAAAATCCCCAAAGGGCTTTGGTGAGAGGGGGCTCCAGAGGCAGGGAGCTCCAGCATCAGCGGGAGGTGAGGTAGCAGTGCCTCAGCAGGAGGTGACTGTGGCTGTGTGGTCACTCCCTGGCTCCAGGGCTGACAGGAGCCCCTGCCCACCTGCCCATGCTGCCATCCAGCTGTGCCCACCTCCCCACACTCCCATCCAGGAGTGCCCACCTCCCCACATTCCCATCCAGCTGTGCCCACCTCCCCACGTTCCCATCCAGCTGTGCCCACCTCCCCACATTCCCATCCAGCTGTGCCCACCCCCCACGCTCCCATCCAGCTGTGCCCACCCCCCCACGCTCCCATCCAGGAGTACCCAGAACCCCACATTCCATCCAGGTGTGCCCACCTCCCCACATTCCCCCCCAGGTGTGCCCACCCCCCACCCTGCCCCCCAGGCGTGCCCACCTTGGCGATGCCGTCCCTGGTGCGTGCGCGCAGTTTGTTGACCTGGCTCTCG
Organism: Muscicapa striata striata; assembly: GCA_030060385.1. Lineage (NCBI taxonomy): Eukaryota > Metazoa > Chordata > Aves > Passeriformes > Muscicapidae > Muscicapa > Muscicapa striata. The sequence continues at coordinate 1,210,977 of JAREIS010000177.1, forward strand.
GCGATGTCGGCGCGCTCCTCGGCGTCGTCCAGCTCATGCTGCACCTTGCGGTACTTCACCAGGTTGGAGTTGGCCTGCTGCTCCTGGGCAGGGACAGGGGAGGGGTGGGTGCACGGGGCACAGGGACAGCAGGCTCTGGGCCCCCCACAAGGCTCTCATGGCCCCTGGCAGCCGTGGCAGGCAGTCCCAGGGAGGGACAGCCCTACCCCTGTCCCAGAGCAGAGAAGGGCACTTACTGCCTCCTCAAACTGGCGCTTGTAGCTCTTGACCTTGCTCTGCAGCTTGTCAATCAGGTCCTGCATCCGAGCCAAGTTCTTTCGGTCTTCCTCACCCTGCAAGAGCCCCAGCTCCCTTAGCCAGAGCCCAGCAGCCCCTCACCTCCACCTTTATCAGAGTCCCAGTGGTGCCAGTCACAAACGCAGCACCAACCCACCCCACCAACCCAGCCCTGTGTCACAGCATCCATCCCTTGGTCCCACCATTGTGTCCCATCACCCAGCTCAGGAGGTGTAGGGAAACTGGGAGAAGGACCTAGAGCAGGAAGAGGATGTTGTGACAAGGAGAAGCTTGTGCAGTTGTTGTCATTCCCCAGACAGAACCCAGAAGTCCAGGCTGGGCTGGGCTTGGTGGGTGGGTTCTTGGGTAACATGAGGCCAAGCAAAGAGAATTGTGCCAGGTGCTGCTGGAGTGGGGCTGGACCTGTGTCCAGAGCTGCTGTACCTGGTAGCTCAGCTCCTTGACCCTGCGCTCGTACTTGCGAATGCCCTTCTGGGCATCTGCCATCTTCTTCTGCTCCATATCCAGCTCTCCCTCCAGCTCCCGCACCTGCAGGGGCACAGACTGGATCAGCACTTGGCTCCCAAGCACCAGCCCAGCTAAAGCCAAGTCACTTCTGCAGCTCAGAGAAGCCACAGCAGAGGCTGAAACCATCCTGAGCTGGGTCCAGGCTGGCAGGGCCTTGGGGATTGTCCCCATGTGCCCCAGAGCCACCACCTGTCCTCAGAGGGATGGGGCAGAGTCTGGTGCCACAGGGACTGGGGCAGCCCCTGGAATCAGCTGCTGAAGAGCACAGCCAGGGATCTGCCCCTACTTCCTCACCCTGCCCTCCAGCTTCTGGATCGTCTTCTTGCCCCCCTTGAGAGCAATCTGCTCTGCCTCGTTCAGGCGCAGCTGCAGGTCCTTGATGGTCTGCTCCATGTTCTTCTTCATGCGCTCCAGGTGAGAACTCATGTCCTGTTCCTTCTTCAGCTCCTCTGCCATCATGGCAGCCTGCAAGGCAGAGAGCAGGACATCACCTCAAGGCCAGGCAGCCCTGCCAGACCAGGGGCTCAGTGGAGACGTTGTGAGACCCTCCCCAGCCACACAGCAGTCCCCATCACCCTCTTACATCCATGATGGCCTTCTTTGCCTTCTCCTCAAAGTTGCGACACTCCTGCACCGCATCCTCCACGTCGCTGCACAGCTGGGAGATGTCTGCCTCCAGCTTCTTCTTTTGGTTGATCAGCCCCATGTTCTGCACACAGAGCAGGTTCAGCGTGACCAGGGCTGGTCATTCACCGCTGCTGCCTGCGGTGCAGACACAGCACTGGGCAGTGCCCACCTGGGAGTGGAGCAGAGTGGCCCTCTCGGTGGTCTCCAGCAGCTCCTGCTCTGCCAGCTTCCTGCTCCTCTCTGCCTGCTCCAGGGCTGCCCGCAGCTCCTCCAGCTCTGCCAGCAGCAGGTTGCTGCGGCGCTCCAGGGCACCTACCTGCTCCTTCAGGTCATCGTTGTGGTGCTGGGTGTCATCCAGCTCGATCTGCAGGTCCTGTGGGCAGCCCGGGGTCAGTGGGGACAGCGCAGAGCTGGGCTGGCAGCAGCGGCAGCACCGAGCCTGTCCCAACCTTGATCTGGGCCTGCAGCTGGCGGCTCAGCTTCTGGAAGTCGGCAGCCTGGCGGTTGGCGTGGTTCAGCTGGATCTCCATCTCGTTCAGGTCCCCCTCCATCTTCTTCCTGAGGCGCACGGCCTCGTTCTTGGCCCGGGCCTCGGCGTCGAGCGAGGCCTGCATGGAGTCCATGGCGCGCTGGTGGTTGCGCCTGCAGCAGAGGCCGAGCGTCACCCTGGGGACGCCAGGCCCGGGGCAGCCCTGGCAGGGCCAGCTCTGCAGTGCTGTCCCAGCCTGTCCCCTCACCCCACACACCTCAGGCTCTCAAACTCCTCGTCCTTCTCCGCCAGCTTCCTGTCCATCTCGGCCTTGATCTGGTTCAGCTCCAGCTGGATGCGCAGGGTCTTGCTCTCCTCGTGCTCCAGGGCTCCCTAGAGACAGCTCAGCCATGGCAAGGTGGTTCCTGGGAAGGGGCTGTCCCTGGTCACCCACCCCACCCTGGCCTTGTCCCCCAGCCTGTTGTTGTGGTGGAACCCCCCAGTGCCTGTCCCCCCATAAATGGGATTCCCAGGGGTCACAGCCTGGCTCAGGGCTGTCACCCCCCAGCAGTATCCAACCAGAGCTGCAGGGTGGGCTAGTGGCTCCTGGGGGCAGCCAGGAGCATATGGGAAACAGGACTCACCTCAGCCTCCTCCAGAGCTGCCTGGATATCGCTCTTCTCGCTCTCCAGCACTTTCTTCACCTTCTCCAGCTCATGGATGGTTTTGCCACCCAGACTGATCTGGTCAGTCAAATCAGCAATTTCCTCTGCCAGGAACAGGAGGAGTTTGGTCAGGAAGGAGTTTGTGGGGCCAGCCCTGTGCAGGTAACATCCCCATCCTCCTGCCCAGGCTCAGCTGATGTCCCTCTGCCCCTTGGAGAGCAGCCAAGGCTGTGCTTGGGGACCATCCTGCAGTCTGGGAGAGAGCATAGAAGAGGCCTTAAGGACCTGGGGAGGCCTGTTTGTCCAACAGCAACACCCCCAAGGCAGTGCCATGCCACAGCCATGGCACTCAGCAGCACCATTTGGGAGCAGGAGCCATTTGAGGACAGGAGCCAAGTGGCTCTGCCTGTCGTCCCAGAGTGTCCCCAGCATGAGGGTAGGACACACACTGGCATCCCAGCAGGGCTGCATCCCTCCAATGGACGAGCTGAGCAGCAAGGTCCTCTCCTGGCCAACCAGGGACCCAATAGCACATGCCTGCAGACAGGGCAGGAGAAGGAGCCTGGGCAGAGCCCCAGGGGAGGGCTTGAGCCCAGTCCTACCCTGCAGGTTCTTGTTCTCCCTCTTGAGGGTCTCCAGGTTGTCCAGGGACTCCTCGTAGGCGTTCTTGAGCTTGAAGAGCTCCGTGCTCAGGCTGCGCGACTCCTTCTGCGACGCCTCCAGCTCCACCTGGGTCTCCTCGTATTTCTGCTTCCACTCAGCCAGGATCCTGTCAAAGTTGCGCTGCTTCTTGTCCAGGGCAGCGCAGGCTGAGTTGGCACGTTCCAGGTCCACCGACAGGTCCTCGATCTCGGTCTGCAGCCGGTGCTTGCTCTTCTCCAGCGAGGAGCACTTGGCATGGGCAGTCCCCACGGCCTCCTCTGCCTCCTGCAGCCGTGTGGCCAACTTCTTCCTGCCAATGGCACCGGGCTGAGCACTCCCTGCCCAGCGCCATCCCACCCCACAGCCTCCAATGCAGGCAGGAACGTGCTGTGTCACCCCGGGTCTGGGAGAGCCCCATTGCTGGACAGAGCTGCCACCTACAAGGAACCAGCTTGTGCCATGGGACTTACTTGGCTTCCTCCAACTCCTCAGTCCTCTGGATGGCATCAGTCTCGTACTTGGTTCTCCACTGGGCCACCTCAGCATTGGCTTTGGACAAGTTCCTCTGGAGCTCGCTCTTGGCCTCCACCTCCTCCTCGTACTGCTCCCGCAGCAGGTCACAGTCGTGCCGGGAGGCTTGCAGGGCATGGGCCAGGGCATTCTTGCTCTGAGGAAGAGAGAGCAGCAGCTGGCTCCAGGCTCCAGGACACAGGCCGTGGCACCAGGACGGGGAGCAGCAGCAGGGAACTTCTGTTTTTCCTGGGTGAAGAGCTGCCCTGTGTGCAGGGTATGCCCCACCTCCCCAGCCCAAGGGTCTGGGCCACTGCCACAGTGTCACTCAGAGACCAGCCATGCCCTGAAATCCCACCTTGGTCTCTTCATCCAGCTGCCTCTTGAGTTCCTCAATGCTCTGTGTGAACGAGACCTTGCCACGGCTCAGCTGGTTGATAAAGGACTCCTTCTCCTCCAGCAGCCGAGTAAGCTCCCCTGGGTTCAAACAGGGCCAAAACAGCTACTTGAGGGCTGTAGGGCTGCAATCTGCACTAGCCCACATTCCCCCAGAACCTGTGGCTGTGCCTCCAGCTTCCCCAGATGTATCCCCACCAGGGCAAGCTGGGCCATGGGCAGAGGTGCAACAAATTAAAGGCAAAGAATGCCAGTGAGGAATCGCTCCTGAGGCACAACTAGCTTTTCCTCCATGGGAGGAGGGCAGACTGCCCAGCTGAACCCCAGTCCCCCAGCCATACAGCCCAGAGCCAGAGCAGTCCTGAGGCAGCCAGGTGCCCCTGGTGTGTGCCCCACGCACCGTTCTCAGTCTGCAGCCGGCCCCGCTGGGCGTTCACGTCCAACAGCTGCCGCTGCAGCTCGTCCACCTTGGCCTTGGCCTCGTTCAGCTGGTCCTCGTAGGTGCGGCACAGCTTCTCAGCATTGGCCTGCAGGCACCAAGCACAGCCTGCCTGAGCTCAGCTCTGGCCACAGATCACAGGCCTCCCACCCTGGGATACCCTGCCCTGCTCAGGGGATCCTATGGGCACACAAGGCAGAGAGCAGGAGCCAGCCAGAGCTCGCTGCTAAGCTAACATTAGCTCTCTGCAGTCAAGTCTCCCAATAAAATGTCTTCCCAGAGCCTCCAGACTTGACTAGGACAATGAAAGCCTCCTGTAGTGACATAGGGTCAAGCCATGGGTCAAACAGGGACTTGGCTATGGCAGAGAGCTATTGAGACACCACCCCATGGCTATGGCTGTGCTGGTCACGCTGCACCCAGCTGCACCAATGTCCACAGGAGAGGCCAGCCAGAGAACCAGGACCCACCTTGTTCTTGGTGATGTACTCAACGTTGGATGACAGGTCATCAATCTCCATCTTCATCTCGCTCTTCTCCTTCTCCAGCTTCTGCTTGACTCGCTGCAGGCTGTCGATCTGCTCGCCCAGCTCTCCCACGCTGTCCGCGTGCTTCTTGCGCAGCGCGGCCGCCGTGGCCTCGTGCTGCAGTGTGGCCTCCTCCAGGTCCCTCCGCAGCTTCAGGAACTCGGCCTCCCTCTTCTTGCTGAGCTCCAGCTGCATGGCCGTGCTGCCCCCCGCCTCCTCCAGCCGCTCGCTCAGCTCCTCCAGCTCCCGCGACACCTCCGCCCGCTGCTTCTCCGCCTTGGCCCTGGCGGCGCGCTCGGCCTCCAGCTCCTCCTCCAGCTCCTCCACGCGTGCCTGCACACACACAACAGGGCAGATGCTCCAAGCTCTGCCTGGAGCTCCAGCATCTCTGCTCTCCACAGCGGAGCAGTATCTCTGATGATGATGGGAGGCAAAACCACAAGCCTTGGGCTGTTTTGGGAGGCAGGTGCTCCTTGGTAGCACGTTTGGAGCTCCTGCTCTCCTCTGTCCCTGCCATCAGGATCTAGCTGGCATCAGCTTCTTTTCATGTGAACTTTCATGACTGTGGGGACCTGTCTGATAGGAAGAAGCCCACTATCCTAGATTTGGGTTTTCAAAATTTGGTTACTGGATTAAAGGTTTTATTTTGGACAGAGAACTAAACCCTGGAAGCTGTTCCCCAGGTTGATGATAGTGGTCACCTCAGTAGCTCATTGTTTAATTTTCAACCCACCATGTTTTGGCAGAGGGCTTGGCTCCTGCTACCCATACCAGCTTTGTTCAAGGAGATGCCCCTGTGCTCAGAGGGGGACTGGCTCATGCAGATTCCCCAGCACATCACATCTAATGGAAATTTTGGATTCCCAGGATGTAAGAACAGCTTTTCCCACCACACCTGGACCTCCTTGATCTTCTTCTGCAGCTGGGCCTCCATCACTTGCCCATCTTCAATCCTTGAGTTCAGCTGACTCATCTCAAAGTCTTTCCTGTACAGACAGAAGACAGAGCCTCTGGTCAAACAAACACTGTGCTGACAGGTCCTTCTGGCTCCTAGATTTTCCTGCACTCTTACATTCGGGCCAGAGGATGAACAAACCCACAATGGAAAGGGATAAGCAGCAGCTCATGGAAGGCTCACAAGAAGGACTGAAGTAGCCAAATTGGCAGACAACTGGCTCTGAGGGTTTCCCTCTGAGGTCCCAAGGTGTTCTCCAGTTCCCAGTGAGAATGGGACATGACTGGAGCCTGTACTTGCAGCTGAGACCCCAGCAGTGTGTTGGGTCGTGCCAGGCAGGTCCCTCCTCTCCAGCCTCACATACAAGGGAAGGTCTGTCGTGCCCTGGTCTATGAGCCTGTCACAGGCTCCTCAGCCTCTCTGCTAAGTGCCCAGGAATACCAAGCCCTTCCTGTACCTGGACTGGTCACACAGCAGTGCCCAGAGCCACAGTCTCCTGCACAAACCACACATCTGCTGGATTTAGAGATGCAGAGCAAGCACAGAGCCTAGGCATGTCACACACTCACTTCTTGAGCTTCTCATCCAGCTGCTGTTTGTCATTCTCCAGATCCATTACAGACTCTTGGGACAGCTTCAGGTCTCCTTCAAGCTTCCTCTTTGCTCTCTCCAGGTCCATGCGGACCTTCTTCTCTTGTTCAAGAGAGCTTTCCAGCTGGAGAATGAAGGCAGGTGGGGTAGGGAGGGAAAGGACCTTCTGTAGCCCCACCCCTGCCCATGGCCACTGCTGTGGGAGCTTCACCAATCCCCTGGGGTTTCCCAGCTGGTCTCCAGTCCCATTCCCTCAGCCCAGGCCTGCTCTCCATGAGGTGCTCTACATCACCTCTTGTTTCAGGGGGAGTTTGTCAATGGGATTATTCATCAACTGGCCATATTAAAGGGGATCTGGTAATGATCCCATACTCCAGATCCCACTCTGGGACAGCCTTTGGGCTCTCCTGGACATGTGACTCAAACCTCTCTTGCTTTATTCTCACTGGCCAATGACTCACATCATCCACTTGCTGCTCCAGTTTGACCTTGACTTTGGTCAGTGTGTTGACCTTGTCTTCCTCAGCCTGCAGGTCATCCAGGGCCTGCTGATGGGCCTCTTGCAGGGCTTTCTTCTCTTTTGTCAGCTTGGCAATGATCTCATCCAGACCAGCCATCTCCTCAATCAGGTTTTTAACCTGGATCAGTGAGGACAAAAGTAGAGAGCATCTCCTCAGAGGGAGGAGGTGCAAAGCTACTCCAGCAGCCTGACCCTCGAAAGGCAGGAGTCCATCCATGGGCAACAGCAGCTCAGCTCCCCACCAGCAGCCAGTCCCTCTCCCACTGGCCAGGCTGGGTTTTCCATGCCTCAGATCACTTGCCACAGCACAGAGCCATTTGCCCACAGCCCTCTGGACATGGAGGGTTTTTCCCTCTGCCCTGCCCCAGTTTCCCCACACCAGCAGCCTTATCCCAGATGTTTCTCTGGTGTCCCCACAAGCACTGAGGCTGGACCCTGCAGGGAGGTCAGTTACCTTGTTCTCTGTGGCGTGTTTCTCCTTCTCCACCTTGGCCAGGGTGAGCTCCAGGTCGTCGATGTCCTTCTTCAGCTCTGCACACTCATCCTCCAGCTTGCGTTTCTTGGCGGTGAGCTCTGAGCTCATCTCCTCCTCATCCTCCACACGCTCCATCAGCTCCTTCACCTTGGCCTCCAGCTGGATCTTGGACTTGATGAGCAGGTCAATGCGTTCCTCTGCATCTGCCAGGTTGTCTTGCTCCTGGGAGAGGCACAGGAGAGCCAGTGCTCACCCTCTGCCCCAGGACTCTGCTCTCAGCCCTGCTGCCTTGGTCTTCTCCTGGAATGGCAGAGCAAGCCCGAGGTGCCCAGGTGCACAAAAAATACAGCTCCAGTCATGCCTGTCATCAAGGTTCTCAGGACAGCCACTCACCCTAACCAGGGCCAAAGAGCAACTCAGTCTTTCCAGTGGAAGGACAGGCTGGCATGAAAAACAGCACAAAATTTGGCAAGCAAACATTGCCATCCCCTCTCAGCCCTTTGTGAGGAGAACACCCTTCCCAGGTCACAAATCCCTGTGACAGCCCCAGGACATGATGGCACTTCAGGTCTGCAGGCTTAGGTTGTGCTTCAGACAGATTGTGGCAGTGAGGGAGCTTCAGAAATGGAAGAGGCTAAAGGAGGGTTCTAGGACATTCTGCTCCTTCTTCTACCCATGGGCCCTGCATTGTCTTAACACCCCCACAGAGAGGGTGAGGCACTCACTGCCTGCAGCTGGAGAGCCAGGTCGTTCTTCTCCTGGATCATGGAGACTTGCTTCTCTTCCAGCTCCTTCCTCTTAGCCTCAGACTTCTCCAGAGCCTCCTTCAGCTTCTGGAATTCCTCCTTCAGGTTGGACATTTCCTTCTCAGTCTGAGCAGACTTGAGTAAAGGCTTGATCTTGAAGAACAGCTTCATCCAGGACCAGTTCTTGACAGCATTGAAGGCACGGATGTTCCACTGGATGGTATAGAGGGCTTCCCTGAGGGAATACAAGCACAGCATCATCAGGGGTGGGCATTCCCCATGTCCCACCCTGGCTTCTGCAGGCCTGGATATGGGCCCATTCTCCAGCAGCTGGACAAATGGCAGAATGGTGAATGAATGGGACATTGTCTGTCACTGTACTGGCCCTGCTGGGATGGGTGGGGTGGCCTGGATTTCAGCTCTCCTCACTCTGCCTCCCTCTGAATCTTCCCGTGGAAACAAGAGGCTCCCCACAGCTACATCCTCTCTACCAAGGCCATGCCAGACCTCTTCCAGGTTTGCCTCCATCCCTCAGGACCAATCACTCACTGCCAGACGCAAGCAAACCCCACAGGTCAAACCCACAGACACACACACAGGAGACAAGGAGACACAAAGTTCTGCCTTTTGCCCCCACAGCTCTACCTCCTGCTGATGATCTTCTGATACTCCACACGCATGAGGTACCCACGGATCCTGGCCTGGAGCATGGTCAGGACCTTGGCCAGACGCTCGTCTCGCATCTCCTCCAGCAAGCCCAGCAAACCAGCCTTGAAAAACACCTGTGGGCAGGAGAGTGGAGTCACCAACAGAAGGACAGAGGGCTCAGGGGTTACACAGCCTGCCAGGGAAACATGGAGAGGCACCCACACATAGCACAGGCACAAGAAACCAGATCTGCCCTGAGCACATCATGCTCCCCAGCAGGGACAAGAGGATGTGCTGGGTGGGATGAGGTCAGGCAGCAGGGACCTGCTCAGAGCTGTTCTTTCTCTTCCCAGCCTGCATCCTCCTCTGCCCTCCTGAGTCTCTTCAAGGGCCACCCAGAGTTCAGGGTTACAGCAGGGCTGTGGCCAAGCATGTACAGGCATGGAGAGTGACAGGAGGGGAAAGTTCTCCCTCCCAAGGATCAGCTGCCTGCTCTCACCTTGGTGTGACCAAACTTGTACTGAGCACGGTCCAGTTCCAGGGAGATCAGCAGCTTCTCTGTGGCCTTCCTGCTGTCCACAAACTTGTCTTCTGGGATGGCTGCTGGGTTGAGGATACGGTAGCTGTGGGGCAGAGCAGAGGGAGCCATGCAAAGGACTGCAGCACCAGAACCATCCCAGAGCCCCAGGCATGCCACTTCCCACTGCAGCCATGGGGCTGCCCCACGGGCTGGAGCTGGGTGTGAACCAGCTGCTGCAGGGCACAGGATTGCAGGCACCAGGGAATGGCAGATTTTAGTCCCTGAACATCAGGGAGACTGTGCAAGGAGCCCATTGGCCTCACTAGGCCTGGACTAAGCAGCATGGACGGGATCCTAAGGTGAGAACCCTAAGGATCCATCCCAAGGGCAGAGAGAAATCTGAGCCAGGATCAGAGGGGCCTGAGCCTTGACCCCTCCCCCTGCACCAGCCCTGCATTCAGCACCTCAGACATCCAGATCTCATCCCAAACTCTCCGTGTCTGGCACCCCAGAGCCAGCAGCAGAGCTACCCCAAACTGGACAGGCACTGGGGGTATATGGGGACTCAGATCAGCCCTGCACAAGCTGAGGAGCAGGTCAGAGCCAGGACTAGTGTGTCTGTCCCTGAAACACGTGCTGGGTGAGGAGGAAGAGGGGGGTTACCGCTGCTTGAAGTCTGCGTAGAGGATCCTGTTGGGGAATCCCTTGCGGCAGATGCGGATCCCCTCCAGCACCCCGTTACACCGCAGCTGGTGCAGCACCAGGAAGGAATCCATGGCTCCTGGGGGCAGGACACACAGGGAGCACATGCTCAGCACAAGAAGGCAAGGGAATGGAGCTGCAGCCTGGGTCTGAACCCTGGGAACAGCCCATGTTCACCTGGTTTGAACACAGATGTTAGACTGTCCTGCTAAGCAGGTCAGTGCTGTGCTGAGTGCCAGTGCTGCAGCCTGGGCTTGGATGGCAGAGCTCAGCCTGGAAGACTCATCCATGCCTGCTGTTACACAAGTGCCAGGCTGCACAGCCAAAATGGGAGCCTGGCAAAGCTCCTTCTCGCCAGCACAGGAGGCTGATCTGGGTCACAGGAGTTCCAACACTGAGAAGGGGTCAGGGCTCAATGGCAGCATGGAAAGGCTTGGGGAGAGGGTGGGTGCAAGAATCCCTGCCAGTTCCCACATGTTCTGTCCCCAGGGGCACTGCCAGGCTGCTGTCCCATACCTGGGGTCTTTGTCTCGTTGGGGATGATGCAGCGCACGAAGTGGGGCTGGGTGGAGCGCAGGTTGGTCATCAGCTTGTTGAGATTCTCCTGCAGGGCAGACACAGGGGCTGAGGGGACAGCTCTGCTTCCCCACAGTGCTTCTCTTTCTCTCCAGCCCCTTTCCCCCACAGGCAGGGAGGGAGAGGGAGCAGACCCTGAGAGCCCCCTGTGGCATGGGAAAGGGGGAATTTCCTCCTGCTATCCTGGCAGTGACATCCCCACCTGGGGCAGGATCAGTGCCTCCTGCCAGGGTGGGAGACTATCCCATGGCAGACAGGCCAAGGGGCACTGGCAGGTTTTGCTGTGCCACAGAAGTTTGCTGTGCCAGATGCTTCCCAAGTATTTGTAGGTAAAGTTTTGCTGCAGGGGAGAGCCAGGGACATGGGACTGAGCATATTCCTGTGCTCAGCACTCTGCAGTTCCAGTGCTGGTGTCCACACTAGCTGCAGAGAGAGAATGTTAGGATGTGCAGGATTTCCCTGCACCTCCACAGTGCTTCACCCCCTTTGGCCATGGCAGAGGGCCCTGCTGAGGCAGACTGCACCCTTTTCTCCCAAGGCATCTCTACCCTCAATCTCTCCAGCTGCCTTCCCCTGCTTGTACAGGCTCAGCCTGTCCAGGACCAGCTCAGGGAAGGAAACACCTTCCCACAGCTCCACATCACCATGGGGCAACTCCTCACCACAGACACCCTTCCCCAAGGCCTGTAACCTGCCCAGAAGGAGGAAAGTCACACCCTTCCCTGAACAGGAGCTCTGCCACAGAGCTGCCTTCTTCAAGCACCTTGGCAAAGAGACACAGAATATCCTGAGCTGGAAGGAACCCACCAGGATCATCCAGACCAGGTCCTGGTCCTGGACAGACACCCCAACAATCCCACCCTATGTGTGGGACCGTTGTCCAAATGCTCCTGGAGCTCTGGCAGCCTCAGGGCTGTGACTTTGGCCTCGGCCCCACAAGGCTGTGATGGCAGGACACCCCTCTGTGCTGCTTTCTAGCTGGTTGGGCTCTGGGTTGGACAAGTAACTGCTGTGGTGAGCTGTGATGGAGCTGTGTGACATCCTGAGCTGTAAAATGGGTCAGGTCACCCCCAGGACAGGGAGCTGCCTGCTCAGACACCTGCAAGACCCTCCTCCATTTTCTTCTGCCCAAAAGTTGTCCTTCCTGCTGATGGGAATGAGGAGAGAAGTAGCACAGACTTAAAGTGATGTTCATGGAATTAATTATCTAAACATCACTACAAGTCTTAACTGCCTCTCTCTCAAAGGTGGAGGAGCTGCCACGAGCGTCACAAGGGCAGGAGAAGCACGAGCCCAGCTCCAAGGAGCTGTCCCAGCCTGGAGCCTGGTGTCCTGCCCTGGGAGCACGGGGACAGTGCTGGGACTCTGCTGGCCACAGGCCCCTTGCCCAGGGATGGAGGCTTTGGCTGAGTGGGGGTCCCTCAGCAGCTCTCATGGCCCTTCAGGCCCCAGGAGGTGCAGGAAACCAAGAGTCTCAGCAGGGAAGGGACTGCCAGAGGGACCTCAGAGCAGGTTTCCCCATGGCCCTGGATGAGGGGCTGGCTCTCACCTTGTGCAGCTGTGACACTGTTTGGAAAGAAGCTGCCTTTTTACGTTTCTCCTTGGCTCCTGGCTTGTGAGGTTCCTCTGTTGGGTTGAAATATTGATTACTTACATCAGCAAAACATCTGCCTGACCCCCAAACACCTCTAAAATTCCCACAGCCCTTGCTGTCTCTAAAGCAGAACTGATTGTGCCCTGCTGCAGAACAAAGGCACTGACCACCAAAAACATCTCCCACAGCACCCAGCTCTGGGTGTTCCTCAGTTCCTGGTAGCAAGATACCCCTTCACACTCCCAGAGTCACAGGGACACCACAACAACCCTACAGCCCCACACAAGCCCTTAAACCAGCACCCACCTGCTCAGGCCAGGAAGGATTTTAGGGATCAATGTGGGTTTTCCCTTTGCCTGGGCTGCCAGGAACAGGGGTGCTGCACCAACAGCTGGGAGAGGAGAGGAGAGGAGAGGAGGAGAGGAGAGGAGAGGAGAGGAGAGGAGAGGGAGAGGGAGAGGAGAGGGAGAGGAGAGGAGAGGAGGGAGAGGGAGAGGAGAGGAGAGGAGAGGAGAGGAGAGGAGAGGAGGGAGAGGGAGAGGAGGGGGAGAGGGGAGGAGAGGAGAGGGGAGGGAGGGAGAGGAGAGGAGAGGGAGAGGGGAGAGGAGAGGGAGAGGGAGGAGAGGAGAGGAGAGGGAGAGGAGAGGAGAGAGGAGAGGGAGAGGAGAGGAGAGGAGAGAGGAGAGGAGAGGAGAGGAGAGGAGAGGGAGAGGAGAGGAGAGGAGGGAGAGGAGAGGAGAGAGGAGAGAGGAGAGGAGAGAGGAGAGGAGAGGAGAGGAGAGGAGAGGAGAGGGAGAGGAGAGGAGAGGAGAGGAGAGGAGAGGAGAGGAGAGGGAGGTTCGCTTCTTGTCCAGCCAGCCGAATTGGGCATCAATGGTTGTCAGGAGACTTGTCTGAGAGTGAAGGCTGGAACATGCACCCTGATCTCCTCAGGGCTGCAGGGGGGGGATAAAAGGCAGCTCAGTGCAGTCCCATCCCCAGGATTCTGTGCACCAGCAGGGCTTGCCTGGAATCCCATCTTGTGCAGACACTGGCTCTGGAAACTGTCACCAGCATATTAGGCTGTCTGACTAGCCATTGGGATTTGAATAACCAATTTAGAAATTAGGATTTTTCCTTGATGAAATCCAAGGTAGGTAAGAGGAAACAGGGACTGAGTATTAGCTGAACTTAAAAATACGTGTATTTTGCTCTGTGCCACATGAAAGATGACTTAATGGGACCCCAAAGACAAGACATGCCATAGAACATTCTGATAAGCTGACTCACCCCAGAATATTTGCTATTGAAATTGATTAGATGGTAAAAGAGTTAGGGTGAGGAGAAAAAGAGCTCACTCCCTCCCCACAAAAATGACCCCAGACTTAATTTAAGAAGTCAATCAATGCTTAATAGCCATTCCAGCTAATTACCACAGGAAGCAGGGGATGGGAGGGGCTGTAATTATGAATATGTATTTGTTTGAATCCTTTGTCAATAAATAGACTCTGTGATCACCTGTGATTTTGCAGTGTGTATTAGAGGGTTACCTCACCCTGCTGCCCAGCACTGAACAAACACACACTTGGTAACTTTAAATTGTTACAGAGTCTTTTTGTCCATCACATTTGAGTATCGGTATTAGACCAGTACTCTTACTTTGGTAAATCAGCTAGGCCTGCAAGACATGGAATTTTGCCCTGGCCCAACATATTGTTGAGAATGAGGGATCCTCTCCAGGGTTGCTCCTTTCCAAAAAAAAAAAATTCCTTCATGCAATGGTGGAAATATTTTCTATAAGCTGCTCTGAGCCAGTGAATGCTCAAGTAAGAGGCATTGATGGGCTGCAAGTGGACAGGAGAAAAGGGGAAGAGAAGATTGCTCTCTGGAGGAAAAAGCTGCACCAGGTTTTGTGACTCCCCAGTGGGTAGAAAGAATTTCCATGCTTTTGTAAAGTCAAAATTTGTGTCAAAAAGGTTTCAAGGGGTTGGAGGCTCTGAGCTGTAAGTATGGGGGGAAAAAAGCTGGGCACTTGCCACTGAGCAGGGAGGGAATAATTTAATTTTGATAGCAGAGCACCTCTCTGTTGCAGCCTTTGCAAACAAACCATCTCCCAGCAGTACCATTTCCATGCCCTGCCTCACTCTCTACCTTCTCAATCAGGTCAATGCAGGCCTGCAGGTCCAGGCCAAAGTCAATGAAGACCCATTCAATGCCCTCTTTCTTGTATTCCTCCTGCTCCAGGACAAACATGTGGTGGTTGAAGAACTGTTGCAGTTTCTCGTTGGTGAAGTTGATGCACAGCTGCTCGAAGCTGTTGAACTGCAGGAATAAAACAGATCCAAGTCAGAAGGCAGAGCTCCAGAAGTGAAAGGATTCACTCCTGTGCTTTGCCTGGGTGTGGAGGGTGATCCCTGCCAGGCTCAGCTGTGCTGCTACCAGAGCAGCTAGCCAGCAACCACTAGAGATGTGCCCACAGCAACGTTAAACCATTCCTTGAGAGCTGCCTGTTTGCTCCAGACACATCAATTCAGACAAGAGCTCCTCCTCTCCATTTCTGAGAGACAGAGCTCTCAAACACCAGGGCACTGAGCTGCACTGAACTCACATCAAAGATCTCGAAGCCTGCAATGTCCAGCACCCCGATGAAGAACTGCCTGGCCAGCTTGGTGTCCAGGGTCCTGTTGATGCGGGTCACCAGCCACTTGAACATGCGATCGTAGGTGGCTTTAGCCAGGGCCCCCACGGCGTACAGCACCTGCCAGAGCACACCCAGAGCACAGTGAGCCTCCCCCTGCTCCTGCACAGGCTGAGACAGCTCCTCCTGCCACACAAAGGATGGACAGACAGATGCAAGGCGTTCGTGGGTACAGTACAAGCTCCTGAGTTAGCTTTACATCCCTCACAAGTGTGTTCCTGCCTACATGACCCATCTTGCCTCTGTTATAAATGCATGACATGTTGTTGGCTCTTTGCAAGTATTGGGATAAATGCTATGTGTATAATGTTAAAATAGCATTTCTATATGGATATAGTCTTTGTAAATAGTAAAAGTTAGACATAAGTTTTTTTTTTAAAGACAGTATGCTTAAACTACCTGTTTAGTCAAGATAACAGCCCATGAACAGGTGATGGGGACCCTGCAGCTGACACAGCAATTATCAACACTCAACCGACAGCAAAAGGCCTGGACCACCACCCAAATTAAAAGGTGATAAGAAGAGGAATAAAAGCACAAGCCAAGAAACACACATGCTGTAAAAGGCAGACCCAAGGAGTGGCCATGCTAAACAGTTCCCAGAAACAGTTGACCATGTATGAAGGTCTATAAATATGTAACAAATGTATTTAAAGGGGTGTTCCTAAAGCAGGGTGTGTTCCTGGCAGCATGCCAGGCACCCAGCCGTTTTAACCCTTTGCTTTATGTATGTCTCCTATTGTCTTTCTATTAAACCTTTTAATTCTCCCAAAACAGTGAACCGTGTTTTTCACACCTCTAAGGTCTTAGGATGTAAATTCAGTTTAAAGTCACATTTTCAGAAGCTTTGTGCCTGGTAGGAGCCTAGAGCCCATTTTGGATAAGACACCAGCTCCTGAGCTCCTCTTGAATTGTTCTCAAGGACTGGCCTGCACTATTCAGGCCAGGTCTGGGCTCCCAGCTGGGCTGTGGCTGGACTCCCACAAGACACATGTTTAGTACATTTGAGTCTTCTACAAAATCAACTCAGATTAGTGTTTAGACATCTAGAGTTTTCTCTTTTCAGGACTGAACCCTTCACAGGAGTGTGACTGTGTCTGAAGCAGATCCATAGAACCTGGACCTCCTCTGGCTGGGATCCAGTTCACATCTCACAGACACTGCATTGAATCCCCAGCCTTGGGTAATGTGCAAAGCTACCAGCCAGTTCTGCCACCCATTTTCCCTGCTCCTAAGAGCCAAGAACTGTGGATACACCTTCTCCTGCTGCTCTGGAGTCTCCCCCTACACACAAGACAGTGAACTGAAGCACCAGTGGCACCCCAGTGTGGGCAGGGGACATGTGTCCTGTTGTGCTGTCACTTACCTGCCCCACGTTCTGACCTTTGGTCACGTACTCATTGCCCACTTTCACACGAGGATGGAGCAGCCCCTTGATGAGATCAGCTGAGCTGATTCCCATGAGATAGGCAGCTTTGTCAGCACCTGGAAAGCAGCACAAAGGCATGAGGAGCCCACAAGGAGGCTTTGGGAAGGGAAAAAGAAACCAAAATTAAAAATTTCCTGCTCTTATGGTTATCAGTCTAACCATGCTAGTTTTTGCACCTCCTCCAGTGTCTAATGTGATTTTCCATCTTGGATAGCCTATGATGCTTTCAAGTTTAACCTCCTGACTGAGAAGTTATTGTTTGGAGGCCTGCTGCACCTGACCAAGTGCTTATCAGGTTTTAGTCTTCTTGATCTGGGATTCTCTATGCATTTTCCAGTGGAGGTTTGAATTTCCACATGGTGAATTTGAATTCACCAGAAGAGAGGTGATTGTCTCCTAATAGCAGATTGTAGCCAGAAAATCACCTCTGTAGGGAAATCACTGCCATATCAAAACCTTCTTTGATTACCAGGTAGCAGCTAAAGCCTGTGTTGCCACTCATGAGGCAAAGACAACTTTTCCTTCATGAATGTTAAGGTGACCAAGACTGATCCATGTAGTCATTTCTGCTGGATCCCTGCTGAAACCTTCCAGGTACCTACTAGAGCTCCCTCTTCTCACCCTTCCACATGCTGGAAAGTCATCCTTCTCCCCTCAGGTTTGCTCTGCAGCCTGACTGTTCTTAGATCTGTGAATTGCACTGGATTTTGCTGAGCAACAAACCAGGAAAAGTGTCAGACAGTGATTGTTCCTACTCTAAGTGCTCCTCAGGAGGCTGTGAGCTGATCAGGTCCTGCTCCCAGTCTGGCTCATCCTCTTTGGATGCCCTGGCTGGAATGCTGTCCAGTGAAGTGCAGGAGGTAAAGAGCAGGAAGAGAGTGCACAAGAGGAAGCCCAGCTGGGCTGTGACACCCTGTGATGCTGCTGAGACAAGCCTGATGCAGATGAGACCACCTTGCAGGGACACTGTCCCAAATATTCCTGCTCAAGGACAAGCCCTTGGTGCACCCCCAGCAGGGCCTAGGACAGGGTGAGTGTTCAGGATTGGGCCAGAGTTATCCCAGCCTGGGCAGGGCTGGAGCTCAGAGCCAGACTCACTTTCAGTGCCATCAGCCTCTGCCTGCTCCTCCCGCTGCTTTTGCTTGAACTTCATGTTCCCAAAGTGCATGATGGCCCCCACTATTTTATAGGAGCCGTATTTCTCATCGTTGCTGAAGCCCAGGATGTCCATGGCGTGCTGAGGAGACACAAAGCAGTAGAGATGGAACAAATTCACCACGCTGAGGTGAGGGTTGGTTCCTTCTCCCACCATATCCCAAGGTACACTCCCTGTCCTGGAGCTGGGCAGGGTGCCCTCTCTGGTGGGCACCCAACAGGATTTTGGAATGTGGCTCCAGCTCCCCCAAAACCTGTTTGAAAGCAAAAGGGCTAGCCCAGCATCCACAAGGAGGAGGCTTTCCAAGCTGAGGGCTCAGGAAGAGACCTGACTGATCTCTATAGCTCCCTGAGAGGAGCCAGGGGACATCGGGCTCTGCTCCCAGGGAACAGGGACAGGATGGGAGGGAACAACCTCAAAGTGTACCAAGGGAGGGTCAGGTTGGACATTTCTTCACAGAGAGAGCTGTCAGGCATTGGAAGGGGCTGCCTGAGGCAGTGGTGGAGTCCCCATCCCTGGAGGTGTCCAAGGAAGGGCTGGAGGTGGCACTTGGTGCTCTGGGCTGGGGACACAGTGGGGATAAATCACAGGTTGGACTCGATGATCTTGGGGGTCTGTTCCAAATTTAATGATTCTGTGAGGTTCTTTCTCATGGGCACTATGGGAAGTCCTCATGTGCCACAGGCCCTCCTGAGGCAGGGAATTACTCTCCCTTCCCTGCCTGGATGAGGCTGCTGGTGGAAACCAGAGTCACTCTGCCCCTTCTTGCAGGCTCACAACAACTGGAGGCCAATACACCAGAGGGAATTCCCAACTAATTCAAAGAGGGACACACAGAAAGCCAGGACACAGCCCAGAGCTGCCCAGAAGGAGGCTGTGCCCTGCCCAGCCCAGGGCTGTGCACGTACATCTGTGGCCATGAGCTCAGCACCATCATCCAGGTTGTCCACCGTGGTCACCCCCTGGGAGCAGAAGTGGTAGTCGTAGGGGTTCAGGGACAGCAGCAGCATATCTGCAGGGAGATGCCATGCAGAGGGTGAGGCCAGCCTGGCAGGGACATCCCTGGGCACACAGACAGCCCTGCACACAGCTGGAGCAGGAAGGCTTCCCCAGCACCAGCTAGAGGGCACCAGCTGGGGGAGGAACAGCCTCACTCCACTCGTGGGTCCAGCTCCTCTGTTCTTGCCTCTTGCTTGCTATCTTGGGACGTGGCCTGGCTGCAGACTGATTTAGAAGTGGCCACCGTGCCCTTGTGACTCCAGATAAGATTACTGCTCTCTCAGACCTGCCTAATAAGGTGCTGTTCAGCACCAAGCTCAAAGCCCTCAGCCAAGAGATGACCACCCCAGGGGCTGTGCCAGCCATCCCTCTGTGTGGGAAAAGGCTTCCTGAGTGATGGGGCACCAGGAGGCTGCTCAGAGCACAGACAGCACAAACTCAGAGCAGCTGGGGCTGTCCTGGGGATCACATCTACACCCGTGCCCAGAGGGAGCTGTGCAGATGCTTCCAAGCTCACCTGAAACAGGTCATTTCACTTGCTGAGGAGGCTGCAGAACACCTCCCTCCATCCCAAAATGAGTGAATCTCCAGCCTGTACACACTGAGGTCAGTGCTGTACCCACCATCCCACGAGGACTCTGCAAGGCAGCTTTGCAAAGCACATTCCCACCTTGCAGGTAGACCCTGGGTGACCTCTACTCCTACACAGTGGCAGAAAGGGCTTTAGCCTGGCTCCTCAGCCTCTGAGGATAATGGAGGCTTGGCTAATGACCTCTTGAAATCCCTTCCACCCTCAGTTATCCACCAATCCTATGATCCTGCACAGCTAGCAAAGCATTCAAGGGCAGAACCTGCATGGTGAGCTGGGTCTGCTCATTCCTGTGCACCCCAAAGCTGACAACAGAGCTCTCTGGGGCTGTTTTCAGGCCATCCTGAAAACAGGAAAACAGCCCTCTAAGGGCTCTGCTGCATCTTTGGCTGCCTTACCTTGCAGCTCTGGTTTCTTCCCAGACAGGATCTGGTAGAAGATGTGGTAGCTTCGCTCTTTGGGTTGCTGGAAAATCACTCTGGATTTTTCCAGAAGATCTAGAATGAAATGGGGCAGGTGGGTCAGAGCAGGGCTTGTTCCTTCTGAGAGCTGAGCACAAACAGGGATGAATTCCCTCCCCAGTGCAGCTACTCACAGATGTCAATGTCTGCAGAGGCCAATTTCCCTGAGGGACCAAAGTGGATCCGGATGAACTTGCCCTGAAAATACACACAGGAGGTAAGTGCTGGGCTTGGCTACAGAGATACAGCTCTGAACAGCCCCTAGCAACTGAATTAATTTCCTGCTCCTTGAGCTTCTGCTGATGTGAGGCAACTTACTGGGCTCTGTAAAGGGGTGAAGTTCTCTGCTTTGTAATGTGAAGAATCTCAAAAAGCATTGCCCAAGGGTTTAAATACCAGGCAGGCAGAAATATCACTGACAGCAGATAAAACCCTGTCCTCAGGTCCATTCTTACCACTGCAGGGCCCTGTGACACCGAGCCTGCCTGCAGCCCCTGCTCTGTGCTGGGCTCAGGGTCTCCCCCAGCAGGGTCCCCTCCCCTCTGCAGCACAGCAGAGCTAGGCTAGGCTTAGCAAAAACGATGCTGCTTCCTGGAAAGGACACACTTGTCTGTCCCAGAGCACTCCAGGCTGTGCTCACTGTCCCTCTCAGCTTTGGTCCTGCCAGGGATGTGTCTCCACCACAGGCTGTGACACCAGGGCCATTCATGCTGGCCACTGTTTGCTGATGTAACCAGAAAAACCTGGCTCTGGCAGTGCAGTGCCAGTAGGAAGCAGCTCCAGCTCCCTGCTGGGTGCCTGTGGCTCCCACTGGCAAAGCCACAGTGCCACCCCTGTGCATCCAACCCACACAGAGCCACAGTGCCACCCCCTGTGCATCCAACCCACACAGAGCCACAGTGCCACCCCCTGTGCATCCAACCCACACACAGAGCCACAGTGCCACCCCTGTGCACCCAACACACACAGAGCCACAGTGCCACCCCTGTGCATCCAACCCACACAGAGCCACAGTGCCACCCCTGTGCATCCAACCCACACAGAGCCACAGTGCCACCCCTGTGCATCCAACCCACACAGAGCCACAGTGCCACCCCTGTGCATCCAACCCACAGAGCCACAGTGCCACCCCTGTGCATCCAACCCACAGAGCCACAGTGCCACCCCCTGTGCATCCAACCCACAGAGCCACAGTGCCACCCCTGCATGCAACCAACACACAGAGCCACAGTGCCACCAGAGCCAACCCACAGTGCCACCCCCTGTGCATCCAACCCCACAGAGCCACAGTGCCACCCCTGTGCATCCAACCCCACAGAGCCACAGTGCCACCCCTGTGCACCCAACCCACAGAGCCACAGTGCCACCCCCTGTGCACCCAACCCACAGAGCCACAGTGCCACCCCCTGTGCACCCAACCCCCACAGAGCCACAGTGCCACCCCTGTGCATCCAACCCACAGAGCCACAGTGCCACCCCCTGTGCATCCAACCCACAGAGCCACAGTGCCACCCCTGTGCATCCAACCCACACAGAGCCACAGTGCCACCCCTGTGCATCCAACCCACAGAGCCACAGTGCCACCCCCTGTGCATCCAACCCACAGAGCCACAGTGCCACCCCTGTGCATCCAACCCACACAGAGCCACAGTGCCACCCCTGTGCATCCAACACAGACACAGAGCCACAGTGCCACCCCTGTGCATCCAACCCCACAGAGCCACAGTGCCACCCCTGTGCATCCAACCCACACAGAGCCACAGTGCCACCCCTGTGCATCCAACCCACAGAGCCACAGTGCCACCCCTGTGCATCCAACCCACAGAGCCACAGTGCCACCCCCTGTGCATCCAACCCACAGAGCCACAGTGCCACCCCTGTGCATCCAACCCACACAGAGCCACAGTGCCACCCCCTGTGCATCCAACCCACAGAGCCACAGTGCCACCCCCTGTGCATCCAACCCACAGAGCCACAGTGCCACCCCTGTGCATCCAACCCACAGAGCCACAGTGCCACCCCTGTGCATCCAACCCACACAGAGCCACAGTGCCACCCCTGTGCATCCAACCCACAGAGCCACAGTGCCACCCCTGTGCATCCAACCCACAGAGCCACAGTGCCACCCTGTGCATCCAACCCACACAGAGCCACAGTGCCACCCCTGTCCAACCCAACACACAGAGCCACAGTGCCACCCCTGTGCATCCAACCCACAGAGCCACAGTGCCACCCCTGTGCATCCAACCCACAGAGCCACAGTGCCACCCCTGTGCATCCAACCCACAGAGCCACAGTGCCACCCTGTGCATCAACCCCCACAGAGCCACAGTGCCACCCCTGTGCATCCAACCACACAGAGCCACAGTGCCACCCCTGTGCATCCAACACACAGAGCCACAGTGCCACCCCCTGTGCATCCAACCCACAGAGCCACAGTGCCACCCCCTGTGCATCCAACCCACAGAGCCACAGTGCCACCCCTGTGCATCCAACCCACACCTCAGGAGCTGCACTGTGCCAACCAGGAGCAAGCTCGTGTTGTCACCACTACAGTCTGAATTATTTCAGGGTCTCTGATATCAGGCATCTCCACCAAACCAAGGTCTAGGACAGCTCACATCAACAGCAGATTGTGAAACAAGAGGTGCCTACACCAACAGCATGCATTGCAGGGTCCAGTGTGATGGGAATGCACCACAAGTCCCAGCTGGCATCTGCTGGGAATACTGGGGCTCTCCTGAACAAGATGAATCCTCTCCTAACCTTGTTTTCCCACATGTGTTTCTCTGTTCAAAGATAAAGGGACAGCCTCTGCCTAATGCAGGTAAAGCAGGACAAGGATTTGAGGAGAGGAGCAAGAGACTGGTGCTGAACCACGTGAAGGATGGTGGGGTTTGACAGCTGACATAGTTTGGTGGCACAGGCACCTGCAGGATTTTTCATGAGTTTTGCCCATGGTCTGACACTGCAGGGCTTTCCTCAGGTGGGGAACACCAGCTCTGGGCTCTGCCTGCCCAGAGCCACCATGTCTTTCCAATGCTGGAAGCACACAGCTCCAGCTGTGGGCAAAAGAGATGGGGAGCAGCTGTGAATCACACAGTTACCAACACACTATCACCTGAGTTTCCCTTGATCTCCTTCCCCTAAATTCAGCCTGGGAAGTTGAGTGAGGGCAGCCCTAAGACCCACAGATTCAGCCCCTGAGCTGTCTCTTTGTCCAGGTGGTCACTCGTGCTGATAAACATCCCCCAGCCAAGGGTGTGCACCAGCTAAAGGTTCAGAGAAATCAAGAGCCAGGGATGTGTGACTGGGAGCCCCAGGGGCTGAACCTTTGCTGGCTTTCCTTGCAGCAAACACCTCAGAAATGCCCCCCATGCTGCCATCAGCTGCCTGCAGTGGTGGGCAGTGTCCCTTTGCAGAGGGTGGCCTTCAGCAGGGCACTGCTCTGCAGCCAGACCAGGGCTGCCTTTGGCAGGGGTCTTCTCCTGCCCCTCAGCACCACCACCCCAGCTGGCCTGTGAGGCTGAGGGGGTCTGCAGGGTGTGAAGGCATCCCCTCAGCTTTGGAGGAGCCCACACCACTGCCAGGCAAACACTGGGTAGAAGTGAATGTTTGAAGAGTGATTATCCCTTGAGGAGAGGTTGGAGGCAGAATGACAGCAAGAGATGAAACAGCAAAGCTTCCAGCTGTGGGAAGGAGGGAGATGCAAAGCCAAGTGGAGAACTAAACACTGCTCCCAGACCTAAGGTAGAGGCCCCACACACCATCCCATCACAGATCTGTGATGCAGCAGAACTCTGTCCTCAGCATTAAAGAGCCCACAACACTTACCCCAGTTTTAGTGGCAAGAGCTGCCTAGAGAAAGGAGAGAAAATTGTCTTTAGAAATCCAGAAAAGCCAGGCAAGAACCACGAGAAGCATGGTCAGAAAAGCAGGGCATGACCATTTAGTGCCAAAAAAAAAATAGTCCAAGAAAAAAACACAAAACTCTGAGGACTAACTTTATAGGAGAGGCCAAAAAGCTGTTAAATATATTAGCTCAAGAAAATAAAGAAATGCGTCAAAAAGCAAGAATAGTTAAATTCAAACTCTAAGAAGAGGAAAGAAAATAATGCTGAAGTATTGCTTGTCTGATACCTAAAGCAGCCAGTTTGCTTCCACCAGGGGAAAGCAGGCTGGAGCCTCAAAGTATCCAGAAGAAATAAGCAATTGCAAGAGCAGCTCAAAAATAACCAGCACCAAAAGAAAAGCAAGATTCAAAACAAGAGCAAGAAAAGCACAAGGTAGAAAAGGGTCAAAATGACAAAAGGAAGGGAGAAAAAAGGAGAAAATGCTGAAAAGCAAGGCTTAAAAGAGGCAAGGTGGGAAATGGAAGGTTTACTTCATCCCTTCAATGCTCCTTAAGATCACTGGGGTGTTGAAGGAGGAAGAGAAGAGAAAGAGAACAGCTAAAGCACTTCTTCCAGGCTGCACAGATTGAGCAGCCACATTTAAGAAAAAAAAAAATCCATTTCCCCTTGAGCAGAATAATTTCAAGCCTTGCTTGTTCAAAAGTCAGGGAAAAGCCAAGCCCTGGGTGGGTCAGACCAAAACGTGTTTCCAAACGCAAAACGTTGGGGAAAAAAAAGTAAGAAGAAAGGGGAAGGAGGTAAAAAAAAATAATTAAAAAACAAAAAAGAAAGAAAGGAAGAAAGGAAGAAAACCACAAGAACTTGTTTCAAAAGAAGGTCTTACTAATTTCTTGCCCGGTGTGTCGCCCAAGGCTGCGACAATGGCAAAGTACTGAATGACCCGCTTGGTGTTTACAGTCTTACCAGCACCAGACTCTCCGCTTAGAGTAACAGAAATACACAGATCAAGGGCATGAGGCAAAGAACAGGCACCACCCACCGCAGACCCCAGCCGGGGACAGAAAGCACAGCCTCAGAGGGACGGGCAGGCTGGAGCTCAGCATCCCCCAGCCCGGGGGCTGCGTGCCCGGGTTGGAACTGTGTGCTCGTGTTGGAGCTGTGTGCCCGTGTGTTTGGAGCTGTGTGCCCGTGTGTTGGGGCTGTGTGTTTGGGGCTGTGTGTTTGGGGCTGTGTGCCCGTGTTTGGGGCTGTGTGTTTGGGGCTGTGTGCCCGTGTGTTTGGGGCTGTGTGCCCGTGTTGGGGCTGTGTGCCCGTGTGTTTGGGGCTGTGTGCCCATGCTGGGGGCTGTGTGCCCGTGTGTTTGGGGCTGTGTGCCCGTGTTGGAGCTGTGTGCCCGTGTGTTTGGGGCTGTGTGCCCATGCTGGGGGCTGTGTGCCCGTGTGTTTGGGGCTGTGTGCCCGTGTTGGGGCTGTGTGCCCGTGTGTTTGGGGCTGTGTGCTCGTGTTGGAGCTGTGTGCCTGTGTGCTGGGGCTGTGTGCCCGTGTGTTTGGGGCTGTGTGCCCGTGTGTTTGGAGCTGTGTGCCCTTGTTGGAGCTGTGTCCCCGTGTGTTTGGAGCTGTGTGCCCTTGTTGGAGCTGTGTCCCCGTGTGTTTGGGGCTGTGTGCTCGTGCTGGGGGCTGTGTGCCCGTGTTGGGGCTGTGTGCCCGTGTGTTTGAGCTGTGTGCCCGTGTTTGGGGCTGTGTGCCCGTGTTGGTGCTGTGTGCCCGTGTTGGGGCTGTGTGCCCGTGTTGGGGCTGTGTGCCCGTGTGTTTGGAGCTGTGTGCCCGTGTTGGGGCTGTGTGCCCGTGTTGGTGCTGTGTGCCCGTGTTGGGGCTGTGTGCCCGTGTTGGGGCTGTGTGCCCGTGTTTGGGGCTGTGTGCCCATGTGTTTGGGGCTGTGTGCCCGTGTTTGGGGCTGTGTGCCCGTGTTTGGGGCTGTGTGCCCATGTGTTTGGGGCTGTGTGCCCGTGTTTGGGGCTGTGTGCCCATGTTGGGGCTGTGTGCCCATGCTGGGGGCTGTGTGCCCGTGCTGGGAGCTGTGTGCCCGTGTTGGGGCTGTGTGCCCGTGTGTTGGGGCTGTGTGCCCGTGTTGGGGCTGTGTGCCCGTGTGTTTGGTGCTGTGTGCCCATGCTGGGGGCTGTGTGCCCGTGTGTTTGGGGCTGTGTGCCCGTGTTTGGGGCTGTGTGCCCGTGTTGGGGCTGTGTGCCCGTGTTGGGGCTGTGTGCCCGTGTGTTTGGGGCTGTGTGCCCGTGTTGGGGCTGTGTGCCCGTGCTCGGTGCTGTGTGCCCATGTTCAGGGCTGTGTGCCCGTGTTTGGGGCTGTGTGCCCGTGTTGGGGCTGTGTGCCCGTGTGTTTGGGGCTGTGTCCCCGTGTGTTTGGGGCTGTGTGCCCGTGTTGGGGCTGTGTGCCCGTGTGTTTGGGGCTGTGTCCCCGTGTGTTTGGGGCTGTGTGCCGTGTGTTGGGGCTGTGTGCCCGTGTTGGGAGCTGTGTGCCCGTGTTGGGGCTGTGTGCCCATGTTGGTGCTGTGTGCCCATGCTGGGGGCTGTGTGCCCGTGCTCGGTGCAGTGTGCCCGTGTGTTTGGGGCTGTGTGCCCATGCTGGGAGCTGTGTGCCCGTGTTCAGGGCTGGCTTTGGAGGGGCCGCAGCCGGCTCCGTGTGCCCTGCCCGGCTCCCGGAGCTGCCCCGGGGCTGCAGCTGTCCTGGAGCCGGCAGCTTGCAGCACGCCCGGCTCTGCTGGGGCATCTCGGGGATGGCAGCGGCGTGCTGCCGGGCTGGAGGGTGCCCGCTGCGGGCCCCGTGAGCTCATGGCTATAGTTAGGAGCTGCTGTGCCATTGTAATCCCAGATCACAAAGAGCCGGGGGGAGCGGGAGCGGACACGCGCCAAGCATCGCTCCGCAGCCCTGCCTTTCCTAATTAGGCCATGGCCCAGGCTAAAAATGTCCGCGGCTCCTGGCAGCGGAGAAGGGTCCTTTCGAGTCCTTTATATAGCCCTTATCTATATGTCACTTGAAATCAACCTGGCCTCCACCCTCCCACGTCACCCCGCTCCCCCGCCGCCGCCCCTGCGGCCACCGTGTCCCTCCGGCCCTGGCCTCCATCCCTGCTGTCCCCTGGCTGTCCCCTGGCTGTCCCCTGCTCTCGGGGCGCCCCGCGGCCGCTCCCGCAGCTGTCGGGGTGCGGGGGAGCCCGGCCCGCGCGGGGCTTTGTCACCTGGCACGGCGGCAGGAGGGGTGACAGCTGGCACGGGGAGGGGACACTGCCGGGGGGGCTGCTCTGGGCACGGGGTGCCCGTCCGGGAGCACAGCACGGGGGTCTCTGCTCACAGCGGGGCAGGGCAGGGCGGGGGATGGAGGGGCACTTACGTGATGAGCATGGACTGGTTTTCACGGTCTGGAAAAGAAGGAGCGGCGTTAGGACAGCACTGCGAGCCCGGGGTGCCCAGGATGGATCCCCAGGAGCCGGGGTGCCCAGCTCACCCCTGTGCCAGGAACCAGGGTGCCCAGATGGGTCCCCAGGAGCCGAGGTGCCCAGGATGGATCCCCAGGAGCCCGGGGTGCTCAGGATGGGTGCCCAGGATCCAGGGTGCCCAGGATGAATGTCCAGGATCCAGGGTGCCCAGGATGGGTCCCCAGAAGCCCGAGGTGCCCAGGATGGGTCCCCAGGAGCCGGGGTGCCCAGGATGGGTCCCCAGGAGCCCGGGGTGCTCAGGATGGGTCCCCAGGAGCCCGGGGTGCCCAGGATGGGTCCCCAGGAGCCGAGGTGCCCAGGATGGGTCCCCAGGAGCCCGGGGTGCCCAGGATGGGTGCCCAGGAGCCCGGGGTGCCAAGGATGGGTGCCCAGGAGCCAGGGTGCCCAGGATGGGTGCCCAGGGCAGCACTTACTTCGCAGCATGTCGTTGTAGGCGTTGTCGGCGATGGAGTAGATGTGCGGGGGAGCCTCCGAGCGCCGCTTGCCCTTGTACGCTGCCACCACGGGCGCCGTGTACACGGGCAGCCACTTGTAGGGGTTGATGGTGACACAGAAGAGCCCCGAGTAGGTCTGCAGGGGGAAATGGGTAGGTGAGGGATGGGGCTGTCCCGGCGCCCCCTCCCCTGCCCGCCCCACGGGTGCCCTGGGCTTACGTAGATCATCCAGTGCGAGTAGCGGCGCTTCAGGTTGTGGAGCACAGAGGCCTCGTTGAGGTGTGTCAGCATGGCCATGTCCTCAATCATGTCAAACTTGGGGGGGTTCATGGGCTGCACCTCATCTTCCTTCACCACCCGTGTCTGTCAGAGGAGGGGGACACGTCAGAGGGACCCCAGTGCTCACCAAACACCCAAAACCTGCCGGCTGGAAGGACACCCTGACAGTGCCATGCTGGGACAGCCTTGGCCCCAGTGCCTGCAGGCATCCTGCCAGGGCTGCCCAAAATTTTGGGGTGACAGGCACAGGGCAGCCCCAGCAGCACCCACAAAGCCCAGCTGGGACAAACAAGCCCAGCTTGTTCCCTGTTCAGGGACAGGGGCTCTTGCTGAGCCTGACAAAGGGGTCCAAGCTGTTCCCCCACAATGTGTTGACACCCCCATCCTCTATTCTCCTTCCCAACCTAAAAGCCGATGGCAGTGCTGTCTTCTGCTCCAAGAGACCCCTGGTTATTTCCCCCACAATGTGCTTGACACCCCCATCCTCTATTCTCCTTCCCAACCTAAAAGCTCATGCCAGTGCTGTCATTTGCACCAAAAGATCCCTGGTTATTTCCCCCACAATGTTCTTGACAACCCCATCCTGTATTCTCCTTCCCAGCCTAAAATCTCATGCCAGCGCTGTCTTCTCCAAGAGATCCCTTGTTATTTGGGCAAACAGCTGAAGCCTGTACCCCATTACTTAAAACTGGATTTATTTAATCCCACGGCACCAAGCACGGGGAAAATATCATGTTACGTATCTGGCCTGGATGGGAGAAGCTGGATTTAGCAAATGGTCTTGTTAATAAAGATTAAATGAAATCTTTCAGGGATTTATCTTTTCTATGGGCAAGGATGAAGTGCGTGGTGTTAAAAGGTGCCAGGTGTTAAAAGCAGGAGGGTACACAGAAGGATAAGGGAGGGCTTTGTGTATCTCAAAACTTTCTGCTGGAAATGCTTATCCAGGGAAAGCTGATATAGTTTCTGATTTTGTAAATCCATGACAAATCATTACAAAGACAGTTTTAAGAGGAAACAGCAAAAGAGGGTTTGGAAACTGCTCTGTTCTCAGAATCTAAAAGTGTTCTAAATATCCAAATAAACATTTAAAATTTATAACTCTTCTATGACAAATTTTATTTTGGAGAGGTAAAATCTCTTTACTTGCCTTCCAAAATTTAGACAAAAATATTTTCAAACTCTTGATACTTTTCAAAGACAATTACTTTTTTTTTTTTTTTTTTTTTTTTTTACATTTAGGGGGTACAAACCCTTCTTTGTGCTATTCTGACTAGAGATGAAATAGAAATAATAAAGTCTATCTATCATCCACTGCCTGGTGAGGTCCTTGTTCTTTTTCCCTCATACTAGTGTGAGTCTCCCCTCTGCAGAGAAGTTGCAGGGCCACGAGACTCCCGTAGCCAAGAAAGGAATATTAATTAAGCTGATTTGCAGCTAATTGCACTGGTTATTATCTTGACAAGTACCAGCTGGTCCTTGCCTCCTTTGCCGTGGAAAGCTGGAGCCTCACCACCAGACACAGCCTGCCCTCCCAACAGCAAATCCGGGCTAAAAGGAGCAGGAATTGGCCAGTTGGCCCCTTACCTGCTGTTCCAGGCTCCAGGATGAGCCAGGCACTGGTTCAGCATCACAAAGGGCTGTGCTGGGGCTGCTTCCCCACGCAGGAGCTGTGCTGGGCCAGCCCCACCGTGTGTGTCCCGCAGGATCCCCGGCTGTGAGTGCAGCCCCCGGTGGGAGATGCTGCCCTGGTGCCACTCTTGGCAGGGAACTGGCCTACGTGTGCTGACAGTGCCGTGTGTGTCCCCCCAGGGCACGGCTGAGCAGCAGCACAGCGTTATCAGCAAGAGCTCATGGCTTCAGACGTGACCCTGTCACACGTATCCCCCTCCACACACACTTGCTCTCCCTTGGAAAAGGAAAGGTATTTGCTTACTTCCTTATCTTTGGTTTCCACAGTGACTTTGCCACCAGAGCTTTCTTTTATTTCCACTTCGATATAGGCTTCCTTCTCATCTGGGATCCAAGCTCGCTTCTTTCCTGGAGAAGGAAAGGAAAGGAAAGGAAAGGAAAGGAAAGGAAAGGAAAGGAAAGGAAAGGAAAGGAAAGGAAAGGAAAGGAAAGGAAAGGAAAGGAAAGGAAAGGAAAGGAAAGGAAAGGAAAGGAAAGGAAAGGAAAGGAAAGGAAAGGAAAGGAAAGGAAAGGAAAGGAAAGGAAAGGAAAGGAAAGGAAATACAGATTGAAATGTAGGAGAGCACGTGAAATTGTCAACTGAAAGCCACATAAATGCAGTTTGATAATGTAGAAGGACAGTGATTATTCCTTCCTATGTTCGTGGTCATAGGAGCTGCGATTTCTTTGCCTTCTTCATGTTTGGCAGCGTTGTATTTGGTAGGGTCAGCTTCTGGCCTGACAGAAATCTGCTGCTTCATGTATGCCTGCACTCAGACTGTCATGAGAAGAGGACAGTGTGAGGAAGCAAAACTCTTCTCTTTTGCCAAAATGCAAGGAGCAAGTTGTATCCTGAGCATGGTAAGCCATGGAAGAGCAGGGTGGCTGGGACAGAGAAGACACCTCTAAAAACAGCTGCAGAAGGTTTTGACACCGGTCCCTCAGCCCTCCTGCCCCTCAGGGTCGGGGGAGATGAAGGGTCACCTCCACCCACACCTCAGCAAACCAGGGGAAAGTAAAAAACCTGCTTTTCTCACTTTTGAGATCCTGCCCTCCAGGGTGCTGGGGGAATTCTGCCTGCGATGCCTTAAGGAGCAGCGCAGGGCAAGGGGCAGGGAGGATCCTGAGAGAGCCGTGGCAGAGGGGCAGTGACACTGGGGACAGCCTCGGGCTGTGCTGAGTGCAGCTCTTACCATCGAACGGGATCGTCTGCAGCTTCAGCTGCTCCGTGTAGCTCTTCCGCAGGTACGGAGCCGCCTCCCCAAACTCGCTCATGTCCAGCAGAGACATCTTGTCCAGCTGAGGAGCACTGAGCAGCAGCAAAGGAAGAGTGAAGGACACCTGAGTGCTGAAAGGAGGGAAGGACAAGGGGTCAGTGCATGGGGAAAGTGCCCGCCGCTGGGCTGAGAACCGAGAGTGACACGGACACCAAATACTTTTAATTTTAGGGAGCGAGAGAAGACAGCAACAACAATGCTAGCTGATGAAAGTTAAATTAGTGAGACAATTACTGAACACTTTCCCTTCTGATGCTGTCATCCCCCACTGGAAGTCCCAGCTGGGTGAGCCGGAATCGCTGTGGTGTCCAAATGCACGTCCCCACTTTAGGTGAGATTGTCAGTAACTCCTTTCCTTGATAAGCTCAGCTAAAACCCACCCCAGCTCTCAGACCCGCTGGAGCCCTGGTGCCCTGCACAAACCCTCTGCAAAGACCCAGGGCTGTTCTGCTGAGCAACACTGGAGCAAGATAAAAGCAAGGCTGGATGTATTATCCCTGGGAAGACCCTTCTAGAAGGCTGCTTGGAAAAGCAGTTTTGTGACTGTGCTTCCTAATATCCATCTAATGCAGTGCCACCCTGCAGAGCAGCCATCACGGATGGAGCCACAGCTTGGCAAAACACACAGTCCTCAGCAAAAATGCTCATGATCCAGGTCTGTCCCACCCTCCCCTGTGCCAGCAGAGCCAGCCCCTGTGCTCTGGGATCAGCCACCCTGCGGGGTGAAGCGGGTTAGTACAGGGGACACGCGTGCACACAGACATGCTCTGTATTACTGACCTTGGTGCTAGGACTGAGTGGCTCTGTGCATGCTGCAAAGCCCCTTTTTATTGTGTCTGTCAAGGTCAGAGTGGGAAAAGATATGTCAGAAATTCCCATGTGTCATGTCCACACAACTCCATTGGTGCTGCTGTCCCACTGCCCAGACAGACACAAAAGGCAAACTTCACTTTTATCTCTCTGCAAATGCAGCCTGGTTATTTTTATTCCTGTATTGTCAGGCGAGTACAAAGGCAGAGTGAGAGGCTGCAGCTTGGGAAGGCAGCACAGCTCTCCCAGCTTTTTCTGCCTGCTCCAGTGGGGAGCTGAGGAAGGAGAGCTCTGCCAGTTCCTCCTGCACCTGAGCACTCGATCCTGTTGCTCCTGCCTTGTACCATGCCAGGAGAGCTGCTCCCTGGTGGGATGTGTGTGCCTGCTGGCTTTTTCCACTGGAACATCTCAGCTTCTCACTCAGCTCTGGTTTAGCTTCTCCCAGACAGACTGACTGGAAGGGGAAGGACCTTAGGGCTTGATCCTCCAGGTTCTGCTCCCTGAACTCCTGACCTTGGCATGGCAGTTTGTTTTGGGGCTAGACCAAGTTCATAATCTCTCAACAGAGAGCTTGCTGGGTTTCCTGCACACCATTTTACCCAGAGAACACCCAAAGGTGCTGTTGTGTACAACATGGTGATCACAGCCTGGAGCACACCTCCATCCTGGCAGCACCACCAGGGGCTGCCAGGATGGGAACAGGACACCCTGGGGCTGTGCCAGCTCAAGGAAAAGCCATTAACTGCTGGCATCCAAAGTGCAATGAGGTTTCTACCCTGGAGAACCAGGGCCAATGGCTGCAAGGGTTTGATATTTCCCATTCAGCACCTCTCACACCCCAAAGTAACTCGAGGCTGCTGTACTCTCCTGACAGAGGGAAACTGAGGCAGGGAGTGGTGAAGGATCAGCTGTGCAGTGCTGTGCCCAGGCTGGATGTGGCACAGGCTCTGTCACAGCCAGAATAGCAGCACCAGAGGCTGCTTTGGGCATGTGGCTTCGGCCTGGGCACACAGCCCAGGCTGCAGAGAGATTTTTGCAGCCCCAGCACCTGCCCTGAATGAGAGCCCCAGCCATGGTCAGTCTTTCCATCCAGCACACAGGTTTGCTGCTATACCCCCCAGGCTGGCTCCCAGTGCCATCATCTCTGTGCCCCCCAACAGAAAGGTCCCTGCCCTCCCACCCTGCTCTGGAGAGAAGGCTGGCAGGTTCATGGGGTGCAGGATGACTCCAGACCCATCTCCTGTGTGTTGAGCCCAGCAGGGAGGGTGGCTGGGCTCAGGGCTGGGTTGATGTTGCCCTCACTGGCAGTGCAGTGCAATGTCAGTGCTCTGCAGGGTGCCACGCTCCCCCAAGAACTGAAATGCTCCCATAGAGGGGAATCTCCAGCATGAACAAGGACTTTGGGTACATCAGGATAAAATGGGGTGCAGGACCCCATCTCCATGTCCCATGTGGGCACTGCTCAGCAGGTTAGAGTTCAGAAGTGCAGGAACTCAGGAGTGCAGGTCCTCATCTGGGTTTGTGAGCAGCTGGTGCAGAGGTGGACTCCACCAAAATATCTGCTGCAACCCCCCAGGGGACACCATGGGGACACCAGTCCTGAGGTCCCTCTTAGCCATGGTGTGCTCAGTCTTGCCAAGATGGCCCAGTTCCAGTGTCTTGAAGAGCCACAGGCTCTGGGGAACCACAGGTCCCTCTGGGGTTATCCTGGTGGTCTTCTGCCTCTCTGTCCTGGGCTCAGAGTCAGGTTTCCACCCACTCCCTGCAGGGACCTGAGGCTTTGGTGGGTCCTGTGCCAAGTGCCTTTGCCACAAGCGCCCTGGCAGTGGGATGGGACCTTGGCCCAGTCCCACAGGCTGGCCCAGCCTCACACATTCTTCTCAGGGCATGTACTCGCCCTGCACTCTGCTCACCCCCTCCTCTGCCTTATCTTTAAAGCAATTTTATTTTCGGAGATTCCTCCTGCAGTTCCTTCTGTTCACCCTGATTTCTCTCCCTCTTTGAAGAGGTTCCAGCAGGGTCCATCAAAGGCCAAACAGATCTGTAGAAGGGGAAATGTGAATTGGTCACTCCAGCAGCTGCTGAAGGGTTCTTCCACCAGGTTTGGGTGTTTTTGGCGCTGGTGTTTGTGATGTGGTTGTTCTGGAGGGTGGGAAGCTCATCCTTGTATGGCTGGCAAGGCCTGAGCTGTGCCCTGCTCAGCAGGTGGGACAGGACAGCAGGATCCTATGGACCTCCCACAAAATCCCATGGGCACAACGAGGAGCTCGTGGCTTCAGCCTGAGCAGAGGGCAGTTTTCTCTCGGTGGTTCATGAGCAGCCTGCCCAAATGATGCCCCAGCCCTGCATGCCCACCCTCAGCAGAGCCATCATCTCCCCTGACCACTGAGGCACCCCTGCTCTTCCCCCTCAGCTCTGTGCTTGCTGTTGGTGCCCCATGATATGATAGAAAAGGATGGGGCTCCTCAGCCAAGCCCCGAGGGTGACAAGCCCAGGACAGCAGCAGCACCAGGCAGCAGAGCTGCCCCCTCAGTGAACGTTTTGTGGTCAGTCCAGCTCCTGCCCAGTCCTGGAGAGCCAGGAGGGTGCCAGGGGCTCAGCCACCCTCTCCAGAGAAATCCCCTGGCTGCTCCCTGACCCCCAGCAGGAATGTTTCCCATTAGCAGGCCCTGATAAGTGGCAGGAAGGAGAATTACTCTCTGTGTCGGGCAGCTTGCTAGAGGTTTCCACACTTAACATATCCCCACTATCAGCTCCCTGAAATGCACTGGAGGGGGGTGTGAAGGCGACTGATTAGATAAAGACAATCTGCAGAGGGGCTATTTCAGGCATATTTCCATGGAGTGGGAATGTCTGCTTGCAGCAAGGCAGGAGGTGACAGGCCAGTGCTGCCAGACCCGTCACATCCCTCCAGCTCAGCCTGCCTGTGCAAGGCCCCTCCAGGGCAAACCCCCCCATCCCTGTCCCACCAGGGTGACACAGAGAGCAGCCACCAGCCCAGCACAGCCCCCTCAAAGTGAGCAGGGGCAATGCTGCTGCTGGCACCCCGAAGTTAAGGTGCTGTGGGGTTTGGGATGGGGTTGGCACTGTGTCCCCTCATCTCACAGCTCCCACCATGGGTACTGCCTGTGTGTCCCACCCTGGGACAGTGCTGGACCCATGCTGAGCTGGCTGTCTTTTGGCTGGCAGTGATGCCTCCTTAACCCTTCATGCACACACACAAAGCTGCTGCTGCCATGAGCACCTTCCTGTAGTTCCCATCTTGCCATGCACGAGCCCTGGGCAGCACAGGCATGTTGGTGGCTGAGCCTCCACATAGGGAGCCTCCAAAATGGATATGAGGAGTGAGAAAGTATCAGGAAGAGACATGGAATGAGAAATTAGTGTATAGAGCTAGCAAGCAAGCATGGAGGCATGGAGAGAGTCAGGACACTGGACACTGGGAAAACTGGAGAGGTTTTGTTTGTTTGCCTTGAATTTTCCAGCTTTGAGGTTCTGGGGGTTTTCTTCTGGGGATTGCCATAATAAAGCATCTGTGTACAAATGAAGCCTGTACTGAACACTGCAAAATTACAGGAATGTGTAATTTCAAAACAATGTGAGTAAAGAGAATCTTGCCCCATTCATCAGAATATTTAATAGCACCTTAATTGCAGCTGGCCTGCCAGGACAGACCCTGGAACATCATTACCAGCAGCTGCCTTGGAGGCTGCAAGGGAGGGCAGAGGCTGATCAGAACCAGAGCTGGGCTGCAGTCTGCCCTAGCTGCTCTGGTTTGCACCAGTTTTCATCTGCTGTGAGATCTGGAAGAGATCTGGGAGATTTTTGGAGGAGGCTGGGTGGGTGTTGCCCTGCACATACTCACCAAGCCCACACAACCAGTTCCCAGGATGACCCCATCCCAGTCCCCTGCTATCTCCATCCCTCTTGCACCTTCTCCCTCACTCCACAAGGAGCCTCCCCTCTGCTCTGGGTCACCAACCCTCACATAAGATCGAACTCAGTCCATCTCATGGCAGGGGACAATTGTTCAAAGTGGAGGGCAACAGGCATGGGAGCTCTTTATGGACCTTTCTCAAGCCCCAGGAGGGAGGAATATTCCTGCATGTCCTCACATCACAACAGGAGAACTTCTCACCCCACTATGGCACATCAGCCAAAATGGGCTTTTCTGTGTCAAAACTGCAGTGAATGGCTCCAGGTATCCAGGCTCTAGTCTGGGCTGCAGACAGCAGCTTTCCCTTATAAACCATCCCCTGTCCCTAAACAAGGCTCTGTCCCATGGCTCTTGAGCTCAGGGTTTTCCTGAGCACGCCAGCACAGCAGCTGGACTGGACACACACAGTCTGTGCTCCCACCTGCTTGGTGGCTGGTAAATGAAATAACAAATCTGTAACTCTCTCCTGAGGGGCAGCAGAGGAACAGGCACTGATCTCTGCTCTCTGTGACAGTGACAGGAGCCAGGGCATGGCTGAGCTGTGTCAGAGGGGTTTAGGGTGGGGATCAGGAAAGGTTGTTCCCAGAGGTGCTGGCACTGCCCAGGCTCCCCAGGGCATGGCTGAGCTGTGTCAGAGGGGTTTAGGGTGGGGATCAGGAAAGGTTGTTCCCAGAGGTGCTGGCACTGCCCAGGCTCCCCAGGGCATGGCTGAGCTGTGTCAGAGGGGTTTAGGGTGGGGATCAGGAAAGGTTGTTCCCAGAGGTGCTGGCACTGCCCAGGCTCCCCAGGGAACGGGCACGGCCCCGAGGCTGCCAGAGCTCCAGGAGCGTTTGGACAGCGCTGCCAGGGATGCTCAGGGGGGGATTTTGGGGTGTCTGTGCAGGGCCAGGGCTGGGCTTTGATGAACCCAGTGTGTCCCTTCCAGCTCGGGATATTAGAAAAGCCCCCCGAGGAAGTAAGTGCTGGTGTTGGTGGGGGTCTGGTGCCTCACTCCACGGCCACTTCACGGCACAGAAGGGTCCGGTGGAAAAGCCAAGGAAGTGAAATTACTTTGGGGAAGAAATGACACCACCCACTTATAAATAAACCCGGGTTTCATTGATCTTTTAGATGCTCCCTTGGCAGAGACTCCAATGTCACCGCTCCAGCAATGCAGACAATACTCGGGCATTGTTTTATTCTCAGTTACAGGCAAAAGGACAGCACCAGCTGCCGTTCTATCTTTAGCCCATGAGAGCACCCTTCAATTGTTCTGCACTTCAAACAATAGCCGCACGTGGGG
The DNA here is from genome assembly GCA_030060385.1 of Muscicapa striata striata. NCBI lineage: Eukaryota > Metazoa > Chordata > Aves > Passeriformes > Muscicapidae > Muscicapa > Muscicapa striata. Next base: position 1,247,745 of record JAREIS010000177.1, read on the forward strand.
GAGAGAACGATTGCTGGCTTTACCAGAGCGTTTGCATCGAAATACAGTCTTAGAGACAATAGATTTCTGTCACGCCCTGGCTGAAGCTGGTGCTTATACCGAAGGGAAGCCAGGGCTCCAGAGCTGTCTTGTTTTCTCTTGTGGATGATGGGCCAGCAAGAGGTTTGGCTCCCCGAGGAGGCCTCCAAACTCTCTTCCATGAAAATAGCCTTATTTATTTTTTATTATTATATCTCAGTGAGAAAATATCCCCATTATTGTTAGGCAAAGTACTTGCAACAGTCATTGTCAATTGATCTGCTCCTGCATTTCCTTCTGCTGAGAATCCTGGAAGCGAGGAATATGCCCTAATGTGGGAAACAAAATATTTATTAGTTTTCTGTTGTATAATTCTGTGAAGACATGTAAGATAACAATACAGATTATCATTAATAATATATTTTAAAACCAATCCTTTTATTCTTTTAACAACATTAGCAACATAAGTGGGATCTGTAACTAAATGGAAAGGTTCGTGAAAACCCTGTTTTTCTTTATGGGTCTAGTGCTAGGCATCACATCATGGAGGAGTCCTGCCCTGGCTTTGGGGCTGCTCTATCACAAATTCACTGTTTTCTGCATTGATACCCAAACATCCTGAGGTAAAACAGAACTGCCCAAAACGTCGGACTGGGCTAAATTAATTTCCCTGCTGCAAAGGAGAACCCAAAGGTACTTTGGATGATTTTTTCCTCATTTCAGGGTAGCAGGGAAGCGAGTGATGAGCAGCTCTGGCAGGCGCAGAGGGGCAGGCAGCGCCCAGCTCCGCAGCGGCGGCAGCTGCAGGGTATCAAATGCCAAATGTGCCAGGCTGGGCAGCGGTGTGGGCAGCAGAGCTCTGCCCGTGCCCCCGGTGCCCTGCCGGGCCGGGAGGTGCCGCGGGATGCGGCGCCCGGGATGGAGCCGCTGCAGAGCCCCGCTCCGGGCGCAGGGGACAGCAGGGTCACGGCACTGCTGCTCATCCCCCCACCCGCTGTGCCTGATGCTGGCTCGAGTTTCAATTGTCTGAGCCTTTGAAAGGGGATGCGACAGCCCAAAGCCACAAAGCCCATCTTTGAAGGCTCTTTAACAGGGACAAGAGAGGTTTACAAATATAAAATGCTTTTCTTTAAACTTTGCGGGACTCTATTTTTAGCAAATAAAGATAATGGCCCAGTTGCTGTTGTTCATCTTTTGTTGTATGGAACATGCCAAATACTTACCATGTCTGCCATATTTTTTTATGATTCAACCTCCTCTGAGCTGCATTGCAGCTCTCTGACCCTGCAGCAGAGATTGTGAGCAATCTGTACGTACAAATCCTCCCCGGGCTACTGGATTACTCTGAAAAAAATCTCATTCTCCAGAGTGAATTGGGAAAACAGACAGAAAAGGCAAGTCACAGCTTTCTATAAAACACTTCTCCTATTCTGAGCAGGGTACATTCATTCCAGGAACTCCCAAGGAAAGGGAAGAGCTGCTTTTTTCCCTGCTTTTTTTCCAATGCTTTTTTTCCCCCCATCTTTTTGCAATGAACTTGGACTATTTTTGCAATGTTCTACTTGGAAATTGAAACTTTTTATGCCCTTCCTCAGAGCAAACATCAGGTAGGGGAGATGCAGGACCCTGAGCAGGACTGAGGATTGAGAAGGGAAATGCCTCTGTTTAAGAAAACTTTGTCCTTCTACACCCCTATTACAATTTGTTCCTCACTTCTGCTGGGGTCTGAGCTGGATCTTGGCCCAGGACAGTTTTCCAGTGAGATAAAATTGGATTACCAGTTGCCAAATTCACAGCCTGGATCTGTATTAATTAAGGTGTGAATCACAGTTACTGACGGATGGGGCAGCAGAGAGGAAAAAAGAAAGAGCAGGATTCCTGTGCCCAGGAAACAAACAGGGTGGGTGTTTATAGAATCAGAGAATGGTTTGGACTGGGAGACACCTTAATTTCATTCCATGTCCCTGTCACTTGCATGTCCATGTCCCTTCCACTATCCCAGATTGCTCCAAGCCCTGTCCAGTCTGGCCTGGAACACTGGAACTGCCCCCAGGGATGGGGCAGTCACAGCTTCTCTGGGCAGCCTGTGCCAGGGCCTCACCACCCTCACAGAATAGGATTTCTTCCCAGTATCCCATCTCTCCCTGCCCTCTGGCAGTGGGAAGCCCATTCCTCTGGTTTTGTCCCTCCATCCCTTGTCCCCAGTCTCACTCCAGCCCTCTTGGAGCCCCTTTAGGCACTGGAAGAGACTCTGAGCTGTCCCTGGAGCCTCCTCCTCTCCAGTCTGAGCACCCCCAGCTCTCCCAGCCTGGCTCCAGAGCAGAGGGGCTCCAGCCCCTGGAGCATCTCCATGGCTCTGCTCCAACCTCCCAGGAGAGCTTTAACTACAGGGCTTCATTACTTCATAAGAACAGAGCTAAAAGTCTTGAAATTACCTGGACAACTCCAGGCACAGGCAGTAGGATAAAGAGCCAGTCATGTCCCAGCCTGTCCAACAGTGAGGAACTCCGCAGGGAAGGTGACCAAAGGCAAATGTAACAACAGGCACTAACTAGATGGAGGCACATCCCAGGGTCAGGGCTGCCTTTTCATCCTCCTCTTAGTGCATCCCATTTCAAGGTGTTCTCCTGGGATTTTCCCTTGCTGCCCCAGGGTGTTTGCTATCCTTAATCCACCCACAGCCTCTGCACATTAGGTGGGTCAGGAGCCCTCCTGTACAGACAGATTTGGGGCAAAGGGTTTTCTCTGGGGCTCAGCGTTGGTGCTTGGGGCTTGGCATTAGTGCAGTGACAAACTTGGTGCTGCTTTTGCTGCTGCATAACAGCAACTCTTAGGACAGCTGGGACACTGATGCAAAGGTTAAAATCACTGGCCCAAGGTCACCAGCAAGTCAGTGGGCAGGTGAGGAAAGGACTCATAGGCAGGCAAGTGACACATCCTATATCTCTGGGACAGGGTCACCCAGGGGATGATGCGATCTCGGTCTGAAGGTGCAGGGCTGTCCCCAGGTGTGGATCCGCAGATGCGCGGTGGTGTGGCCGGGGCGGGGCAGAGGCTGCGGAGCGGAGCGGAGCAGGCGGAGCGCAGGAAGGCACTGTGTGCGCTCATCCCTTTGTGTGCGCATCCCTATGTGTGCTCATCCCTGGGCGTGCGCATCCCTGGGCGTGAGCATCCCTGGGCGTGAGCATCCCTGTGTGTGCGCATCCCCGGGTGCGTGCGCATCCCTGTGTGTGCTCATCCCTGAGTGCGCATCCCTGAGCCCGCATCCCTGAGCCCGCATCCCTGGGTTCTGGCAGCCCAGGAGCGAACGCTGTGCGGGGCTGCCCGGGAGGGGAGCGGGGCAGAGCCGCGGGCGGGCAGGGCCGGCGCTGCCGCAGCCCCCGGAGCCTCCAGTGCCGGCCGAGCCGAGCCCCGCTGCCCCCAGGCTGCTCCGGGCAGCGGCTGCCGGGGAGCTCCGTGCCTGCCCCAGGGATGCTCTGGGGGAAGCTGCCAGGGAAGGGGCGGCTGAGTTCGGGCACCTGCTGGGCCACGGGCTTGTTGCAGAGCGGCCTCGGCTCCTGCGGGAGCCCCGCAGCCGGGATCCCGCAGCCCTGCCCCTGCCTGCAGCGCATCCCGCCGGGACTGCCAGCGCTGTCTGTGCCCAGAGGAAATGCAGAGAGAGCCGGGTGTGACAAACAAGGACTAGTTACTTACAGAGCAGCACAAACATCAACAAAGTACAGAACATATGTACAATATAAGAATTGTTATAAGAACAGAAATCTATAAAAATATTTATAGTTTAAAGACTTATCTAAAAACAATACTGTAACAAAAGTATTTAGACTAAAGGACAACATCCTAACTAAAAACAACAACCTTAGAAATGTATTTACAGTATAGGGGACCTATACAGCACCTGGAATCTAACAAACATATTTGTGGATGATACGAAACCCCCAGAAGTATACCCTTGGAATTCTATCCCTTAAAGACAAAGAAAATTCCTTTAAGATTATATAATTCCTGCCTCGAATACCCCTTATCTTTTAGGATTCTTATTGGTTTTTAAGTTAGTTAAGTGATTGGCTTTTTCTTAGAGTGTTAAGTGAAATATAATTGGATACTGTGTTTAACTAGTAGTTTTATTGGTTACTTTTTCAATCCCTTTGAAATGTATAAATATCCCTACCCATCTGTAATAATCGGACTCTGTAACTGAAACTCCCTTCAAAGAATAAACTATCTTTGGAACAATTCAGCTACAGGTCTCAGCCTTTGTTTCCTTGCTGGCAGGTAGCTTAAGTAGCTATCTGAACCCCTCTTAGCTATCTGGGTTCAAGTAGCTCTTAAAGGCTAGCATAACCCTAGTCTTTTTAAAGCTACACATATTTACAGAAGAACCTAACAATTTAGATATGTAAATACAGAAGGGACTGTACCCATCATCTCTGTTATACCTGGAAGAGAAGGAAGCAGCATGGGGCCACTCCAGCCCAGCCCTGAGGGCTGTTCCCTGTGTCCCCAGGCTGGCACAGGTGGGCAGAGCAGGACTCTGCCACCAGCACTGAGCCCAGCTGGGGCTGGGAGCCGGGCCCCAGGCACTGGGACGGGACTTGCGTGGCCCAAAGCCAGTGCAGGGCAGGCTGGGGGTGCTGCTTGTGCCACCAGAACCCAGGGCCTCCTCAGGGCACCGTGTCCCTGTGTGGGGCCACCCAGCCCAGCCCAGCCCAGCCTGGCTGCAGGGGACCCACTCTGCCTGTGGGCAAGGCATGGCCAGCACCTGCCTGTCCTGCTGCTGGGGTCGGTCTTCATCCCAGCATCATGGGCTCCTCCTCATCCTCCTCATCCACCTCCATGTCATCATCTCTTCCTCCACATCAACTTCCATCATCTCCTGCATCTCAAGTCATTCTGTTATTTCAGTGGATACACAAATGTTTGCCTTGTGATGACAAATCTTTTTTTCTCTTTACACTGTTCCTTTGTATATTGAAACAAAAAAGTAGAAAGGACCTGCTTGGGTTTGATTTAATTACATCTAAATTTTGCTTGTTCCTAATAGAAAATCACCCTCTTGATTTCCCACACTGTCATTTCAAGCCCTGTTGCTGGGAAATGAATGTCCTGTGAATGAAAGAGTTCTGAGATCTGCTCTATCCCAGGTGTCCCCAGGTGAGGATGCCCAGAAGAGCCTTGGGCAAAGAGCTTGCTGCCTCTGTATCCTGAGGAATTGCGGCAGAGGGAGCACAAATCCACAGCCACAGGGCCAGGAATATCTCAGCTTGCCCTGTGCCCAGGGCACTGCTGAGAACCTGGCTGCACCTCCCTGCCAGGGAGGGACAGGCGGGAGCACTCAGCAGCTCCCCGGGAACCGCAGGGGACATCGGCCACGGGGCCGGACCCTCGGCCAGCCCCTCCGGACATCGGCCATCGGGCCGGACCCTCGGCCAGCCCCTCCGGACATCGGCCACGGGGCCGGACCCTCGGCCAGCCCCTCCGGACATCGGCCATCGGGCCGGACCCTCGGCCAGCCCTTCCGGACATCGGCCATCGGGCCGGACCCTCGGCCAGCCCCTCCCAGGCCCTGCAGCAGCGCGGCAAAAGCACGCGGCTGAGGAGGAGGGTAAGAAACGCAAAACATAAAGATATCTCAAATTCCTTTCTCTTCCTAAGGCAGGTCCGCGTTTCCTCTGTCTTGCCCTGCCTGCCCAGGGTGAATTTCAGTGCACGAGGGCAGCGGACACCGCAGCTCCGGAACCGTGCAGGTGTTTTCAGGAACTGCAGGATTGCTGGAAAGGGCCTCACCAACACCGCCAACCATTCCCATCGCTCTGGGCTCCCAGCGGCCTGGCCCCTGCATGCAGCGGTCGGATTCCACGAGCTGCAGACCCAGAGGCGGGCGAGCACCCGCAGCGCCCTCGTCGCCCTCTTGATGTCGCGACATGACGTCACACGGCGGTGACTCTGCCCGGCGCGTGCGCACCGCGCGCTCCCGACGCGGCTCATGGGTCAGTGAGGGCCTGGGAGCCGGACAGGGACAGCGGGCTTGGGGCTCCGGGGACAGCGATGTGCTCAGGGAGCGGGATCCAGGAACGGGCCGGGGGTCGCGGACCAGGGTCGGGGGTCAGGGGGCACTGACGGTCTGGGGGCCGGGGGCCGGTAGGGGGACAGGACCCGGGGTTCAGGGCACAGGGCTGGGGACAGCCAGGGGCTGGGGGTCAGGGCACAGGGCTGGGGGTCAGGGCACAGGACTGGGGACATCAAGGCCGGGGGTGCGGGTGGCACGGCGGTGACCCCGCGGTTGCTGTGCTGTCCCCGCAGCGCTGCCATGGCCGCGGGCTGGCAGGACGTGGTGCGGGACGCGGCGGCCGTGCGGGAGGCGGCGGCGGTGGCGGTGGACGCGGCGCTGCTGGCGGGGGTGCTGATGCGGACCGGGGAGCAGCCCCACGCCTCGGATGTGAGTGCACAGCGCGGGGAGGAGCCGCTGCCATGCCGGGGGTCCCTGCCCTGGGCAGGGAGTGGCTCCCCAAGAACAGCCTTGGCTGGGGCTGCAGCTCACAGCCCGTCCCGATGATGAGTGCAGTTCCCCAAGGCACAGGCCTGCTACACAGATTCCTTTTCCAAGGAGAGTGGTAGATCTGGGAAGGTTTTGGTAGTTGCCTGTTGTGGTGCTGGGAGTTAATCCCTTTCCCAGCCTCTCACCACTCATACGAACCTTTGAACCAGAGGAGAGTCTCACGGAGGGGCCTCTGCTTTTGGCACGTTCCCAGCTACAGTCAGCCTTTGTCCCATACTTGGGGTGAGGTGACAGGGTGGAGGTGGCTGATGGGTGGCATTTGCCTCTGCGCAATCCTGGTGGATGGCTGGGGTGGGAGGGCTCAGCCACTGGAGCAGAATGCCATGAGGGGTGTCAGAGGAAGAAATACCCCTGTGCAGGAGGGGTGGGGCACCATTGGGTCCCTGAGGAGCCTGGGGGCAAGGGTACAAGGAGGGAGGTCTTCACCACAGCACTGCTCTTTGATGTCAGGTCAGAGCACTGAGTGATCTCAAAGGGTGGGAGGAGAGGCCAAACACGTTGCCAGTGTCCCCTGTTTCATGGAAAAATCTAGGTGAATTGGAAACTTCTCAATGGTGTAATATATGGACTTTGAGTGTGACCCCGTGCCTGAGGTGTGGGATGAGCCAGGCCTCTGGAGTCACTGAGCAGGGATCAAAGGAAGTAACTGACAGCCAGGACTGGCAAATCAACCTTTTCTCTGCCCCTGAGAAGTTCTGAAGACAGTGCTGTCCAGTTCAGGTGGAGACAGGGGAAGGCAGTCAGCCCAGCCCAGGCGCTGGAGCAGCAGTGGTTCATGAAGCAGAACCCTCAGAAGTTAGGAATCAGCAGGGTTGAGGCCAGGAGTCTGCCCAGCAGGGCTGGGGGTGGCTTCAGCCTTCAGCCAAGCAGAGGAAGCAGCTCCTTAGCCGCTCCTCAGCTGCCCAGGGCTGACTGCTCTGCTGTGTCCCTGCTCGCAGGTGGTGAATTACGCGCCCTTCACGCTGCTCCCGTCCGCAGTGCCACGGGCCTTGTTTGAGCAAGCCTATGCTGTCCAGCAGGATTTTAACCTGCTGGTGGATGCCATCAGTCAAAACAAAGAATTCCTGGAGCAAACTCTGGCCAGGTAATGTTTTTGTGTGTTGCATTTTAATGAAATATTTTAAATGTAAAGCCTTTATCACCCTTCTGGCATCCCTGTCTTTCTGAGGTCTTCTTGGGCCCCAGAAAATGGGACATCTGGTCAAGACCTGATTCCCTGCAATGATCTTCAACTTTGCCACTTTTTCAGGCTTATGAATTTATACTTGTGAGGTTTTTGACCCCTGGGCCTTAAATGCAAATCACTGGAGTTTTTGAGTCCTGGATTTAGGAGTCTCTGTTAATCTTATTCTGCATCTGCCTGTGTCTGTCCAGTAACCACCAGCTCTGCTGCAGCAGTGATAGAAAGGAGGTGTCCGTTCTGTTTCCACACCCTTCATCAGTCACCCCTGTCCCCTCTTTCCCAGCCACGAGCTCTGGGTGCAGGAGAACTGTCCAGCTCTGGCTCCTGGGTTCTGCTGAGTTTATCTGTGGCTGCTGCCCTGGGCTGGAGTGACCATACCTGACTTTGTTGCTCATAACTGTGGGGCTGATTCTTGCACAAATCCCTCTTCCCTTCCCACTGCCCCTTCTGTGCTGCCTGTGCACGTGCTGCTGCCTCTGGCACTGGGACAGAGCAGAGGAGGCTGTTTTCCAGCATCCTTTTGTTAAAGCCTGACCCCTTGGAGCTGTTCCAATGCTTGTGACTGTTCCAGAGCTGGCTGCAGCCAGAGCTTGTGGGGACATGTTTGTACCTGTGGTTAAAGAATGCAGCACCTGGGGCTTGTGTGTGCTCAGGTGCCTGCCCTGTGCCAGGGCAGCTCCCTAGAGGTGCTGCTCAGGGATTTGGGGCCCTGAGGAAAAGCCAGATCTACTCTGAGAGGGCCACAGTGTGTGGGATGTAGAGCCTGACAGGACAGGGGATTGGATGAAGCTTGTGAAGCTTCTCTGAACTGTGTGTGAGGTACAGAGAGACCTGTGGTTTCTTTCCTGAACCTGCAGAATTCTGCTGCATTTCTTTGCCTTTACTTGTCCCATCTCTGCCCTGCCAGTGAGTCACCTCTGCACAGGAGGGCCTTTTGTGGAGTGGCTGTACTTGGCAAACTGGGTTTGTATTGTGGTTTTGCACTGAGCATTCAGGGGGCTGTTTCACTACAGCACTTGGTTGAGCCCCAGCCCTGCTCTTTGTGCTGGAGAATGCCCCTGCTAAGAGCTTTTTCTGCAGAAGAATTAATTTTCTTTTTCCTCTGTGACAGCAGCAGGGGGTGACATGGTCTGTATTTCTCTCTAGCACCATCAAGGTAGACGACTTCACAGCTCGTCTCTTCAGAATCTACATGCAGGTTTTAGAGGAAGGCTTGGCTCAGGTACCTTGGCAGAGGATCCCAGTGGTCTGTGCCCCGTGGCAATGTGGTGGGGGTGGCTGGGCTCTGGCAGCAAGCTTTGGCACTGTGGGCTCTGAGCTGTCCTGGGCTGGTCACTCCCTGCAATGTCTTGTCACAGCTGGTGAGCTCAGGACCCTGCCCTGGTGAACAGCTGAGCTCCTTGGTTGGTACTGCTGGAAACAGCCTGTCCTGGAGGGGGAGGATTTCATGTGATTTGTCCTTTGGGAGCCTCAGAGTGTGCATAGGCATGTGTCCTGTTGGGACCTGCACTGGCCAGGCCATCCCTGCAGAAGCTCCTTTACTCTCAGGAGTGTTGGGAGCTCCTCTGGAGCTCTGAGAGGGCTGTGGGCCCTGGGCAGGGGGCAGAGCACCCCGGTGTGTGACCTGCAGTGGTTTTTATCAAACAGAGCCAGAGGGAAGGGCTTCAAACTGACACTGAAAAGGTTTAGGTGAGATATTAGGAAATTTACTGGGCAGGTGGTGAGGCACTGGCACAGGTTGCCCAGGGAAGCTGTGCCTGTTCCATCCCTGAAAATATTCAAGGCCAGGTTGGACAAGGCTTGGAGCAGCTTGGTCTGGTGGGAGGTGTCCCTGCCCACTGCAGGGGCTGGGATGAGGTAGCCTTTAAAGTCCCTTCCAACCCAAACCATTTTGGGATTCTCTGACTGGATCTGCCCCAGGAGGATTTTGAAACAAGGTCATCAAAGAATTTGCAGTCAAAAGCAACAGGAGACCCCAGCTCCCCTCCCTGTGTTCCAGACTGTGTTTTTGGGCATCAACCGCTCGGATTACATGTTTGACTGTGGGCTGGATGGCAGAGCAGCTCTGAGGCAGATAGAAATAAACACCATTGCTGCCAGCTTCGGGGGGCTCACCTCCCGCACCACCGACGTGCACAGGTGAGCAGCACCTCTGGCACTGCAGCAGCTGCACTGCATGGCCCCTGTGCAGCCCAAGCTGCTCCTTTGGTCCAGCTGGGCATGGACATGGCATTTACAGCATTTGTGTTCCACAGGTTGGTGTTGAAAGTGCTGGGAAAGACTGAGGAGGCATCCCACCTGCTGCCCAACAACCCAGCGAAGGGGCTGGCCTTGGGAATTGCCAAAGCCTGGCAGCTCTACGGGTCCCAAAGGTGAGTTCGGAGGAGGAGAGCATGAACAGGAGCAGTGCAGGGAGCCTGAGTCACAGAGATGGAAAGCTGGTGATCCAGCTAGGAGCATGAGGAGTGTTCATGGGTTTAATGATGTCCTTGGTATCTCTTCTAGGGCTGTGGTGATGTTTCTGGTGGAGGAAGTCCAGAGGAATATTTTTGATCAGCGTTGTGTAGAAAATGAGCTTTGGAACAGGTAAAGTTGGAATTTTCCTGGGATGGGAAAGGAAGGGGATGGCTCAGTTTTTGGTTTGGAAAGCTGAGCAAACTGCTGGCTGATCATAGGAAACACAGGATGGGTTCCTGAACAGGGAGATTTTTGGGCTGTAGGATTTCTCTGGCTCCATAGCACAAAGCCTGAGGCTATTTGTGAAGGAACCTACAGGTCCTCCTTGCTGCAGCCACCAACTCCACCCATGGTTTGCAGCTCAGGTACCTGTGCCCAGCTGGTGACTCTTGCACTCCTGTTGGCAGGAATATCCGTGTGGTCAGGAAGCGGTTCCGGGATGTGTTTGAGCAGGGCTCTCTGGATGCCAGCAGGAGGCTGTACATGTGAGTATGAGCCAAGGTGTGCATTCCTGCCAGCCCTCAGGCACACAGGGCTGCCAGGGAGAGCCTGCAGCCAGAGCTGAGTGTGAGCAGTGACTGTCTGAGAAAGCAGTGCTCTCTCATGCTCCAGGCTGCTGCTTCCTCTTGGAGCTGAGGTGGTTTTGTGTTCACAGTGGTGAGATTTTGCAGACACACGAGTCCCTTACAGCTGCAATCATAATATCCCTCCTTCAGGCTTCAGCCTTCATTGCTCTGTGGGATCTTTACCTCCTCCACAAAGGTCTGCTCTTAACTGCCCTGGCCATTTGAAAGGCTTCCACAGAGCCATTTCCTGTTTACTGCTCACGTGCTACTCTGCCAGTGGGAGCTGGGCTGGTTGTTAGTGCTGGAGGAGGAAGCATTCCACGTCCTTTGGGGATCTCTTGGGTTTGAAGTCACTCAGCTCCCTGTGGAGACCAGGACAGGAGGATCACAGCCTCCCAGCTGGTCCCAAGTGTGATGTTTGTCCTATTTCCAGGTAATGTGCAGGGAGCTGTGTGAGCCTAAGGGAAGATGTGGTGTCATGACAGTGATTTTTCTGTAGTGAGGCTGTTTTTTCCATGGTTTGACCTTTGGGGTGTGTGCTGTGTTTAGTTAATGAATGTATTTGTCATGGATGGATAGTTGAGGGGAAAGTGTATCCCTTGTGCTTCCTCCTGAGCATCCTCCCTTGTCACTGCAGGGTCCCTCCTGTCTGCCTTCCAGCAGCTCCCACACCAAGTGCACAGTTTTGAGGCCAAAGCTTGGGCATGTGGTGCTACAGCTGTGCTGCCAGCCCAGCCCTGGCAGGGTGGTTTGGTGACTCTCAGGTTGCTGAGTTGATGTCCTGCCACAGGAGAAGAACCTTGTTCCCTCCAGCTTCAAGAATCATGGAGCTGTTAAGGTTGGAAAAGACCTCTGAGATCAAGTCCAGCCTGTAATCCAGCACCACTGGGCATGTCCCCAAGTGCCACAGCCTCACATCTTTGAGTCCCTCCACTGCCCTGAGCCACCTGTCCTAGTGCTTGACCACCCTTTCAGTGAGGAGATTTCCCTAATTTCCAATCTAAACCTCCCATGGAGAGGCCAAGGAGCCTCTCCTCCTGTCCCTGTTCCCTGGGAGCAGAGCCTGACCCCTCCCAGCTGTCCCCTCCTGTCAGGGAGTTGTGCAGAACCAGGAGGTCCCCCCCTGAGCCTCCTTTTCTCCAGGCTGAGCCCTCCAGGCCAGCGTGGGGTAAAAGCTGTTAAAAATGAGGTGCTTACCTGTGTGCTGAGCTGGGTGTCGGAATTATTGAGCCTTTGGTTAGAGCAGAGGCCAGATGTCAGCTCCCTGTGTCTTGGGACAGGCCAAGCTCTGGTTCAGTGGAGAGGAGCCAGGGCTTGCAGTGTTTGGCTTGCTCTGGCAGGAACAGGAAGGCCAGAGGCCAAGAAGGGGCAGGGGCTGTGATCCCCCCTTGGTGCTGGGATGGAGCAGGGCCTGGCCTGTCTCTGTGAGCACTTCTGGTTTCCATTCCAGGGATGGCCAGGAGGTCGCAGTGGTGTATTACAGAGAGGGCTACGTGCCCCAGGTCTACGACCAGCAGGTCAGTACCCACCTCCCTGCCCCAGAAACCACCAGCTGGGCACTGCCCAGGGAGCTCAGAATAATCCCAGGGGCTGCTGTCTGGGGTGGGTCAGTCCTGCCTGGGGTGGCTGAGAGCACTGGGAAGCTGTGACTCCAGAGAGCAGGAGGGTGACCCTGCAGTAAGAAAAATGGGTGGCTTTCTTCTCCAGAGGGTGGTCCCTTAGTGCAGCACTGAATTGCTTCTGTACAATAGGGGTTGACACAGGTACGAGCACCTGCATAAAGGATTCAGACTTGGTCTACAGATCACTCTGTGCTCTCTTAGCACGATCAGGCTGCAGGTAATAGCACAGAGCAGATCCTGCTGGTGTCTCGAGGTGGCAGCACTGGACAAGCTGGGGAAGGAGCACACAGTGGATTAATTTGACTGTGCTGCTCCCAGAGGTGGTGGGAAATTCATGTCTGCTTTTCTCTGGAGTGCTACTCCCACCCCCTGTCGCTGCCAGCAGGCAGGGAGGAGACAAACCATATGTCAGTAACTGCAGAGAAAAGAGCAGAGCAAACCTTTTGTGTGGCTTTTTTCCTCACCGTGTGGTTGCTCCTTCGCTGCCTCAGAACTGGGAGGCGCGGCTGCTGCTGGAGAGGTCCCGGGCAGTGAAGTGCCCCGACATTGCCACGCAGCTGGCAGGCACCAAGAAGGTGCAGCAGGAGCTCAGCAGGCCGGGCATGCTGGAGAGACTGCTGCCAGGCCACCCCGAGGCCATCGCTCGCATAAGAGCCACTTTTGCAGGACTCTACTCCCTGGACGAGGTGAGTGGGAGCAGGGGTGGGGCAGGGATGGACATGCACACCTGTGCTCTTCAGTTGAAGAGAGGGCTTTGTTGTGGTCCTTGAGGAATTTGTTGATGCCTCCGCTCAACAAAGAGCAGAGTCCCTGCTGCTCTTTGATGCTTTGCTGTTGGCAGAATCATTTAGGTTGGAAAAGCCCTCCAAGCACTGAGTCCAACATTTGACCACATTATCAACTAGACCATGGCACTGATGTCCCATCATTCCTTGAACACCTGCAGGGCTGGTGACTCCATCCAGCCTGTTCCAGTGTGAAACCACCCTGTACATGAAGAAATTATTCCTGATGTCCACCTGTCTCCATTCTTTCCTGCCAGGGTGAAGAGGGTGACAGAATAGCTGCCACAGCCATCGCTGACCCCGACCGCTTCGTGCTGAAGCCTCAGCGTGAAGGTGGAGGTATGAGCTGGGCTGTGGAGGTGTGGGCTGGGCTGGGCCCCTGGGGGTTTCCATTGTGGTTTGTGCTGTATTTGGGACAGGCAGTAGCTCCATGTCAGCTCCTGATCTTGTGTTGAGGGATAAAGGGTGGCATGTGGCTACTTGTAGCCATGGGGACTAGTCCTGCCATTAAGGCAGTGCTGCTGCTGGAGGAGTTCCTGAGGCCCTGGTGCTGCGTGTGGAGAGCCCATGCAGCACCTGGGGAGGCAAGGGCTGGGTTATTTCAGCTGCCAGGGCCACATAGCTGGGGCCAGGGGCTTCTGCTGTCCTGGAAGGGCTTGATGTGCTGGTTTTGTTTGCCAGGGAACAACCTCTATGGTGAGGAACTCAGAGAGGTTCTGGAGAAGATCAAAGACAGCCCTGAGAGAACCTCCTACATCTTGATGGATAAAATCAGACCCCAGCCAGCACTGAATTACTTGCTGAGGGCTCACAGCCCCCTCCAAGTGTCTGAGTGCATCTCTGAGCTCGGGATCTTTGGTGTCTATGTCAGGTGAGGAATGTGCTTGTGTTCCAGGGCAGTTCCCTGCTCCTGACGTGGAGCAGGGGCATTTTGCTCTCTGTGTGCCCAAGCACAGCCACAGGACAGATGTTTGGGGATGGGCAGGTGCAGGGGACAGATGTGCCCATTCAGTCTGTGCCCCTGGCAGCAGCTCTGAGCACGTGTGCACATGCTGAGCTGCTGTTCTCAACCTGCTGCCAATGTGGTGTTGGAAAACCATAGAGCTCATGCTGGCATTTACTGGTGTAATGGGATCTTGGCATCAATGTGTCTCATCCCTGATTTCTGGGAGCATGTATTGGGTTCTGGATGCAGGCACGTGTGGTTTTTCTGAAGCTCTGGTGATCTCTGAAATACCTGAAGGCCTAATGCTCCTAATAGGAGCTGCTTTTTTTTAAAACCCTCACAGGCCACGTTTCCATAGGGTATAACTGAAAGTCCTTTTCACACAGTTTTGGAAGCAAAGGTGCTTTGGCAGCGTTCAGCCCCTGGCACTGGCCATTTGCAGAAGGGCTGGTGCAGCCACCACTGCAGGGCCTCACATTAGCCCTGGGGCTCTGCCCTGCCCCGTGTGCTGACAGGCCCGTGCCTCCTGCTGCCCCAGAGCAATGGCAGGAGCTCTGTGCCCTGCAGGGGCTCAGTTTCCCTGTGCTTTGCAGGCAGGGCCAGCAGCTGGTGCTGAACGAGGCCGCGGGTCACCTGCTGCGCACCAAGGCCATGGAGCACGCGGACGGCGGCGTGGCAGCCGGGGTGGCCGTGCTGGACACGCCCTACCTGGTGTGAGGGAGGAGCCGTGGCCCACCCTCCTCTCTGCTGCTGAAGAGCTGATCTGCCCCAGGGATTTCTCCTTAGAGTGTGCTTGCCAAGGTCCAACGTGCTGGGGGCTGTGAGGAGGGATTGTGTGATGCAGCTGCTCAAAGTTCCTGGGTGCCAGCCCCAGCTTCTGCTGGTGATTCCCCCTCCAGGAGGAAAGATTCCCTTGCTCTGCCTGCTCAGGGAGCCCTGCCCTGGGCACAGCCCAGCTGTGACTCCCAGGACTGCAGGGTTCTGGATGTTTCCTTGGGGCCTGGCCTGGGGGCAGGGGGACTAGAGCAAAGGGTCAATGTGCCACAACAGGCCTTTGTGCTACTCCCACTCCTGAGCTCCTTGATGCTGCATGATTTCTGGAGACACTCACAGCCTAAGGAATGAGAGGAGAAAAGTGGATGGGCATGTATCAGCCTTCATCTAGTGCCTCAGTGCTCTCCACCTTAAAGAGGAGAGCCCAGCTCCACTCAGCCCCTCCAGCCCTCCTTCCTGTGCTGCTGCTGTCCTGATTTGTATTTTCCCCTGTGCCTGAGGATCCTCAGGGTTCCCTCACCAGGCACAGCTGCCCTGGGTACTTTGCCCAAGGGCCTCTTGCTTACTTTTGCTTTGCCCAACTCCTGTTTTATTGGACTGGGTGCTCATCCCATACAGTGCCTCTGTGCCACACAGTGCAGGCAGCAGTGCAGGGTCCAGGGCAGGCTCCCACTGCCTCCTGCAGCCTGTCCAACAGATCTCCAGAGGCTGGTGTAAGAACCCCTCAGAGATGAAGGCAGCTCCCAAGGCAGCAGTGAACTGGAGCCTTGTGTATGTTGATAAATCCCAAATCACCCTGGGTTTGTGCCAGTGCATCCTACTGCAAATCAAACACTGAGCATCTTCCTGTCAGGGAGCCCCAGCCTTGGAAATGCCCCTGCTGAGATTGGGAGCTCTATGGTGAGGAAGCAAAGGAATTGCAGGGGAGACTGGGCAGCACAGCTCCAGCTCCAAGCACCTTACTCTGGGACCAGCACCAGTGCAGGGGGAGACGTTGCTCCCTCCAGCTTTTATGGATCAATGGGAACAGCAGTGGAGGAGTGTGGGCTCTCCTGCTCAAGGTCTTCTGCCTCTTCCCCCAGATCCCCTTTCCTCCCCAGCCCTAAAAGCTGCACCTTTCTGGCAGTGAAGAGCCCAGGCAGCCTCAGCCCAGCCCTGTCAGTTACACAGAAGAATTCTGCACAGAGGCAGAATTCCTGAAGAGTGGATGTGCTGAGTGGGAGAAGCAGCACAAAAGCAGAATTCCTGCAGAATGGGTGTGTGACACTCATGGCTGAATGACAGCCCTGCTGGCTCTTTGCTGCTGTGGCATCAATCACCAAGTGGTCACCTGGGGGACTGCTCCATTCTTCAAGTGTGACTGAAACTGGGATTCCTGGGTGTTTTACTGGGGGATTGATTACCCCAAGCCAGAGATTAAAAGGAATGTGCAATCTGACTGCTGTTTGTGCCAGGTTTGTCTGAGCCCAGGGGCACACCTGGCCAGGTGTGCAGATATCCATGGCTGTGCCTGGAAGGGCACCAGGCCTGGGGTGGAGGAGAGGCAGCCCTGAGCCTCACCCAGCTCCCTGGCACCAGTGCTGCATGCAGGGGGTGGTGACACGTGGGTGTCACACTGTCTTGTGCTTTCCACGAGCCTTGGAGCAGCACTGGCTGGAGACCAGGGAGAAACTGAGGCACAGGGTGCTGCCCTGGAGCCAGCACAGCCAGCCACAGTAAATCCCAGTCCATGGAAAAACCATGCTAGCAGGAACCTACCCCTCCCCATCATCAATCCTGGTTTCTGGCACAGCCACTCCAACTGCACTGAACACCCTGGACTCAACAGCCCACAAGCATCTCCCACCCACACACACTCCAAGCTTGTTTCCATTTTGTTTTCTTGAATTTTATTCCATTTTGCATTAAATCCTTGCTGTTTTACAGCCAAAATTACATAGCTGACAAAGAGTAACAGGAGGAACGATGATGTAGGAATCCTTGTCACCAAGGTGGCACAATCCAGTGGTACAGAGCTGTGGGGGCACACGGGACACAGGCAGGCACCGAGGTTACAGGTGACACAGGTGCTGTGCCAGTGAGAGCAGCAGGTAACAAGTGAGATTTGGGACTTGGCCAACAGCCCAGCAGAGCACCCCAACATCTGCCCTGAGCAGCCCAACCCAGAGGCAGCTGCTCCTCCTTTCCAGCCCAAGTCACCTCAGATTACAGGTAATCCCTGTCCACTGGCACTCCCCAAAACAGCTGTTGCAACAAGTTTTAAAACCCAGTTCTCCTTTGGTTTAAGTGCAAAATCGAACAGTTCACATGCAGGTTTCATGGACACATTGCAAAGGAGGTATCAGGCCCAGCTCAGCCCTGACTGGAGTTAAATGTCCTTCACTGGAGGAAGGATGGCTTTGGCAGGACCATGGTGGTGGTCAGGCTCTGGGGAAAGAGGTTTGGGGACCTTTAGCTTTGATCATCCTTAAGCCATGTCAGATTTAAGCAAAGATTGACTTTAAACATCTCCCACTATTTTTTCCTGATGAGGAAATGTGTAGGACTCCCACAGCCCTGCCTTCCCTGGTTTCTCTGCTGCAGCAGTGGTCATGGTGCCATGGGAAAGGTGCCTCTGCTGCCTCTATTTCCCCTCCATCCTTTGGTGTAACAGCTCCAGGGTCACAAAAGGAGCATCCAGCTGCTCCAGCTCTGGTTCAGCTGTGAGCTGCTGGCAGCAGGGCTGGAGGAACCAGGGCTCTGTGGAACATGTCACACCAAGGCTCTTCCCTTCCTGGCTCCCTGCAGTGTCCATGGGCAGTGAAGGACCCTGGGCTGGGGACAGTGCACCAGCTGGCACAATACAGTGAGGAAGCAGCAGATCTTGGTATCACACTGCCCCAAAAATCCTGTTTAAAGCCCCAAGCTCCCTGGAGCCTTGCCCCACTCCCCTGGAGGCTGTGGGAAGCTGTGCTAGCAGCAGGACAGTGGAGGCAGGGTGAGCACAGCTGTGCAGTGATGATGTGGCTGCTGCAGTGCTCCTGCAGCTTGCAGCACCCCAGGACAAAAGGAAGCTCAGCTGCTCTGTGGGCAGTGGCAGATGCACCTCCCAGGCCTGCCTGCATTGAGTAACTCCAGCATCACTTCCCCTCCAACCCCCAAAGCTCCTTCCCACTGTGCACAAGGTGCCAGGGCCCCTCCAGGACATAAAGTAAATTAACAGACTCTCCCCCACCCCCCCAAATTAAATTAAAATCAAGAACGAGGTGCTGAAAAGGGAGGAGGACGAGTCCCTCTGTGTAGCAGGCTGACCCTCAGATGTGTGACATCCATCTGGAACATAACAGACACCTCATCCAGGGCATGGCCACGGCCTCTCCAGAGCCAGACTCTCCTCGTTCCTACGATTGGTACATTCAATTCAACAGTGAAGCTTTCCTTCCCGGGCAGGCAGCGGCTGTTGGAGGGACCTGCTCATCAGGTGCCACTGCCACTGTTCTGCTCAGCAGGGACAGGTCCTGCTGCTACTGCTTAGTGTCACATCTGCTGTTGAAAAGCTGTTTGATGATGCCCGGGTCTGCCAGGGTGGAGATGTCCCCCAGATCGTGGTCATTTTTGGCAATCTTTCTTAATATCCTTCTGGTGATCTTTCCTGTAATGACAGCCGAGAAAGGGAAGCAGGAGTCAGAATCCCAGAATGGTTTGGGTTGGAAGGGACCTTAAAGCTCATCTCCTTCAACCCCCTGCCATGGGCAGGGACACCTTCCACTGTCCCAGGCTGCTCCAAGCCCCAGTGTCCAACCTGGCCTTGGGCACTGCCAGGGATCCAGGGGCAGCCACAGCTGCTCTGGGCATCCTGTGCCAGGGACTCAGCACCCTCACAGGGAACAATTCCTTCCTTATTTCTATTTAATCTACATCTGCCCTCCACCAGTTTAAAGCCATCACCCCTTGTCCTTCATTATCTGTCCATATAAGAAGTCCCTCTCCTCAGAAGTCAGGATATCTCTTCAGTATCCTTTGCAGAAGTGGGAAATACCAGACCTGCACATCCTGCTCGCCCTGACCTTGCACCTCCCCTAATCTGAGTAGCCCTGGGCAGAGCAAGCCCAGAGCGGGGCTGATCAACTTCCACTAGCAGGAACTGCCCAGTCCTCCCCAGCACCAGCCCTGGAACTCACCTGAGCGGGTTTTGGGCAGGCTGGGGGCGTATTGGATGTAATCAGGTGTTGCTATGGGCCCAATTTTTTCTCTGACTGTAAAAAAAGAGATTTTCATTGTAGCAACCAGAAGCCACACATTCTTTCCAGTCAGGATAGAAGGTTAAGACACAGAGCCCACTCCTGGGACACCTGGCAGGGCAATGCCTGTGGCTGATCCACCTGAGCCTCCACACAGGGGGAGGGGACAGCAAGACCTGCAACACCCACAGGGCAATAAGCACATCTCCCCAACAGTGAGAGCACTCATTTTTTTGTTCCCTCCATCTTCCAGAGACCTCCCTAACAGCTACAACCAAAACCATGACCATTTTGACAGAGCAAGGATTGATTGACTCTTGGGTTCCTCCAGAGAAGAAGCTGCCACAGGTCTGTTTTGTGTATTCAATGCTGCAGTTTGCAGTGAAACAGCTCCTTGAGAGCAGAGCACAAACACACAGAGCACCACCCTAAAGAAACCCTGTGATCCTCCCAGGATGTCTCAGTCTGCCAGGGAGACTGCAAACAAAAGCCTGCTGAGCAGGCCAGTCCCTCACAGGGCTGCCATGAGGCAGAACTGGCATCACATGAGCAGCCAATGGCCAGGAGAACTAATTTTAGTCTTTGTCAGCAGTGCTCTGTGATCAAGAGGCACCTTGTGGCAGCTGCCCACGCTGCATTTCCCCCGACCCAGGCAAACACCCAAGCCCTTAACCCCTCCATCACCTGCCCTCCCCCTGCCTGCCCCCCAGTATTTGGCTGTTGCTACCTTGTCTTTTGAGTTCATCTGTGAGGTTCTTGGTGAACTCGTGGCCCTCTCTCAGGGTCACAAAGCAGTAGAGGCACTCGCCCTTCAGGGGGTGGGGGTGGCTCACCACGGCGGCCTCGGCCACCGCCGGGTGCTCCACCAGGGCCGACTCCACCTCTGCCGTGCTCAGCAAGTGCCCTGGAAACAAGGGGGAGGCAGAGCTTTACAGACCTGCAGGAAGGGGCCTGAGGCTGTAAAAGGCACTGAACTACAGGCTGAGAGCATCAATTTGATGTGTTTGGGGAAGGACAACAGCTGGAGAGTAAAACTCATTTCTGCAGAGCTCTGGAAGCTGCCAGGTGTCAGTCACCTCCCCTGGCTGTTCCCCCTTACACCTTCAGGCTGCTTTCTGGAACACATCGTGAATAGTTCACAGTGATGCCCTTCCAAAGCACAGGCTGAGGAGGAGCTGGATTTGGCAAGGAGCCCTGCCCACATGGTCAGCTGGAAGGTGCAGACCAAGAGGTTGGATCTGCAGAGTCCAGGCTCCAGCCCAGTGCTGTGGGCAGGGGCACAACTCAGTCCTGCACACCTCTGCTCCTGTACCTGTGCTCTGACATTCCACCCCAGCACTGCTGTCACAGAAAGCCACAGAAAGGTGGTCAACTCCCAGAATGAACAGTTAGTGGAGAACCAGGCCCTGCTGGTCAGGTGAGAGGATCTGATTTGATCCAGGGACAAGTAAAGCAGCACCTCAGAGCCAGCAGGACATACCTGGAGGATACAGGCTCCAGGAAAGGAGGGAGGGAACTATTAAATAGAGAATATGGAAAATGATGGGCTAAGAAGCAGCTGAATCTCAGACTCAGTCGAGAGAGGTGGGAGAATCTTCAGAGCCCTGAGCAGCCTGATCCAGCTTCGAGGTGAGCCCTCCATGGAGCAGCAGGTTGGATTAGCAACCCCATGGTCCTGCCCAAACTCTTGTGATTCCCTGTGGCCCTAAATCCTTCAGCAGAGGTGCCCTGGCTGGTTACAGTAGGTTCCTCCCCTCCAAGGTTTTGTCTCCAGGGAAAATGGTGCAAGAAGTCACCAAGTTACAGGCTTGTGTGTCCCTGAAGTAACCCTGACCCTGCAACTGGATCCACTTTGAGGACAAATTGCTGGGCAGAATCACAGATGCAGAACCATTCCCATAAAGCAGGTGTTTTTTGAAATCTATGCAGAAGTGTCACACAGCAAGGTGTCAGAAAGCACATTGGTCCCCCCTGAAGACAAAACTCCTTACCAGAAACATTCAACATGTCATCAATTCGCCCTGTGATCCAGTAATAACCATCTTTATCTCTTCTGCAACCTAAAAATAGCCAGAAATGAGTGTGAGGCAGCAGTGCCAGCCCTCAGAGCAACTGATAAGGGATTCTGAGGGCAGGACAGGCAAGATTTCCACTGCTGTCCCCAGGCCCCTGTGACCACAGCAGCCTGGACCCCCTTACCATCGCCTGTCACGTAGTACCCAGGGAACTTCTTGAAGTAAATGGTTTCAAACTGCTGGTGCTTCCCGTAGAGAGTGCGCATGATCCCCGGCCAGGGCTGCTTAAACACCTGGGGGGGGAAACACAGAGCTTGGGAGTGACAGCCAAACCAGTAACCCAGCTTTGCAGCACAGTGAGAGAGATGCAGAGACAGCCATGAGTAGCACTCAGACACTTGCTGCCAGTGCTGATCCACTGGGAAAGTCTCTCCAGCTTTGATGAGGGGGAAGGAGCTGGCTGAGCACTTGTTCCCATCCTCCTGCCCTGCCCACATGTGCAAGTGCATTTAATGATCAGCTCTGAAAGCTCCCACAAAGTTATGGCCTTGGAGGGAGTTCCCACCACCCATGAGGGTTCCTTGTGTGGACCAGAGTTAATGGAGGTAGAATCACAATTTTTTTAAAGGTGCCCTTAAAAATTCCAAAAGTCCAACCACCACCCACATTCACCACTAAAACATGTCCTCAAGTGCCACCTCCATACAAGTTTTGAACACTTCCAGGGATGGTGAACTCTACCCCTTCCTTGGGCCAAAAGATGTGGGTATTCTACCAGGAATGTCCCAGAGCTCACAGGGAATGGACAAAGGGAGGGTGAGGAAGATCAGCCCTTCCTTACCAGGTAACCTTCTGCTTCTCCTTCCAGCTCTTCCCCCGACTCGCTCAGGATGGCAGGGACCACACCAAAAAAGGGGAATGTCTGCCATGAGGACCAGAGAGAAAGGAGAGATGGAGGTGAATCCCTGCATTAGACCCCCATTAACCAGAGGCAGGCAGGGCAAGGGCAGCTTTGGAGAGCTGTGGTACACAGAGCCCACAAGTGTGGCTGCACAGGGCCTGAGACCTGGGTGATGGTCACCTCCCCACTATCCCCTCATCCCCTGGCAGGCTGCAGCCACCCAGCCATGGCACAGACAGGGCCCTGCCAAGGCTCCTGGGGAGAACAGAATTACTCACAGCAGAGCCTGGCTTCATGGGGGTGGCAGCAGGAAGGGGTGTCAGCATGTGGCCTCCCTGCAAAGAGAGGAAAAACCAGTGAGTTTGGGCCGTGCCAGCCCATCCAGCTCTGCCATCAGCTCTAGGAGCAGCACATCCCAGGCAGGGGTACTCAGGGCAGGTGGGAGATGGGCCCTGGGAAGGATCTGTCAGTGGATGGGGAATCTGGCACAAAGCTTTGGAGCTGCTGGGAGAGAGAAAGAGGGGCAAGAGAGCAGTGTCCAGAGCAGAGTTTGGAAGAGACCCTTTGGAGAGGCAGGCTTCCCCTTGGAGCCTGTTTGAGTTCCAGGACAGGAAGAGAAGGGGCACATTGGAGTTTCCTGGGCAGGCCAAACAAGTCCCCAGAGGCCCCCCCAAACCCCAGTATGGGAAACCTGCAGAGAGGCCCTGCAGGGAGCACAAGGGCCAGAGAGGTGGCAGGGACACAGAGCAAGGACTCACCGTCTCTGTCTGCCAGAACGTGTCCACGATGGGACACCTCTCCTCTCCCACCACACGGTAGTACCACAGCCAGGCCTCAGGGTTGATGGGCTCACCCACAGTCCCCAGCACCTTCAGGGACTTCCTGCTGTGCCTGCAGAGAGGAGGGGGCTGGCAGGGGCTCAGCAGGCTATGGAGCTGGGAGCCTGCTACACAGCAGAGCCTGCAGCAACCCCTGGGCTACCCAAAATTGACTTTCCAGGTCTGAGCTTCCTCAGCACTCTTCCACAGGGGAAGAGAGGAGACCTGGGTCATTTTGGCATCTTCCACTCAACCCTGCTGTGCACAGCCATTGTCCTCATGCCACTGGGACTGGCACTCACTTTTTGACGGGCTCCTCGCCGTACTTCATCAGCAGCCGGATGGCCGTGGGTGCTGTGTAGAACTTGGTCACCTTGTACTTGTCAATGATGCTCCACATTCTGCCCACATCTGGGTAGGTGGGGACACCTTCAAACTGAGCAGGAGACAGAGCAGTGACACAGCTGTTCCTCCCTGCTCCCCACCTGCAGCACCTGCACAAGCAGGAGGAGCCAAACAGCAGCTGGACCCCAGCATGTCCTTATAGGTGCACCACACAGTGAAACCAGCCCAGGTCACAGGCAGATGTCATCTCCCCTCATCCTAGCAGATGTCCCCTGACTCCCCCTTGCAGCACGGGCACTTGGGTGGCCCTCACAGTGACACAGCCCCAGCAGCCCAAATGACCCTGCCCACATGGCAAAGGGCAAGAGGTCCAAACACTGTGACACAATCACAACCCAAAGAATGCCCTAAAGGCCTCCCCCAACACAACAGTGATTTTCCTGCTTGCATTTCCCTGGGAATTCTTGAGCACACATCTCTGGCTCCCTGATCTGTTACACTGCCAAGAGAGATACAGGCACAGGAGTTAAACAACAAGTTGTCAAATCAGCATCAGCAGGGAAAACATCCCTCCCTGATTGAGTTTTTCCATTAAGTCAGAGCAGTCCTGGCTCCATTGGTACACAAGGCTTGTACTTTTATGGGAAAGAAACAGGGGAGCATTTGAAAAAATTAACCAGCCAAAAGCCACACACAGACTACTCCCCTGAGCAGTCACCATGCCCTCCCTTGAGAGCACCACCCTTCCTCACAGAGCCCTGCACACCATCATGGAGCAATGCAGGGATGCAGCTCAGCACCACCATCTCCCTTCTCCTGGAGGGCAGGCAGCCCCTGGCACACAGCACTCACCAGCACACTGGTGGCCCCGTTAGCCAGGGGGCCGTAGGTGAGGTAGGAGTGGCCCGTGATCCACCCGATGTCAGCCGTGCACCAGTACACATCCTCAGCTTGGTAGTCAAACACATATTTAAAGGAGGTGGCAGCAAAAATCATGTACCCACCCACGGTGTGCAGCACACCCTGCGAGGAGAAGGCACAGGAATGTCAGGGTGAGTTCCACCATCAGCCTCCCCCTGCCAGGCCCAGCTGAGCATCACTGAGCTCCAACAGCAGCTGAGCAGGAATGACCAGCACAGCCCCTTTCTAAGACCTCTGTGGCTCTTCTTCCTGCTGGGGCCTCCCACCTCACCCCCCACCAGCTCCCCCAGCTGAGGGGCTGTGTGGCTCAGCCTGTCCTGTGCAGGGAGCTGGGAGCACACCTTGGGTTTCCCAGTGGAGCCGCTGGTGTAGAGGATGAAGAGCTCGTCCTCGGCGTCGCACCACTCGGGCTCGCACTCTGTGCTGGCACCACGCATCAGCTCGTGCCACCACGTGTCCAGGGCTGGGTTCCAGGGGGTCTGGGGAAAGCAGCAGATTGGAAACAGGCTTGTCCAAAAACAGGAGAGGGGGGGTGAGGAGCACAGCCCAAACCTCACCCCCCTCACGGGCCATGGAGAGAGAGTTCACAGCACAGCCTGCTGCAAACCATGCACCAGAGCTTCAGCTCCCACTCCCAAAGCTCCTTTTCACAGCCCACAGGCACAAGGAACACCTTTAAACATGGTCTGGCTGCAAGACCTGAAGCAGAGTGTCCAAACCAGAGGTAAGGGCGATGAATCCCCGTGGCTGGCAGCAGCTGCTCTGGGCTGTGCTCACAGCCAGGCTCCTCCTGCCCTGTGGGGCTGCCCTGAGCTGCAGTCCCACAGCCAAGCAGCAAGCACAGCCACACATCCCACAGCCACCTGTCCCACACACCTTGTGGGGACACCAACAGAAGCACAGCCTAAGACAAACAGCAGCTCACACTGCTTGGCCCTGCAGGCCCTCAAAAAATCTGTTCTCTGGGTTTTTAGGAAATAACTAGCCTGGTAAGAAGTGACTGCACAATGCAGAGCCATCCAGCACTGACTGACTGAAGATGCCAGAACTGTGACAGAGTCACCAAGCCTGTGGCTGGTGGGCAGAGGTCACCCCAAGGATTGTTCTGGTTGCCCACCTCTCCAGGGTGGTGGCACAGTTCAGAGCAAGACTTAACTTCCCCTGACCCTCTCACCTTTCCTAAGAGAAGCCTGGGGGAAGCTGGGCAAGGAACACACCCCAGCCTCAGCTCAGAGCTCCCCTTCTCATATCTCTGTGAGGGCAGGCACCTGACCCAGAGCCCTGCACACTTCCTCCTCACAAAGCTAGACCCACCACAGCTTTGGGTGCACAGAGAGCAGCCACATGGTGACTCTCTGCAGCCCTAAAGATGCTCCTGAGACATCTGGAGGCACTGGGACCCCCCAGCCCAGCACACAGCTCCTGCACACTTGGTGCAGGGGACACTTGACAGTTTGGGAAAACTAAGCCCATTAGGAAAGCTTTCATGGACCACCAGGGCTTTACCTGGCAAAGCAGTTTCCACAATTCTGTCCCACCAGCAAGCTCTCAGCCTGGCACCAGGTAAACAAGCCCAAGGCTATCCAGCAGTTTTCTCTTGCATCCCTCCTTGAAGGATCCCTGATGGAGCACCCAGCCCTCAGTGTCCCAGGGAGGAGGTCAGACCATGGCACTGTGTGTCTCTGCCTGCCTGCTCTGGGGGTCCAGAGGCCACAGCTCCTTGGATGAGGCTGGCAGAGTCCACATGCTGGGTCTGGAGATCCAGGTTTGCTGCCTGTGGCCAGGAAGCTGCAGGTGACCCCTGCCAGCCTCCCCACAAAGGAAATGCATTGTGAGAGCTGGTTTGAAAGGCAGAGAGCCAAACCCTGCCCTGGATGCTGACACTGCACCCCAGTGGCTCTGCAGCCCCCAGCAGCACAGGGGCCGTGCCCAGGGGTCACAGATGTGGGACTGCATCCACCCCACGCCAGGGGCAGCTCTGCCAAGCTGGGGGGGCTCTCACTGACATGCAGCTGCTGGCACCATGGTTAGGAGGGCATGTGTGGATGGGCAGCCAGAGCAGTTAAGGGAGGTGGGGAGCTGCATGGGAAGCAGAGAGGAGGTGCCAAAATTAGGAAGGCAGTGCTGTGTGCAAATACCTTGGGATGGAGTCTCTGTGAGCTTTCAGTCTTTTTTTCCTGTTAAAAATCCACAAAGAGGGTGTGAAATCTGGGAAGTCAAGGATCCACACCAGGCTTTGCAGGCAGGGAGCTGGAAGCCCACAGGCCCAGATGCTGGGAAATTATCCTGGCAGGCTGGGAAATGCTCAGATCCAGGGCCAAGCCAGGAGATGCCCTGTTAGCAGAAGCCTGCCCATTTCCATCACCTTTCTGGGTACCAGCTGCCCCCAAGGCAGGTCCCCAAGGCTACTCCCTGGACATGGCTGGCTGGGAACAGAGACACAGAGCCAGCACACAGCCCATGGACCATCCAATAGTTTCACACAAACCAATGGGACAGTAAAAATGCATCCACAAGGGAAAGAATCCTTAATAAAATGTCAAAACAAGTAGAGTAAAGAGTCAAAGGGTAAGAGACAGCTTCCCCCAGGAGATTCTATACAAAAACCTCACCTCACCTACTGAAACCAGCACAGGGACAGGCTGCCCTGCAATCACCCTGCCAGGGAAACCTCACACAGGAAGGCTGGGCTGCTCCAGTTTTCCCATTCCTTTGCATCTACCCTGCCCTCACAAGAGAAGGGGCAGAGCAGGCAGGAACAAGGAACATGGCCAGGCTGTCAAACAAAGAGCAACACCCCAATAAAATTAACACGGCTGAACGAGGGTAGAGAACTCAAAGGTGGAGAATCTTCTTGTTCCAGGGATGTGCACAGACCACTCCTCCTGAAAGCAGAGTCTAAAGCTCCAATACTCCCCTCAAACACAACCCATTTCTGAGCCAGCAGCAGCCTGGGGATAACTCAGTGCAAATAATCACCCAACACAGAGTGACAAGACAACTTGGCAAGATTTGGAGCTGAGGGGCAGCTGAAAGTAAGTTACCTTTGGAGCAGGTAAGGGCTGGGCATAGCAGAGCTGCTCAGCAGGCAGCCACAGCTCCCCCTCCCACCCCCATCTCATCCCATATGTCTGGCCCACACCCTTTCATCTGCCTTCAGCTGCAAAGGCAAGTCCCAGCCTGAGAGCTGTCAGAGTCCCTGTGCCAGCTGCACAGAGCCTGCACTGCTCTCAGCAGAGGATTGCTGCCCTGTCACAGGGATGCACTGAGCTCACACCACAAGCACAAATCTCCTGGGTTTCCTCTCCTGCTGCCACTGTCACAGCTACAGGGCATCACTGCATTGGCCTTTGCACAAAAGGGGAGAGAGACAAAGGGTTAGGAAGGAAAAGCTTTGTACTAGCTAGAGGAAAATGGGCATCTTGCTCTTAGTGGCTTTAGAAGATGTACCCAGGGGTCCTGCGGGCTGGGAGCTTATGAGGGTGTTAAAGGAAGCAGCAGAGAGAGGATCTTAGTAAGGAAAAGGAATCATTTTTCAGATCACTCACATGGCAACATCAGCAAGGAGGGATGGAAATAGGAACAGGAGTCAGAACAGGAGCATTCAGGGAACCACTGCAGTGGTTTTGAACTGATCAATTTGCTGGTCTCAGGCCCATGGTAATAAAAACCCCCCTCTCATCCCACCAGGAACACACCTGCACTTCCTGGCACAGCCTTTTCAGAGGAGGAGACTTGCTGCAGGTCCCGTCCCCTGTTATCTCTTCCCTGCCCAGGTGCTTCACCACGATGCACTTTTTCAAAGAGGATCCCCTGTAAAAGGCAGGAGCTGTCACACTGGGCTGCTCAGGGGCTGAGCCAGCCCTTCCTGGGATTCAAGGCAGCACTGGAGGCAGGCAGGAGCCTGGAGCTCTTTTTGTTGAGCTGGAGCATTTGCTGCCATGCAAACTCCAAGTACACCACGAACTTCCAAGGACACCAGCACAGGAACAGCTTGGAGAGCAGGAACAGCCTGTGCACAGCTTACTGGGGATTTATCAGTATCATCAGATTTATCAGGTATGATTCCTGGGGAGAAAGTGGGGGTCCCACAAGTCCCTCTCCCAGGACACTGCAGTGGAGATTCCTTACAAATCCCAAATTTGCCTGCCTGTGACCAGGAACAAGCCCTCCTATCAGATGTTAGTGGCTGCTCCAACCCCTAGACATGACTGTCTCAAAGGGAGGAAACACCTCCACAGTGTGATTATACATCAAGGAAAGGCACAGGTGTTTGCCCCTTCATGAGAGCAAAGACAGCCTACAAAACACTGACAGAATGATCTTATTTCCCTTCAATCCTGTTCAGGGTATCAACACAGTCTCCACCAGTTAATTCCCAGCTTCAGGATCACTTCTGTCCTCCGAGGTGCCTATTTTTACAGACATAAAGACTTACGTTTTCTTAAAGAGTTTGAATTTCTAATGTGCAGACTATTTGCCCTGAATTTCCATGTTTGATCTAACACACAAACCCACATTCAGTCTCACTCAAGCTCCACAGATGCTGTGTCTGTAAGCTTGGCAAAGTCATTTCAGCAAGATTATTTCCCTTTCTATAACATCTGATGACTGTTTGTGTCAGACCTGCTGCAGAGTCTGCCCACCTATGACAACTCCCATTTGTGCAGGAGAAGATTCTGGCAGCAGTGCCCTTTTCTACAAGGAGCAATCCAAACTTACTTGTCTATGCATTTCCTGATGGCTTCATCTGCAATCTGCTTCAAGTTGACCAGTTTGTCCCCTCGATAAAAGGCATCTGCAAATGGTGAGGGAGACATCAGAGGGGCTCCCCAGCCAAGACAGCCTGGGACAGCTGGAGCAGCAAGTAGTCTCAGGAGGGCAGAGCAGAGCTCATGCACTGGAGAGAGGGGAAGCAGACAAGCAACTGATGGGAAAGCTTTCCTAATGCAGCCTTTTAGCCTAGAGAAACAGATGCCAAAAGACATGGTGGAATTCCTTCTCTGGGAGAGGTCCCAGTTTGACCTGACAAATCTCTTGGGAATATTCTCTGGGAAATAATCCAATGCATCCAGAACACAGACTGCAGCTTAGTGAGTCCCTTTCATGCCATGGGAATTAATAAAACCACTGTTTCTTGCACTTTTGGAAAAAACAGCTGGGGAAATGCTGGGCTTACATGCAACTACTGCCACACTCTTATCCTTTGTTTACTAGGCTGGGAGCTGCAGCAGAAATGTCTTTAAAACTGGGAAGGGTGGGAATTCTTACATTAGGCCTGCCTCATGATACATCTTGCAAACATCTGGCTGATTTTCAGGAGAAACATGGATGAGAAGTGTTTGGAAACACACTATTAGCAGCTGGTGACATCAAGCTTTACAGGACAAACTGAGGGGCTGCTTGGAGGTTTCACCATGTTTGGAGTGGGAAGAGCATTTGGGTACAGCTACAATACTGCACCCACTAGGGGATGCTCAGCTGAGGCACTGCCCCTCCCTGTGCTCCTTCCAGGCTTTTAAAATAAGCACCCCTCAGCCAGGCAACAGGAAGGGAGTAGCTCAGATGTGTGTTTTACCTGCCGTGATGAGCAGAGAGCAACCACAGTCAAGGATCCGCTCGCACAGGGAGTCTGCAGAGAAACCTGCAAACTGCCAGGGACACACAGCAGAGTCAGCAAGGACACACAGAAACCCAGCCCCACACCCCCACAGCTGCTGTGCCATTCACCCAAGGCAACTGATTGACCACCAGGCACTGATGGAGAGAGCTAAAGGAGCTCATTGCACAGGTAATGCAGGGAAACAGCATTCCCTAATTCCCTTCCATTAACTGAGCTTCCATCCATCTCATGGTCAGCACTTATCTTTCCAGCTCCTCTCCCAAACCAAGAGCTGCTCCCCTGGGAGCTCAGCACCAAGAGCAGCACAAAGAGCTTGTTCCTACCACAACAGAGTGCAGAGCTCCAATCCTGGCACAGGCGAGCATGGCTATGACCAGCTCCAGGATCATTGGCAGGTAGATGGAAACTCGGTCGCCTTTTTTCACCCCTAAGGAGGGAAAGTGAACATGGATTTGTCAAAGTGAACAATTTACATAGCAAACGAACAGGATATAGAAATAAATCAATTATTTTAATTCCACATTTATATGCACACAGTAAAGCTTCAGCTGGAGTTGGAGCTGAAGCAGCCTTGGGTTTTGCCTTTCAAGCACTACGGCTCTTGAGAGATAATGGCAATGAACACTCCATGTTCTCATCTGCCTCCCTGAATGAAACAGGAAAGCAACCAGAGCCCACTGCTTGTTGGAAAACCCCAGAGCATGAATTTCTGAGCTCTGATTTCTTCCTTGTACAGCTGACACGAGCAGCACCAATCAGTTTCCACAGAGACAGGGATGAATCTGTGCGTTGCAGAGCAAATTGATGAGAATTACTCAATAGGCTGGCAACCACACAAGCAGTGACCCCAATCTCCAAAGCCCTGGCCAAATACCTTCCCAGCACCCAGTGCCCCTGCTGCCCCAGCTGTGTACCTTGGCTGCGGAGGATGTTGGCAAACTGGCAGACTTTGTGCAGCAGCTCACGGTAGGTGATTTTCATGGAATCCCCAGGTTCATTCCCTTCCCTGGAAAAGCAAGATCATCTTTGTTACTGTGCAAGTACAAGGTAAGAGTGACACTGAAAACTGCTCTGGCCAACAAATGTGTCCTCACCTGCCCTTTTGAGCAGAGTAACCAAACTCCAGAAATTCAATTCTGGACTGAAGTTCTCCAATAGTAGGAAAACTCAGTCCAAAGTGCCCAGTCCTGTGCAAACCACTACTGAAAGCAATTGAATGTGTGGAATGGAAATACTGGCACTTTCAGAGGGGCAAGAAGAGTCCAACAGAACCAAAGCTAAGAGTGCACAAGCTCAGGAGCCCTCTGGGATTTATGGCATGGCTCACTCACTCCTGGGTGCTCACGCCTGCAGACATCTCTACATGAAAGATGGGCCAACATCCAGCCCCCAAATACCTCCCATCTGATGGGATGCCAAGGCCTGTCTTGTTTTCCAAGGTCATATATAAATACACCCATGTATGTTTGTTCACTGTCATGCCTGCTCTACCTTATTCTCCCTGTGCTCCTCTATGAACCATCTTTGGGCTCCTGCAGCCCAGGCTCTGATGGGAAGGAGAGCGAAGGGACAAGAATGTCACATCCCCAGGCTTGCTACTGAAGTAAAAAAAAAAGCTGATTTTAATGTGACTCAACACTTCAGCCATGCAAATGAGGTGGCACTCCCAAAGTATCAGGAGATTCATAAAGAATTTGACACGACTTCACAGTGGAGAAGCAGCAGTCTCCTACACTCTGGAAGGACACTGACACTATTCCAGGTCTCTCCAAGGCAGCCAGCACAGAGATTCCAGTGATCCATAGATGAACAGGGGTATCACATCGCTCTCAGCTGCCAGTGCTTTTGGAAAAGTGTCCTCTTAGTGTGTGCAGCCAAATGAAAAGCACCACTGGTGCTGGGGAGAGGCCAGGAAGCACCTCCATGCCATGTGCTCCCTCAGGATTGCAGCCAGGCTCTGCTCAGCTCTGAAACAGAAACTTCACTTCTTCAACACAGCACTCCAAACCTAAGTATGGAATTCTAGCAAAAACCAACCATTTCCCCCAGCAACACAAACAGCAGGAGGGCTTCTGGGATGCAGAAATGCACAGAGCAACACCTTAATTTCCCAAGTAATTCTGTAAATCATGCCATTCTGTGCCAGCACAACAGTGACCACATGCACCAATGGCAGACAGTCCTGGAGGAGAAACCACAAGAGCTAGGAGAGCATCACTGATACAAGCTCTGCTCCTGCTCCATATAGAACAGGGGTTCCGAAACTGGTGGATACACCTGGATCATCATTTGTGGATCTGCTGCTTACACACTTGCCTTATCCCTCTTGATATTCAGTTACACTCCTGGCTTCCACAGTGCTCTGCAGCAACTGGGACCATGGATATCTCCACTGACACAGGACAGGGAATCTTCCCATCACTGGCTGCTGGAAGGGTGATTTCCTTCTTGATATTTTATGCAAGTTTGGCCCCTTCTAAATGGAATGGGGAGAGATGCAAGAATACAAAGCTAAAGTGTGGGAATGTGAACCAGTGCCCAAGGCTCAGCCTTGACATCCCAGCATTTTCCTCTCTTTTTCCTGTCACAGCCAGAAGCATCACTTTGAGCTAAATGACATGTGAAACCATTAGTCAAGGTCTCTTACAGCAGGACTCTCAGCTAGGAAAGGGAAACCAGGAAATCAGTTTCCTTTTTCATTCTGTTACTTGGGGTTAAAGATGCAAGAGCTGATGGTTCCAGTGCTGGGCAGAGCAGCTGTAACTGATCTGGCTCACAGGAACAGCATCTGCTTCTGCTGTGTCTGGCTGCACACTGAGTGCCTTCCCTCACCATCCAGATTTTCCTCTGTGCACCTACATCAAGGCTGGTGCTGTGCAAACCTGCCTGTGTCCAGACATGCAGGCTCATTGTGTGTGCAGCTCTCCTCTTGGCCACGAGCTCTGTTATGGAATAGCTCTTAAAAGACAATTCTAATTGTTTGAAGGAGCTGGGGCTGTTTAGCCTGGAGAAGAGGAGGCTTAGAGGTGACCTTATTGCTCTCTACAACTTCCTGAAGGGAGGCTGCAGACAGGTGGGGGTCAGTCTCTTCCAGTGGGCAGCAACTGACAGAACCAGAGGACACAGTCTCAGGCTATGTCAGGGAAGGTATAGGTTGGATGTTAGGAAAAAATTTTTCACCGAAAGAATAATAAAGTACTGGAATGCTCTTCCCAGAGAGGTGGTGGAATCATCATCTCTGGATGTGTTTAAGAAAAGGCTGGACATGGCACTTGGTGCTACAGCCTAGACTCTGAGCTGAGGTGTTAGGACATAGGTTGGACTCGATGATCTTAGAGGTCTCTTCCAACCTCATTATTCTGTGATTCTGTGATAATGCTTCCAAATGCAAGCTGCAGCATCCCAGCCCACTAATCCCTCACCTGAAGGTCACTGAGGTCTGCTGGGCACCACAGGCAGGCCCTGTGCAAGCCAGCCTGCAGGTCAACAAACAGGGCAGGGAGGAAGGATGTCTCTCTGTCCGTGCTCTGGCCCAACAAAGGATCTAATTACAGCCTTTACTAAGACAGGAACACATCAGGAGGAAAGACTAGCACAGGCTGCCCAGTGTGCTATTTGGGGAGAGGCAGCCAGGCCATCCAAGCTGTGGGTTCTCAGGGGAGCAGCCCTGCACACGGTCCCATGATGGACACAGAGCTGCCCTGAGCCACCCGGCACGAGGCACTGCTCACACATTCCTGCTGTCCCTGACCATGAGAGGCACATCTCAAACACGCCAGGTCCTCCTCCTTGGCAGCATTTCGGAGGGATATTCAGGCCAAGGAATGTACCCAGGCTTGTCCTGAAGGCCAGAACTAAGGCCTCTTACGTAAGGCACACACAGAGTCAAACAGAAGTTAAAACTTGGGCGAGGATTTTCAGGGGGCTTTCAAAGTCCTTTCCATCCACTTGCATGACTGCAAAACAGCTCCCCTACCATCAGCAGGGCAAACCTCAGGCTTCAGATTTTAAGAAGACCTTTTGTTCAATGGGAAACAAACCATGTCCTTGTTTCTACAGGACAAGATACCTCCTTTCAGTGCATCCCCAGCCAAGGCCTCGAGCAGTCTCCCAAGAGCAGGCAATTGCTTATGTCTCCCTGCCTCTGAAAATAGGCTGGAGTGCCCACAGCTGTACTCAGCAGCATTCAGACTGCTCGGGCCTCTGCTCTGGCACAAAAGCCCAGGGAATGATGGATTTTAGACAGGGCATTTAAAGGAATGCCCAGTGCATGCTATTGAGCACTCTCTGCATCAAAACCGAGCCTGCAAACTCGTGGCATCCAAGTTCTGCCAGCAGCATCTTCCCAAAGGTGTCCATCTGACATAAGCAAGAGCTGTCAGCCCTAAGCATCTCACATGGGCTCCCTTGTCCAAATTCAACTGAAAAAGAAATAGAACTGTGAAAATAAACCTCACTCTTCTGAAAACAGCACCGCAGAACTCACCTCTGCAGTTCTAACCCCACCAAATCCAACACTCCCCAAATACATACTTTTTAAAGATCTATTGGTGAAAATAGCTGGCAGCAGCACTGCTGAGATTGTTTATGTGCAATCTGTGCTCTAACAGCAAGGCTTCTTCTGAAAGGAAAATCCAATTCTCAGCACCCCAAACATCCCAGATACATCATTAGATGAAATACAGGGTGACGCACAGTGAGTCTGATTATTTTTTCATCTTCAAACCAAGTCTCACATTTAGCAACTGTAATACAAAATTTTACAGTATCATCTGGCTCATGGCAGGAATGCATCTGAGAGTTTTAGCACTTGAGAAGCCCGTGTTTTACATATTGCATGTTGTGTGAATGCTCAGCTGGAGAAAGGCAACTTTGGCCATATGGAATGCATAGGGAAGAAATTCTTTCCTGTGAGGGTGCTGAGGCCCTGGCACAGGGTGCCCAGAGCAGCTGTGGCCACCCCTGGATCCCTGAAGTGTCCAAGGCCAGGCTGGACAGGGCTTGGAGCAACCTGGATAGTGGAAGGTGTCCTTGTGCAGGCAGGAAGTAGAATTAGATAACCTCCAAGGTCCCTTCCAACCCATTCTGATTCTAAGATCTCCACTGAACCACCCACTGACTCAGTAAATGCAAGCTCTTCAACTAAACACACAGATGCACAACTTAGGCAGGTCTAGAAATTGTGATTCGTTGAAGAAGTCAGGTTTCTTGTAGAGTTTTGTATCTGCCTGCAGCCAATCCTTGCCAGGCCCAGACACCCCAAGGGCATCAGGGACCACTACCACTGCAGTGTGCAGGATGGCAGTGCCCAGGTCTGCTCCAAACAGATCCCTGGAACATATGAAAGGCAGGCAAAGCTCTGCAGAGCTCTTACCCTCCTGCTCCCTTCTGCCAGCAGTTCAAATAAGGGGCTCCCCACTTCAGAGCAGACACTGTGATGCTCACAAAGCCCCATGGCACAGACCCTGCCAGCATCCAAGCATGGAGCAACTGCATGAAGAAGTTACACAGGCAGGAGGAAGAAAACACCAGAGGTAGGAAAGCTGAACACTTGTCACCTCTGTGGCACTACCACACTTACAGGGGCTCACAGACTGCCTGCTCAGCTGGGAGTTCGACCTTGGTGGTGCAGAGCCACAGAGCAGTTTCACCTGATGCCCAGGTAGTAAACCAAGGTTAAGTCTCCCTCTTAGAGCCACCATGCAGCTGAGAGATTTACTGCTGTACATACACAGTGTAGTGGGGAGGGTGGTCTGTAGGAGCAGGCAAGCATTTCTAGAGCCCCATTAGCTCAAGCACTGACCCTGTGGAGCGGTCAGGGATGTGGAGCAGCAGTGTGGGAGAGGGACACTGGGCTCAGATGCTCTCCTGGGCATTTGCACCAAAGCAGGTTAAGAGGTTACTGTGCTCTGCCAAGCACCAGGGCTGACTACAGGGCTTTCCAAAGCATGGTCTGCTTCACCCACTCATCACCCAACCAAGTGAGCTGAGGCCATCTCAGCTGTAGGGTCACAAACACAGGAACCCAATGGCCATGGGGGGACACACTTCCCAGAGCACCCAGACCAAGCAAAGCTTGGCAACCAACAATCACCAACACTGGTTCTTCTCTTTCACCACATTTCTAAAGAAAAGTTATTTGCATCACTTATTTGAGTAACAGATGACTCCAACTCCCTAAGCAAAGCTGCCCTGGCATTGGCACAGAGCAGAGGGAAGTGCAAGTTGCATCACAGGCAATTACAGTTTTCAAAGGAATTGAGGATGGTAATTGTGGTTTACAAGGGCTACAACACCACTGAGAAGGTGATGTGCAGGAGAAAAGGAAAAAATGAAGCCAAGCAAGTGAAGTGTTAAAAGTTTTCAAGATCTGCCAGACCATCTGCAGATCTGCACAGGCAGAAACAGAAAATCACAGACCAAACCAAGCTAAGGACAAAGCCAAAGCCTTTCTGGTCCCTGGAAATGCTCCCACTAAGGACCAAAGGGGCTGCAGATCAATTAAATTTCTCCTTTAAGCTCCTGTGAACACATCACTCACTCCCTTTTTGCAAACAATAATGGCTTTAAACTGAAAGAGAACAGGTTTAGATTGGATATAAGGAATAAATTCTTCCCTGTGAGGGTGCTGAGGTCCTGGCACAGGGTGCCCAGAGCAGCTGTGGCTGTCCTTGGATCCCTGGGTGCGTCCAAAGTCAGATTGGACACTGGGGCTTGGAGCACCCTGGGATGATGGAGGTGTCCCTGTCCTTGGCAGGGAGGTGGAACGAAATGAGCTTTAATGTCCCTTCCAACCCAAATCATTCTGTGACTGAGTAAAAGCAGTAATCCAAAGCTACCAATCACAGGCAGAAGGTACATTAAAGGTAAATCTTCAGAGCAGAGCAAAACATCCCAAAGCTACCAGGTCTCATTTTCTGACTGGCAGAGATGTGATGGCAGCCCACAGAGCAATTTTTCTTAATGCAGGACTAAGGCTCCATGTTTTATGTACTGGAAAGCATCCTTAAGAAAACATGGAATCCTAGTTTGGAAAAGGTGTTGTAAGAGGGAAAGAAGCCTTTACCATGATGCCATGCCATGCCACGCCACAGGAACAATTTGCATAGTGGGGAACCACAGAGAGACACAATGATCTCAAAGGTCTTTTCCATCCTTGTTAGTTCTGTGATTCTGTAACTCCAGTAGAACAGAAATGGGAACTGTAGAAATGTCCACCCAAAATATCTCTGTTGCCATCTAACCTAAAACAAGCTCAGAGCCCCAAATCCCTCCACAAACACAGAACCAAATGCAGCATGAGAGATCTCCAGCTCCTGCTTCACCAGCAGCCTGTCCCCAGAGCAGGGTACCAGGCAAAGGAAGGAATTTTCCTGCTGTGGTGACAGCTCTTCACGTGCAAGGTCACTGGAGTGGCCAGGAGGGCTCATGGCTCCCTGATCCATTCCACATCCAGAATTAGAGCAGCCAAAATGCCAGGCAGAGCTGGGCCAGGCAGGCTCCTGCCATGTGGGGAATGTGCTCATGCGTGAGCCGCATGGGCAGCGAGAGCCCCGGGCGTGCTCGGCCACCGCGGTGGCAGCTGCTCACACACCTCCTGCCCCTAGCCTGGCCTGTTCCCAGGACAGCCCCAGAACTGCCCCTAGCCTCACCTGTTCCCAGGACAGCCCCAGAACTGCCCCTAGCCTGGCCTGTTCCCAGGACAGCCCCAGAACTGCCCCTAGCCTCGCCTGTTCCCAGGACAGCCCCAGAACTGCCCCTAGCCTCGCCTGTTCCCAGGACAGCCCCAGAACTGCCCCTAGCCTCGCCTGTTCTCAGGACAGCCCCAGAACTGCCCCTAGCCTCGCCTGTTCCCAGGACAGCCCCAGAACTGCCCCTAGCCTCGCCTGTTCCCAGGACAGCCCCAGAACTGCCCCTAGCCTGGCCTGTTCCCAGGACAGCCCCAAAACTGCCCCTAGCCTCAAAACTGCCCCTGTTCCCAGGACAGCCCCAGAACTGCCCCTAGCCTGGCCTGTTCCCAGGACAGCCCCAAAACTGCCCCTAGCCTGGCCTGTTCCCAGGACAGCCCCAGAACTGCCCCTAGCCTCGCCTGTTCCCAGGACAGCCCCAAACTGCCCCTAGCCTGGCCTGTTCTCAGGACAGCCCCAAAACTGCCCCTAGCCTCACCTGTTCCCAGGACAGCCCCAGAACTGCCCCTAGCCTCGCCTGTTCCCAGGACAGCCCCAGAACTGCCCCTAGCCTCGCCTGTTCTCAGGACAGCCCCAGAACTGCCCCTAGCCTCGCCTGTTCCCAGGACAGCCCCAAAACTGCCCCTAGCCTCGCCTGTTCCCAGGACAGCCCCAAAACTGCCCCTAGCCTCGCCTGTTCCCAGGACAGCCCCAGAACTGCCCCTAGCCTCGCCTGTTCTCAGGACAGCCCCAAAACTGCCCCTAGCCTCGCCTGTTCCCAGGACAGCCCCAGAACTGCCCCTAGCCTCGCCTGTTCTCAGGACAGCCCCAGAACTGCCCCTAGCCTCGCCTGTTCTCAGGACAGCCCCAAAACTGCCCCTAGCCTCACCTGTTCCCAGGACAGCCCCAGAACTGCCCCTAGCCTCGCCTGTTCTCAGGACAGCCCCAGAACTGCCCCTAGCCTGGCCTGTTCCCAGGACAGCCCCAGAACTGCCCCTAGCCTCGCCTGTTCCCAGGACAGCCCCAGAACTGCCCCTAGCCTCGCCTGTTCCCAGGACAGCCCCAGAACTGCCCCTAGCCTCCCTGTTCCCAGGACAGCCCCAGAACTGCCCCTAGCCTCGCCTGTTCCCAGGACAGCCCCAGAACTGCCCCTAGCCTCCCCTGTTCTCAGGACAGCCCCAAAACTGCCCCTAGCCTCGCCTGTTCCCAGGACAGCCCCAGAACTGCCCCTAGCCTCCCCTGTTCTCAGGACAGCCCAGAACTGCCCCTAGCCTCGCCTGTTCTCAGGACAGCCCCAAAACTGCCCCTAGCCTCCCCTGTTCTCAGGACAGCCCCAAAACTGCCCCTAGCCTCGCCTGTCCCCAGGACAGCCCCAAAACTGCCCCTAGCCTCGCCTGTTCCCAGGACAGCCCCAGAACTGCCCCTAGCCTCGCCTGTTCTCAGGACAGCCCCAAAACTGCTGCCTCACAAGGCTCTGCCTGCAGATACCCTGGTTTCTCAGGAACAACAGCAGCCAAAACTGAAAAAAAAATAGGATTTCTCCCTATGCCACAGCCCTGCTTATGCTGAGAGAGGAACAGCGCCCGAGTAAAGACAGATTTTAAAATCTGTTTTTGAGAAAATAGATTGCATTGAAACATGAAGTTTGGGGAGAGCAGCTGTGCAAGATAATCAAAAAACACCCTTCAATCAGAAAAAAAATCTGGTATTTGCATGGATTGTTCAATATGGAAATGCTCTTAATTGTACAAACAGATGGGTCTGCAGCAGGTCTGCAAAAAACCTCCATGAGAACATTTCATAATAACGGGGCAGACTGCCCAGCCCTGCCCATGCTTAATGTCACCATCTCCCACCACAGTAATGTAAAATTCCCAAAGCAGTTCTGGGAAGCCTGAGGTTTCCTGAGCAGCAGGTCTACCAGAAAGTTCAACCCCACCATCACCACGCTTAAATCTCCTTGCATCACAACACAGATCAAGAAAGAAGAAGTTGTGTAATCACAGAGCTCAGCTCGGGAGGGGCTGGTGAAAAGGTTTTCCCAGTGTGTTCAGAAATATTTGGCAGCACTGAAAGAACATCATTGAGTAAACCCGAGAAAAGAAGAATCTTACCAGTTTAATACCATCACTTCCTAAACCCACACAGTTGACTCTGATAACTGCATTAAAACCATCCATCAATTTTCCCCTCCAGTGCCCCCCATACACTTAGGTAGGGCCTAACAGAGCTCCACTCTCAAATCCATCTCTGAACCAAACCATCCCAACTTAAAGTTGGACATGTATCTAGCATGGATGGACTCTCACTGCTGTTAAGAAACCCAAACCAGCCGTGTCAAAGCAGGAGTCCTGTGCTCTGCAGGGCACAATGCTCTGTGTTCAGCCCCAGGCCCATCCCTCCAGCCCAACACAGGCACTGGATTTTACAGAACAGCCAAAATAGAGCTTATTTCTACAGGGATACTGGATCATAATTTGCTCTTTGATCAAGGAATCAATCCTCTATTCACCTTTAAAAACAACTATCTGGAAAAAGCAAAATGAACACCCAACACCCTGCACAGCTGTAACTGTCCCATATGAAAACCCCATCCATCTTTCTGTCCTACCTTCTCATTATTTACATTCTCAGCTATTCTTTGTATCTGCAGCCTTTCAGAAGCTGAACAAAGACCAGAGGCATCTAAAGAAATAATATTTATCTTGGTGCAGCCCAACCACTGTCCACTCTGCCATACCTACACCACAGAGCCCAGCTGGAGGTGGACACTGCTCCAAAACCACTCTATTTATCAACCTGCCAAAATTCCCTCCAGTTATCCCACTCACACCAGGCTATGCCCTAAAATCTACTTCAAGCCCCTTTCTTTAGGCAGTGAGATGCTCAGACATTTCTAAAGGAATTAACACCTCCCATCTCCCACGGCTGCTTCCATCAGCCAACATGGGCAAGTAACTCATTGCCATGGGATTTGTAGTCTGTGCTCACACCTGAGAGACAGAATACTCCAGAGGAACAGCTTTGGGGAAGATAGGATTGACAGCAGCCAGCAAATCCCTCTTCAAGGGAAATGCACTCTCACCCTGGCACATCTGATAGGCTAAGTCATTTTATGAGTCACACAAACCACATGTAAATACCTTGGTGACAGTGTCAGCAGCCTCTCTGTGCTGATGGGCCCAGCAACAAAAATTTGCTCTCTGTGGCTTCCTGTTTTTCCTACTTGCTTGATACTGAGTAACCATCAAGTCAAGAGGAAAATCATTAACTCTAACTCTTACTTTCTGAAGTATACTTTAAAACATGAGAGAACAACCGGTGGAAAAAAACCAACAGCTTTTTGCATACTTTATTTAGGGGAGAGGGTTTTTAAGCAAATTTTGATTCCTTTTTTAAAAACAAGATAACCATACAGTGTTGCAACAGAGGTCATGTGCAAGACTCACCCAGCACGTCACAGATTTTGGCTGCCCTCAGCCAGCACTTGTAATCTCAAAGAGCCAAACCCACTGAATTCTGCAGGAGAATGGGAAAGTTTGACATGAGAAGAAGCATTTTAGATGTTTACCATCAGCGAGGCTTTCAAAGGAGCACAGACTATTTTTACCAGTCCAGTGGGAGTAGGGCTTATATTCAGTACAAAACAGCTGATTGCTTGTTTAAACAATTTACAGTTGGGCTGTTGAACAGACCCTGGATGAAGCTTCTCTAAGTAAAATAATCAACTAACCAACTGCAGCTGGGAAATGCCCCATTTTGGGAAACAACTGCATCTCTGGTGGGAACATTCTGCCAA
Organism: Muscicapa striata striata; assembly: GCA_030060385.1. Lineage (NCBI taxonomy): Eukaryota > Metazoa > Chordata > Aves > Passeriformes > Muscicapidae > Muscicapa > Muscicapa striata. The sequence goes on from JAREIS010000177.1 coordinate 1,288,964, forward strand.
ATTTTGAAGAGCTTCTAGAAACTCAGAAAGCCAGGCAAGGCAATTCCAATGGAGGCTCAAACAATACCCATAAAAGGCATAGCAGGAAATTAAGTTTTTAATCTGGTTTTTGGTGGACATTTCAATTTCATGCATCATAAACTTCCAGAGGTGAAGGCCAGGTGTCCCTTGCTGGAATGTCATTTAGGGAACACTTCTAAGAAGATGGTCAGTGGCAACAGGAATGGAAAACATGCTTCACTATCATTGAATGAATCATAAAATGAATGGTCTGGCTTGGAAGAGACCTTAAGGACAATCTGGTTCCATGGGCACAGACACCTTCCAGCAGACCAAGCTGCTACAAGTTCTGTTCAAGCTGGCCTTGACCACTCCCAGGGATGGGACAGCCACAGCTTCTCTGGGCACTATCAGGTAACCAGGTGTGACAAAGCAAGCAGGAAGGCCCTCAACTTCCTTGAGGAATTCCCCTGAAGAAGGGAGGTGGCATCTATGAAAATGAATTAATGGCAAACTGCCAGGGCTCACTATTTCCTACCGCACCTCATTTCAACATTTCCAAGTGATGTGCAGAAATGCAAACAGAGAACAGAAACCCTGCTCCAAAAGGGGGGAGGGAAGAGCTCTTGTGAAACCACTGGCCACTGACACTTCAGCCCAGGAGCTCTGGGCACAGAGAGTCCACCAGGCACAGCAAGTGCAGCAACCCACCAGAAAAATGCCACACTTAGAACGAGAACCCACTCACACCTCTTTTGGCAAAACCTGAGCATTTTGTCCCCGACTTGGAGCAAGTCTCACACACAGGTAGCTGAAGTCCTTGTCCACTGCTGCTCCATTTACACCAGGGTGCCAAGGGAGAACACACAAGCCATTCACAGGGCTAAAATAATCAGGTTTTCTAGTCCAATGAGCAAACTGAAGGCTCTGATCTTCCGTGTCCTGAATCCCTACAGAAGTTCACCATCCTCTCTGTCAATGAACTCCATTTATCCACTGCAAGTTTCAAATCTCCAGCCAGTATTTGCAATATGCCATCACTACACAACCATGGTGCCCCTCCCTAAAGCAACCAAGTATTCTTAAAACATACCCAGCTGCCTGTAATAGCTGCCAGCAGAACAAGACAAAAGGTTCACAGACATGAGAAAATGCAGGTGCCATTGTCTGTGCACACCCACCCCTCATACCAGCCCATGTAATTATTATAACAAGCACATCCCCAGAACCATGCAGAAAGGCAGCATTGCACAGGTATAAACCAACATTTTCGGGTAGGGGTGTAAGCAGAAATTCATGAAAAGTTATTAAATCCCTCGTGCTGAATCTACAGAGCTGTTAGAGCAATGAGGAAGATGAGGAAAAAGTACTAAATAAGAACATAGAAGCTGCCACTGGTGTCATTTACACAGCAGCACTGCATTTGTGTTCACAGCAGCTCAGCCCAGAGCCTCTTAGACGAAACCAAAGTACCCAACTAAAGGTGGATCAGAACCATGGCTGATATTTGGCCTCCAGGAGCAACAGCAGCAGGAGATGCTGTTTCTGGAGGATGTGAGCCTGGCCACCATCAGCAATTCTGTTTCAACACTGCCCTTGGCAGTCCTGCTGCTGACCCTGAAGAGTGTCCACTGAAAGTGAGGAGCAAAGGGCAAAGCTAAACCAGCTCCATAAAACCACTGTTCTTCCAGGCACACCTGAATTACTTTCTTGAAGAAGTTTTAGTGGGAAACCTCCCAAAGGTGGTCTGCAAAGAGCCATCCCTGTGCACTCAGTGCCATTGGCCCCGTGCTCCAGCAGCTCTGCCAGCAGCTCCAGTGACCCTGTTCCACTGCATCCCCAGGGATACAAGCCACATTTACTGGTTCCCAGGACCCTCTCCATTGCCCTCTCTGAGCAAAGGGGGACTGGCAACCTCCCAGCCCATGGCACTGCAGCCTTTTGCAAATACCACCAGTGTACCCTGGCCAGCAGCTCTGCAATTCCACATTCAAGTTCCTGCCTGTATCTGGGGCACATGCCATTTAATCCTGGGCATTTACAGACATCCCACTTGTTTATCTGGCCCAATACTTCCCGGATATTCCCTTGTATTTATATGGATGGATGCTGTATCCCTGCCAGTAGCACCTACCAAAGCAAAAGGCTGGAAACAAACAGATCCAACAAAACTCAAATGAAAGCTGCTCCCCTGATTCAAGGCAGATGAGCTGCACTCCCAGGCAGGAGAGGTTAAACAACCCTGTTCTCACTGCTCTGCCACAGAGCAATTACCCAAGGGCTACCTGAGTGCCTTCTCTTTTAACAGATTTGACTTAACAGAGAAGAAAAATCCCACTCTGTCTCCCTGAGCAGGATAGCAGGATTATGTGTTATTTGAGCTCAGTAGAAACTATTTCCAGAGAAAATCTTCAATAATGTGGAATGCCCTCCCATGGAGGCACAAGTCCAGGGGAGCTTCTGAATGGCCAAAACCACAGCAGACCACAGGCACTAGGTAATCAAGTGGTCACCAACCTTTAATACCTGTTCCTTTCCTTCTGGCACTGCAGAGCAGAACAGCACGAGGCTGAGAGCACCTGCCAGTTCCCTGCTGCTGCCCTGCCTGGCATCCTGGCATGGAAGAGGCTCTGCAGAGCACAAATGGGGCTTGAGATCTCCAAAACATCAAACTACTCACCCTTCCCAGCATCTCCCTGCAAACCAGCAAGAGTACCTGACAGGGATGAGTCAAGTTCTGCTTTCAAGTCAGTGCTTGGAAAAGAAAAAACAACTTCCAGTGACTCTAAGCATGCCAAGTGCCTGAGTACCACAGTGCTCAATCTGCTGACTCACAGCATCCAGGAAAGCACACCCCACACATGCCTGAAGGAGGCAGTTTGCTGTTCTCAGATATTTATTTCATCCCTTTGGCACAACCACTCACCTGGGAACTACCCTGGAGATTTCACTAGTAATGAACAGGATGGAGAATGCAGCACACGAGTACAACAGAAACACTTGGGACAGAAGAACCCCAAGGTATGACAGGAGAAAATGGGTCTCAGCATACACACATAGAGCCCTTGGTAACAAGTTTTAGACCATGATCCCTGTGTTTTCCAGCCCCTCAGGCCAAACTGACAACCTCAAACCCTTAAGCAGGCATCACCATGCTGCCCTGGAGCAGCATTGTCTTTGTATCTCATCTGCAAGCTACAGCAGGGAATTCAGAGCAGTTACATGACATCAGTTAATTTTAAACCCATCATGAACTTGCTCAAAACAGCCCACAGCCAAATTAGAGACTCCATCCACCTATGGAGAAAAATCAAGGAGCTACACCCAAGGAGAAACTATGAGTCCCTCCTGTCCCACTTATATATGAGTGTCCAAACACAATGGCTTGCACTACCACAGCACTAACCACACTGCTTGGTGACTGCCCAGAACTGGGAAAGGAAAAATTTCAAAGAAGCCAGGAAAGCACATGACTTGGACATGCCTGAGCTACAACACTACTCCCCAAACTCCCTGTTTTAATACCATGTTTCTATTGATGTTCCCCTCACCCCCATTCCTGCACTACCCACACAGCTCAGGCATCCCCACCATGCAGGGATATTCCCTTTTGGAGGGATTAGAAATGCTGTCTGAAGCTTCCAGTTTTGTCACACTCTCCCACACTGGCAGATTTCACAAAGCCCACCTGAAAAGAGCTACACTTTTTTGTGATGGAATCTACAACTATCATAGCCCTTGAAGAAGGTACAAGATTTACATCTTCACAAAAAACTAATGCATCCAATGTAATTTATTATCTATTTTAGGGGCACATAATGTGCCTGATTTCCAGAAGGAGAGCATTGTACTGTTCAGCAGGGCCTCCAAAATAATTAATATCTGCCAAAACCAGCAATCTATCCCTCTGCACACACAACAGGGAGATGACACAGATTGCAGGGGAGCCATCTCAGAAAGAGTTGAGGGGGGCCACCTCTCTTCCTATGGAGAATCCCCATCAGGAAAGGAGCTGTGCTGAGCCTGGATAGTGCTGTGGGCATGAACCAAACCATATACACACTTGCAAATGTGGATGAGCAAAAGCAACCTTCCCAGTGGTAAATTATGCTCTTTAAACAATCTGTGATTTAGAGATGTGCTCTCATCACCAGAAGAGCTGCATCATTGAAAGAGGCTGCATCACTGGAAGGATAACAAGTCATCCAGGAAGTTACCAAAGAACTGAATGGTCAGTTTGACACAGGATGCTCCAAAATCCTGAAGCCAGTGGGAGCAGCAGAGCCAACTGCATTATGTAGGAGCTGGATCCAGTTAAGTGCCTGGAAAGGCTGGATGTTAACAGCCAGCATCCTCTGCCACAGCATCTATGCATATGACAGATGTGTGAGGCTGGTTTGTATCTTTTTTTTTTAACATACTCTCATAGTTGTTTGGCTTTTTCTTATAGAAAGTTTTATTGGAAGAAACCTCAAGGCTACAAGGCCCTAAATCCATGATTACACTTTAAAGTCAAATCATATAAGGAAACCCAAACCAAACAAACCACACCTCCTTATTTGATATTTGCATATCCTGTTTGTTCTAGGTCCAGAAGAGGAACTATAGGCACTTATTATTTTGTTAAACAAAGTTCAAATAAGCTCTGTCAGCCTTTACTATCTTTATTGCTCCTTATGTGTAATGTCATATGCCAATATAAAAAAGCAGAAAATGAATACACTCTCCCAGAGATGGCAGAAGCCAGGAGCACCAGCTAAGCCCCATCTCCTTGGCTAGAGTGACTCTAAAACCAAAGCTCCACCTCCTGCCCCTGGTCCCACCAGGCACTACCAGCACTGCAGCTGGGGTAACTGGTTTGGGAAACAGAGGCACAGGTTACACACAGAACAGGCCTCATCCAAATACTTTCACACCCCAGGGTCTCATTAAAGAGTTTTGCAATAGGTGTTGTTTGTTTTATTTAATTCCTACATGGTTATATTTTTACTTCCACAGGCTGCCCAGGCTAAAGTTTATATGACATTATTAACAGACACTTCAGCACAGAACTAAGGGCTGTCCAAGTGACTTGGCATGTCTACAGCAGGATGAAATACTGTGCTCCTGCCCTAATTAACCACTGCTCACAAAGTCCTCAGCACTGCTGCAAGTCCCCTTAATGTCCCAGTAGCTGGCCCAGTCTGTTTTCCCTGCCAGGCCCGTGACAGCCACCACAAGTACCCACCTGCACAGCAACCACTGTTACTGACATCAGCCTTGGCACACCATTAGGAAAGAGATGTGACTTTTGAGAGTAGCACTTTATCAGAAGCGTTTCCTGGAGCTTCTGCTCCTTTTTTTAGGCCACATCAGCAATATCAAGCAGAGAAAGAGGAATCAGAAGCAGTGAAACCAGAAATATTTTCAAGGTTCACATGCAGTCAAAAATACCCTAGAGGAGCAGGCAACAGGGAAAAATCCATGTTTCCTAGCAGCTCAGGATGGCCATTCTGAACTACACAGTCCCAACAGCACCGTGAGGACAACACCATGACAGCAAACATCACCCATATACAAGTTCTGCAGCATTAGGCAATCAATCCCATGCACTGCCCTTTGTGCTGAAAATGCAATTCCATGTGGCTTGGGATTCGACCCTCTGAGTGGAGGTTATCTGGGCAGTCCTGGACTGCTGGTGATGCAGGAACCTTTAGTGCAGCTTGGCCCTAAACAATGAGCTGCTTGCTCCTTGCAAGACTGGAGACAGCCACAGCCAGCAGTTCTGAGTTTTGTTAGGACACATCACTTCTCAGAGACACTCAGCAATGCCTCCAAATATTATTCAACTTTTCCCTAATTTCCTCCTCTCTGAAAGCAAAGACCATGGTCCTGTATCTTTTCAGAGCTCTCAGAGCTGGGCAGTCAACCAAACCTTGGTAAAAGTTCAGCAGCTTTCCCATCTAGCAGGCTACAGATTTTCTTAGACACAAACTAGTAGCTCAGGTGTTTAGAAACAAACAAAACCTCTCCAGCTTTCAGAAGCTTTAATTTCTTTTTTTTGACCTTTCATACAGTGTGACCAGTCTGAAGTGTTTTAGGGAGCCAGGCTCATTCCAGAGTGTTGAACACAAAACGTGAGAGGACAAGATGAGAGCAATTAATTATTGTTCTGTTCTGAAGAAAACCACATGCCTAGAAAGGAGTAATTAATGAGTTGCAAACCTCTTTCCCAAGTCCTCAGTGCCACAGGTTTGTCACAGTGTGCCTCTTCTGTCACTCCCACTGGAATTCCTAGCTGACAGCTCCACACTACAGTGCCTGCTCACCTGTGACAGAGCCATGCTAGGAGAGCTTGTCCCAAAACAGTCAGGGGAAACTCTCTGCTAAGGAGGAAGAGAGACTATTTTTTATCACTGTGAACACCACGACTGACAGCCACCCACCATTTTTATATCCACCCCAAGCTTTTCTCAGCATCACAAATACCCCCACAAAGGCTGCCAGAATAACCAATAAGAAAAGGGTTCACCAAGCCCAAATTAAAACTGTGGGCTGCTGCCTCACTGTCACACAAAGAATTATGTGCACAATGAACCCAGTCCCTCATCAAACCCCAGCACAGGGCCAGCTGGCTGCCAAATGGCTTTGCTTGCTGGCAAACCCTTACCTGCAGGAGTTTACAAAAGAGGTTTCATCCAGAAGCTGCAGTCATTTTACATCAGAGTGAGATAGAGAATCTATTTAACTAGCAGAGAAGTAAACATTTTCCAGCATTTCACCTGTGCTTTATCAATATGATTACCTACTAGGCAGTGTGTGTAATTCTTCCAGTGAAGCAGAAGGGCTATAGATAGAAACTCTAGAAACTCTATGAAGCCAACTTTACAGCCACAGCCAGAGCCACACTGGTATAATCATGTTCCTTTCAGCAGAAGGGTGGCTCCCCAGTCAACTTTACAACAGGTGACTCAGGGGGACCTTCAGCTCCACAATAAATCAGTTAGAGTATCTGATATTTTTATTGCAATGACAGTAAGGTTTCTCCATCTGCTCTGCTCAAGGGACTCACCGTATCCCGATGAGTTACTGCATGTCTACCATGGGGTACATTTAATTGTGCTTCTGCCCTGCCACATACAGTCACTGCCAGCTTGGATGAATACAAGCTCAAGGGAAACAGCAAAATGCACAGGAGAGCCAGGCACAGCTCTGTCTGAGAACACAGCTCTGTCTGAGGACACAGCTGTGTTGCCAGCTGAGCTATTTCAGCAGGAGGGCATTAGTTCTGGAGCTTGGACATCACAAGTGAAATCTACTTTGCATTAATATGAAAATTAAGTTTTACACAGATTTTAACACTAGTAACTACCGTGGTAAAAAAAAACAGAAATGTATTTTAGATAGGGTTGGAAGTCACTTTTCTTCCCAAAGGTAGAGAAGCCAGTCTTTCTGAAAGCACCTTGCATTCAAGTGGAATGAATCCACCCATACTCTCAGGTAATTAGGAGAACCTTTCCTCCACAGGAGTGGAAACTTGCCAGACCCACGAAACATAAACACGGGAGATAATGGAGTTTATTAGCTTTTAGCTGTCGGATATTGGCTGCTCCTCATCCCGTGCTTCTCTACCCACATCCACCTCCTCCACCAGAGAATTGTGGCACTTGCCCTATGCCTGTCTGACCACTTGGAGCTGTCACAGGTACAGCTGCAGCAGGTACAGCCTCTCAGAGCTGTCACAGGTACAGCTGCAGCAGGTACAGCCACTCAGAGCTCTCAGCAGGTACAGCTGCAGCAGGTACAGCCTCTCAGAGCTCTCACAGGTACAGCTGCAGCAGGTACAGCCACTCAGAGCTCTCAGCAGGTACAGCTGCAGCAGGTACAGCCTCTCAGAGCTCTCAGCAGGTACAGCTGCAGCAGGTACAGCCTCTCAGAGCTCTCACAGGTACAGCTGCAGCAGGTACAGCCTCTCAGAGCTGTCACAGGTACACCTGCAGCAGGTACAGCCTCTCAGAGCTCTCACAGTTACAGCTGCAGCAGGTACAGCCTCTCAGAGCTGTCACAGGTACAGCTGCAGCAGGTACAGCCTCTCAGAGCTGTCACAGGTACAGCTGCAGCAGGTACAGCCTCTCAGAGCTCTCAGCAGGTACAGCTGCAGCTGGTACAGCCTCTCCAGGTACACCTCAGGTACAGCCTCTCAGAGCTCTCACAGGTACACCTGCAGCAGGTACAGCCTCTCAGAGCTGTCACAGGTACACCTGCAGCAGGTACAGCCTCTCAGAGCTCTCACAGTTACAGCTGCAGCAGGTACAGCCTCTCAGAGCTGTCACAGGTACAGCTGCAGAGGCAGAGCTGGGAGTCAGGTGCTCCCCACTGCTATGCCGGGCACTTCAGTGCATCCCAGGAAGGGCAGAGAAGCTCCCCGGCAAAGCTCTTCCCAAGGACACTGCAAACAAACACGTGCTGAACCCATCTAAGGATTAGCTCCTCTCAGGTTTTATGTTTTCATTCACCTCAGTCGAAATTGACACTGTTGGCCTTCTTCAGGGTGCTATTTACACACCCTCTCCACCTCCATAAAAACAGAAACTTACCAGTAAAAAGCAACTTTGTCCCCAAGCTTCTTCTCATTGACATTTCTGTCCAGGAGGTTGTAGCAGATGTTGGTGGTCGCTCCTTTCATCCACTCGATGAAGATCTTCCCCTTGGTCACGTCGAAGTTGTACTTCAGGAAGGGTCCCGTGTGCTGACGCTTCCAGTAAAACTCTTTAGCGATGTCCCCCCAAAATTCTGCAAAGACAGCGGGCGCCGGAGCCCGTGAGCAGGAAAAGAGGGATGAGGGAACGGGGATGAGGCAGGTAGCATCGGTGGGGACACGAGGGGCACCCCACAGGCGGGGCTGGCGGAGGGCTCCCCGCGCTCCCCACAGGGCCCGGCAGCCGCCGCCCCGCCGCGCCCGCCCCGCGCGGCCCCGCTCACCGTGCGGCTCCTCCACGGAGCGCTGGTACAGCCGCTGGTAGTGCGACAGCGAGGGGACGTGAGCCGCGGGCAGCAGCTCCGGCCGCGGCCGGTAGAGCACGGCCTGCTCCCCCGGCAGCACCATGGCGAGGCAGCGGGGCTGTGCGCGGGCGGGGGCCGCGCAGCCCCGCTCCGCCGCCGCGCCGAGCCGGGGGCGGGCACGGCGGGCACGGCCCGCCCTCACGGCGGAGCGGGGCGGCGGCCATGTTCGGGGCGGCCGCGCTGCTGCCGCTGCGCGCTGGGGTCCGTGCTGTGCCCTCCTAGCAGGGTACTGTGACAGTGTGTCCCCTTGTTTGCTTTGTCCTTTCGGTCAGCGGTGTCCCCCTGTCAGCCGTGTCCTTGTTTCGGTGCTGTCCCGTGTCAGCGGTGCCCCCCTGTCAGCCGTGTCCCCTGTGTCAGCCTTGTCCCCTCTGTCAGTGATGACCTCCTGTCAGCCATGTCCTTGTTTCGGTGCTGTCCCGTGTCAGTGATGTCCCCTGTGTCAGTGCTGTCCCGTGTTGGTAGTGTCCCCTGTGTTAGCGGTGACCCCTGTCAGTCAAGTCACCCTGACTTGTACTGTGTACCCTACCCGCCGTGCCCCCTGTGTCAGTGGTGAGCCCCTGTCAGCCATGTCCTTGTTTCAGTATTGTCCCGTGTCAGTGGTGCCACCCTGTCAGTGGTGTTCCCTGTGTCGGTGGTGTCCCCTGTGTCAGCGGTGTCCCCTGTCAGCCGTGTCCCCTGTGTCAGTGGTGTCCCCTGTGTCAGTGGTGTCCCCTGTCACTCAAGTCACCCTGCAGCCGTGTGCCCTGCCCGCCGTGTCCCCGCTGTCAGCAGTGTGTCCCTCACCAGCGGTGTTCCACCATCAGTCACAGCCCTCTGTCAGTGGTGTCCTTCCTCCTGCCGGCCACGTTCCCACCATCAGCAGTGACCAGTCAGCCCTGTCCCGCTGTCAGAGGTGTCCCTTGCCATCCCATGGCCCCTGTCCCCCCATGCCATCAGTGTCCCCATTTAACAGTGCTGCTCTGCCAGCCACCTCTCCCTCTCAGCAGGAGCTGTGTCCCATCCGTGCCAGTCCCTGCCACTGTGCCAGGCAGAGGGAACAGCCCAGGCCACTACTCGTGGGATGCTCCTTCACCATCCCCATGCAAGCCAGCGGGAATGGCCACACTCCGTGCCTTGTCCCTCTGTGGAAAACAACTTTCGTTAGGATCCATCACCCTCCCCGCGCCCTCCACTGAGCTGTGTGCACACAGCGAGCTGTGGCAGCTCACTGAGCACCTTCCTCATGCAAAAACTTTGTACAGATCTTTTGAGGTAGAGAGAAATCAAGCATCTTTTTTCACTTTTTTTCCACCAAGAAGGCAGTCAAATTCTGGAACAGGAGCCCAGAGTAGGAGCAGGGTCACAGTCCTTAGACATAGACAAAATTCAATAAGATAAGCCCCTGAGTAGCTGTGCCCATTGGAGCCGGAGGCTGGAGCTGAGGTCTCCTGAGGACCAACGTGATTCCAAGAGTCTGGTCTCAGAGCAGGAGCTGCCTGTGGTTGTACCTCCTGCAGCAGAGCCCTTGTCATCCCAATCCTTTACATGCCTGCTCTGAGCCCAACTGCCCCAACAGCATTGCCTGCCCGTATGACATGGTCTGCCAAGAAGATATTTCTTAGGCAGGCTGCCAAAACCTCAAATTCCTTTTCTCCCCTTGGAGCACCCCTTGGAGCAAAGCACTGCTGTGCCCAGGCAGCCACCTGCCCTGGGAATTTTGTGCTGGTTTGAGCCAGGGCCATTGAGCACTCAAAAGATTAAAGTCCATAAACTTGAAGTTGGCACAGTGCCAGTGAGCAGGTACAGCCTACTCTGGTATCCTTGGGTTTTCTGTGCTTTTTGCACTTCAGGGAGTGTTGCCCTGTTGTAAACTAGAGGAGACACAAACCTGTGGACTGATGAGCATTGTCTGCCACTCCAGGCAATGTTCTCATCAGCAAAGAGGCCACAAACAGTTGTACAGACAAAAGCAGCAGCGCTGGTGTGTATTTTTCAATAAGGATGTTCCCTGGTTTTGAAGGGCACAGCTGTGCTGCAGCTCCCTGCTCTGGTGTCAGTTTGCTGCCTGCCCACACTGCTGCAGGGCAAAGATTCTTCTGTGACCCCGTTTAGGAGGACACAGCTGGTTTACTCTGAGGTGAAACCCAGCAGTAGTTCAGGTGATACCTCCCTCCATGGGCTGTGTCCTATGGACAGTTTCACTCCAGAGATACTCTCTACACACTTCCAACATGAGCTCAGCAGGATTTACATGCCAAATCTGTCAGCCATCCTCGCACCATGCTGTACCCCATGTAGCAAAGCTTCCTCAGCCATGTTATATAAAATCCCTGTCCTAGAAAACTACCCTGTCCTGTGGCCTCATATTATTCATTTCATTGTTTTCAACAAAACAACAACAACAACAAAACAAACAAACAAACAAACAAAAAAAATCCACAGGAAGATCAGTGTGCATGGTCTCAATCTCTGTCACATGGATGAAGGTGAAGTCTCCAGTACAAGTCAAATCTATCCAGATGCCCAGTTTTAGCCCATTCCTTTTTTGGACTTTCAGCCTGGGATCACCAGTTTTTGAGCCCAGGCTTTCTCCGTGGGTAGACCAGTAAGGATAAAGCTGAATCCTGCAAGAAATTTCCCCTTACCAGTCAGCAGTATCATTACCTCCAAGTTCCCTATTACAAAAGGTGGTGGGTTTTTTTAAGAAAAAATCAATTTGGCTTTGCAGCCTGGGCTCTCGGACAGGGGTATTTTTGAAGTGCCTCAGGAGCTATGGCAACTGCACTCCAGCACTCTCCTTGGATCCATGGTCTGGGCACAGCTCCACGAGTTTCTGGGTACACTTGGCACACGATTTAACCCCAGCTGCAAGCCCCGCTGATCCTCTCCTGAGAAGTGGGACAAACCCAGCACTGCTAATGTCCTTCACAAACCACCTCAAGCTGATAATTGTCTGTTTCAAGTTGTCAACCTTCAGTTCCAGCAGCCTGTGTCCCAGGGATTTTGCATTTACCAGCAGCTCTCTAACAAACCGTCTGTCCCCCTAAGTGCCAGGAAGAGCTGTCACTCACCCCACTGCTGGGAAAGGGCTTTGTCACTCTCCTTGTCACAGGACAGGAGTGACAAGTGAAGAGGTGGTTTGCAGGTGCACCTGGGAGGTGCCCTCTGCTTTCCCTTCTCATTGGCCTTTTGCTTTCAGTGATCTGGCCAGCTGAAATTCCCCACCAGCCTCAGTGACAGCATGATTACTGTGCAGCAACTGCTGCCTGTGTGTGTGGGACATTCCAAGCCACGAGGCTGGGGCAGCACCGTGTCCCACCAGCCCCACAGCTGTCCTTCATCCATTGTCCAGCTTGGGCTGCTGCAGCCAGGGAATTTGGTTCTTGTGCTGCAGCTGTCCACAGCTGTGGCCCAGGAAGCTGCCTGATGGGGAGAGGGTGCATCTCCTCTCAGAAAGCACCTGCAAAGCAGAAAATTCCAAATAGCTTCCTATTGTTTTCCCCAGCTCTCTCCTCTTCCAGTAACTCTCCAAGCAGCTGCATACAGGATTGTGAACCACAGAGGTGGTACCATCACTCAGACCCCCATGGTACAAACACAGCCCTCCTCATATTTTCATGTCATTGTCTCACAGCTGAAAAAACACAGAATCATGGAATGCCTTGGGTTGGAAGGGAACTTAAAGTTCAACTCATTCCAACCCCTTGCTATGTGCAGAGACACCTTCCACTAGGCCAGGTTGTTCCAAGTCCTGTCCAACCTGGCCTTGAACACTTTGTTGATATGTCCAGGCTTCCCTTGGTGTTTTTACAGGATCTAGGAAAGGGCCTCCTGATGTGTGACCACGCTTTGTTTGCATCCAGCTGGGCTCCTGCCCTGGGAGCTGGTGGGTGCTGGAGCAGGATGCTGCAGGTTTTGCTCCAAGCTTGGGTCCCAGCTCTCCTAACTCACCAGGCAGTGCTGGAAAATCAGTTGCATTTTAGGCCCTTTATTGCCCCTTTCTGCAAAGGAATAAAAGTACTTAAAATGTATATATTAATGTATATTAATGTCTCCTGAAGAGACTCAGAGGGTGAAAAAAAAGAAAAGGTACTGGCCAAGATGTGTGATGTCTTGCTCACACTCTGCTTTGGGATACTCTGGAAACAGCCTCTCTAGAGCAGCACTCACAGCAGCTGAGCAGCTGTGGTGGGACCCTTCACTCCATCTTACCTTACATGAAAGATCTCAGTCCTGGAAATGCTGGGGGTGGGAGAAAGAAACTGGGAAGTGTGAACTGGTCCTGGTGGGGTGATTCTGGTGAGGCAGCCTCATGTGGGAAACTTGTGCTAATTTGGGCAAAGCACTACTCCAGTTTGAGCAGGTGACTTACCTGGGGGTCCAAATGAAGTCACAGGGCATTGCCTTCTGACTGGCTTTATTGTCAATAAATGTGGGAACTACATCCCCATTGATGCCAATCACTGAGAGTATCAGGCAGGAGGGATGCAACCCATAGCAGTGAAGGAAGGAACCCAGGAAGGCACAGAGATGTCTGAGCTACACCAGGGCACCAGTGTGATGGCTGAGGCTCATGGGCTTCTCTGGAGGAGGACAGCAAGCCACCTCCTCTCCCACTGCCTATCCACTCCTCCCAGAGCATCTCCTGGGCAGGGCAGCCTGGACCAGGGCCTGGTGAGGCAGATTCAGCAGCTTGGTGATACAGCTGTCAATGATGCTAAACAGAGAAGGCATCTTTCTATCATGGACCTTACTCTTGGTGAACTTAGCACAAATAAGTTTGTGCCTTGCATGGCTGTGCCAGAGGCAGTGGGAGCCTTTATCAGAATACTCTGCAGTGAGAAAGTAAAGATTTCTTTAACCACAGACAAAGGCAGAGAATTGAGGGGCCGAACAAAAGAGCAAAGGATCTGGAAGGAATCACAAGTGACACCAGCAAAACTCCTGGGACCTGCAGAGCACGGGTGAGATGGAGTGGGAGGTACAGGAGATGGAGTGAAGGGATGTGACCAGGCTGTGGATCTCCCTGCTGGGGCTTTCTGAGCTAATTTTCAGCACATGGCCAGGCTGGGCAGCCCTTCACTTGTGCTGAATGAATCAGCACTCAGCAGCAGCAGGGTTAAACACTGGCTTGTACTGTCTCCCCACTGAGGACACTCCCCCTCGTCGCCGGCTGCAGAGGAAATTTTAATCAGCACCGTGATAAGAGCCCTTCAGTCCTGCTGGGAGTTATCAGCTCCTTTGTTTGTAAATGTAACTGCTCAATACCAATACACTTGGCTCTGGGTTCCAGCACTTCCCTGCTCCACAGCCCTTTGGCTCAGGCTGCTCCCTCCCGCCAGCCACCCGCTTAACCAGGGTGTTAAAACAGGCCAGGTTGTGCTGAAAACAAGGATCAACCCTGAGCTGTTTCCTTTCTGCCCCTGCTGTCACTGGGAGAGAGAGTTCTGAGGTGGTTTTACACTTCAAGGAGTAGCTGATGAATATCAGAGCCTGATAATTTTGCCCTCTGCAGAGTACAGACAATATATTCATAATCATTTTATATGGAGATGAGCTAGCAATGCAATCAGGCTTATAAATCAAACCCAGGAGACATGTTAGTGCTGTTGGCCTGAGCTTCTTGAGCGATCTATCTACAGGAAAATGTCTGTCTGACTCTTAGATGGAGCCAATTAACTTATAAAGATGCTCTCTCCTCTCACAACAGCTCATTTGTTTACTTGGGCTCACCAGCTGGTGCTATTTTCATCCTGGGAGAGGGGGCCAGGACGGTAAGAGATTTGTTGGAAGCCTGGGCTGCAGAGAAAGGGAAACTGGGCTCAGGAGAGGCAGTGCCTTCATCAGCAGCACAGCGAGGACATTGGGGTTTAATAAACTGCTTCGCTGTGTGAGCTGTCCCCAGGCTGCAGAGCGTGTCCTTTCACTCCCAGAAACGTGGCTGCCTTCTTTTGTCCCTGTTTTATTGAGCAGGGAGGGATAGCTGGAGCTCTGGGTCAGGCTCAGTCATGCCCAGGGCGAGGGCTGTGTGGGACACAGAAGCACATCCCACACTTGGGAAGCAGCAGCAGTGCCTGGTGGGGCTGGGAGGATGATGCCAGCACCCAACAAAGCAGCTCTGCTCTTGCTGTGCTTCCTTCTGGCCTGCCCCACGCCATGTGGGGATGTCCATGTGTCCATGTCCATGTGCTGGGAGCATGATGGAATCTGTTTTGACTGTGCAGTGTGGATGATACAACGGTCCCTGAAAAAGGCCCTTGGGATTTTGTGCCCTGAGACAATGAAACCTTTCATGAGTGATGACCCCCTCCCTGCCAAAACCCCTGTTATCATTTAAGATTTCTATTGGTCATTAACTTTACTAGATGATTGGTCTTTTCTCACCTAGAATCTTAAAGTAATTGGATAGTTCTCAACTTATAATTTTACTGGTTAGAATTTCAATCCCCCTGAAATCTATAAAAACCCTTTGTTATATTATGTAACCAAATTTTGCAGGTAGAACCCTTCGAAGAAATAAAGCTACTTTTGGAACCTCTACAGCAATTCCCGAAGTCTCTCCTTGCTAGCTGAGTAGCTGACCCTCTGCTATCCGGACTCTTGTAGCAGCCCAAAGCTAGAACCACTCTAGCTACAGTGCAGGCAGAGCTGGGAGCAAAGGGCCAGGGCAGAGGCAGTGCAGAGCTGAGGTCCCTGCTGACACCACAGGGTGGTGTGCTCTCACGCTGCAAAGCAACCGCTGGAGACACGTTCCTGCTCTGGCACATTTGTAAGGACAGGACTTGAAGACAAGCTCACATTTATTTTTTCATAGAGATTTTTTTAATGTTTATTTTTTTTAACAGACTTGGTTTAAATTTTTTCTACAATAATTCAATGTAAAAATCCCAGTAACAATATACAACAGTTTGAACATGTGGAATAAGAAATCCAGCTTCGGGAGACACGTAAGTTCAGCTAGTTCCTAACACAGGTAGCAAATTCCCTCCACCCTCCCCCAGATTTACCAGTCAGGAAGGCATATCAGCAGGAATGCTTTATGAATGTCACCCCCCCTATAAAGACACTGGGTGCCCTGTCCCTGCAGTGGGACATCCCCTAGGAAAGGGCACCATCCTATGCATGGGATGACTGGGAGCCTCCAACGTGGCAAGGCAGAATCAGGAAGCGAGGCTGGCTGGCCCTTGTGCGTGAGTGACACGGGATGCTCTGGAAAGGCCCTGAGTGCAGGTCCTGCAGGGTTTGGAGCTCCCTTGGGATGGAGAGGAGACCTGTCCTCCCCTAGGCAGCAGTGCCAGCAGCCCTGTGCCCTACTACAGCCTGTTGGAAGGGAAAGGCCGTGGTCCTGCAGGGCCCAGCCTGCCAGGAGGAAAACAAGGATGATGAAAGATTCCTGGCTCTTGGTCTGAGGGGACATCTCAGGGATCACTCACTGGCCTAGGAGCTGGCAGCTTCTTCAGGAAGCATTTTTGGGATGGCCAATGGTACTCAAGCAGCCTGGGAATAGTCCTGCTTGAACAGCCTGGAGTGGTCCTGCTCAAGTGACATGGGGTGGTCCTGCTTGGGCAACATGGGAAGGTGCAGCTCCAGCTACATTGGATGATCCTGCCCAAGCAGCCTGGAGAGGTCCTGCTTGAGCAGTTTGGGGTGCTGCTGATGAAACAGGGTGGGATAGTCCTGCTCAGTCAGCATGGGATGGTCCTGCTGGAGCAGCATTACAGTGGTCCTGCTGGGGTAGTGCTGCTCAGGCAGCATGGGATGGCCCTGCTTGAGCATGGTGGGATTATCCTTGTGGAGCATGGTCCAAGCTGCAGCAGTGTGTGGTGGGCCTGCTTGAGCACCATGGAGCAGCTGCAAGTGGCAGGGATAGTTCTTCATGTCCTGCAGCATCCCAATGCATTCCTGGCCTTTCTCACTCATCTTGGAAATCCCTCACTGCTTGAAGTGATCCCAGGGGAATCTAGTCAAGCTCCATGTTCCACATTAGTTATTGCTAATGTTAGATCAGGACATTGGTGACTTTATCTGGCTGAGTTACTGAAACCTTCCAAGGGCAGAGGTCATCCCCTTTCCCCCCATGACTAGCTCCAGCTGCACTAGGCCTAGGGAGAAGTGTTTTCTGATGTCAGGAAGGGCCCTTCCTGTGTGCATCAGGGGTGGCTGAGCTGGTAGTTGGTTTCCTGGGTCTTAAGGAATGGGATATAAGGCAGGAGAAGTGGGAAAAGCAGAAAATTGCAGCTGGAGTGAGATGTGCTGAGAGTAAAAGATTGCAGGGAGGAATGGGAAAGGTCAGACTGGGAGAAGATTGGAATTCAGGACAGAGGTAGGAGATAAAGGAGAATGTAAGGACAGTTAAGAGGGAGATGTGAGGTAAGGAAGGATGGCTGGAGGTCAGGGAGGGGTGGAGAGGGAAATCTGTGAGGTTGGTGGGACACTGAGAGGATAAAAAGGGATAGGAAGGCGGGGAGGAGTGGAGGAGCATAAGGTGAAACAGGGTAACTATGGGAGGCAAATGAGAGAGGATGGTGAGATAGCCAGAGGTTGAGAGGGACAGGGCAAGAGATGAAACTGCAGGAAAAAGTATGGGGAACAATGGGAAGTGAAGGGTCACAGGAAGAACTGAGGTGGAGGAAGCAGTAGGAGATGGAGGGTGAAGGAGATGGAAGATGGTGGAAAGAACAATGAAGAAGAAAAGTGAGGCTGGGGAGGATGAGGAGACTGGGCAGATGGCAGGAAGTGGAGGGTGAGGAAGGTCAGGCAAATAGTGGGTGGCAGGGGGCATGGGGAAGGATGGAGGACAGTGGGAAGTGGAGGGTGAAGAAGGTGGACAAAATGGAAGAGGAAAGCAAGGAGAGATTAGACAGCAGGTGGTGGAGGAGGAAAAGGATGTAGGGGAGATGGAGAAGAAGAAGAGGGATGAGGAAACAGCAGGAGATGGGCATGGACGACAGGAGGAACAGAGAGACACTAATGGGATAGAAGACTGGAGGGCAGTGGATGAATGAGGAGATGGGAAATGGATAAGCACAAAGAGACTGGAAATGTGGAGGTAGAGAAGGTAAATTCGGGTGACATTAGCAGTTGAAAAGAATGGTGAAATGGTGGGAAGTAAGGGTAGATTTTGGGATGGGGAAGTTAAGGAGGTTGAGAGAGGAGACAGGAAGAGAGAAGAGAATGAAGAAAGATGTGGAGGAGTGGAGGAGGTTGGGGAGAAGGTGGGAGCTAATGGAGGATAAGCAGGGATGAACTGATGGTAAGATGTAAAGGACAGTAATGGTGGGAGCTGAAGAAGACAGTGAGATGTTGACATGAATATGAAAGGAAAAGCTGGAGGCAAAGCAAGGCAAGGATGGATGGGACAGGGTGAAAGTGAAGAAGGAAAGAATGCAAGAAGGTGGTGAATGGAGATAGGGAACAGGATGTGGTGAATGAAGGAGCAGGTTAGAGGGATGGGATGGAAGTGTGGCAGGAAGACTGGGACACTGAGGGCAGTGGAGGAGCACAGGAAAGAAGGATGGGAGGTGGTGGGTGAAGGGGGAGAACAAGGAGGGATAGGATGCAGTGCAGGATGCAGGAGCACAGGAGGGTGGGAGGGGACATGGTGAGTAATGGAGGAGCACAGCACGACAGGGAGAGATGGGACACAGCTAGTGACACATTAGAAGAGGCAGGGATGGGATGGGATGGGATGGGATGGGATGGGATGGGATGGGATGGGATGGGATGGGATGGGATGGGATGGGATGGGATGGGATGGGATGGGATGGGATGGGATGGGATGGGGTGGGGGGGTGGGGTGGGGTGGGATGGGGGGGTGGGGTGGGAAGAACAGGGAGGGATTGGAGGTGTGAGTGACAATGGAGCACAAGAAAGGATAGGACATGATGGAGGAAGACAGGAAGGAGGGACAGGACATGGTGGCTGATGGAGGAGCACAGAAAGGAAGGATGTGACCTGGTGGGTGATGGAGGAAGGTGGCAGGGAAGGATGGGACACAGTAGATGACTGCAAGGAAGGAGGGATGGGTGAACAGAGGAGCAGTGGAAGAAGGGTTGGGACATAAAAGAAGATACACAGGAAGGATGGGGTATGGTGGGTGATGGAACATGGGAAGGAGGAATGGGATGGAATAGCACAGGAAGGAGGAAACAGGGTTGGGTTCAGGTTGATGGAGGAGGGATGGAACATGGTGAATCAAAGAGCAGAGATGAAAGGGAGGGGTCATGAAGGATGATGGAAAAGGAGGGTGGGTTTTGGTGGGTGATGGAGGACCTCAAGGTGGGAGAGTTTAATGGAGTGAACCTTAGGGGAGGCTGAGACCCAGCAGGTGATCAGGGAATCACAGAATCATTAAGGTTGAAAATGATCTCTGAGATCATCGAGTCCAACTGAGAGGCACAAGGGCAGGGAGACACAGGCAGCAGAGGAAAGGGGACGTGGGTGTGTGTGCAGGCTGGGCTGAGCTGCTGGGCAGGCTGGGGTGGGACAGGGCACGACAAGGACAATGCAGAGCTGAGGGGAGCCTGGTGTACGGTGACAGTGCTGGCAGGGAGGACCTGCAGGAGCTGACGAGGAGCCCTGGTGGTGTGGCACAGTTGGGGTCAGCACACGGGGATGGTGTCAGGGACAGACAGGTGGGTGAGGAGAGGATGGGACACCATGTGTGGGCTGGGCAGCAGGCAGGATGGCAGGAACTGAGGGACAGAATCACGTCACCCCACACCTCCCTCTGCAGCAGCACTACCCCAGACAGGACAGGCAGCACAGTCCCCCCACCACAGCATGGGAAGGCAGCACCAAGGGTGGGGCTGAGGGGTTGCAGGGCCTTTATTCACACAAGAAGCAGGCATGACACAGGGATGCAGGATGGCACAGAGCCTGTCATCAGGGCAGAAGGTGCCCTTCATGTGACCTTGGCATGGGCTGGTGAGAGGAAGCATGAGGACAGAGCAGGGACAAGCGTGGCTTTGCCCAAAACACCTCGGGTTTCACCCCAGGCTGGGCACTGGCATGTAGACAGGGGCAGAATCCATGGAGGGGCTGGAGTAGAATCAGCCACCTCAACACCTTAAGCAAATTCTCCCCACAGATTCCTTGCCAGCCTCATCTCAGCCTCCCTGGGAAATGCCCAGCACCGCTATTTACAGAGTAAGACAGAACTGACCAATATTACAAATAATTAAAAGGCAGTTGTAAAAATGAGAAACCACATTCCAAAAAGTAGAGAGTCTTTTAAAAAAACCAAACCAAACCAAAACCCCAATTATCCACGAAAATGCTAAAAACCAGCCCAAAGGGATCTATGTACAGCAGGAGATCGCCCGTGGCAGTTCTGGAGCTGGCTCCTCCGTGGCAGGCAGGGACACAGCCTGGCCCTGGCTGCTGGTGGGGGTGGGCAGCACTGCCCTGAGTCCCCCACCCGGTGACCAGGGTCCCCCAGGGGCCGCAGGAGCAAAAGGCCATCGGTCTGATGCTGGTGTGTCTGCAGACACAGGCAGTGAGCGGCTGGCGCCGAGATGCTGACGGAGGCTGCGACGTGGCAGTGATGCAGCAGCTGCCGCGGGCAGCGAGCAGCTGGACAGGAGAGGGCAGCAGCCTCGGCAGCACCAGCAGTTGTTAAGAGAAACTGCAAGATGACAATGTGCAGAGGCCCTGGAAGCAGTTTACAGAGCTCCAGAGCAATGCACAGAGCCTGTGGAGTGGTGTATAGAGCTCCTGGAGCAATGCACAGACCCACTGGAACAGTGTACAGAGCCTCAGAGCAATGCAGAGCCTGTGGAGTGGTGTACAGAGCTCCAGAGCAATGCAGAGCCCTTGGAGCAATGCACAGACTCCTTGGAACAGTGTACAGAGCCACAGAGCAATGCAGAGCCTGTGGAGCAGTGTATGGAGCTCCCAGAACAAGGCACACAGCCCCAGAGCAATGCTTTGAGCCCCAAGCACCTGCAGGCAGCTCCATCTGGATGAATCCCTGCCTGGCCCCTGGCAGGCAGCTTGAAAATAGGTCAGGCAGCTGCCTCAGAAATCTGTTCTCTCCTGGAGCTGCACAGAGGCACAAGGCTGCTCTGTGTTGGGCTGGGTCGCAGTCCCCCAGCCCCAGGAGCTCTGCAGTGCTGTGGGGGCTGTGGCTGCTGCCCCCTCCCTCCCTGGGTAAGGCTTTTTCTGGTGATGACGGAGGGACACGCGGCGCAGACCGCGGGCCACGCTGCAGCCTCCCAACCCACAATCTCTTAATCCAATTGGTGCCTCTCCAATGTAGCTCATTTCGGTATTTTTAAAATGCACTTGGTTTTACATTGCAGGCTGTCCGGAGTTGGGCAGAGCCAGAAGTGAAGGAAAAAAAAAAAAAAAAAAAAAAAAGAAAAGAAAAAAAAGAAAAGAGAAGGGAAGGGGGAAAAAAAAGAAATATGTATATTCAGCACTTGGAGGAGAAATAACTACCAGTGGCCCCAAGCAGGGAGGTGGGTGCAAGGCAGGGGCACCACAGCCCCTGGGGAGCAGGGGATATGCACACACACACACAGAGGCACAGGCACCTCTCCCCACACTGTGCACCCAGCAATCCCAGCTCTGCAGCTGCAGCAGCCTGGGCACCACCCGGAGCCTTGCCAGCAGCGAAGGGCCTGAGCAGCACCCCCAGAGCAGAAGGGCGGCCGGGATGGCCCCCAGCCAGCCCAGCCTGGGTGAGCACAGGGAGCCTCCCGCCTCCTTCCTGCCGGGGAAGCACAGTGGCTGATGCAACCTCACGGCAATGGGCCCGTGGCAATGCTGGCACGATGCTCCGGGCCCAGCAGCCGCAGCCAGAGCCCTCCGAATGCGGCAGCACCCTCGGCATCACCCACAGCACAGCCCTCCCTGTGACACCAGCAGCCTCCCCTGGCCACTCTCCCTCTCTCAGCACCCTCGGCACAGTGGGGTGGCAGGTGACATTCCCGGCGCGGTGGCACCGGCCAGGCCCCCCCGGTGCCGGCAGGGCAGCAGGTCTCTGCACAGGCAGGAGCTGATGCAGCCACCCTGGAACGGCGTCCCCACACCCCGGGGCTACCGGCAGCCTCTGGCCCCACATCTGCTTCCTAAGCGTCCCCAGGGCCGAGGGGACGTTTAGGAGACAGAGGAGCCCCCACGGGCTCAGCGCGGGCGCTCTTCCAGCAGGACAGTGGATGGCAGGCACGCTGCGGCCCCCGGCCCCCCGTCCTCACTCACTCGAGGCCCCCGGTTTCTCCTCCGCCCTGGGGGGCTCCGCGGGGTGCAGTTTGCACTTGGAGGGGGAGTGGCGGACCGCGGAGCGGGAAGGCCGGGCAAAGCAGGAGGTGAGGGACTGGGAGCTGCAATCACACGCCGTGTCCTGCAAAGATAGACAGGGCACAGCAGCGTTAGAGGGGTCAGGCACCCAGTCCCCCGCCACGGCGGGACACCCCGGGGCGCTCTGGGCCTCGTTACCTCGCTGGCTATGGCCGAGATGAGGTCGGGGTCCCGCAGGGCCGCGTCCTTACTGGCCTGGCCAGAGGACGAGGGCTTGGTGTCCTCGCAGCTGCCCTGCTTGAGGACCTTCTTGTTCAAGACGCGGGAGAAGTTTTCGGCTGGGTGGTGGGTGCCGGGGCTGGGGTACTCAGCTCTCTTGCTCTCCTCCCCAGCGGCCTCCTTCTTCTCCTGGGGCGCAGTGGGGCTCTGTGCCCGCCCGCAGACATTCCTGAAGAACTCCTGCACCAGGCCGTACTTGGGTGCTTCGGGCTTGGCCCGGCTGCTCTCAGGGCAGCCCGGCTTCCAGATGGACTCGGTGCTGCCCGCATGCTCCACCACGCTGAACAGGCTGGACAGGCCGTCGTTGATGTTGCTGAGGACGGGGCTGTCACGGGTGGTGGTGGAGCGGGCCCAGGCAGAGCCGTTCTGCTTGCTCTGGTGCAAGTTCCACAGGCTCCTGTCCTTGGAGGCGTCCAGCTTGGAGGAAGACCTCCTCTGGAGCTTTGGAGAGCCGTATTTTGGGGAGCAGCATGGCCGCTCAATTCTGGAGTGGACCTTATCCAGGGAGGAGGAGATCTGCTTGCTGCGCACGGACACGAGGGAGGAGCTGCGCGGGGACCAGCTCTTGCCGTGCACGCCGGCGCCGCGGGGCAGCTCGGTCTGGAGGCCCACGCTCACCGTCTGGATGGTCTGCGTGCCCACATGGGCCAGCCCCACCGTCTGGCTGGAGGTGCTCTTCACCTTCCTCTCGAGCGAGCTGGAGCAGATGGCCTGGCGCACGCAGTTGGTGATCTCCTTCATGTCGTCGCTCATGTTGCCGGAGATCTCCAGCTCGTGCAGCGAGGGGGGGAAGCGTGGCACCGGCGGCACTGTGCTGGCCCCCGCGCCGCCGTCCAGCAGCTCCTGCTGCTGCTTGGAGAAGTTGCACAGCCACTGGCTGTACGTGCCCTCGGCACTGGCTGACTCCTCCGGCTCCTTGGGCTTGGCCATGGTGAACAAGAAGCCAGGCTCGATCATGATCTTGCCCTCCTTGTTGTGCACCAGGGGCGCCTCCAGCCGGCGCACCACCGGCGGGCTGTAGTAGATGCGGATCCCTGTCTTGTCAGGCGCCGTGTAGCTCCTCTGGATTTGTTTCTGAGCTGGGTCGTGCCCCGAGAGGCTGCTTGCCTGTGAGTAGTCCCAGGAGGAGATGTCCAGCTTCTCCTTGGCTAGGCTGTCAGGGGCAGGTTGTTCGATATTCACATATGTACAGTTTGAAGGAGGAAGGCTGGTGCTGTCCCGGATCCCGTTGGGCAGCGTGGTTGAGGATGTCTTTTTGCCCCGGGCATGGTCACCCAGCCCTGGTACATTCTTTCCAGGGAGGTAGGGAGAACAGTCGAGCAAGCTTTCAAACTCTGACATGGAGGAAACAGACTTGGTCCTGTGGGAAAAAGGATGGGGATCAAAAGAGGGCAGGAGACAGCTGAGGCACTCTGC
This sequence comes from Muscicapa striata striata, assembly GCA_030060385.1. NCBI lineage: Eukaryota > Metazoa > Chordata > Aves > Passeriformes > Muscicapidae > Muscicapa > Muscicapa striata. The sequence goes on from JAREIS010000177.1 coordinate 1,312,922, forward strand.
TCCCACCCCAATGGGACCTTCCTGGGCACCCAGTCTTGCTCCTCACAGAGAGCCTTTTGCTTCCAGGACTGCCCTGGAACATCTGGCTGCATCTCCCCGTGACTCTCATGAATGTCAAGTTCCAGGGACCACAGAGGCACCAGCACACTCACCTTTTGAGGTTGGTTCCCTTGGCTTTTGCTTCAGAGATTGTCTCCTTGTCTGTGATTTTCTCATTGAGAGCCTAGGAGGGCACAGGAGAAAGTTCTGGGGTCAGCAAGCACGGGACCAGAGACAGAGCAGAGAGGGGCTGGAGCTCAGAGGCTGCATCCCACTCCCCTCCAGCACCACCAGTTTCCCCACACACTGAGGTACAGAGGTCCCAGCACTGCATAGGGCTTGCTGCAACCACATCTATTTAAAATCAGCTTTTTTATAACCCCACAGAAGCTCTTGGGGTTCAGCCATGCCCTTCATGCTCTCATTCTCCTGGGGCCCTCCCCTGTAACCTCATTAAGGGGGTGTTAATTGGGGTTCACACACCCTCCCATGTAACCCTTAGCACAGACCTGAGCCCTAAGAGCACTCCACCCTCTCTTACCCACCTCTTTCCAGTTGCTGCCATGCTTCTCCATTTCAGAGTGCTTCAATGCCCATGGACTGGATCCTTTCTGCAACTGGAGAATGTATTGATCATTCAGTAGGTGCAACATGAGCCTCTCTGGGCAAGCAAAAGCATGAAACATTCTCAGGGAAAGCAGCAGAGGCTGGAGGACACATGTAGGATGGGGAACACCATACCTGGTTGAGTTTGTTCTGCAGGTCCTTTGCTTGCTGCTCTGCCTGCTGCTGCTCCTCCTTGAAGCGAGCCAGCAGCTCCACCTTCTCCTGGTTCCAGTTCTTCTCGCTGATCTGCAGCTGCTTGGTGAGGTCCATGACAGCGCTGTAGGACTCGGCCAGGAGATGCTGGTGCTCCTCTCGCTCCCTCTTCAGTGCCACCTTCCAGTCTGGCAGCGCACGCTCTGCGATCCCTTTGCCTGCCTTCGACTCCAGCTGTGGGGACACGGTGCTGGCTGGGAGGGACCCATGGCTCCAGCATGGTGCTGGACATCTCCAGCACACCAGCAGGGCTGTGGGCATCCTGCTTGCCAGTGCCAGCCCCATGCTGCCAGGCTGGGCAATAAGCATGTCCCCAAGGATGTGACACATAGAACATGGCCTGCCCATGGCACAGCCAAGCCATGGCCAGCCAGCCCCGCAGATGGTCACCCAGCAGGACACAGGCTGAATGTCCTGCCTGTCTGGCTGTGCTCCTGACTTCAGGACATGACTCCTGGAGAGGAGCAGCATCACCTGCAGTGCTGCTAGAGCGGCCTCCAAGGATGCAGCACCACTGGGGTGCTGCCACCATGGCTGTTCTGCTTGCTTTTGAGGAGATATGGGAACTGGGGACTCATGCTCTGCCAGGAGAAATCCTGCCTGGAAGGTGCTGGGGAGCAGAGCTGATGTACAGCCATGGGCAGCTGCCAGCACAGCAAGAATGGAAACCTCTCAGCATTGGGAGGGCAGGGCTGAGGGACTGACAGGACTCATCCTACAAACAGAAGCTTCTCCCAGTGCCCAGGCTGCCCTCCCTCCACCTCCTGCCTTCCCTGCAGCTGTGCATCCCTTTTGCAGCATCCGCAGGGATCCTGCGCTGTGACTTGGGGTGGGCTCTGATGCTGCTCTCAGCTGCCTGTCCCCAGGAGGGATGCTGAGCCCCTGTCCCATCCCACCCTCCCCAGGCAGAGGAATAAAGAGCATCTCTGCTGCTCACAGTCAGATTTCCATGCCAGCCCCGTTGCCATGGGAACTCTCCTGCCTGAGTGGCTGCTAATTAAGATTCCCACAGTGCCACCCTGCTCAGAGCCCAGTACTTGGCACAGGGCACAGGCGGCCCCCAGCCCCCCAGCAGACATGGGGAAGCTCTGCCAGCCCACAGGGTGCCTGGGGCTCCCACCTGGGCGATGTGGCACTTGAGCTCAGCACGCTCCATCTCCCAGGCAGCCTTGGCCTTGGTGAACTGCTGCTGCAGCTCGCTGGCACCGCGCCGCTCCTCCCGCAGCTCCGTGCACAGCTCCTTCAGGGTCACCTTCATGTCTGCCAGAGTCTTGATGCACTCGTTGGGCTGCAGGAGAGCAGGGGTGAACACAGGCAGCAGGGGGGGACACAACAGGGTGGGACTCTGTGGGAGCTGCCCTCTCTGCACCCCAGCACTGCAGGCCAGGGTAGGGCCAGGGGAAGCCACCAGGGCAGGGGACCGTGCTCAGGGGTGAGAGCATCCCCACCCAGCCATGCACCCTGAGAGCAGCCACCACCCCATGCCCCACAGCCTCAGCAGGCGCTGATCCCACCCTGATGCACCCGCTGGGCTCGTGGGGACCAGCTCACCGTGTTGGGGGTCCAGCTGTCCCCAGCACACATCTTGTTGTCTGCCTGCTGCTGTGGGGCTAGCTCCTCCTCTTCCAGCAGCAGGTACAGCTCCTTCATGCTGTTCACCTGTGGGTGACACCATGCTTAGGGTGATATGGGGACCCACAGCCCCTGGTCAGGGATGGAGGACACCCAAACAGCTCTGGGCAGGGCAAAGAGGCATGAGGGACACACCCAACAGTGTGGTCTCCCCTTCATGGCAGCCCACTGTACCTCCAAAAAGTCCTCGCCCTCACTGTGCACCACCTTGCCCTGGCGCCAGCGTTTGAGGAACCACTTGAGCTTCATGAAGAGCAGGAGGAAGCTCTGCCTGAACTGCTGTGACTCCTGCACCAGCAGGTTCTTCTCCTGGCTCCAGAACTTCTGCTCCAGCCGCCTCTGCAGGTTCAGGCTCTGCAGCTCAAACTCCCGTCGCAGCAGTGCTTTCTGGTGGTCCTCCTTCAGCTGTGGAGAGAGCAGTGGCTCCAGGACAGGCACAGGTGGCAGCAATGTGATGCCTCCTCCCCAGGCTCCAGGCTGAGCCTGGTTCCAGCCCCATATCCCCATCCAGGGGACCTGCACCACCCTGGGAGCCAGCAGGGGCCATTGAGGCAGTCCCATGGGGGAAGCCCTACATGGCTCCATAATGATATGTAAGGAGGAGTGTGCTCAGCCTTGAAAATGGCACATGCTGTGTGTGCTCCCAGGTGACACCCAGGGCCCCATGTGAGTCACAGGGCTGGGGCTGGAGGTGGCACTGCCATGGGTTGAGGACAGCTGTCTCCCAGGAGCAGAGGATGTTACCTACTCACCTGGCAGATCTTCTGTGAGAAGTTGTCCACCTCGTCCTTCCTCAGCTGCCTCTCCTGTGAGAGCTGCTCCTGCAGCCCCCGCAGGCTCTCGTTGGCCTCTGACAGCACCAGCTGCAGCTCCTTCATCTGGAACAGCCCGGGAAGGGGATGGGAAAGGTGGGCTGCACTTCCCTGTGTCCCTCCCTGACCAGGCTCTGCAGCTTCCCCTGTCCCCAGCTCTCAAAAGGCTCAAGCCCATCCCACAGCCCTGTCCCCAGCCCTGCTGGCCCAGGGGACGTGGCTCCCTGCCTGGCTCGTACCTCGGTGGCGTAGGAGTCCTTCTCCTCAGCCCGGCAGGTTTTGTAGCTCCGGGGATGGGCGGGGTCCATGTCCTTGGTGTGGGGCATGCGGAAAGGGTCGGCGTCCCTAAAATCAGGCTGCTGCATGCGTGGGCAAGTTAATGAGAACAAACCAAAAGAGCGGGAAGAAAAAAAAGCCAGAAAACAAAACAATGGGTCTCCGAAACAGTAAAGAACTACAAGACAACAAAAAGGATGAGGAGGAGAAGGAGCTTCATCACCATGGCGGGAGACAATGCAGAAACCAAAAGGAAACACAGGATGAGGAGACACGTGGCCTGGATTGTTTGGGGAAAGGGGAAAAAAGAGAGAAAGAGGGAAAAAATGTGCAAACACCAGTTATGGTGCCATGCAGTGACTGGGGGAGACTGGGACCTCGGGCTGGGGGGACCACATGCAGAACAATAGGACTCTGAACAAGTGAGTGTGCTCCAGAAAGGGGCTTGTGCCTGCAGCCCCGACCACCACTGACATCCCTCGCATGAGCTGGGACCCCTGAGAACAGTGGGACAGCAGGGCATGAGCTGCTCTGCACTGCTCCAAAGGTGTTCTCCCTTGGATGCAGATTTGCCCTGAAGCCTTTGCTCTCCAAATTATCCTGCCTGGGTACCTCTGGGGATGGAGGATTCCTGCAAGGGGGTCCATTCAATTTCGGCTGCTTTCAGGGTCTGCAGACTGCTCTCCTCCCACCCAGCTCATCCTCAACAAGCAAAGAGCTTCTGAAACACCATGCTGGGCTAAGCCAGGGAGACCAGCCAAAACAAAAGCCCGTGCTAAGGTGGGATTGCACCTGAGAGCCCCTGGCCACAGGCAGAGCAGCCTTGGCACAACCAGCCTGTGCCAGGATGTCCACTGCCTCCTGCCCTGGGCACACTCTGTTGGAGCAGAGTCCTACCTTGTCCCCGGTGCCACTGGCATGCAGTGAGGTGTTAGTTTGGGTTTTGCTCTGGAGAGGCAGGAGGGAGGTTACACTGGGGATCAGGGTTTGCTCCATTAAAGCAGGAGGAAACGTGGTGGCAAATAAAGCGGCAGCTGCTGTGAGGGATGTGGGAAGAAGCCGTACCTGGAAGTCGGAGGCGTGCTCCTTCTGCAGCCCCTCCTTGGTGATGTCGTGGCTGCCAGGGCTGGAGAAGGGGAACGAGTCCATGTGCTCCTTGAAGCTGCCGGTGAGGTGATCCACCTTCCTCACAAAGCAGCCCAGGTCCTGCTGGAGCACGCCCAGCCGCATCAGCAGCACGTTCATCAGCTTGGCATCGCTGGGGCTGTCAGCAGCGCTGCCCACTGCCTCGCCCAGCAGCACCCCCGCACACTCATTGTCCAAGCAAGCCTTCAGCCCCGAGGTGAACCCGTTGGCATCCGAAATCAGGACATCGATGGCTTTACTGACCAGTGTTGCCTGGTCCCGGATGCCCAGCAAAGTCTCCAGGTCCTTGGGCTTGAGCAGCCTGGCAGGGCCATCGGGCGCCTTGCCGCTGCCCAGCCCCCTGTCCTGCCCGTCGGCCTCGCTGCCCAGGCCATCCCTCCAGCCGGCGGGGGGCACGCACTGCGCCGAGTCGCCGGCCTCGGCGTCGGTCTCCAGCATGGGCCGGGTGCTCTGGCAGGAGGCCAGGTCGCAGCGCTGCAGGTTGGAGAGCAGCACCCTGTTCTCGTACTGCAGCTTCTTCACCTTGCCGCTGAGCTCGCTGATCTGCACCTTGGCCGTGGCCAGCTCCTCCTGCGAGGGCTCGCTGACCACCGAGCAGCTGTCCTCGGACAGCGTCACGTCCAGCTCGTGGTCCGACTTGTACTTGGTCAGCTCGTTCAGGAGCAGCTTGTTCTGGTCCTCCAGCTCCAGCAGCGAGCGCCTCAGCAGCTCGGCCTCCTCCTCCACGAACTGCAGGTGCCGGCGCAGCTCGGCCACCGTGTCCCCCGCGTCCCCGCAGCTCGAGACGCCCAGCAGGAAGCGCGAGTCCTGCCCCGGCAGCTCCCTGTCCCCCTGGCCCTTCATGTCATCCATCTCTGCCCGCAGCCCACGGTTCTCCACCTCCAGCTCCACGATCCTCCGGCTCAGGATGTTGGCTTCCTCCTCCACCAGCTTGAGGTGGACCTTCAGCTCAGCCTCCCGGGAGTGGGGAGAGTCAGCCAGCTCCTCCACGGAGAGGGAGCTGTCGAGGTCCCCATACAGGGACCTGTACTTCAGCAGCTCCTCCTTCATGCCATCGTTCTCCTTGGCCAGCTTGGTCAGCTTCTTGCACATCAGGGCTGACTCCTCCTTGGCAAAATGCAGCTGGCACTTCAGGTCTGCGCTGTCCTCCTGGGACAGAGAGGGGCTGGGTATTAGAAAGATGCTCCCAGGGGCCACAGTGATTCCTAGAGAGCCCTGGGGACATGCCACCCTCCCACTCCAGTCATCCCAGGGAAGCTGCTGACTCTGCTCCTAGATGGGGAAGAGCTTTGGGATCCATCCTGGAGGCTTTCAGGGTGAGCCTGGAGACAGGAATCCCTGGATGAGGAGACCTGTGGGTCTTGCCCCAAGGAGGACATTGAGGACATTGACCAGGGATGTGTGGACCAAGTCCAGCCTGATCCACAACAAGGCAGAGGGGAAGGGAAAGCTCTCAAGACTCCACAGGGTTACTAAGGTTTCCTCCCCAAAACTGGCACTGCTGCCACTGCAATGCTCCTCTCGCTCAGCCCCCCATTGTCATCACAAGGCAGAGAAGCAGCTGTAAACCTCTCAAAGTCCCAACCCCCAGCCTTGCTGCCACCACCTTGCCAGGGCACTGAAAACCCAGGCAAAGCCTCAGCATCAGCTCACTAGTCCCTTCCCAAGCCCCTCTGCTTCTCAGGACCGTTTCTCCATGTGTTCCTTTTTTATTTAGCAGTTAGGATCTTGGCTGTTTGCCCAGACAGACCGTTTCTCTGCTCTGGGAGCTTTTTGGATGGAGGACCAGGATTTCCTGACGTCGAGCTTACAGCTTCCTGTGCCCTGGGGTCACTCGAGTGCTCTGAGCTCTGGCATGGTCACTGCCAGGTGAGGCTGTGACCCTCACCTCACTGCATCCACTGGAGCTGGGCACTGCTGGAGGTGGCCAAGCTCTCTGGCTGGGTGGCTGCTGGCCCTGGCAGCCCTCTGCCTGGCTGAGCTCACCCCCTTTCCCCTTTCCTTGGCTAGGAAAACAAGCTGTCCCCTTCTTTGGGGGCTCTGAACCCCCAACCCCCAGCCACACCCAAACTCACCCCAAACCCTGCAGCACTATTTACTCTGCAGACTTCCTGGACTGCTCATAACAAGCCTAGGGGTTATGGAAAGCAGGTTCCCATGAGCTTGGGGTGCCATTTTATTCCCTAAATGTCCTGCTGTGACCACAGGAGCCACCCTGCTGCACTTCCATGCTTGTGCACCAGGACACGACCTCACTAAGGCGCATTAAAGCTGTGCCCCCCTAATTAGGTGAGGAGATTAGGGGAGGGCTGGTGTGGGCAGGACAGACATGACCTCAGTTCCTGTTTTTCCAGGGGAAAAAAAAAAAAAAAAGAAAAAAAAGCAGCTACCCAGTGTGCCCCTCTATGCCTTGGCATCAGCAAAGAGACACACACACATCCCCAAGACCACCTGGAGTGCTCCTGGGGTCTGGGAAAACCTCACTGTTGAATCTGTCCCGCCCCAGCTCCATTTTCAGGGAGTGCTGATGCTCACCCAGCACAGCCAGGCAGGAAAGGGGCCCAGGAAGCCACAGATGAGTCACAGCATCTATGCCTGCAGGGCTACTAGCCACAGGGAGCTGATGGGGGCCACAGCCAGGGGCATCTGCACCCGGGGCAGCCCAGAGTTCCTGGAGCATTGTCCCACCACAGAACTAGGGCTACTCTGACCCCAGGCTTAGCTCCCTGGGGGTGTGGGAAGCAGAGGGGGTTGGGGTTGTTTCCTGTCCCAGGAGGAGGCAGATGAGGGGCTTCAGCCTCAGGAAGGGGGTGATGGAGGAGCCCACTCAACTCAGGGCAGAGCTGGCTGTAAGTGTTCTCTGGGGAAATAAGGGGAAAGATGCTGGGACCATCAGCTGGCCAGAAAGGGCTTTCAAGAATGGAGTTAAAGGGAGGTGATAAATAAAGACTGAAAGTCTGGGGGTCCAGGGCCTGGGGGTCTCTGTCCTGAGACTGCACAGAAGGGCCTGTGCCAAGAAGGACACAGGTCACCCAAACCCCTTGGGCTGTTCAGGGTTCCTGCCATGAGACACTCAGCAGCATATCAGAAGTGTCTTTACATGGTCTCCATGTCCAAGCTTTGGGGGAGCAGATCTGTTCCCCAAAATAAACACTTCAGGTCTTTTGCCTTTGAAAGAGGATTTTTCCTCTTGCCTTTCTATCCCTGCAACAGCAGCTCTGCCCCTCTGAGCCCTGGTAACAGCATTAGCGAGTCACAGCAGCTCAGCTCAACAGCAAGTGACAGCTGAAATCCTGCTGCCACCAGCAAATCCCCCTTCCCTGGGCTGCCCCAGCAGCCTGGGAGGGGCAGGAGTGGTGTGGCCTCCAGCCATCCCTACAGGGACCCTCTGCTCCCCCAGATGCTGTGAAGCTCCCAGACCACCCTCAAGCACAGCTGCTGGCACTGCAGGAGGGACACAGGCTGCAAGAGCCACAGGAGCAGAAGCAGCTTTGCAATGTAAAAGCCAAACTCCTTCAGCTCCTTACACAGGGAAAGGGTTAAAGCCACCGCCTGGCCACTGCTGCTCCATTGATAAATGAGACAAGGGAGCGGCTGAGGACAAAGAGGATGGCCCAGCACATCAATCCCTCCCTTATGCAGGGGCTCTGAGAGGCAGGAAAGCTCTGCAAAGCCCTGCAAGAAGGGGATGGCGCTGCCATGCCCAGATTTACTGCTGCTCTGGGCTCAGTCTCCATGGCACCATGACCTAGGGGCTGGGGGGTCACTGGGGCACCCCTGGGTGCTCAGGTGCTGATACCTGCACTGATGGCTTCTTCTCAGTCTTGCCCATGGAGCGAGACCCCCGCTTCTTCAGGGAGTTCTGCAGGAAGAAGAGACAGTTATGACCCACAGCGATGGCCCTGCACCCCAGCAGTGACAGACAGACAGACAGACAGACAGATTCAGTGTGGGTGCACATTCCCAGGTGCTCGTGGACCCCAGGAAAACACGGAGCCCTGGTGGGCTGAGGGAGGCCCTTTGCTTTGAGGGAGCTGCACTGGTAAGCATCACATCATGAGGTTTGGCCAGAAATATCCCCTGCAGGCAAATGAGCAGTGAAAAAGCAGGAGTGAGCAGGAAATGAGCCGTGGAGAGGCTGAGTCACTGTCCCTGTCAGGGCTGGCTGGAGCAGGGAATCCAACCCCCACCCCAGGCCAAGGGACAGCTCTCAGGACATTCCAGTGTGGGAGCAGCAGATGATGACATTCCCCATAGCCTTTTCCCCAAGCAAGGGACATGTCCTGGTCCCCCAGCAGCAAGATGCTGACTCTGCTGTCAAGGTCACAAGGGGACACAAGGGACAATGTCCAGGCTAGTGAGAACAGCTAGGAGGTGGGAAAGGCAGAAAGAGCAATAAGGCTGACCAAAAGCACAGTAAAAATGCAGGTGCCCAGAGCAAAGCCAGTTATCTGGGAAAGGGAGCTGGGGCAAGACCCTCAAGAACATCCACACAGCCTCCCATGAGCACTGGCTGATCCATGCAGCTGCCCTGGACCTATTTCCAAGCTGGTGCTGAGGCCCAGCAGCCAAAGAAAGCAGCTGTGAAATGTAAGCTGCTGCTTGTGCCAAGGTGCCGGGGCTCCAGGCTTTCCTATTAAGGCCACGACCATCCCTGGAGCTGCTGGAGCTGCAGAGCCTCTCTGGGGGCTGGTTGTGCCACATCACATCCCTCCCCCACACTGTGCTGGGGACAGGCTGGCAAAGGGCAGCACCAGCCCCGAACAGCTGCAGGCACAGCAGCCTGGGCAGATGTGGCTGTCACTGCTCCACCCTGGGAGCAGCCTGGGGTGCCCATGCCCGAGGGTCATGGCCAAGCTTGCTGTGGCAGGCTTGGCATGGGGTACCCACACTTTTCCCTCCCCCTTTAGGAGACAGAAGAGGGGAAAATGCCTGTGCCTTCAGGAATGATCCCCAGACAATTATCCAATTATGGGAGAAACCTCTTGGAAGGGAGGAATAATCAGCCCCGAGGGGTGAGTGCAGTCCCTGGCTCTGGCTGCTAACAAGCTCTGCCAGGCTCTGTGCCCTGCAGCAGCAGGGAGGAGGAGGGCTTTTAGCTCACTTTGTCTAACGTTTGCCTAATTAGCACTCTGCAATCAGTGAGTAACCCCAACGCCCTTGTTAGTCTGGGGATGTGCCATGCTGGGCTTGGGGACCATCTCTGAGCCTGTGGCAGCCAGCAGTGTCCCCAGGGCTCAGGAAGTGCTGCCTCTCCCCCCATGCTGGCCACACAACCATTTTATTTTCCCTGCCTGTTTTCCCAGTGCGGGAGAGCTCCAGCCCAGCTCCCGCTGCTGCCATTTGTTATTCAGCCCAGCTCCCGGCTGCAAGGGAGCCCATTTCACGGCTGTTAGCGGGGCTGTGCAGCCCGGGGAGCAGGCACCGTGCTGCTCCGTGTCACCGCTGAGAGGGGACAGGCACAGCCGGATCCTGCAGCTTTAAGCAGGGATGGCCCCGAGATCCCAGCCGTGGGCAGGAAGCACGGTGGGGAAGTGAGAGCCTTCCCCTGGCTGTGTCTCCTCCCCCACACTGCCCTGATGGCTCAGCCAGAGATGCATCCCCAGGCTCCCCCGGGACCAAAGGCATCCCGGGCAGTAGGGAAGTGGGTTACAAGGGCTGCAGTGCATCTCTAGTCCATGCTGTCACCAGGATGCCTTTCCTGTCACCGAGGCTGACACAGATCCCAGCCAGAAGCTGGTCCCAAACACAGCATGACATGGAGTGCCCTGGACCCGTGCACAAGGGTACATTTGTGACTGGCAGGACACAGACTGAATTGTGCACCCACCCAGCTCCACAGCACCACTGGGACAGCACTGGGACACTGCTGGCACACCTCAGCCCAGTTTGAACCTGCAGCATGTGGTCAGGATGCAGCCAGCACCAGGCACTGTGCCAGGGACAGGGACCTCACACATCATATGGAGCTTTGCCCAGATGGAATTGGGCATGGCCCAGGGGGCTGGGCTGAGCAAGTGGCCAGGGATGTATAAAGTGTCCCCAGTGCAGTGGGGAAGTCCCCCCCTGGATGAGGCAGAGCCCAGCCCGTGCCCGCAGGGTGGGGTGAAGCCAAGGGCAGGTGCTGCTCGGGTTTCACAAGCATCTGTAGCACGGTTTGGGTTTCAGTGACTCAAGCAGGGCTGGGGGATCCCATGAGCCAGGGCCAGGACACCTGCTATGAGCAGAGCCTTGGGGACACCTCTGGGTCCCCCTCCCGTGTCCCTCTCACCTCTCGGAGCTTGTCCATCTCGTTCTGCACCACCTGCTTGGCCAGCTCGGTCTCGATGAGCCGCTGGCGCAGCTCCTCGTTCTCCTCCTCCAGCCTGATCCTCTTCTTCTCCACCACCTCCAGCTCGTTGTGGAGCCGCACAGAGACGTCCTTGGCCACCTGGGGATACCACAGGGCTCTCATCAGGCTGGGCATCATGTGAGGGGGCTGAGACCACAGCTCCTGGGCACCCTACCAGGCAATTATTGAGACTCTCTGGAGGGGGTGACCCCTGGCCCTTCTGTCTGTCCCCTCAGTCGTGTGCTGTGACTGCTCTAGTTCCTTCAGCAGCTGCAAGGCTGCCCTGCATCCCCATCCTCTGGCCAAATCCTGCCTCCCCCAGCCCTAGCATGATGCTGGGAGATGTTCATCACCTTTTTCCCATACCACAAAGCTGGAAAAGGCTGGTAGGCTGGAAGAGCTGGTAAGCAGCAGCAGAGCAGGAAGGCTGTCGCTGCAGGCAGCAGCTGTGTCAGTCAGGAGAAAGATGAGCTGTTGCATCACATTACAGAAAAACCAGCAGCTGCCCTGGGTGAAGGGTGCCTTCATCCACCCCAGAGCTCCCCCCTCCAGATCCCTGCATGGGAGCAGTCCCCAAAATAAAGGGAGCTTAATAACATGAAACATTTGCTCCTGCATCTGCAGGACAGCAAAAATTGTCCCAAATGCCACTGGTCTCCTGCACAGCCTGGGATATCAGCACTGTGGAGGCAGCAGCAAGCCCTGCTGCAGGGCTGGGGGATCTCAGGCCATGGGGTCGGGCTCCTGTTCCCCCGAGGATGAGCTGTGCTTTCTTTCCCAGAAAGGGAGAAGCTGGAGGGGGGTGTTTTTGGCGGCAGCCACCCAAGGCAGGGGGGGAGCTGCTGGGTGGTTTGGGGAGGGGATTGGGGCCCCAGCAGGGATGGGCAGCGAGGTGGGTTCTCAGCCCCACATTCGTGGCATGTCTTGGCTCCAGGACTGGCTGTTTTCTGCTCAAAAAACAAAGTTAGTCCTCGAGCTGTTGCACATCCATCCTGAGCTGTCTCCAACTGCCACTGCACTCCCTCCTGGCAGCAGTCTTGCTGGTGAGAGCCCTCAGCAAACACTCACCAGGCTTCTTGAGGGGGAAGCAACGTCACCCTGCAGAAATCCTCATGTCCCTGCCCCAGCCCCTTGTGCCACCATGCCTGGGGCTCTGCAAGGTTTTCCTGATGGCCGAGAGAATCAGCTCCCAAGCCTGAAGGGTCCTGGTCCTCACACTCCCTCCCTGCACACTCCTGATGCTCCATCCTGCAGTGGTGGCCCCATCACATCCCCATAGGAGCAGGATAAGGGAGCTCAGCCCCAGGGCATAGGGCTGGGCTCCAGCCTGCACAGGATGAGCCTCACATACGCCACATTCTCAGGCAGTGCTGGTCCACTCCACCACCAGCATCCCCTCAGACCACCTGTGAGCTGAGAGCACTGCTCCCCACTTCCCACATCAACACTGATGTCTTCAACAAAACTGCACATTGCCACAAACTGCACATCCTCACAGACCCTACACCCCGACATCCCCTGCCACCTCCATGCCCACGACTCATCCAAACCCCCTCTGGGGGCTGCCTGGGTGGGGAGGTGCCCTCGCAGGCTGACCTTGACGTCCTGCTCGAGGCTGTGGATGAGCTCTCCGTCCACCTGGCCGGTCTGCGCCACGCGCAGGCTGCGGCGCTCGGCCTTGCGCAGCCGGTACTGCAGGATGCGGCACGTCTTGCTGGCCTGGTCCAGCTGCTGCCGCAGCTCCTGCAGCTGGTACACGTCCTCCTCCATGTACACATCCCGCATCTCCAGCATCTCGGCGCGCAGCTCCTCGATCTCATCCTGGGGGGAGATGCTGGGTTACAGCCTACAGCTGGCTCTGCCCTCCTTTCCCTGGGACACCTCCCCACCATGGCTCCCCATCCATCATCCATCCATCCATCCATCCATCCATCCATCCATCCATCCATCCATCCATCCATCCATCCATCCCACAAGCCATTTTCACACCCTTGGGCCAAGCCCAATCCTTGCAGGAAAAGGCTCAGAGCCAGCTGGATGCCATCACTCAGGAGTGAGCCAGTCACTGAGGGGGGGAACAGCCAACAAAAGCGCCTGAGAGTATTTGTGGTAAAAGAAAGAGGAAGGTGGGGGAGGGAAAGGAGCTGCAGGAGCAGCTCAGGCAGCAGCCACGGGGACAAAAATTAGGTTATCTCTGGAAAAGATGTGTCAGGGAGGCAGGCGAGGGAAGGAGGAGATGGCAGGCGAGGACAGCTGCTAGGGGAGGCAAACTGGGGACATGAACCAGATGCCACCAGTGCTGGGGACCAGAGGTTGCCTGTTGTTTTGCTGCCGAGCAGCAGTCCTTGGGCTGGGTCCTCTGTTCCACCTCTTCCCAGTCTTATCAGCTCTCCCAGTGACCTCCTCCAGGACAGCAGAGCCTCTGGCACAGAGCAATTGCATCACTGTCACAGCAGAGCCAAGGGTGGCATCCTGCTGGCACCAGCACTGACCCAAAGCCTCCTCCAGGGCTGTGGCACACGATTACTGTGGGGTCCCCCATGCCATCTCCTCATCCAGAACAGGACTGTGATCACTGGGGATACTCGAGGACTGTCCCCTCTGGTCCCTGGGGACTGACCAAGCTTTGTCCACGTCACCATGAACATGGTGTCAACCCAAATCCCCCAAGCAAACTCTCCAGCCATCACACCAGCAGTTCTCCTTGACAAGACCCAGTGGGATCAGCACACTCCTGGGAAGGGATCAAGCATCTGCCTTCCTGCCAAAACCCCTGCCACTAAAGACCTCCTGATGTTGCCAAATGTGATTGCCACTTGAGAAGTGAGTGGCTCACACTGCCACTCTGCACCATGGCATGGTCAGGGAAGGAACAAAAGGATCTGAGACAGGCATTGGAGATGCTCAGCCTTGATTCACCTGGGCACAGGGGACAGCTCCCCACACTGCTGTGACAGTGACCTAGAGCCTGAGATGGCAGCTCTGTGCTGGCTCTGCCAGGCGCTGGCACAGTGGCTGCCACTCTCATCCAGCCTGACAAAGCCCCAGCTGCAAGAACTCCCCAAAAGGAGAAGCCAAGCCTGGGGAAAGGGCCGGCAGCTGCAGGGACAAGTCACAGTCACTCACTGTTGGCTTTAAACACTTTGTGACAAAGAAGGAACGTCAATTAGACAATCCCGGATTATCCCCTGGCCTGGGCTGCCGGCACCATGGCCACCAGGGTCCTGTCACCCTCCGCTGCTCTGCTCCCCGGCAGGGGGTCTGAGAACAGATCTGCTTCTGTTCTGTCTCTGAACAGAAACAGCCCCGAGGCTTTGAGATGAGCACAGGCAGTCCTGGGGACACCGGGCCAGGCTGTTCCAGGGACAGCCACAGACTGTCCTGCGAAGGGGCATCACTGCAGACACATTTGAGAAAACCTGGACATGTCAGGTGTGAAACCCCCCAGGGACAAACCACAAGGCTGGCAGACAGCCTTGCAAGGACTGGGATGCACCCTGGGGTGACAAACTTGATGGGAATCCCCCACCAGCAATGCCACAGACCTGGGGGCACCAGCAAAAAAAAAAACCATAAACCAGCCCAGAGAGCTGGTTTATGGCATCTATTCCTTGGGAGCTTTCATAGGAAAAAAAGGCATTATGGATTGCAGGTGAGCAGGCGCACTGCAGCGGGCGGGGAAAAACAGCCTTTCACCACCTGAGTCAGCCACATCGCGGCTTGAATGCAATCCCCCTCCAGTGCTGACCATTCCAGCTCTCACTCGCCATGTGGCTTCCCCAGGCAGCAGCTGAGCAGGACAGGGAGCAGGGACCTTGGAAAAAACCCAACCACATCTTGCATTTGCTGGAAGGGAGCCTGGGCTTGCCCTGCTAAAGCTCCTGCTTGTTTATGCTTTGGGTTGTAGCAACCGTTATTTTAGGGGGAGGCTGTGTCCAGCAGGTCCAGCCTGGGCAAAGCCTGGAAGTGCAGCCGTGGAGTGGAGCTGGGGGGACTTGCAGCACTGAGGGCTGGGAAAGCAGTGTCTGTCTTTGCTCCTGCTGCAGGAATTCACCCACATCCCATAACACCGATAAATCTTTGAGTGGATGCAGCCTGGCAGGCACACAGCCTGCCCCAGTTTACCCCATGGAGGCAATGCTGCTAAACCAGAGTAAAGGGATTAGGACTGGAGAGTAGAAAAATGCCAGCAAACTGGAAGAGAGCTTGGAGGACAGAGCTGATCTGCTAAGGCAGCACATGGGGGTCCCCTTACAGCTTCAGGGGTCCCTGATGGACACAGAGCCTCACCCTTTGCACCTGCACATTTTCTGGAGTTGATGCTCAACTCAGCAAAAAATCCATTTGGATTAAGGTGAGAGCAGAACCAGGAGAGGGGAGGAACCTCACAGAAACATCCCAAATTCAGGGATAGCTTTGAGCATGGAGCCCTGTAAGCGATGTTCAATGAAGTGTGAAATGGTGACAGGTGGACAACACTGAGGGAAAATAAAGGACTTCTCTCCAACACAAATGCCCCTGGGGACTACCCTGCTGGGCTGCCCTGTAAACAACAGGGTGCCCATCCCTGTGTGGAGTCACAGCCTCCCAGCACCCTGCTTGTCCTCCAGGATCACCCACCACCGCATCCTGCTCATCCCATCTCTGTAGCAGCAACCATTTCCCCGTGTTTCACACTAGAACTCTCCTGTCTCGGAAAAATTGCTGGGAATCCGCAGTCCAGAGAGACTCATTTGAATGCCCCAGGGATTGTGTGCAGAAGCAAACACCCCATTTCATGGCTGCAGGAGCCAGGTTATGCTCGGTGGAGCAGCTCAAGAGACATCCTACCTTCAACCTCCTCTGCACAAACCTCAGAGACACTGTCTCTCCCTGGGGAGATCATTAAAGAAACTAAGAAGCGGAAAGGTGGGATGCAAACCGCCTGTTTCCAGTTCAGGAAAAAGAAAAAATGCATTTTTAGAGCAGGAGGAGGCAACAGCTGTGTCCACACACACACTTGAAGGACATCAGCTTTTTCAGGAAGGGCTGAGCTTCAGGGTGATGACCCTGAGCAGTGACAGGGCAGGAGAGGGACCAGTGGAGAAGGCAGAGCACACCTCAGAATGCAGACCAGACCTGTTACAGGCTGCAGAAGAAGAATTAAACCCTCGGATCTCCTGCCCAAGGGGAGTTACACGCTGACTTTGGCACCTGCAAGAATGCAACAAGCTCTGAGCAGAGCAGGGGATACACACTGCAACCCCAGCAGGACCTGCTATCTCCAAGCAGCAGAAAACAAGGGACACCAAAGAGGCTCCTGCAGTGCAGCCATGGCTGGCTGTGGTGCCCCTGACAGCAAAACCCCCTCACCTTGGCAGCCCTAGGCTCTGGGGCACAGCAAGCAGCAGCAGCCTGCCCATGGGCAACATTTTGGGGGGCACAGCCCTGCCTGCACTCTCCAGCTTCACCCCCAAACCTCAGCAGAGGAGGAGAAGGGTGGGAGCTGCCTGGATGTTTGGCAGAGCTGCCTTTGTGCAGAGCTGGGGCTGTGCTGGCAGCGGGTGTGCCTGCGGCTCGCCACCATCCCCGTGCAGAAACGGGGATTACCGTGCAGGAGAGCAACAAGCACGGCTTCCTCTGAGATTACTGCACAAAAGCAGCAGCTTTCAATTAACTCTGAGTGCCTGTCAGGCAGCACAGGGAATTATGCTTGAATTTGCTAGGGAGAAAAAAGCAAAATCAGAGGGGATTTTTAAAGGAAACTGCCCAGGGTGCTCAGGCACATCTGCTGCCAGCAAAGGGAACCCAGAAAATGCAGTGCACCACAAGCCCAGGCCAGGGTGCAATGGGTGGAAGGATGGGCAAGACACACCCATGGGTTTCTCTGGGTTCATTAATAGAGCTCTGGCCCAGCTCTGACAGCAAACACCAGCCATTCATGTCATACTGGAGCTCAGTGCAACAGCCTGTGCCCCTGGCTCTCATGGCAGCTCCCCCTTGGCAATGGAGTGAGGGAAAAATCAACATTTCTAAGCTTTACACCTGCCCCCATAAATTACCAGGCAAACAGCTGAGGGCTCTCTACAGCCCAACCCATGTTGTGCACCATCCAAAGAGGCTGCAAAGCCCCTTTCCAGGGTGGCTGCTTGACAGAGCTCTGTTCCCCAGCTCTGCAGGTGGTTACTGGGATTCCCAGGCATGGGTCCTGCCCCTGTGGCCAGGCAGGATCTGGGCAGCAGCAGAGCAGGGACTCAGAGCCAACCAGGCTGCTGAACACATCCCCCAATTCCCCTGATGCTCTCAGAGAGCCCTTGCCTGTGGCATGACTACCTTGGGGGAAACAAGGCACCCAGCCATTCTAAATGTTTCTCCACAGAGCTGGGAAATGCAAGTGAGCCCCGAGGAATGTGGGATGACTCAGGGCAGGGAGCAGGAGGGGGACAGGCGGCAGGAAAGGGCAGGCAGCACTGTGCTCCCAGCCTTACACGGCTCTTGCCTAAACCCCTTCCCTTGCAGAGGAGAGGAAAGGGTTTGCAGGCATCCCCTCCCCTTGCTCCAAACCCTCCCGTGCCCACTCTTTGTCTGCCTGTCACTCCACAGCTGCTGCCGTATCACATCTCACATTTTCCAGCCTGCTGAGCAGGGCTGGGAGCTGCTCTCCATCGCATGGCTCAGCAGCAGCGACATGGGGCAAGGACACCAAGCCACCTCCTCCCTCACCAGGCTGCCAGCCTGCCTCTGAAAGCAGCCCTTTTTGGGGAAGGGCTTGGAATAGCCCATTGGGGGGGTCACAGCAGGTGCACAGGCCTGAGAGCAGGGGCAAGAGGAGATCCCAGCCTGCCCAGCACACCCAGAGTGGGAGGAGGAAAGCAGTCTTCCACAAATCTGGGCTGCAAAGAGAAATGGGTGAAGTGTGCTTAAACAAGTCAGTTTTATTATGGCAGCCAAGGAAAGATGGGACGTGAGCTGGCACTGCAGGAGCACGGCTGGGAAGCTCCCAAACCCGGCGTCACACGGCTGTAGTAGCACCACACACGCTGGCTTGTGCCAGAACGTCACCAAAGCCCTCCCACCCCCAAAAATCCTCATCTCGCTCTAAATACGCACTCGGTTCTAGCTGGTGCTGATGAATACATGGAAAAAAAATGTATTTGCAGGTTTTTGGGTGAGTCCTAGGAAATAAGTCACCTGGGATAAGTCTGATTCATCCACAATCGAGCTGCATGGCAAGATGGGCAGTGCCAATCCCTTGGGTTAGGGCTTTATTTTTTTTTTTAGTCCTGAATTTTTAGCACAGATGGCACAAGCCAGCACTCTGCTGCAGCCCAGCCCAGTTTTCTGCTCCTTGTTGGAGAAACCAGGCAAATCTTCCAACATTTTTTGGAGCACAAGAGGCATATGCTCTGGGCTCCTGCCCAGCTGGAGCCAGGGTACCATCCCAGCTACCTCCTGCTCCAGAGCCAGGAGAAGCGAGCTACAACACGGAAACATGGATATAAGCAGGATGCACAAGTCAGGGAGGAGACATAAGAGCTGGCAAAGAAGGGATGGTGCCACCAGCATCCCCATGGCCATTCTTGGTGCATGCCTCCAGCAGCTCTCCCCTCTCCCACTGCTGCTGGCCAGGGGGTTTCAGGTGCCAGCCCTGAGGGCAGGTCAGTCACTGGCAGCCTCTGGCCTGCAGCTTGCCAGGAAGGAGATCACGTGGGAATGGAGGAAGCGCTCGCTCTGTCCGCAGGAACGGCAGCGCTCGCACGCCTGTGCCTGGAAACCCTCGGGTCTCATCTGGGTTTTTCCAGCTCCCAGTAAATCAAAGCCCATAAGCTGTTGCTGCTAATTCTGGCAGGAGCTGGGACACCAGCCATGAACTGGGGCTTTGCTAAGGGACAAAGGGCTTGATTGAGCATCCTCCAGTGCACCACCCAATGCCCACCTGCGGGCTGGAATCCTCACACTTTCACAAACTTGGGCATCAGCAGAGGACAGGTGGCCTGACTTCCAGCCTGCAGCACCCAAAAAGCAGCTGGGGAGCCTTGGTACCCAACCTGAGCTCACCAGCAGGTGACTGACTGCCCAAGCAGTGTCCACAGCTCCACCCTGAAGGAGAGTGGAGGGCACAAAATGCCTGCAGCTTCTCCAGGAGGTGGCACCTGGTTGGTGCTGGTGCCCATCAGGCTGATGTGTGACCAGAGGTGGGATGGCTCCATGTCCCTCCTGTTCCCTCACTGCACATCTGCCCTGGCTCAAACACACCCCTATGAACCAGACAGACCCGGAAAAAGGCCCCAGGGACCACAGGAACCAGCGGGAATATAAGAGCTGGAAAATGTCCCCAGGGTCTGGCAGCAGCAGCAGGCAGAGAGAGCAGCAGGCAGAGAGCAGCAGGGAGCCATGCCCAACTGCCAGGCCATGCCCAACTGCACAGGGTCAGGTTATGCCATACCGTGTCCCAGGATGCCCAGCTGGGCTGAGCACATCCACACAAGCTGAGCTGTGCCTTGCTAAGCTGTGCCAGCCCAGGCTGTGCCAAGCCTCTCCATGCCAAGCTGGGTCCATGCTAGCCTTGGTCATGCTGCACCCCACGTGCAGTGCCAGGGCAAGCCACGCCCAGCTGGGTCACGCCTGGCTACCCTGGCCCACCTTGTGCCAAAGGCTGCCCTGTGCCAAGCCACGGAACACTGAGCTGAGTGGTGCCCAGCCACGCCACACCATGCTGGACCGTGCCCAGCTCAGCCATGCTGTGCCAAGCTGAGCTCTGCCCTAAGTTTAGTGTGGCCATGCCAGGCTTAGACAAGCCAAGCCCTACATGCTGAGCCAAGTCAAGCCCAGCCACAGCATGCAGGGCATGTGCCATGCTCAGGGATGCCATGCTGGGCTGAGCCATGCCAAGCCCCACACTCAGCCATGCTGAGCTGTGCTGCTCCTCTGAGCCAGGGCAGACTGAGCTGAGCTGTGCCCCATGCCCAGCCATGCCCTGGGAAGCTGAACTGCACCAGACTGGAACTGAGGATGCTGTGCCACACTGAGCTACACCTCGGGATGCAGTGCCATGCCACGTCATGCCATTCCCAGGGATGCTGTGTCATGCTGAGCCATGCTTTGACATGCCATGCCATTGCCACGGCCAGGGATGCTGTGCCATGCTGTGCTGTGCACAGGGATGCCATGCTGTGACTACAAGGGATGCTCTGTTGTGCCCAGGGATGCTAAGCCATGCTGACCCTGCCCTGGGATTCAAAACCATGCCACGCTAAGGCCAGGGATGCCGCACCATGCTGAGCAGTGCCCTCGGATGCCCTGCAAAGCTCTGGGACGTTAAACCACGCAATAGCCAGGGATGCTGATGCTGACCCTGACCGACCCGTGCCCTGGGATGCCAAGCTGTACCACTACTGCCCAGGGATCCCCTGCCACAGCGAGCCGTGACAGCGATGTCACTCAACACCGAGCCGTGCCAAGGGATGCCACGCCACGCCGTGCCCACCTTGAGATAGTCGTTCTCGGAGCGCAGGTCCTCCAGCTCGCGGAGCAGCCCGTCGGTGCCGGCGTCCAGCAGCTCCTCGGTGAGGTCGGAGAAGGCGAGCGAGGTGCTGAGCTGCAGGCGGCTGCTGGCCACGGAGGCGGCCGAGGGCTCCTCGGGCAGCGGCGACGCCTCTCCGGCCGAGGGCGGCGGCGGCGGGGCGCTGCCCGGGGACTCGCCATCGCTGCCGCTCAGCCCCAGCTCCAGCGACATCAGCTTCGCCTCCTCCGAGGCGCTGCAGTCCGACACCTCCGAGCTGCTGTCGGTCAGCCCGGCCCCCGCCGCGGGCCCGGGCACCGAGCGGGGTCCCGGCCCCGTCCTTCTCGCCGCGGGGGCCGCCGTCTCGGCTCCGTGCCGCCGGCCCTGGGCCGCGCCGCGCCGCGCCCCGCCGGCCCCTTGCCGCCGGCCCGGGCCCCCGCCGGGCCCGCTTGTCGGGCCGCCCGTCCTTGCCGCCGCCCGGCCGCCGCGGGTGCGGGTGCGGGTGCGCGCCGCTCGCCGCCAGCCGCGGGGCCGCGCCTGGTGCCCCCGCCGCCGCCGCGCCGGCTCTTGGCCAGCGACCAGCCGGGCACCTCCTTGGGCCGGGCGGGGGACGGCGCTCGCTGCGGCTTCTTCTTCCTCTCCGGGGCGGCGGCGGCGGCGGCGCGGCGGGACCTGGCTCTGCCGGCGCGGCCTCCATCGCCCGCTGCGCTGCTGGGCTGCGCTGGGCTGCGCTGGGCTCGGCCCCGGCTGCAGCCCCGGCCCCGGCCCCGGCTCCGCCCGCCGCCGCCGGGCGGGGACGAGCGCGGGCGGCGAACAAAAGGCGGCGGAGGGAGAGTGGGGGGAGGCGGGCGGCCGTGCTGGCGGCAACAGCGACCCCTCCGCCCGCCCGCAGCCGCGCCGTCCCACCCTGCCACCGCCGCGCCGGGATCCCCCCGGTGCATGGGGCATCCCCGGGGTGACGGGTTCCCCCGGGTGTCTTCAGCAACGCGTGTACTTTTGGGAGCCGTGACACGGCATGCTCCTCCTGGCGGGTCCCTGCAGCATCCCTGGGGTCAGTGTCCCCTCGTGTGTCCCCTGCAGAGCAAGTCGCTCGGGTACACCTGCGGAGGAGGGTGACTCCGGGACATTTCAGCTCCTGGGACACCCCTGAGGGTAAGTGTTCCTCAGGACAGGTCTGGGGAAGGAGGTCCCCAGGGTGTCCTGAGCAATGCGAGTCCCCTGGGTGTCCCTGTGAGCGCAGGTCCCCCGGGGCAGTCTCGGAGGTGAAGGTCCCCGAGGGATGCTGAGGGTGACAGTCCCCCGGGCCACCACTGTTAGTGCGGGGCATCCTCGGAGCTGGAAGTCCCCCATGTGCCCCGTGGGTCCCCGGGACCCCTGTTGGTGAGGGTGCCCTGAGCCAGCTCCGCTGCCCAGGGTGGATCCAGCTGCCTCCCCAGCAGCCGGAGCGCGCAGTGCCTCTCCAGAGGGAAGCCTGGAGCAGCGAGTGCCTGTTCCAGTCTGCTCCCACCCACCCGCCGCGCCTGCCGTACGTTACCAGCCGGCCCCAAACCCACTGCGGAGCGTCCAAAGGCTGAGTTTGAAAAATGCTCCTCGGCTGTATTTGTAAAATGCTCCTCTGTGCTCTCCCGCCGTGGCCTCAGCACGGAAGCGATGCTCTGCTGCAGCACACAGACCCTGGCACCCTCTCGCTGCTCAGATTCCATTTTTAGTGCTGGGCAGCACAGCCCCAAGGCAGCGCCTTCTTTTTGCCCGGGCAAACCCGAGCCTGGCAGAGGGGCAGAGCCCCCTGTACATGTCGATCCGAATCTGCCTAAAATAAACACACGTGGGGTTTATTAGGACACTGCTCAATACCGCTCTGTGTTCAGCTCACGGACCCCTGCCCCCCTCCCCAAGCACCCTCTGGCCACAGGCTGGGATTGCATTCCTGCTCTGCCCTAAGCCAGCTGTGCATCCAGCACAGGAAAATCCGGATTGTACACCAAAGCCAGGCTTTTGTGGCAGGTATCCCTCCCTGCGGCTCGTGGCCGGAGCAGGCGCTATAAATCAGTGTGTGCCTCTGGCCACGGCTTGCTGAGCTCCCTGCGGCTCCATGAATGCCAAGGTGGTGTCTCCAGCCTGTCAGCAGCTTATGGGCATGCCAGGGGGGGGTGTGGGTGGAGTAAGAGACCCCCGAAAGGCGAGAGGAGCTCTGTGTCCCAGCCCCACACTGCAGCACAGCCACTGCGCTGGGAAAGGAAGGTTCCTGGGCATCCTGCCCTTTCCAGGCTGCATCGCAGCCACAGGTGCCATTCTCCAGGAAAATTGCAGGGAAGCAGAAAGCAAGGCTGAGCAGCAGCAGGTCGTGCCCCAGAGCGCAGGGCACAGGGGATGGGCAGAGTCTGGCACGGAGCTGCCGCTCTGTACGTGCTGCAGAGCAGCCCGTGCTGTGCCCAGGGCTAGCAGAGGCCGCTCTCCCCAGCCCGCAGCATCATTAGCAGCGCCGTGACTCAGTCCTGCACGGCTGCACATGCCCCGAGCGGGACGGCAGCGCTGACCCACCAGCCTGCGCTCATTAACGATCATCATTAGCTGCGCTCCGAGCAGCGGCTAATTGCGTAACAGCGGGCACACGGTGCTGCCCCGGAGGAGCCACACAGCTGCAGGGAGCCAGGGATGAGGGCAGCTTGTCTGCAGCCTGGAAACAGCCCCCAGGCTGTGGGGATTTAGGGCGTCAAAGTGACCCTAGAAATGCTGAGGGCTCCCCCTGTTCAGGACAGGGACAATGGCCATGGGCCAGGTGGCTCCTCTCACCCGTGAGTCTTCTCCTGACCCAAAAGCCCAAAGCAACCTGAGGCCCTTAACAACGAGGGACACAACATGCCCCAAACTCTGCTTGGGGCTGAGCACAGAGTGGAAAGGCTTTCCCAGAGAGCAGCCTCCTTCAGGGAAGCCCAGCTCCCAGGTTCTGCCAGATCTCATCACTGACAGCCTGCTTGCTGGAGCTGGGGACACATCCCTGCCCTCCCAGCCTGGCTCTGGCTTGTCCCCACTCCTGTCCAGGTGCTCTCAGATTGCTGTACCTCTTTTGGGTTGGTGTGGCCAGGTTTTGGTGGTGGGAGGAGGGCTATGGGGGTGGCTTCTGTGAGAAGGTGCCAGAAGCTTGTCCAGCATGTCCCCCATGTCCAGCAGAGCCAATCCCTGGTGGCCCCAGGATGGATGTAAATCCCACCTGTAAACCTGGCCATACAAACCCAATGCAGCACCCAAAAGAGGGCAGGACATGAATCCCATCCCAGCAGGATGTGCATCCAATGATACCTGTGCATCCCCACAGGCATGCTGTGTCTCACCACCCTTGCAGAGCTGGCAACAGTGAGTGCTGAGCCCCATTCCAGGACTGCTGCTCGAGGGAACAGGGCTCAAAAGCAAGAGCAGGTTTGGGGTGGAAGTGGGAGGGATATTACCAAACCTCAGAACATCCCCTGAGGCTGGAGGCAATGCAGGCAGCCAGGTTTAGAGCTGAGCCAAGGCTGCCCTGTGCTCACCATCATCACCCTGGCACTGCCATGGAGCTGTGCTGGAGGGGACAGAGCACTCCATGGCCAGAGCCCTGCCAACTGATCTCATTGATGGTCTGTTGGAGTAGTTGGTCCTGAACTAGTTGTTCCCAGGTGAATTATTCAATAAATTTGAATTAAATGTGGGTAGGCGGCTTTCTGAAGCCTCTGAAAGGAAAGCAATGAGCTTAAGCAGCCCCCAGGGCCCTTGGGAGGTCTGGCTGGCAGCCAGCTGCAGCCAGGATCCAGCACATCCCTGAGCAGTGCAGAGGGAAAGGTGTCCTCAGCAGCATCCCTCCCCTGGAGATGGGGCTGGGGCTGAGCAGGGCTCTCCCAGCCACCCAGCCCGTCCTGAGGCTCACCAGGGCCTGAAAAGGGGACACAGGAGAGGTGGCCAGAGGAAATTTCACCCTGTGCTGGCTCCTGGTACAGAGACAGGAACCCTGCAGATCCCAGCTGTCACCTCACACCAGCTCAGGGGCTGCACTGGAGCCAGTGGCACAACTGGTGTGGACAAGGGCAGGAGCACCCCAGGGGCTCAGGGGGACATGCAAAAACCTGTGTGCACAGTGCAAAGGGCAGGGCCCAGGGGGGAACCAGCAGTAAGTGTTCACACCTGAGCACCTTCTGAATCAGGCCCTGGGCTCTGCACCCTCCCTGCTCCTTCTCTGCAATGCTGGCTTCTCTCCAGCCCTCTGATTAGGCTGTCAGGTGCATTACAGGTTAGGGTGATAAAAATCTTGTAGCAAAGTGCAGCAAGCCCTGAGGAGTGGCAGGAGGCAGGGCCTGAGCCCTGGTCTGCAAGGGTGCAGACAGACCCAGTGAACCTGGCCCAGCTGATTATTCTATAGTTTCTTAGGGAAAAAAGACACAGAAATGGTTGTCATGCTCAGCCAACATTCAGCATCCCCCTTGTTCAAACAGCATTTGCACCTGCTCTCCAGCACTTTATATAGACACTCAGACACTGTTGGAATGACAAATATCCCAGGTGCATTATTTTAAAACACCTCCATGCATTGTTTACTGTGCTCCCTCCTCCCCAGTGCTTCTTCCACTGAGGGATTTTTGCTGCCAGGGAGGATCCTGAAGCCAAGAATCCCAGGGGAGGCTGTGGGAGCACAGGGGGCTCTGTGACCTGCCATGCCATGCTCACACCTGGGGGAATTGGTTTGCTTTCCAGCTGTGGCACATCTGCTTACAGAGCTGCTTAACATGCTGTTGCATCAGGATGATCTGCAGCAACCATAGCAATGGGGCTGCCTTGGATTTCCACCTTCCCCAGCAGAAATAATACTGATTTCTCCCAAATTTGCTGTTGCCTGAGAGACACCAGCAAAAACCTCTGGCCAGGCAGGAGAGATGGGTTTGGGAAGGTGCCAGGTTGAGACTCTGCTGTCCCCTGTCAGGTGAGGACTCTGGTTCTGTGCCCAGAGAGCAGCTCCAGAGGCTCCAGCCAGTCCCACCTCCAGCAGTCAGAACCCCACAGAAGCTGAGCTGCATCCCAAACCCTGGCTGTCTCCTCCAGCATCAGCAGGGCAGGAAGCACTGCTTCTCTGCCCCTACAGCTTGGATCCCACAGGAGGAAGAGCCAGACATCCCAACATGTATGGGCTCTGCAGTAGCCTGTGAACAGACAGCTGAGCCAACACAGTGCTGGACAACAGAGCACGAAGTCACTGCCCACTGAAAAGGCTGCTGGCATTTGGAGATGGAGACCCTGGGCCCAGGAATGGTCACAGGGATTCAGGGAGTCAAAGCAGCCCTCCCAGATGCTGAAGACACCCTGGGATGAAGGCAGCACCCATTTTCCATGGCACAAGCTTCTCATTGATCAGCAGTAAAGGATTTAAAACCTGCAGGTGAAGGAAAAAACCAAACATGAGATACTCTGGGCTCTCCTTCCCTGGCCCTGAGCTGCTGGGCCAACCAGGTCAGGATGCTGCAGCACCCCCTGCTCTGTCACCCTGAGGCAATCCTGCCTCCCAACACTTTGTACTTTGCAGCTCACGCTCTCCTGTCATCACAGCTTCCCCACCCAGCCCTCAGAGCAAGCCCAAGAGCTTCACAGAGCCCCCAGCCTGCCCTGCCCTGCCCTCCCTTCCAGGCACAGTCCATGTGGGCTCTGGGCTGTTTTGCTGCTGCTCAGTGCTCCTGGGACCTGCTCTGGGGAAGAAGTGGGATGGCTCTTGATTTTGGGGTACAAGATCACCACACTGAGGTCCATCCTGCCCTCCCCTTGCCCAGCTCTGCTCTCCCCCACCCTGGGCAATGAGGCTCTGCAGGGACAGCAGTGCAGGACCCCCAGGCTGGCTGTCCCCAGCACCAGTGACACTGCAAGGTGGCAGGATGGGGATGTTCATGAGCAGAACATGACCAGGGAAGTGCCACACTTCCAGGACCTTGGCAGGCAGCCTGGCTCTCCCAGGCTGGAGACGGCTGTCATGCTCCAGGAATCCCTGTGGGGATTTAGGGCATTAAATTGTCCCTAGAAATGCTGAGGGCATTGCTCGACTTTCAGGGGTTGCTGTTTGGGACAGGGACAATGGCCATGGGCCAGGTGGGTCCTCTCGCCCATGAGTCTTCTCCTGACCCAAAAGCCCAAAGCAAACCGAGGCCCTTAACAAAATTCCACCAAAAACCCCAAATCTGCGTTTTCTGCCCCATTTCTGCTGGAGCTGCGGGGCTGCATCGCCACCTGGTGGCCACAGGAATAGCGCAGCCACCTTTGCGCTGCTTTCGGGAATAGGGAAAAAAGATGGGAAAAGAAAAAAAAACAAAGGTGAAAACAGTTCTCAACACTCTGCAGACGCAGCAGCGCCGTAGAAGAACTCTTATAAATCATTATCTATTAAAATGTTATTATGTTTGCCTTTATACACAAAAGGGATACAAAGTTCCTTCTGATTTTATCCGGTGTTAAATTTGAATTTTGTATCCCTGTGCCGGATACCTTCGCTGCTTTTGTGCCTTTCCCTTGTGCCGGGAGGGGCAGAGAGCGCAGCTGTGCCCCAGCCCTGCCCGGAGCACTCCAGCCTGTTGCAGGCACTGCCAGCAGGGCAAAAAGCCTTCACTTGGCTCCCGTCACACTGTGGGTTTGTGCAAGGAAAATTACCTCTGCAAACATGGGGCTCCTAGTTAAAGGATACAAATTATCTGGATATCCAATAGAACATTTTAAAGCACTAGAAATGTAAAACCCAGTCAGAGCTGAGAGCACATCTCCCCTACAGGCACCAGAGACGCCTGAGGATGTTCAGCCAGGGAGGGAAGAAGGAAAGGCAGAAGCTCAACCAAAAGCTGAAGAATACGTAAAGAAAAACCTAAATAAACTCTTTCCTTTTGTTAACTTGGCCACTGAGAGATTACAACCTCCTGCTATGTGAAAATTTTCAAGGTTGGAGACTCACTGATGTGCTGACTACAAACTGGCTTTTCTGAAGTCTCCAGTATGCATAAAAGCTTTTTAAATAACATAGCTTCCAGAAATGAAAGAAATAAACAATCAAAGCCTGAAGTTTGAGCAATATTCTGAAGCCATTGCAGTATTCTGCAGCTAGAGCAGTGCCCAGGAGCTCTGAGCCCAGTGCCAGCCCAGCTACTCTTGCACTCACCCTTCAGAAAAGACTTTGTAATCAGAAACCCGGGGCAGGACTTGAACAGTGATAAGGAAGAGACTCCTGAGAGCATCAGTGCTGTTCCGAGGAGAGCTTTCCTAAGAAAAGCAAGAACTGCACTTTGTAGCTTTAAAAACAAACTGTCAACATTTACTAATTAGAGACAGCCAGCGATCACAGAGGAGAAGGAAATAACCACTCATAGTTAATCTTTGTTGGGATTCCCAAGGTGATTTGGCTTTTTCTGTCAGCTGTACTGACCATTATGGGGGCTCAACTCATCCAGGCAGGGTCTCTGCTTAACCAGCAAGCCCCAGGTAGCCCTGAGAGCCCTGATGAGCCTGAACTCCCAAAAAGTCTCACCTGGGGCCCCTCCCACCTTCCACATGTAATGTTGGAGTGCAAATCCTGGCTCCTCCTCTCAGTGCTTGCCCGTGGCACTTTCTGGGCTGGTTTCTCTTTTGTAACTGTTCAAGAATGATGATGTGAGGGAATTCTGCATTTTTTATCTGCCGGTGCTGTTTTCCTGGTAGATAGTGAATGTTGCAATGGCTTTGCTGTTTGCTAAGTGGTTTGTGAACAGCCACCTTTACATACAAAGGAATCGTTTGCAGCTGCCAAGTGCAGTTTCGAGCCCTAGCACAGCTGTGGGCCAGTGCTATTCCTGTGGGAAGCGCAGGAAGAGCTGTGTTGCAAGGGGAGATAGAACCCTTGAGGGGAAAATTCCTGGTGTTGCTGTGCTGCTGTGAGCCCTGGGTCTGTCCCCTGTGGCTGTGATGCACATCCTTGGGTTCATTTGGGTGACCAGAGGTCTTGCTTAGCCTGGCCTTCCTCTAGGTAAAATCTAGTTACAGCTTAGAAGGGCTCAGAAGAAGCAGTGGATGGTTCTCTCACCTCTCTGGGTGAAGCTCCTTGTGGTGATCAGGCCCAGAGAAGAGGCTTTTTCACCTTGTGGGAAGGGAAAAGGGCTGGAGCTGCAGCTTCCTGCAAGAAGAAGAGGAGTGAGGGTGTCCATATGTGAGGGAAAAGACTGGCTGGATGTGAAAAGCAAGCCAAAAAAGTTTAAATGAGTTGTAAATTTAAATATGACAAGGAGGTTTCTTTGATCAAGTGAGGGGGCTTTTCACTACTCTATTCCCTGTGGCCTGGATGTACCATGTCCTCCTCATCTTTCAAAACTGTTTAGTGTGTTTGTTTAAAGAGTGTTTCTAATTAACAGAGCTCAGACAGCAAAATCCAGAGGAGAGCCAGAGCAGAGACCAAACCCTCAGAATTCAAGGGGATTTAGTCCAGCCAAAAATGACTGGCACACTCAAAATTCTCCTGAATTCAATTTTGATCAGTCCATGTCCCAAAGTGCTTGCATTTGGAGTATGAGGGAGGCTCTGTCTTTGGCAATTTGAGTTGTGTCACCACCTCTGTAGCAGCTGGGTCCTGCATCCCTGTAGGAGCAGTTCTGGAAATGTGGCTGCACCACTTTGGCCTGTGCTCCCAGCTCCTCTCACCCAAGCTCAGCAGCTTGGTGTCAGCTCTAGTAACCAGCAGAGCTGGGATTTCTTGGGAGGAGTGCCAGAAATAAAACATGGGCTTTGCTCTTTCTTGAGAGCTTGAGCAAAATGGGATTTTTACAAGTTTTAGTCATTGCAGAGCCTTCAAAGTGTGTAATATCAATAAAGCCAAGGCAACTTTAATGCAGTGGAACAGATCCATGTTGAATAAGAAACAGGTAGTTCATACAAGGAAGATTCTCAGGTTTTTTACAGCTTAACCCCTGGTTGCCTGTCTCAGCTCTGTTATTCCCTCCTGCTCTGTGCAGTGTGGGGAGGGCCACGCTGGTGCTGGTGACACGGGACAGTCCCAGGTGAGGTGCCTGCAGTGTTGTCTGCCCTGGAGGTGGCAAATGGAGCCCCTGTAATGAGCTGGCCGGGCACAAGGGCACAGACACCACCCCTGGATGGGCTCAGAATTGCCTGGCTCTGAGCAGCAGCTCTAATTACTGCTCAGTAATGGAAAGCCCATTCCAGTTTAATTGCTGAGAGTTTTGCACATGATATAGAGGGTCTGGTCTCTGACCCTCTGCTCCAAGCAAGTCCAGCAGTTCAGGGAGGAACTTCAGTCTCCATCTGGTTACAGCAGACTTTGAAATGGGTCTGAAGCTTTTCCATGTTGGGCTTTAATTCCCAAATGTCACTTCACAGCTAGTACCCAAAGATCTGGATGCCAACAGAAACCCTTTGCATCTTTACCTCTTTTCTGAAAACAAAGGATCCGGCAGGCTTGATGAGGTGAGCTTGAGGGGTGGAAGCACAGGGGAGCTGATGGGCTGGTGGTGTGATAAATGGGTTAATAAGTGTTGGAGAAAGCTCACGGGAGTGGACCCTTGGAATGTTTTGGGAGGTTTCAGCTTGCAGCTGACTCCCTGTGCAGGCAGCTCAGCCTTTCCTGGGTGGAGACAGCACAAAATGCGCCGGCTGAGAGAAGAATCTGTGTGAAACAGGCTGCAGGACATGGACTAAACAAACTTCCCTGCATGGGCTGGCTCCTGCAGGGGATGGAGAAAGCCGTGGGGTGAACCCTGGGCTCGCCCTGCTCCTGAGCCTCGCAAAGGGCATCTGGTGCAGAGGGGGAGGATGGAGGAACCACTGGGATCCTCTGTCTGTGCTCCCTCCCCAGCCAGGGCCAGACTGAGGTGTTGGCTCTGCTCCCTGTGTTGGCTCAGTGCTTCCCCCACCACCAGCTCACTCTCCCTGTTTGCAAAAACGAATCATCCTGGGGGTTGGCTCAGCAGGACACCTGGAAGGCTCCTGGCTGCCTGACACGCCACATTTCCAGCGTGGTGGTATAAATGGAGATCATTAATAACCCTCCAGAACGGGGATCTGCAGGAGCTGGAAGCTCCTACAGCTCCAGGCTGGAGGCTGAACTCTACTTTTGGGTATGGAGATGGGAGGTGCAGCCAAATATCTGGGGCTCCTGCCTTTGTGTGCAGGCTGCTGCTCCCGAAGGGGATTCCCAGAGCTGTGGGATGTGGAGGGAAGAGGCATTAGCTGCTAATTGATGTGCTCTATGTCAAATGTTTGCAGCAGGAAACAGCTGTGTGCTACTCCCACTGTTCTCACTGCACCATTGGCTAAGAAGGGTGCAAGTTTCTAAAAAGGGTGATAATTTTATTAAAGATGCAGCAGAAGATATTTTTATGGGATATCTGTGTAGAAGCCCATCAGGGAAAGCAGTGCTGTGGAAATGAGCTCTGGTGATGCTTTTGTAGCAGGTGAAGGTGCTGGGTGTCTCCATGGTGGGACTCAGCTGATGTCCTGCAGCACCCAGGGCTGGGAGCACTCTTTCTCCTGTTTTTCCCAATATCCTGCAAATCTGCAGCTGCAGACAGGCTGCTGAGACAGAAATCATAGTTTTTCCATATAGAAAATAAGTAAAATTTCATTAAACGTTTTTTAACATGGTAATTCCACCTTCCAATGTGCTCACCAGGAAACTTCAGGAGAAAGCAGGCTCTGAATCTAAGCCTGGCACATATCCAGGGTCTGGACCCCCTGTTCCTTGACACCCAGCAGTGCTGCCATGGGAAATCTTGTAAATATTGCAAAAATCATCCCAGCAATAGCTGGTCCACTTCAGTCATGGCCTCCAAAAGATGGAACCCCAAACACAAACATGTTCTTGAGATGATGAAAACTTCCTCTGTTCTAAGCTTCTCTTACATATTCTTCAGGCACATTATCTGAAAGATCTCCCAGACCAGCCAAGGAGACATTTGATGAAACCATTTTATAGCTTTGGGGATTATTTTCGGGGATATTTGAGGTGGAGGCTTTGCCAGCTCTTGGACATGAGTACAGGGGCTTGCATGGATTCTTCTCTCAGTGATCCTGAGCAGGCAGCACTGGAGGGTCTTCTGTGAAGGGTGGAATTGCAATGTGGCACTTCACAGGCTAAATAGTTCAAAAAATTCAATCAATCAATAATAATCCATGTGATTCAATAGTTCAACAACTCACTTTGGAAAAGCCTTTCAAGATTAAGTTTCAACCATTAACCCAGCACTGCCAAAGCCACCACTAAACCACATCCCTAAGCATCACATCTACACCTTTTATAAAAAACATTTCCAGGGCTGATGATTCCATGACTGCCCTGAGCAGCTATTCCAATGCCTGGCAACCCTTTCAGTGAAGAAATTTTTGTAATATCCAATCTTCACCCCAATGGTTCAACTTGAGGTTGTTTCCTCTTGTCCTGACACTTGTTACCTGGGAGAAAAGACCCAGGTGCATTTCTGCACTTCTGCTCCTGGAAAGAGAAGCTGGGGGTGAGGCTGTGCCATGGAGGTGCTCCCCTGTCACTTCTCCATGATTTAGGGGAAACACTGCAAGCCCTGCCAAGAGGCAGCGTTTATCCTGCTGTGCAGAGATTTGGAGCTGAGGGAAGAGCAGGGGCATCCTTGGCAGTGGGTTTATTCCAAGCTGGTGGTTCTGCTGGTGGGTTTTTCCAAGCTGCAGTCTCCCACGAGATGGTGCTGTGGGATAGGGGACAGTGTCACCGAGACACGGCAGCGGGGCCTTGGCTGCAGCTTCTGGGTGTAAGAGAAAATTAATTTGTGCCCGTGTCAGAAACTGAGGGTTTGCTTTGCAGTCTCTTCAGGGAGAAAAATGGGGAGTGAGTAACATCAGCTGCAGCTCGGGAGAGTCCCTTCCACAGGAAAATCCAGTCAGGGGGAAAGGAGTCACTAAATCCCAGTAAACAATTCACAAATGGCACCTTGTTCTGGTCCACTTTTCACTCAGAAATTAATGCTGTTAATGTTCTGATAATCACAGCATCACGGAGGGTTGGGGGTTGGGAAGGACCTTCCAGATCATCCAGTGCCACCCCTGCCATGGCAGGGACACCTCCCACTGTCCCAGGCTGCTCCAAGCCCTGTCCAGCCTGGCCCTGGGCACTGCCAGGGATCCAGGGGCAGCCACAGCTGCTCTGGGCACCCTGTGCCAGGGCTCCCCATCCTCACAGGGAGCAATTCCTTCCCAATACCTCTGTCAGTTTAAAGCCATTCCTGCTGTCACTGCAGGTGAAAAGGAAATACATTTAATGTGTGAAGAAAGCCCAGGACATATTACTGCTATATGCAGTATTTAGTAGTTCAATTAGATAAGATTTACAGAAAAATAATTAAATTAAAGTATTTATATATGCACTTGGCTTTTACCCTTCTTTTGGGGGAAGGGGTTTATATCCACCCCTGCCTTGTTCCCCTGGCTCTTGAGGTTGGTGCTTTCATTCTGGGAGAAGGGAGGGATGTCACAGCAATTTGCCGGTGCCTGAATCCTTTGCTAAGGATGTGATGTTCTCAGTGGTGTTTTTGGTTTTCTTTCCCCGGGTCAGTTCTTTGTTTGCTGACACACCTTTACACCTTTGCTCCTCCTTTGTTGCTGAAGAAGCCTTCAGAGCACTGCTGCTTCCTTCATGCTCTGCAGCTCAGTTATGTCTAAATTTATCCCATACACTTTTCACATACTAGTTGCTGATTCTGCCTTCTCTGCCATTCCTACACCCAGCCCTGCCCAGCTCAGGGTCTGCATGTCTTTGACCATTATTGAAGTGTTTGCAGTCCCCAGTGCCAGCCTGTGTCCCAGCTCCTGTCACCTACTGCCCTCTGTGCTGTAGCCCATGGCTCTATTGCACTCCTGGGCTTTTCTTTTTTCTTTTTCTTTTTCTTTTTCTTTTTCTTTTTCTTTTTCTTTTTCTTTTTCTTTTTCTTTTTCTTTTTCTTTTTCTTTTTCTTTTTCTTCTTTTCTTTTCTTTTCTTTTTCTTTTCTTTTTCTTTTTCTTTTTCTTTTTCTTTTTCTTTTTCTCTTTTTTTCTTTTTCTTTTCTTTTTCTTTTTCTTTTTCTTTTTTTTCTTTTTCTTTTTCTTTTTCTTTTTCTTTTTCTTTTTCTTTTTTTTTTCTTTTTCTTTTTTTTTTTTTTCTTTTCCTTTTCCTTTCTTTTTCCAAAGCTTTTCACCTGCTGTTGGTGATGGCAGTGCTGAGTTCCAGAGCATTTGCTTACCCTGTGGGATTTCTGTCCCACATCCCTTCCAGTGCCTTTTTCCTCCACTCACTTTTTGCATCTAGCAGATTTTTGGGGCTTTTAAATGCTGAGCTCCTGAACTGAGAGTCTTATTAGAGGAAAAGGATTTTTTTTTGAACGTGCCCTGTCCTGTGATGCTCCTTGTTAATAATGATACCTTTGATCAGTGCCATGGAAAATGTGCATGGTGCCTAGAAGATTTGGTATTTTGCAGAGAAACTGCAAGAAAGTGAGTGATAGGACAAATATTTGCCATGGGGATCCTGCTTTCTTTTCAAGCAAACATCTAGGTTATTCCAATTAAAAAAAAAAAAAAAAAAAAAAAAAAAAGGCAAATACAAAATGATCCAGGCATTTCGTGTCAACCTGTGGTTTTATCTTTTGATTTCAGAGCCTCTCCATCTAGAAATAAAAGTATTACTGGGGTTTGATCTGGAGTCCTCTGAAGTCAAAGGAAGATTTCTCCTCCAAGTGCTTCAGTACCAGTAAGCACTGGATTGAGAGAGGCTGAATAATGCAGGCAGCAATTCCCAGTGCTGTGTGTTTGCTGCCCAAACCCACTGCGAGCCAAAGGTGCCCTGAGATGTCCATGAGCACAGAGATCCCCTTCTCTCCCAGTGCCCTGGCTGCTTCCAGCAGCTGAGCCCCTGCCAGCCTGCCTGGCTCCCCCAGCCCTCCCTTTGTGTCAGCTCCTGGGTCCTGCCCATGTTCCCATTGTGGGCTGGGGTTTGTCCCTCCTGAGTGCAGATGGATGATGGGCACAGCTCTGTGCTCTCACCAAGTGCTGTGTGTGTCTCTGTACCCAGGGGAGCTGTGGGTGACTGCCAGAGGCAATGGGGTTGCACTGGTGCAATTCATTCTGTTAGTTGAATTTGCCTTTTTCTGTTTGTTTTTATTCTGAGGAATAGGCTGGCCAGCTAACAAGCAAATCACAAGTTGCAACCTACTCCTGTAATGCTCCAAAAGCAAAATAATCTTGGTTTGGGTTTTTTCTCTTGCTCCTGTTGATTGGCAGGGCCCTTCATTACTGTCCACGCAGTTATTTTAAGCTGTGCCTCTACAGCAGTAAAAATGATGATCAGTTGTATTTTTCACCAACAAATGTGATTAATTTATCTCACCCACTCACTCAGGGGTGTCATTTCCCCAGTCTTTCCTTAATGTTTTGTGATATAATGCACCTCTGCTCTAAGGCTACAGTGAATTGTCACCTGCTGCAGAGGTGGTGGGGTGGCACTTGGAGCAACCTGGGGTAGTGAAGGTGTCCCTGTCCATGGCAGGGGATGGAATGAGGTGAACTTTACATCCCTTCCAACCCAAACCATTCTGTGATTCTAAGAAATGCTCAGCTCCTGATTTTGTGCAGACAAATTCTATCTCTGCCTGGTCACTCCACCTGTGTTTCCCCTGTCCAGACAAAAATCTCAGCCCATCTCTCCAGTGTCCTCTGGACTTACAGCCATCAGCCCAACCTCTGCATGGCAGAGTGCTCAGCCTCTTCCCCATGCCCTTCCCTCCTTGATCTGCTGTCAACATTATGATTATCATTCATGTCAGCTTCCACTTGCTCCCTTAGACTCAGATTTCCCTCTGGGTCCTAATGTTGAAGCTCCTTCTGAATTTTGCAGAATTTCTGCCTAACATTTCTATAATTCATCCCCTCTGTTCCAGCTGTGCAGGTGTGTTGTGTGTGCCTGTCAGCTTACCTAGGAATCCAATGCAGGGGGAAGTACTGAAAACTTCCACAGCCACAGTGGGTTTGGGGCTTCTCCAGCTTACTGAGATTTGGGGGTACCTCAAGCCAACTCTTATTATTTCTCTTCACAGACTTCCAGAAAAATACAAACTTGGACAATGTCATGAATCCCGTTTTCTTCTCCTCACCAAGACTGTTTTTCATTGAGATGGAAAAGAACACCCTGATTAGGTATTCAGGTAAACCCAGACATGTCAGAAAACTGGGAATGTGACTTCACCTCTGCTGCTGCCCTGTTCTTCCCTCCTGCTTCTCTCTGCTCAGTTAAAACTTCCCTGAGGATCTTGTTTTAGCAAATTTTCTAGGACCACGTCCCCTCTGCCTGCACCCCTGCTGCTCCCCTTCCCTGCCACAGCAAAAGCTGTTTTCTTCACCACCAGAGCTGCTGTCTTCACTCTTTAAGTTTCTCCAAGTGCTTTCCTTCCCTGATGCTGATCTGCCCTCTGGACAAGCATCTTTGCAGCCCCTCCTCAGCAGTCTTCCACAGCTGGACAAACTGCCTGTAAGGAATTCCTAGATTCCTCACCATAGGCCTTTTCAAATCTTGACACCAAGTAGAGCACCCATATAGGATTTTTGTCCATGGGGCTGCTCAGTGTGGTCCCCCTGGTTCCTCATTGCTTCTTTCCTCTCACTGGGGGCAGCAGGAGGTCACAGGGGGATGACTCATCACAGAACAATGCAATGGTTTGGGTTGGAAGGGGCCTTAAGGACTATCTTGTTCCAACACCCCTGCCATGGGCAGGGACACTTTCCACTAGATCAAGCCCTGTCCAGCTTGGCCTTGAACTCTTCTAGGGATGGAGCAGTCACAACTTCCCTGGAAACCTGTGCCAGTGCATCCCAGTTAGCAATTTTTTCCTGATATCCCATTCAAACCTCCTCTCTGTGGGTTTGCACCCATTCCTCCTTGTCCTGTCACTCCAGGCCCCTGTAAATACTATCTCTCCATCATTTTGTAGGCTTCCTTCAGGCACTGGAAGGTGCAATTAGATCACCCCAGAGCCTTTTCTTTTCCAGGCTGGACAGCCCAGCTCTCCCAGCAGAGCTGCTCCATCCCTCTGGTTATCCTGTGCCTGCTCTGGGCTGTCTCCAGCAGCTCCACATCCCCCTGGGATGGAAGGAGGTCACATCAGCTCCCTGCCCTGTGCTTCTTGCTGCTCCCAGACCACAGCCTGGAGACCTGCTCCCACTTCCCTCTGCAGTGCCACCTGTGAAAAACACTGTTCACTGTTTTGGGAGAATTAGAAGGTTTAATAAAGAGACAATAGGAGACAAAACATAAAGCAAAGGGTTAAAATGGCTGAGTGCTTGGCATGCTGCCCAGAGCACACCTCCAGGAACACCCCTTTAAATATGTTTTACAATCCATTTATTTGTTACATATTTATAGACTTTCATGCATGGTCAACTGTTTCTGGGAACTATTTAGCATGGCCACTCCTTGGGTCTGCCTTTTTACAGCATGTGTGTTTCTTGGCTTGTGGTTTTATTTTCCCTTTATTGTTTTTAATTTGGGTAGTGGTCCAGGCTTTTTGCTGTCGGTTGAGTGTTGATAACTGTTGTGTCAGCTGTGGGGTCTCTATTACCTGTCCACGGGCTGTTATCTTGACTGGACAGGTAGTTTGAGCATACTATCCCTAAAAAACTTATGTCTAACTTTTACTATTAACAAAGACTATATGCATATAGAAATGCTATTTTAACATGATACATATAGCATTTATCCCAATACTTGCAAAGAGCCAACAACATGTCATGGATTTATAACACACCAGTTTGGCAGTGATGCCCTCACCATGCAAGGCAGAGCCTCCTTTGTGCTGAGCAGATCCATGGTCATTGATCCCCAGACTCTGTCCTGCTTTCCTGCAGGCACACAGCCCCAGATCAGTATGCACAGGGGAACTGGTGCCCTGGACAGGGCTGCTGGTGGCCCAGATCTCTCTGATGGGCTTTGTCTCTGCAGCTCCCAGGCTTCGTTTGTTAGTGCTAAGTCACGATGCAAAGGGGAGCGGTCCAGACTTGGGGAAACTGGGTCAAACTGCTGAGGAGGAGCACAAAAGCCTAGTGTGTGAGCCTGGGAGGGCAGAACAAACAGGCCAGGGCTCAGAATGGAGAGGGAACTGGGAAGCACAGGGAGGAGGATGCTCTGCACAGGGGTGTTAGACACAAGAGGCAGCTGGGTGTTGGATCCCAGAAACCTGGGGGGTTTGAGCTTTCTGTGCTTTCTGGCTCTCACCCCCTGGAGAACACTGCTTTTGACCTGAGGCCTTGCAGAAGGCTTCTAAATTTGAGTGATGGAGTTAAAATCAGGGGTGTGGAGTTAAATAGAAATGTGTGGGTTCACATGGTGAAGGGTTTGGAATTTGAAGATTTTATAATATAGTAATAGGTATGGGACAAGTTGGAGGATTTGGGGTGGTGTCTCAGTGCTCATCTTCCTTCTTCATGGTTTCAGGCAGTAATTTTTGGTTGGTCAGTCAGTGTCACACTGAGGGTCACAAAGTTTGGTTATTGGGTTAAAAGTATAAATAACAGAGGTGTTAGTTCTCTATTGGACTGTTTAAGAAACCTTGTAACAGGCTAGGTTCACCTCCATTTTGCTCCCTTCTAACTGGTAGCTAGAAGTGTTGCTGAACTCTCTGTACTTTTAAATAAAATTTATTAAAAACCAAGCCCCAACATAAGCCTGAAAATTCGTTTCCTTTGTGTGTTTTTTACTCCTGGCTCTGAGTGAAGGCAGAAGAGACTGAGACAAATCAGTGGTTCAGTGGTGCAAAGCCACCACTGTTACAGCTGGGAGGTGTTGGGCTGGTCCTTGGAGCAGAGGAGCAAAGCCCAGCTCGTTCCTGTTGATGTTAAAGTACTTCAGATTCATCTCAATTGTGCAACTGCCACCAGGCAGCCAACACAGGAAAAGAAAAATTAAAAAGTGTGGATTGTTGATTACAAATCACCTAGGTGCTGGGGAAAATCAGCACAGGGTGATTTGCTCCACCATGGAGCTGTTCACCTCTGGTTTTGAGACATTGCAAAGTGTGGGTAATGTCTCCTGGCAAAGATTTAAAAAAAAAAAAAAAAATTCCCATTCAAATGGGGTTAAGGAAGCTCCATGTACAGACCAGCAGTTTAACTTTATCTGCCAGGAAAATATTGGAGCAAATAATGACAATGATAGCACATAGTGAGGAGGTCAGCAGCATCGCATGGGCCTTGTCTAGAACAAGTGGCTTCCAAAACATTTTGACTTTTCTCCTGTGACAGTATAATTCAGTTTTATGAGCAAAAGAAAAATGGCAGGTCTTGTATAATTTGACATTAATAATGCTTTTGATTTTGTCCAATTATGCTTTGATAATCAAGATAGAGAAACCTCATTAGAAGAAGATTTTCATTTGGTGGTTGCAAAACTGGTTGGAAAGCCATGCTGGAAAGTTGTTTCTTATCAAAAGAGAAAACTTCACAAAGTGGGGTTCTGCAAAGGGTCTGCTGTCAATCAGTGTCTTCATTAATCATCTCAAGGATGAGATAGAGATTGTTCTTATTAAATTTGCAAATGAGGTCAAGCAGAAAGTCTCAGCTGCAAATTTGGCAGAGAAGAATTAGGATATAAAACTAAAATGCTCTCCTTTGCCCACTGTTCATGGGAGGAGAAGTCATGGGTTTAGCTGCAGGTATTCAGAGCATTGAGTGTGACTTCCCAACAGGAAGGACAATCCAGGACTGGCCTCAGGGCACTTGGGCACAAGCACGGTGTCAGAAAAGGGAATTGAGCTTTGGTTTGTGTAAAGATGATCCCCCCAGTGCAGAGGCTGCCCTTTGAGGGCTCTTCCCACCTCATTTCTGGCCTGTAAGGTGGGAGAGGCTTGCTGGGATCTTCCCTGGGATCAACCCCACCATCAGGAACCAGCCCTGAGTGTGGGTGCTGGAAGGAAGAACTGCATATTCCCTGCCATGACTTTCAGATCTTTTCTTCTCTTTACAATCTTCTACTGCCTTGAGGACCGCCAGGGTATTTAAAACTGCTTTCGCTGCTCCTCCGGATTTCTTTGGTTGTGGGGGTGAATGTGGGAATTCATAATGTGTTTTGTCAACTACACAAGTTAATAATGTGGATCTTGTGTAATTTGGAGCACTACCAAAGGATGAATCAATGATGCACAGTTCTAAGTTCACTAAATTCCCAGAAGTAAAACTTGTTCAAAATATATCTGTATCTGGAATAATGTTGTCTTATCCTTTACACTTGTGTTTCTATTTCTGCACCAATACAGCTCATACAACATTTCATTTCCCATTTTGAACTTGAAATGCAGCAAGATGAAAAACTGATTTTTGGTAAACAGGGATTTTTATTTTGGATTCTATAGAAAGAACAAAATTGGCTGCGTGGAAGCACTTGTTGCTTTGAAGTGGTTAATTTGCCTTTATCTTCCAGACATGTGACATCAGATTGGATCCAAGTGTGTTCTTAAGCAGAGATGGATGAAGCCCTGACACCCCCTAACTTTGGGCTCATTTACAGCTGGGTTATACTTCCCCAGCAGAAAGCAATCATCTCCAGAGCCAGGCAAAACCCACGAGGCTTCCCCCAAACCTTGCCTTAAGTGGGTTTTTTGAAACTGGACCTGACCTGGATCCTAATTTAGCACTATTTTTTTGTGCTTAACGGGAATGTATAGGCAAGGAACATATTGTGCTCTGTTGTAATAAGATCTGAGTTTCATCAATATTCAGTACTAGCACATGCTGGGTGGTGTTAGGGACTGAGCAGATACTGTGAGCACTAGCTGCTGCTTTTATGCCAGTTTTTCATGCTGAACAGTAGGAGACTAAACTCTAGCATCGTGCAGAATGGAGAGCTATCAGGAGCTGGGAGAAGCACAGGGAAATTCATGCAAATCCCCCTGTGCTCATTAATGGTGCTGGTGATTGGGCTGGAGGAGGGTGGGCAGGGGCTGGGAGGGGCAGAGCTGCTCCCTGTGCTGTCACTGTGGCTGTGCCACCTCGGGCATGTCTCCAAGCCATCATTATTTTGAGATACCGAGGTCCACAGAAGCCTTTACTTTAAGGTTGACTAATGCATTATAATGTCTTTTAAAACCCTGGCCCCCAGGCTTCTGGGGATGAGTCATTGACTAAAAGCATCTGGCCATGTCCTGTTCCCTGATGTCGTGGGAGGCTCTGGAGCTCTCTGGGCCCTTGGCTGGTGACACAGGACTCCCCAGGGCCTTGTCCCAGTCTGTACCAGCCCTCAGGGGAGGTGCAGGCAACCTGCCCAAACTGCCTTCCCTCTCTGCCTACCCTGCCTCTGCATGCAGTCATTTGTTTGAATTTTCAACCCTCTGCTTTGCAAAATGACCTTGGAGGTGTTTGTGTCCTTTTTCCAGGTACTTTGAGAAATGATCATACAGGTCTCCTTGCTTTAGATGACTCAAAAAAAGTATTCAAGGATGCCAAGAGCTGGAGGTGGAGGCTGTCCTTTATTCTGGGTGATGCCCAGCCAAAGAGCTGGTGGCTGTCACACTGACTGCCCTGGGGCCACCGCCAGCAGACAAAGGTCCAGTGTCACCAGGAGGTTCCATAATTGTGTTGATCATTTCTTGACTGACATTGGACAAGTCATCCAGCCCCCCCTCCCCAGACCTCAGCAGATTTTTGTGGAAAGCAGAAGTTCTCATTTTTCACTCTGTGTCTACCCTGAGCTGTCAAATTGAGACATCCCATAGTGGGATGTTCTTCTTTCAGTCATTGATCTATGGGAAAACTCACATTTTGGTGGCAGTCAGTGCAATTTTAGAGCTCCTGGGGCTAAAGTGTTGGGACTAATGTCTGGAGAACAGGTTTTTTGGTCCTCTAAAATCCAAGCACAGCTGTTCATTCTCTTTCAAATTTGTATTTACAAAGGATGTATCATAACCTTAGGAAAAGCACTTTTGACTTTTGGAGTGGAAGTTGCTCTGAGATTGAAACCTGCTTTGATTATAAGTCTGTAGTGGGTGGTCAGAAATCTCAATCTTTAATGATTAAGACATTTCTCCCCCCAATCTGGTTATTGTTAATGGCAGCTTCTTGTCACAATATAGAATTTCAATTTATGTAAGTATTTTTTTCAGAGCAGGTCTCCACGTTGAATGCCTTTAGGCTAACTGAATTCAGTCATCAAATTACAATTAAATCACAGCTCAGAAATGTCTGTAATTAGGACTCTTAAAGGGTTATTATTACTATTTTTGTAATTCATGATACAAGAGTGACTTCTGGTGTAATGTTAAGTTTTACTGTTGATTTTCCTATACTGAAACACTGTTGGATTCTATCTCTGATTTGCAGGAGCGAGGGGGGTGGCATCAAACAGCAATTTCCATCCTGCTGGTCCAATGAGAAGATGGGGAATCTGCAGGAATGGCACAACACTGGGTTATGTGCCATTGCCAGCAGAGGAAGCAATTTCCCATGGAGACTGAAGGCCTCTGTTCCCCCAGCAAGGTCAACAGGAGCATTTGCTGCCTTTGGCTCCATCATAATTGCATTAATAAAGACAGCAGCTCCCGTGGGGCAAAGGCTGCAATTAGCAGCAGCATCAGAGGTTTCATGCCTGCCTCTGCAGTGCTCCCCTGCAAGCAGAGAGGTTCTGCTGGAATTCATTGATGCCATTCCTGCTTTTGAATGAGCAGCTCCTGCCGTGCCTTCCCCACCCAGCAAATCTCTGCACAGCTGGAAATGGGCTCTGGGGGTGCTGATGTGGAAATCAGGTCTGCTCCCTGCAGCCTCCAGCTGGGGGAGGTGCTGGGAGCTCCCCCCAGCCCAGCACTGAAATCAAAGGATTTGGGGAATCATCTGGTTCTTGGGGGGAAGGGGATGATCATGAGCAGTGTGTTGTGGCTGGCTGACTGTGTGGGGAGTCTTGGTGTAACTTCTTCAACATGTGCCCAGCATTCTCCTCTCCTAATTCTGGTTCCTGATCTCTTGTTCCACTCCCTCCCTCAGGCTCCTCCTACCCTTTCTCAACCCTTCCTCTGGTCTTGCCCTCCTCTCACGCTCTCTCTCCTCACTTTCCCTTTTCCAACTCTTTGTCTCTAAATTTCCTTTGTCCTGTCCTCCATCCCTTGTCCTCCTTCCCCAGCTCCCTCAATCCTCTACCTATAAGATCTCCTATTTCCCCCTCTCTTTCTCCTTCCTCTTCCTCTTCCCTTCCCTCCCTTCTCCTTCCCTTCCTTCCCTTCCTTCCTTCCTCTTCCCTCTTCCCTTCCCTTCCTCTCCTTCCCTTCCCTTCCCTTCCCTTCCCTTCCTCCTTCCCTTCCCTTCCTCTCCCTCCTCCTTCCCTTCCCTTCCCCTTCCCTTCCCTTCCTTCCCTTCCCTTCCCTTCCTCTTCCCTCTTCCTTCTCCTTCCTTCCTTCTCCTCTTCCTTCCCTCTCCCTTGAGGAACTTTAAATGGAGGGGGGGGGGGGAAAAAAAATCATAAACCACCATCTGGTCCCCAGGAACAGGATCATCTCTCAGGCCATTTCCTCAGCACAGGCTGGCACAGTTCCCTCCTCTGCAGCAGATTGACTCATCTTGCTCTAGCTTTGGGTCTGCTCCCATATGGTCAGTGCCTAAATTATTGATATTATTTATACTGCTCTTGTGCCTCAGGTCCAGGGAATTTTTGTGCTGGCTACTGTGAAGAATCAAACAAAACCAGTCTCTGCCCTGGGATCTAAAACATGTTAGTACCAACTATGCTCAATACCTGGCTGTATTTTTAGAAAGAAATGTTCCAGGAGCTTCATACTCTTCCTCTACCTGTGGCTCATAGATTTTCTTCTGCAGCACTTGACCATTTTCTTCAAGTCCCAGGTGGAGTCATGTTCTTATATGAAAATGGCTGCTTTTAAAGCAGGAAATTGAACTTTATATCCCTATAATTTTTGTTATGAAAACTTCACATTCTAATGATTCAGACCTCAAGGGCTCCAGCAAACAGAATGAATTTCTTATCAGATTAAGTTTAAGAAGGCATTGACTTTGTCAGTCTCAGCCTGAGGTGAGAATTGAGATTAATAATGACAATTCTGTCCCAAGAAGGCCTGTTTATCATGGAGCTGTACACAGTATTTAAACTGTGTGTTCTCTTATTTACTTAATAATTTGGAAAAATCAAAGGTTTAAATGATGTTCATCAAATGAAATATCTGGAACTTTTTCCCCTGCAATAGTGAATGAATAAGCAATTGAAAATGAATTCTCACTAAGCCACTTGGGTGTTCAGGCTGTGATATGTCTGTTCTTTCTAGATATAAACAGTAAAGTAATCTGGACTACTGGAAATTAAATGGGAAAGAATTCTACCCTTTAATGGAAGCCTGGGACATCCTAGTGACAACATCCCCAGCCCATGAACCAGACAGCACCACAGGAGCTGTTTTACCTCAAGGGGAAAGGTTAGGAAAAGATATGTTTTCACATCCAGAGCCTTCTGCAGGATCTTGCTGACCATATCTAGAACTTGTAGCCAGGGTTGTGCTCCCCATTTGGAAGCTGGTGGGTGGTAATGGGTAGAATCATGACAATGGAAAAGCCAAAGCCCAGTGGATGCTGCTCTGGAGCTTAAGTGAAGCCTCCACAGGCATTTAGGAATGGAGAAATTGTCTGGAATGAGGGGAAGACGAGAGCATTACTGCAGGAAAAACTCAAAAGTTTTTTTGTTTTGGTGGATTG
Organism: Muscicapa striata striata; assembly: GCA_030060385.1. Classification (NCBI taxonomy): domain Eukaryota; kingdom Metazoa; phylum Chordata; class Aves; order Passeriformes; family Muscicapidae; genus Muscicapa; species Muscicapa striata. Next base: position 1,357,159 of record JAREIS010000177.1, read on the forward strand.
ATCAAATTTAGTGCTGTTAAATGGCATTTATAGTCCATGAAAGCAGCAAAATAACTTCAAATTGAATAACCTTTGATTTTTAAACAAACACTAATAATACTGGATCAATGAGTGAAAGTCAATTACAGTTCAGTTAAGCTGTGCCCTTTAAAACATCCCAGAGCTGCTCTGCTGTTTCCTCCAGTGATGTATCACAGCTCCCAGGGCTGCCCAGACAGCAGAACCCATCTTTATTTCCAAAAATTTAGAAAAAGACAGTCCTGAGTGCCTTTTTCTTCTGTCTTCTGAAAGAGGAAAGGCTTCCTTAACAGCTGAAGAATTGTCAAGGAAAGAAGTGATGAAAAAACCATGTGTCCATCTGAAATGGAATACTTTGACACCCTCCCCTGCCATTTCCCATGGGTTTTTCTATAAGTGACAGCCACTTATGCCTTTAGAAATGAAACTCAGTCACTGACAGTGCACAGGGCACAGCAGCACAGAAAAAAAAGGAAATTAAAAAAAAAATCAATGGCCTTATGACCACAGCCCTGCTGTATAATCTCAGATTCGACTTTTTGCCCCTGTTATATTTATTTACTCCGTGTTTCAAACCATGTTTTGTGGGTTGTTATTGAAGTTTTTAGTGGTGGCCACATCTTTCCTTCATGAAAGACAGAGATGCCTCCTGAGGATATAACTGAGTGTCTGGATGTAGAAGGGCTTGCAAAGGTTGGTATCAGGATATCCCTAACAAACTTGTTCATCAGCAACATGAAACAGTCTTTGTAGACATCAGGCAATTTTTTCCTGTGTTTAATGATATTAAAAACCATCTTATACACTGAGGAGCCAAATTGGAATGGGACAACCTGGTGAAGCCCCCAAATTAAAATATGCTAGTGGCCTTGTGGGAACTTTGGATTTACCCAGCACAAGATGAAGTGTTGTAATGATGCAACAGAAAGCACAAAACTTAAATTTTCTTTGTGCTGTTGAGCTCTCAGGCAGTTCTGTCATAGGAACTGAGTGTAGGAAGGCTCAGGGGGTGGTGGGAGGAACAGGGCACCTTCAGCCTGGAGTGTGGTGTTTCCATCAATTTCATCCTTGTGAACCATGAAAGTCCTTTTTCTTTAAGTTTTGCCTCTTAAAGAAGCCACAAAACTCTGTTTCAGAGGACATCAGGGTTGAGGGAGTGTGTATGGCACTGCACCTGCAATTGCCATGAGCCAGCAAGTGCTGGCAGGTTTCTGCTAATCCAGAGGCTGAAATTTATCTGTAAATGAGGGGATAATACAGATATATAAAGGTAGTAGCATGTTACAATGGAATGATTTTGTGGTTTAGCTTATTAAACAACTGTTTCTCAGTCAGTGTCCCAGGCTGCATTTGCTGGGAGCCTTTTCCCAATTCCATCTCCTTGTGTGCATTGGTCAAGACAGAAACATCATTTTATGTGTGGGACAGGCTGGGTCCTGATGCCTTTCATGATAAAGGGAAAACAGATCTCCAGGGCAGAGAGAGTTAATCCATTAACATCCTTCAATTATGCTGCTGCCAGCCAGCCTGGTTGTGCACCTGACCAAGTGAACCTGGGATGCTTTTAATGCAGCAGAAAAAGAAGCTTCTGGAAAGTGTATCTGCTACAGCTTTCCAATTACTGCTGCCCTTTTTGTGCTTTGTTCATTTTGCATTAATTTAGATGAGTTCAGAGATATCAGGTTAGCCAGGATGATAAATAAATTAACCTTTATTAATTAGACTCTTTAGGACTGATTCATTTATTTTGTTTGAGCATTTGTGATTCACCACAGATGAATGTGCTCTGTCTCTCTGCCTCACAATCTGTTTGTCTTGAATTTCAGTTTATTGTTGCATCTGTTTGGGATCTTTCAATACAGGAGAGAGCTATGATTTAAAGATTATAAACATGTATAAACAATGCAGGAATAAACGGAGAGGCTTGGCATGTTGCTTTGGGCTCTGTGCCATGCTAACGTGACTTTTAGGTTTATCTGATCTTGAGCTGTCTCATATCTGTCTGCTTTGGAGAGGAGATGGTGAGAACAGGCAGCTGTGTCTGTCTGTCCATGCTGAATCATTCCTTCCTGCCAATTTTTTTTTTTTTTTTTCTTTAAGGACAGTTATCTGCCAATAAAGGCAGAAGCTTCTCTTTGAAATAGAGAATGTAAATCCCCTCCCTCCAAATTATTATTATAATTTTGAAATTAAGGGGCTCTCAGGCAAAGATATGGGAATTAGGAATAACATTTCATTACTAGGAAAATTAAAATAGAAATACAGTATTACAAAGAACAATCCCAAAACCCTGCCAGAGTCAGAATCCAAGCTGACACCCGTCAGTCAGTCAGGGTGTTGGCCCAGTCCCATTCCATGGTGGCTGCATCCTCCTGCAGTGGCAGATGTGGTTCAGCTGGAGCAGTGCTCCTGGAGAAGGGTGCAGACTTCCTCCAAAAGTCCAGGGATGATGTAGAAAAGTTTGGCTTCTCCTCTGGAATCCAGTGGAAAGACAGATCACTTGCTGTTCCAAATCTCAGTTTTTATCTGGGTAGGAAAGGTTTGGCTCCTCCCCTGGCTGGAGCATCTCCCATGGGATGATGGAATTTTATCAGCCATGCCCTGGGACTCAATGGCCATGAACAGGAGATGATATCTTCCTGCAGGGAGGATGGGCTGTGGGAAAGATAAAGATGATTGTCCCAGCTGGTTTAAAGCTGGCCCATTAGCAGATAATGTGTGCCATGGAGATAAGGGGCACTGCCCCACCACAGATGGGGACAGAATACACGTTGCTGGTCACATCAACCCAACAAAATTAAAGAGCACTCCCTGCTGAAGCAGCAGGGGCACAGGAAATAGCCCAGGCTGCCTTCCAGTGGCCAGAATTTGACTGGTTTTGGTGGGATGGACTCACATGGTGTCTGCTGGACACAGCTGGCACTGAGTTCCTGCCTCTCAGTGTGCAGAATGGGCTGAGCTCTGTTTCTGCTCTGAGAAGAGGATCACAGCTCTGATGTGCTGTAGCCAGCCAAGCACCCCAGAAGACAGAGAGAAGCAGGCAGGCTGTGCTGCCCATTTCTGCTGCTGCTGGGACTGAACCTGCCCCTGCACAGACACTGCATCTTCAGCATGGGACCAGCTCTGGGCCTTGACAGCCCCTAATAAAGCCATTTTTCTTTCCAGTCTCCACCAGGCAGGCCTGCTCTGGATGCTGATCAACAATTTAGCTTTACTTGGGTGACTTGGAACAATCCTGGCTCTTTCAAGGCTGAGTGGAAAAATGTTCCCAGCATGTCTAAGGGAAGACCTCGAAGATTTGTCTGTAGTTCTTATTGCTGGTACATCCCACTGGGCATTTGATTCCCATGTTTAAATTCTGAGCAGATAGCACTTAGTCTTCACCAGGACAGTTTTTTGGTTTTTTTTTTTGGGTTTTTTTTGTGGGTTTTTTTGGGTTTTTTTTTTGCAACTCCATCAGCTTGTCAGAGAACAATATTAATGCTTTAAAGTGCAAGTCCCTGACACCCCAGCTCTGCCTAGAGGAAGCATCCGGCTAAAGCATCCAGTGGTAAATAAGCTCAGCAGACTCCTGATGGAAAGTAAGAGAAGGGGCACATTGGGAAAAAACTACAAAATTGGTTGTGTATCCATTTGACTTTGTAAATTTGCTAGAAAAGGACGATTTCCACATAGCACTTTTGATTTGTAATTTCTGTGTCTCCAGCTTTCTGGTTTGCTCACATCAGTGTTGGTGTGTCTAACAGAAGGTGTATTATACCTTGCCAAAAATTGCCTCACTCTTTAGGCAGTGCCATGGTATCACTGCAGCCCAAGTAGACATTCCAGGCTTTGTGTGTGGTTTCTCTATTTCACGTCTATCTTTAGACATTCCTCTAAATAAACAGGTCTGAAATATCTCAAGCTGCCTTTATGTAGGGAACAACTGGGCACACAAGGCAAATTTCATAAAATACTATTGGGGTGAGCACCCCTATTCCCTCTGTGGATGGGACCAATTACTTCTGAGCAGCAATAGCTGCTGGACTTCAACTCAATCAATGACTCTTAAGTTTGAAGTGTCCATTTCTTATTAAAAAACAGCATAAAGGCACAACTAGAGTGGTGTTCTCAGAAACTTAACCTTGGAAAAGGATTGCTTTCTTTCCTGGAGAACACAGTGAGCTCAGAGATGTTTTCTTTTAAATGGATAGCATAAAAATACATGTGAAAAAACCTTAGCTCTCAGTTTTGAAAATTACCTGTAGATTGTCAAGGTTGTTTATTGCCAAGACAGGCTGGTCAGACATGAGCTTGTATCAGCCATGTTTGTAGTTTTGTGTGTTGAGTAGGTGAGAGGGTAAAACAACATAAATAGAGATAGTTTGGGCAGATTTGTTAATGGGATGGCAACTTTCCCCCACCCACTCATCCCCTTCCTACAGGCCCTCATAGGTAGAAGTCACAAAGAAAAAAAAATTTCTCTTCCTGTCTGTTCTTTACAACTTACTTTTAGCTGTGAAACCATCTGGAGCCATAAAACAAAGAGCAAATCCTCACTGGAGCTCCTTTGCTTCTGTACTTTTATGTCACTTTTATGGGCAAATAATTAATGCCACGTGGGATTTGAAAACAAAGGTTGTAGTTGCAAAAATATTTGCAGGCTGTGGTTCATTTCCAGCAGCCTTTGCTTTATATCCCAGGACTCAGCAGCAGAGATTGCTGCTCTCTGAAATAGCCACAGCCAGACGTGCCTGAGGTGTTTTAACAGCAATACTGAGGAGGAATTGCTAATGGATTTTTTTCAAGAGTGAGTGGCCTCTGTTGTGTGTGCCTTGCAATTAATAGGGAAAGGACACCTTGTATGAAGCTGGCATCCTCAGACTTAGAACACCATCCCTGTTAACCATTCCTCTGCTGCATTTTGATTGGAATGCCACTTCAAACCCCCTGAACACAGGCACAAACATATGCTGCAGTGCAAAGGAGCCCCGTGCCTCACATCCGCTTCCTCCCGCTCTGCACAAACAAAGAACAGCATTTTGATATGCAAATCCCTCCTGTCATTAAAATATAATGCTGGCTCGTCCTTTTTCAACAAGCTTGTTCATCTCTGAGGCTCAGCTTGTCATGTCTGAACGTGTGCTGTATCAGCTGTCCTCTGGGGAGGGGGAATGTTAAGATCAGACAGTTGGTGTTGGCCAGCCACATTTACTTAGATCTCAAATATTTCTGCCTGTGCCAGCATCAGTGGCCTTGTGGAATGTCCCTTTCTGGCCTTGCAGCCTCTCTTGCTCCTCTGATTTCAGTGAATTGCTCCTCACTTGGCTGGAGCTGCTCTGATCTGTATCTGTTAAAGCCAGATCAAACTCCTGCACAGCTTTTGCCTCCTTAATTTGATTGATCTACCCTAAAGTTTCAGAAGAACCAGCTCCATTCTTGCAGACAGGCAGGGGTGTGTAATTGCAGAGAATGTGGCATCTTGCAGAGGGATCTGTCATCTCAGAAATTCCTCCAAAAAGTTGTTTTGGCATTGATTTCTCTCAGACACAGCAGTTCCCAGCCTCCAACACCACAGACCTTAGGGCAGAGTGGATTGCAGATTTCTTCCTCACCATAACCATTCCTTACACTTTCCTCTGGCCTCTGCTGTGATTCCATCACATGATACAGACACTGCATAGAAATGATTTATTTTATTAAACTCATATATTTGTGGCTACAGAAAATAAATCAAAAGCTTAAACTTCCCAGAGCACAGGCAGGTGTGATTTGGGGAGAAGCACATTCACCTGTCATTAGCTCTCCAGGGATAAAACCTGACATTTCTTGGCTGATTTTATCTACTGGGTTGGATTTTGGAACAGCAAGATAAAGGGAGAGATAAGGCTCAGAAGAGATTCCCTGTCATATACATTGTGAATTTGCAAGGATTGTGTAGAGTGGGATTATTTTAGTTTATATGCAGCAAGATTTCCAGCTCCACATTTTCCATGCTGATATTTGTGACCACACTCATCCTCTCTCCCTCTCCTCTTTATCTCCATCCAGGCAAAGGCCACATGTGCTTGGTGAGTTGGTGGCATCACTGCACAAAACCTGGCTGGGCATCAGGAGCTACACCCAGGGAAGCAAAATCCATCTTGCAGTGCCCTGTCCTTCAGGTCTTGGCTGAAGGTGGGTCAGGCAAACAGCCCTGGCCAGCAAAACAAATCCTTCCTGAGGAGCAGCACGTTGTTCAGGTCTGGTGCAAAGTGCTATTGATCCCACATTAAGGCATTTAGGAATGGCTGTAATACAGAGGAATAAATGTCACACTTACAAATAAAGAGTTGAACTCATTTAAATTATCCTTGCAAGACAACTAGAAGCTGTTCCAGCTCTGGATCCATGTGCCCCCTGCTTGAGCTGGGTAATTTGGAAGCAGACAGCCCCTTTCTCCTGTATTTTTTTGGTGAACTTTCAAAGGGCATAGCAGCAATATTGGATGGAAATGAGAAAGATGCTTATAGCATAGATTGTGCTTTCCTATCAGGCACCTAGGAAAAGCTCTCTCCTCATTTCATGTCAATAAAAAAAGCTAAAGATAGAGGGCAGAGAAACAGAGCCTTAAGCTTTCAGAAGCAATCTTTCTAAACTTGCTATCCCATACTGGCTTTTTAATTAAAAATTTATCCTTCAAATTACTTCTGGTTTCCATCTGAATTCGGTTTTTATTTACCTTTTTTGACTGGCTCCTATTTTGGCACGTGCAGCAGCTCAGAGAGGGGTGGGGGTCACTCTCCCCATCAGTTATCTTCCCTGTTTACCTCCAGCCTTTCATCTCACTCCTCTGCTGCATATGCTGAGCATCTGGCTGCTACCCAAACACCCTTGACTACTGTCTGCAAATAACAGGATTCCAAATATAAAATATTCTGTGACTCGCATTAATTACAAACAGAAAAAGAACAAAAGGGGAGGGGGGGAAGGAGAGAAAAAATTAAAGGAAGGTTTTAAAGAACTGGAGGTTTTCCTGGGAAGATGAAGCCATCTATCTGACTGCCATGAGCCAAGTAAAGAACGAGATAAATCCACAGAGGAAAAAAGTCTTAATTACAGTCTCAAAGACAGTGAGCTATGTATTTTAGATAATAGATTAAAATGATACTGTTTTACAGTAGTCTCTGATCACATCCCACCTTGCCTTGCACTGTGCCCTTTTCCAAAGCTGAGACTAAGCCAAATTTATTTGTTGGCATATGGCAATGTGGATACTGCACCATTTCAAATTTATTTTGTGCAGTCCCATTCCTTAAATACTGGGGTATCATGCCAAATTGCTGCAGCTGCCCTTTCTTCTGCCCTCCCACGTCAGGAACTGTGACTTTTCTCTGTCCCTCACCCAGACTGCCTGGGCTACCTGTTTGCAGGGAAGTCTAAAAACTCCATAGAAAAGCACATGGCGAAGGTCACTCTCAGTGAGTGATGTTATTTTCAAGCTTATAGTCAAGTACTGCAAATAATTACAAATCAGAGCTCTGTATTTATGCAGCTTAGTGTTATTTTAACGTGCATTGATCAGGGCTTGCTCCAACCCCATGCCTGGAACATTCTCTGGAGGATAATGCTCCTTCCCCGCGGTTCCTGGGCAGGAATAGATGCTCGGGTGATAGTTTGAATAAGGCATTGTGTGCCTCTCCAAGCTCTCAGGAGGAGGAGGGCAGGAGCTTTGAGACAATAGTGAGCTGTTGGGGGCTGCAGGTGGGGCAGGCTGGAGGTGCAGCTCCCCAAGGGCAGCCCAGCATCCACAGCCTGCATGAAATGCAAGCGAGAACAACTTGCAGAAACAAAGGAGAGACAGGCAAAGGCCAATTAAAATGAGATGGATGCAAATCTTTGCGGGGGTTTGGAAGGGAAGCAGGACAGAGCTGTTCCATCATGCAGCTGCTTGCAGAGTTGTTTGCTGTCAGATTGGCATCTGGGACAGGTAGATGGATGTTGATCTCTTCAAAAAATGCATGTTTTTGTGTGTTTCTGGGGCTCTCTTAACAGACTTACAAGGCTGTTAACAGCTTACACGGCTCTGGAAGCAAAGACTTGTTCTCCAGATCAGATACTGGGTCAGGCTTTCTGTACAAACACTGCTGAGCCTCAGTTAACTGTTTTTATCCAAGGAGGTAACAGCCAAAAAAATTGTATTTCAAATGTCACACGAGTTTGTCTTGACTGTATCACAGTTCCTGAACCTCTTCCAGAGCTGGGAGCTGCTTTTCACAGGATCACAAAATGGTTTGGGTTGGGAGGGACCTTAAAGCTCATCCAGTGCCACCTCTGCCATGGGCAGGGACACTTTCCACTGTCCCAGGCTGCTCCAAGCCCTGCCCAACCTGGCCTTGGACTCTTCCAGGGATCCAGGGGCAGCCACAGCTGCTCTGGGCACCCTGTGCCAGGGCCTCAGCACCCTCACAGGGAGGAATTTCTTCTTAGCATTAATTCTAACCCTGCTCTCTGTCAGTTTAAAGCCATCACCCCTTGCCCTATCACACAATGCCCTTATAAAAAGTATAATTTGGATTATAATGGAAACAATAAAAAGTGCATCCAAATGTTGCAATACTCTAAGTACCACCAGGAAATGGCAGCACCACCAGAGAGGTGATGCCCCCATGTGCAAAATCCATGGAGGAGATTTGAGGGCTCAGGATAAACGAGGTGTGGAACTCCCTTGAGTCAACTGGCATTAAATTAATTTTTTTTTTTTTTTTTCCTGAATGCCCTTTACTTATTGAAGCAGTTCATGACTCGGAGGGGATGAGACAGCTAGGATGTAATTAGATGCACATTCATCACTCCTGCTGCTAATTGTTTTCTAAGAATGCGTGAGAAGAGCATCGATTGCTTTCTGAAGAGCCTCATCCTGCTGCAGGTACCACTCCAGAAGCACGTGAAGCCCTGCCCAGCCCCTCCTGGGCTCATCTCCTCAGGAAACCTGGGATCGATGGCAGGAACAATGAAACACTGCTGGGAGGGTCTGATGGCAACCTTCCAGCACCTAAAGAGAGCCCATGGGAAGGATGGACAGCGGCTCTTTGCACTGATAGGACAAGGGGAAATGGCTTTAAGCTGAAGGAGGGTAAATTCAGATTGGATATTGGGAAGAAATCCTTCCTGTGAGGGTGGGGAGGCCCTGGAATGGAATTTCCAGAGCGATTGTGGCTGCCCCTGGATCCCTGGCAGTGTCCAAGGCCAGGCTGGGCAGGGCTGGGAGCAGCCTGGGACAGTGGCAGGTGTCCCTGTCATGGCAGGAGTGGGAAGATCCTTGAGTGATTTCCAACTCAAATCCTTCTGTGATTCCAAGCACTTTGTGCTTCTATGGGGCTGGGAGGGAAACGCTTGGATCACACCCAGAACTCACCCAGTGCTGAAACTTGAAAGGCAAGGCAAAAGGCAAGGCAAGGCAAAGGCAAGGCAAGGCAAAGGCAAAGGCAAAGGCAAAGGCAAAGGCAAGGCAAGGCAAGGCAAGGCAAGGCAAGGAAAGGCAAAGGGAAAGGAAAGGAAAGGAAAGGAAAGGAAAGGAAAGGAAAGGAAAGGAAAGGAAAGGAAAGGAAAGGAAAGGAAAGGAAAGGAAAGGAAAGGAAAGGAAAGGAAAGGAAAGGAAAGGAAAGGAAAGGAAAGGAAAGGAAAGGAAAGGAAAGGGAAGGAAAGGAAAGGAAAGGAAAGGAAAGGAAAGGAAAGGAAAGGAAAGGAAAGGAAAGGAAAGGAAAGGAAAGGAAAGGAAAGGAAAGGAAAGGAAAGGAAAGGAAAGGAAAGGAAAGGAAAGGAAAGGAAAGGAAAGGAAAGGAAAGGAAAGGAAAGGAAAGGAAAGGAAAGGAAAGGAAAGGAAAGGAAAGGAAAGGAAAGGAAAGGAAAGGAAAGGAAAGGAAAGGAAAGGAAAGGAAAGGAAAAACCAAGTGACTTTCTTCAGATTTGTGATTCAGTTTTTGCCTTTGTTGTGAGAGCATGCATCAACCCAAATTTATTTTAGAGAACTCTCACTGCAAATTGTGCATTTTTTGATCTGGCAGGGAAGGGTTTAAAAGTCTCCCCATAAAAATGAGGCCAGTTGATCTGTGCCTTGGCTGTTTATTCCACAAAATCAAAGTGTGTATAAAATGCTCCTGAATCAAAACAGCAACACATGCTAGCAGCTGGAGAGAGCCTCTGATCAGTGCCCCAGTGCTCACATCTGCCCTGGAGTTTATCTTCTGTTGGGTGACCCAAAATGGGTTGCAGATGTGGTCTAATGATGACCAAGATAGGGAGAAATTCTTCCTTTGAGTTGCTTCTGTGTCCACAGCAGGGACAGCCAGCCAAAGATGTTACAAGTCTTTTTTCAGGTCAATAATAAATATAATAAATATAATAAATATAATAAATATAATAAATATAATAAATATAATAAATATAATAAATATAATAAATAGTGAGAGATTTTGCCCCATCCATCCCCTGTCCATCCTCCCCTACTTGATGGGGCTGCCCTGCCCAAAGGCTGCAAAAACCCTGGGAGCCACCAGGAATAATTAAAAGTATCAGTGTGGGTTTAATAAAAAAAATCCACAAACTGTAAACAAATACACAAACACCCACTCCATAAATAAATAAATAGCATACTGCCCCCTCAAGCAAATCAGAGCAAAACATCAAACTATAACAGAACATCAAATAATATAATAAACAAATAAAAAAATCACCATTCCCACAAGTGCTTCTTCTGGAAGGCTGTGGGCAGGTCACTCAGCACAGCCTGGAAATGATGGATCCATCCCTCCAGATGTGCAATTCCTGCTCCATTTTTATAAAAACTGCTTTGTCTGGAGCTGACAAAATACAGGGTAACATGTTCCTTCTGCTGGTGTTCAAAAAAGGTTATGTATACCAAAAAGGGCAAGTCAGTGTTTGTTTTATGACCCGTTTAATTGGCTACATGGTCCACACTATGCATTATTGCACCCTGGAAATTAGGTTTATTGTGGTATTGCACCACATGCCATTCTGAGGGGCTCGCTGTGCCCCGGTAAATGCTGAGTTTGGCTCGTGATGTAGGTGCTGAATAGAAAAATCCATTCCTCTGTGAGCTTTCCTCATTAGTAAGCTCTAATAAGCTGCTGAACAGCACCAGTAAATGAACCTGCCTGCAACAGGAGCCCCTTCCTGAGCCCCAGCCATGGCAGCCCCAGGGAATCCTGCCAGGCACGACAGTAGATGGTGCTCTTGGTTTGCTTTAGCTGCCTGCAGACAGCACCAGGAGATTGTCTGCTCTGAGGCCTGAGCCCACAGAAATGTCCTGCAGAAAGCAACACTTGTGTCCAAGTTTGAAGGACAGGTGTCTGCCAATAAAGGCAGAAGCTTCTCTTTGAAATGGAGAATGTAAACCCCCTCCCTCCAAATTATTATAATTTTGAAATTAAGGGGCTCTCAGGCAAAGATATGGGAATTAGGAATAACAGTTCTTTACTGGGAATTAAAATAGAAATGCAGTATTACAAAGAACAATCCCAAAACCCTGCCAGAGTCAGAATCCAAGCTGACACCCGTCAGTCAGTCAGGGTGTTGGCACAGTCCCATTCCATGGTGGCTGCATCCTCCTGCAGTGGCAGATGTGGTTCAGCTGGAGCAGTGCTCCTGGAGAAGGTGCAGTTTCCTCTGAAGGTCCAGGGATGATGTGGAAAGGTCTGGCTTTCCTCTGGAATCCAGTGGCAAAGGCTGCTCTGGTGTTCCAAATGTCAGATTTTATCTGGGTAGGAAAGGCTTGGCTCCTCCCCTGGCTGGAGCATCTCCCATGGGATGATGGAATTTTATCAGCCATGCCCTGGGACTCAATGGCCATTAACAGCAGATGATATCTTCCTGGAGGGAGGATGGGCTGTGGGAAAGATAAAGATGATTGCCCCAGCTGGTTTAAAGCTGGCCCATTAGCAGATAATGTGTGCCACAGAGATAAGGGTCACTGTCCCACCACAGATGGTGACAGAATACACATTTCTGGCCACATCAACCCAACACAACTTGGGATGTCCAGCATTTCATCAGCCTTGGCTTGTCCCAGTGGCCACAGCCCCCAAATCACCCCATGTGCAGTCCAACATGTATTCCATCAAGTGCTAAGTGTGTGTATTTCTCTGTGGCTGCCCCAGGATCCCTGGAAGTGTCCAAGGCCAGGCTGGACATTGGGAGCACCCTGGGACAGTGGAAGGTGTCCCTGCCCATGGCAGGGCATGAGATGAGCTTTAGGTCCCTCCCAACCCAAACCATTCTGTTCCTCCATGATATAGGTGACAAGCCAGCTTTTCCATGGCTCCTTTTCCAAGCACCACGTCCTGGAGAGGTCACCCTGCAGAAGGAAGGACCCCAAGAAGGCACATCAGGGCTTGGCTGTGCCAGGGGTGGTGTGACAGCTCCCATGGGTGAAGGAGCTCTCCCTGCTCAGCTGAAGTGGTCACAGCTCTGCAAAACCCTCCTCAGCTCCAGCCAGCTCCTGTTGACAGCAAGAATAAGGCCAGATTGCTGGTTTATGGCTTTTTACCTCTGTAGGAAGTGGAAAGGCAGTAAAGATGGGTGTGAGCAAACCTTGGCATGGTGAAGACACCCCCATCAGTGAGGCAGAGCATCCCCAGCACAGAGAGGCTGCTTGGGGACTGAGGATGCTCTGTGCTGAGAGGATCTATCCTCAGGCAGGCAAGGGAAAGCCTTAAAAATATTTTCCAAAAGGATAAACACCTGTGTGAAGTCTTCTCTGGGGGCTCACAGGGTGAGAGTTTGATAAGGCCTTAAAATGCAAGGTGAGCTGTAAAGGGCTTGGGTTCCAGCACTCGTATAAACAGCTCCTTCTCAGTCCAAACATGTGCTCCAAGCCAAAATGTGCTCTCTGAGACTTATTGATTTATATAAACTCTATTCACCCATATAGGCCATGGCTGAGCACCACCAGTTTAAGATTACACATAATCTATAAAAATATTTCTACTTCAACAAGTGGTGTTCCATCATTAAACAGAACAGCTGTGCCTGGGTGGAAAGGAGAAGAACAGACATGATTTTACACACACAGATGTATACTGCCTGGATGTGCCTTCATGCCTGTGCACAGGCACAAACTTATCTTTTAAATAAGCCCTGTTGCCTGGACATTAAAAGGTTTGAAAAAAGAGTAAGGAAAAATGAACGCTTCTGCAGCTTCCTCAGCACTAATTGAATTTCTGTCCATAACATTTACAGACTTTAAGAAAGCCCACTTATTTACCTTTTCTCTTGGATTTTTTTTTCTCTCCATTTAAAACTCATTGTGTTGTGTCATTTGATAGGCGCCAGGAATAAATCTTTTGTCAACTCTATTGCATTATTATGCAAAGTACACAAAACATATAGGAATAATACAGCCTGGGAGAAGCTGAGTGCTGTTCCTTTCAGCCCTCCCAGCCTGCCCCAGCAGCAAACTCTCCAAGTTTGCTAACACAATCATTCTCCCAGGAAAACATCCTCGCCCTCGGCCATTGATTGCAAAGGAGTTCACTTGACCGTGCTAATGCCGGCTGTGGGGAAGTGAATTTACTGGGGGAAGAAAGACTCGGTGAGGGAGCCATCAATTAAATCTGCAGAACCCATCCTGCAGGATGGAGGAGCTGCTGGGCACCAGGAGGATTTCTTGGCAGCAGGAGAGAGGTCAGCTGCAATAAACTCCCTTCTTCCCCAGTGATGGAGATATGTCCCAAGAAGAGTTCCTTTAGGGGAAACCAAAATAATTGCTGATAAAAATATCCAGAAGGGCAAAGCTCGAGGCACCTTTCAGCTCCTACAGGTGCTGTTGTCAGGCTGTGGTTTGTGTGTGGGGCTCAGAGATCTGAGGTGTGCAAGGAGGGACCTGTACCTGACCCTGCCCTACCAAACCCCACATCCTTGGGGGCTTTAACTCTTCACCCAAGTTTATTCACATAGCTGGAGCACAGCTTTGCTCCCATGGAGCAGCCACAAAATGGAATTAAGTAACTGAATTAGTCTGGGTGGAACACAAAGAGGGATTGAGGAGTGGGGGCACTTGGCAGCTCTCTGCAAGGTGACGTCAGGGAAAGCTCATCCACACAGCTTTGACCCTGGAAATTTCCTCTGCTGGAAAAGTGGTGGAGTAGGATGTTTGCCCATGATTTGTTTGTTTGTTTTGTTTTGTTTTGTTTGTTTCTGTCCTACCATAAAACATTGCAGAAAGCTGGACTGATGGTGTGAGGAAAGTCCTGGCACTCCTGCCACCCATTTCTCTTCCCCTCCTTGTTTATATAATAAAGGCCCTTTGCTTAGGAGAAGACAAGTACAGCAACTGTCTGTGCTGGTGGAAAAAAGAAAAATGAAGGGAGAAAAGAGTCAGGAGGGAGCCAATAGTTAACTTGTACCTTCTGGGAGGAAAATAATAAATCTGTGGTCACTTAGGGAGCTCTCTCCAGAGGTTACTCAAACTTATCCCCTCTCATCCACCTACTATGCCCATTTTTTTCAATTGAACACGTGGAGCTTGCAATTATGGGAGAAACAGCCCCCTGCCAAATGGAAAAGTGTGAAATGCTTTACTCTTTGTCATATATTTACTCAAGTGTGTGTTTAAATGAAAGGCTGAGGCCTCCACACACACCTCCTGGAGCCACCCCTGGAGCACCCCAGTGGTGGAGCACCCCTAGAAGACCCTGCTTGGTGCCTGGGGCTGGGAGTGTGCAGGGTGGGATGGGCTCTGGGAGCTGCAGCAGCTGCTGCCTGTTGGCTGAGCAATGATTCTCTCTGCTTCAGAGGTGCCAGAGCACCGTGGGAAGGGTGGAGGAGCTGCCAAGGGAAAAGTCTTACTCTGTTTCTTGGGCAAATTTAATGTTTCTGGGAGTTCAGATGGAGACATGCACCCCTGGGAAGTGTTTGCAGGCATTAATCTCCCAGGGACAGGGGGTGGCTGGGTTGTTCCCCTTCCCTTGGCACAAGCTGGCTCCTGATCCCACAGGGATCCTTGCCATGAGCCCAGCATGCTCCTCCCCTGCCCCAGCTCCCACGGCCACCCCTCCTGCTCTGAGGAGCTGTTTTAGCCATTTAAATTCCTTCAATATTTATTCACTTTATTCCTTAAATACCAGAATGCTTCGATGGGTATTTTAGCTGAAGATTTTTCATTATTTTCTTTCATCATCCCCAGCCATTTTTTACCTTCTCTGTAATGTCACCTCTCTGCACCTTTGCCTCAGGTATCCTGGCACCCCAGCCTGTGCTAATAAAACATCCCACCTGCAGACCTGAAAAAAGGAGAAGAAACCACCACATTTCAAAGCAAGATGATGAATTTAAATTCACCAAGCCTCATGACATTACCTTGTGTGACTTGGCAGATCACCCCACCGTGAGTCCTGAGCCCTGCCACTGAACTCTTTATCAAATAAAGCACTAATGAGAGCAGACTAATCCCATTTCTTTGGGATGGGAAGACATTTATTGCTGTGCCTTATCTTGCCCCTTTCAGTACAGCTGGTTGCAACTGTTTGCTCTGCTTTTGTGCTGCTGTTTGCAAATAGAGATGGAAAAGGGGCTGGGAGCATCATTGCACCAACAGGTTTCTCTCTGTGGACCTGTGCTGTGCATGGCCCCCAGGATGAGCAGAAACAAGTATTTATGAATTATTTACATTTCTTTAGTTGCTGTTCATCATTTTGCTGTTCAAACAGTTTGTCCTCTGTTCTAAGAGCAGAAAGAAAGCCAAAATGACTTCAGTGACAGCTCAAATATCCCACAGAATGACTAGTAAGTAATCAAAGTAAACAACTTGTGAGGAAAATACAGCCTGGAAAATTATTCATCCCATCCACACAACGAATTGGTCATAGAAGAGGAATGTTTGTTCTACAGAAAACCCTCAAATTAAAAAGCAGAGAGAAGAAAAATTATTTACCTTTTCCACCATAGAATGGGCACGTCACCAAAAAGTAGAATAAATATTCAATATTATTGGGGTTCTTTGTCTCTAAATTGTGAGAACACCTGAATCCTGCAGAAAAGTAGAGTTGAATTGAGCGACCTAAGGAGATGATGTTCTTTTCCCTTATCAAAATGAGACAGAAGCACTTTATTTTGACTTATTCCCATCAAAAATGTTATGGAAATCAATGATTTCCTTTGCAAGATTTTGGTGAAGATGAAAATAATATTTTCTAATGAAATACCAGACTGTAGTGGGGCTGTTTCTGGTACCAGCTTTCCCTCAGCACAGGTCTGTGGAGCTCACTGGGGCTGCTCTTGGCTCCAGCAGCTCTGAGATTCCTCACAAAATCCTCCTGAGCTGGGCAGGGCTCTGCTCATCGCTAATTTATTCCCTGTGAATAATTCAACCACTTCTTGTCATTGCTCTGCCACACATCTCTGCCACACTCCACACTTGATTTTATCATTGACACCTCCAAATGCAGATGGGAAGGGCAGAACAAGGGTTCCCAAGGCCTGGAACATTCCCTGAGCTGTGTTGATGGGGGGTGGAGATGAGCCTGGCCTGGCCAGCAGAACTTCAGCAGCTCAGGGCTTCCACCTGCAAATATATTATTATATCCCTCAAACCCAATAAAAAGTGGGGTGGGGATAACTACAGCATGACTGGGTCTGAATATTTGTATTTCAGTCAAGTTTACTGAAAAAGGACACAAACTAAAACAAGCAAAAAAAAATCCAAAAAACCCAAACCAACTTTTTTCTTCACATAGGCAAGATACAGGTATGGAAAAAAAAAATTATGCAAATAAAAATTGCAGAGAAAAAATCTACTCTTCTTCTGCCCAGCTAATATTTGAGGATACAGTGCAGGGTTTATTTTGCAGGTGAGCTGCTGCTGGAGCTCTAACTCTATGAATAAGCCCAGCTCCACTGATCTCAGTGGCACAATGCTGACTGACACCTGCTGAGGATACATGCAGAAGAATTTCTCCTAACGAGCTCCTTCAGAGCCCACCAGTGCCAATTGCTGTGGCAATTACACATTAATATCTGTGACTGTGCACAATCAAACTGGGCCAGAAGGGATGCACCCTTTTGTTTTTTAAAATTAATAAAATATTTATTGCAATCAGCTCATACCTCCCAATTTGTTGCCAATTAACTAAAGTGTTTAGTGTGAAGCTGATTGAGGCTGCAGCTACAGGGCTGCACTAGGGGAACAAATTGGAGGCATCTTGCCCTGAATTTCTCTCTGTTTCATTCTCTCCAGGTAGGAACAGAACAGCAGGTGCCAGGAAATGTTGAAGACTTTCCTCTCCAGGGAAAGGAAAGACATCTCCAGTCATCAAGAGGAGACAAAGACAGCAGCCAGCTAAAACACCCCACAGATTAAAACTCTGAAGTGCATCAGGCTAAACTCATGTTGATGAGATTTCAGCCAATAAATTGAAGTTGGCTTTTAAATATGTTGCCTTTTTTGGAATATTGGTTAAATGTGGAGCTGCAAAACAGAATGACACCAAGTTTTGAAATATGTTTGCCATGGAAATTCAAGCCTTGATTTTTAGCTGGTCTGGTGAGTGTTGTGTATGGGGTCTGTTAATCTAATCTGAGGAGATCCCTGTAGTATGGGACCTCAAGGCATGAAGAAGATTTGTATAATTACACAGAGGCAAAGGAAGGACAGGAAAAGTAGTGGAGATGATGTCTTGGATGAGCAGAGAGCCTCTCCAGCTGCTGTGGGCTGCACTAATGCTGCTGGGAAGATGACTTGGCTGCTTGGATGGCACGTGGTGTAAATCTCTCCTGGAATTCAGCAACAGAACTGCCTTGAACTGGAGAATCTAATGAACATCCACTCCTGACCAGTGCTTTGCTCCTGCTCCTTTTGAGCATCTTTCTCCTGGCACAGCACAGCTGATCTCCCTGGGCAAGCTGAAAAAAGCCAACCCCAAACCCTCAAAGGCCAACTTACTCCAATACTTGGTTCCTTACTTGTGTCCCATTGAAGTTCATTATTTAAATTACGTTCTCAGCCTCAGTGCCTTGATGACCCCTTTTCAGAGCATTTTCTTCCCATTTGTTTATTTTTAATTTAAACCAATGAACTATTCCTGCGTTCCTTCCCTCATGTCAGAGAGCAGGACAGATTTGTTAGAACTCCAGTGAACTCTGGAAATGAGTTTATAAAATCTTTACTTGGGATGTTTCAGATGAGCACAGGCTGTGCCAAGGGGAGAGCCAGGTTCTGTGCCAAAAGAAAGAGCAAGCCCTGGGTTTTATTTATGGGTTTTGTTCAGCTTATTCAAACTCTATAATGAGGGACTGTCTCTTCATCAAATCTGTCTCATGGGATCTTTGATCTCCATTAGGAGCTGGAGCTCAGTGAGGACAGAATCAGCATCAGTAGCACGTTTTATCTGAACCTCCCCACTGATACAGAAAAGGTGATTCATCCCCAAACTGGGCCATTTTTTTCAATGAGTTTGCCATTCATGAAAATTAGGTCTAGTCCTTGCTGCTGCAGCTCACATAATTATTAATAAACTGAATGTCTGCATCTAAAACAAGATCAAATCACGTCTTCTTTTCTAAGAATGACTGGGCAGAGCAGAGCTGGCTTTGTTCTAGCCAAGCCCCAGCAGAGTGAATATTTAATGATGGCTCACACCAGCAGAGTAGGAGGTGCCAGGGACACAGGAGGTGGCAGCAGTGTCACAGGATCTCCACTTACATCCTGGTTGGAGCTGAGCTGGGTTGGACTGAGATGGATCTGTGCTCTGTAACATCCCCCAGGGTCAACGTGTCTTCTTGGAGTTGCACAAATGTTTACTGTGAACGTGGGAAGGGACATGATGGGTGAGGAACTGGAAGAGGACACGGGATGTTCCTTGGAAGTCTCCCTTTTTCTTCTTACAGTGATCTGAATTCATCATCCCCTGATGGAGTCTCTCATTTATAGGGGAGATTAGCCCATCATCCTCTCTGCACAGAAATGATCACCCACAGGCACAAGTACAAGGCACAGGTGATTGTTTTTTAGGTGATTCAGGCTCAGGTGGAGTCAGCAGCTCCAGCCCTATCCTCTGCTGGTGCTTTCAGCCTTCCCAAGGGGGCTGTGGAGCCTTCCTGAGCTCAGCTGGAGAGTTCATCCAACACAGACTGTGACAGACTCTAAATCCACACGTGCAGCTCCACTCCCCCTGGAAATGGGCACGGATTGGGCCCACGACAGGAAGATTTATTGCAGTGTGAACAGCACAGAAAGAACATTGGGAAAGAAACCTCTGGCCGAATATCTTGATCTGCCTCTTTCTATTATTTTGTTGCAGAGTATATAATGTTGAGGCAAAACATTCTTGCAGAAAAACAGGGGAAGAACAGTATTTCCATCCGTTCACAACTGTTGGTGGAAATTCAGGAGTAAACAAATTCCACAGCTTCTCTGGGCAACCTGTGCCAGCACCTCACCCCCTCCTCAATAAAGAATTTCTTCCTAACATCAAATCTAAACCTACTCTCTTTCAGTTCAAAGCCATTCCCCTTTATCCTGTCCCTACAGCTCCATATGAAGAATCCCTCTCCATCTTCCCTGTAGGTTCCCTTTGGGCAGGTTGATGTCTGAGGTGCATCAGAAGGAGGGAGAAATGCAAATATTGTACTACTCATCAGCAGATCAGAGAGAAAATGACACAGTTACCATACATTGAATTGCTTCAGTTCGAGGCAAATATTAGGAGGTAAATATTTCTTTGAGGGTGGGTTTGTACAGAAAAAAAATAATAAACTTGCAGACAAATTCAATATCATATTAAAATAGAATTACAGTTACTAGCTGAAGGGAATATGGTGGGTGTAGTCTATTTGAATTTTAGAAAAGCATCTGATGCAATCTCTCATAAAAATTTAATCTCAAAATAAATTAAAACTGGCTTTGATATAAGCACAGCTACATGGATCCATAACTGGCTAAAGAATCATAAAAGTAGGAATGAAAAGTGGCATTTACATCACACCGGAGGAAGTCGTCCTTCTTACTGCAACCCCGATAAGAATAATTGCCCTTATTTATTATCTCCCAGCAATAGAGAAAGGGAAGCATTAACAGCACATTGCCAGACTAAACAGGAAGGCATAATGCACATGAACTTTGGGGAAGAAGTAGCAGAGTGGTTTTCTGCCCATGGTGGGCAGTTAGAGCAGGAAATTCAAATTGCTTTAAATCCATGGCTTTGCTGCTCAGAGGGACCTTGGGCAGCCAAGGAGCAGCAGTGAGGCAACTCTCCTGCTCTGAACCCACAGACAGCAAAGTGAAATGCTTGTCTTTCACAGGCTTTAATGTGCATGGTATTAATGATTGTAACAGAGTTATCAGTGTTTTCCCTTAGGTGGATACAGCCTGCAGGGAGGAACCTGCTGTTTCTCATTAGGAGGCTCTGGTGCCCTGCTGGGACTTGGGGCTGGACTGTCCCTCAGTCACCTGTGTTTGGGGAAACTGAGCTGTTCTCCCATTTGATGGGCCCAAACTGGATGGACTGGAGCTGTCATAACTTGCCCATACAGAGGGTGGGAGTGAAAAGCCATTGGTGACTTATCCTACACTGCAGCACTTGGAATCTGTGAGTTGGTTTGGACTTCTTTGCTCTAATTAATCCATATGCACAACTGAGCTAGTTTGCCTGGTAAAAAGAAAAATTTAAAAAATCTTCCAAAGTTCTGGGAGAGAAAAAATTGAGCTGGAAGGTCCATATGAGGCAGAAGTAGATATCATCCCTGCACAGTGGTAATTGACTTTGAAGCCACTATTCGTCTGAATTACTCAGTTTGCAAGGGTTCCTATTCATTACATCTTCACAGAAGAATTCAATATATTCAAGAGTAAAGATCTACAAAGAACTGATTTTTCTGTCATTTGTATAACTCAAACAAGGAAATGTAAAAGAAATAATTTCACATCAAGCTGAAGAAATTTATGAAATTCATTCAGGGAAATTAAAATAAAAAAAATCTTTCTCATAAAACCAAAGACCTTCATTATCCATTTTAAATCAATTTAAAATAAAATATTTTTCTTGTTATTATATAATGTAAAAATACTTTGTTCAAAGGCATCGAAAAAAATACCCTAGTTTAGATTTTTGTCCAGAGGATCTCTTTTTCCAAATCAATTCTCAACCCAAAATTTATTCAAAACTTAACTTCAATTAATAGCTCCATTTTTTTTCTGATGGGAAATGTTCAGAGATAAGCCTTCCCCAGTTTGGCTGATTCTGGGTGTGCCTGGCAGTTTGCTTTCCTTTGTGCAGTGATGTGGTGCATGGATGGGCAGTGCCTCCTCAGCCCTTTCTGAGGTACAGCATCATCATCCTCAGCACCCAGGAGGGCCAGAAGGGCAGATGCAGTGCTGGTGACCCCTCAGTGCTCTCCACAGCAGCATCTTCTCCAGGAACAAGCTCCCACTGCATGCCAGGAGCTAACCCTGCACTATGCTGGCTGGAAATGGCACTGACCCTCCTTCCATGTTGGTTTTGGGGACCATTCCTTGCTTTGGATAAGCTACAGGGTGCAGACAGAGTTTGGAAATTCAGTCACAGGGAAGATGTCTGCAGTGGAGGTGTTCTAGAACCTCACTGTAGCCATGCAAGTCTACTTCAAACTCATGGGAATTTCCACAGAGGTTTTAGCTCTTGATCCCACTGCACCTTGGACTAAAGCTGGGCTTATTGTTATTGATACCATCCCTGGAAGTGTCTAAGGCCAGATTGGATGGGGTTTGGAGCAACTTCATCTAGTGGAATGTTGTCCCTGCCCATGGCAGGGAGTAGGAATGAGGTGGTCTTTCAGGATCCTTCCAACTCCCAAACCTTTCTGTGTTCCATTTTGTCTATAGGAGCAGTGGAAAAGATAATGCAACAAAGTCCTTCGTGTAATGGAGGAGCAAAATAGGAGTGCTTTTATTGAAAGAAACACTACACTTGGGTAGGGTAGCTTGTGCAAAATAGAATAGAAAGGCTCATTGGTCCAAGAAGGCAACATCTCTTGGAAAACATGCTTTCTGCAAAACAACATGTCTCTCACGTCTCCAACAGGTGTTTAATCATTGTTATAATTTCTTGTCCTTGAGGAGCCTGAGAAACCCAAGGCTTCAAGGCTGCTTTTTCCCTGGTTCCCAGCAGTATCTAACGACAACTCTGGGATTCCATGTTTCCACAGGGAGCACATTCACTAGCTCTGTTAACCTCAGTGAGAAGAATGTCTGTGGGCTCCTGGAACAAGCCTGCAGCCGTGTGACACCGCAGCCTGGTGCTCCATCTTCCTGCCCCATAAAGCACCGCTTGTCACATCTGGAGCTCCCTGCTCCAGCAGCCTTTACTGCATCCTTCATTTTGATGCCTTGTTCCACGTCTTAAATAGCTGCAAGTCCCCCATTGCTCATTAGCAGGCTCAGAGAAGCGGCTTTTATAGACCCATGTATTAAACAAATAAAAGACGTCAAGGAAACTTAAAACCACGTCCAGCCGCTCGCAGATTTACTGCACCAACATTAAACTCTCGTTAAATGCACTTTTATAAGGGGTGGCTTTATTTTTTGGCTCTGAATACCTGTGACAGCGGGAAGTGGGGGTTATGGAGATACACTGGCTAAATGAGAGCATTTATCAGGGTGAGGTTTATTGGGCACAGCGCTGTGACAAGGCAGAGCGTGCCAGGTGTTTTGTGGGCTGTCACGCAGGAAGGCGCTACCAGCCTCACTAACAGGGAGTTTATGATGCAAATAAACTTTTCCTTGCTGTCTGGCTTCCTTGCTTCCCTCCCCTCCACAGGCTCTTTGTATCCTTAGATGTCATGCTAAACATTTCAGGGCACTAAAAATGTCAGTATTTTATCAAGAGGATGTCTTCGTGCAGCCAGAAGTAACCTTGTCTCAAATCCCACGTTTTGAACTCTGAGGTAGGTGAGATGGGGATTTCACAGGAACAGTTTGAGTTGGAACAGACCTTAAGGATCATTTAATTCCTCCCCCTGCCATGGGCAGGGACAGCTTCCACTATCCCAGGTTGCTCCAAGCCCCAGTATTCAGCCTGGCCTTGGGCACTGCTAGGGATCCAGGGGCAGCCACAGCTGTTCTGGGCACCCTGTGCCAGGGGCCACCCTCACAGGAAGGATTCTTCCTAATATCTACTCTAAACCTGCCCTCTGCCAGTTTGAAGCCATTTCCCTTTGTCCTGTGACTACCCCAGCAGGGACCACTATTTCCCATCAGTCCTGCACAGAAATACCTTGAAACCAGATGTTTCTCCCTCTGGTCCTTATTTCAGCCAAGGTCAGAGGTGCCCCATGAGGTTTCAGAAGGGCTGGCTCCCACAGCCTGTGCTGGCAGAGGTTTTGAGGGACACACCCCAGAGGACAAAGCAGTGACACTTGTCTTGGCACCTCTTTTTCTCTCTCACTGCCAAGGTGCTGAGGCAGAGCAGGGAATCTGCTCACTGCAGCACATACACTCATCAGATGCTCATTGATATGGACAAATGTGAACAAACCAAATTGGTTTATGCCATATTTGAATTTTTATCTGCAGCAATAATCTGTTTATTAGTGAATAATTCAGGGTATTAAATACTAAAACCCCATCTTTGATGCTGCAAGTTACTGAGCCCCAGAGTTCTGGAGGCTGAGGGACTGTGCTGAGCCAGGCCTGGGACATGCTGCTCATCTTCCTCATCCTTCAGCTCATACAGATGTGGTAAGAGTGTGGACAGACCTGCACTCTGACCCAATGTGACCATCCTAGTTCTCTGAAAACAATATTTTTTCGAATATGACTTATATATATTCAACTTCTTGTTTCAAGTAAAAAGAGATTTGATGGCAGAAGAAAGGGTTTATGTCTTTGGGGCCCAATTTTCTGAATACTGCACAAAAATATACATGCAATTCTTGGCAATAATTGAGATTTTGTATGCAAATTGGGTCATTCTGTGTGTAATTGCCCTTTCAATGCATAATTGCCTGTGGGCAGATTTTGCAGAAGATATATCAACTGCATGTGCAGATAAGTCGCACATTTTTATTCACTTCAGGAAATGTGCACAAGCAGGAATTTAAAACCAGACACCCAAGAGGGCTGGGGACTTCTTAGCGGTCTGGAAACAAAGAATGTTCAGGCTGAAAGCAGCAGGCAGGATTTGGTGAAGATTATGAACCTGAGAAATGGAATAAATATTTGTGATAGATGTTGAGGACATCCCGTGGCACCACAGCCTTCCACCACCTCATGGCTGTGCTGGAAGGCCTGGCTCACATTAACCCTTCCTTCTTCTGTGCCAGGGACAAGGGAAAGGCAAATACTCCTTTATTAATTAGCATCTCTTAATCACTTTGCCAGGAGGATGACATTTGGACAAGAATCCCATCCCTCACACCCTGTGGAAACCTGTTTCTCCATGCACAGCAGAGAGCAGAGCCTGCTGGGAGTTAAACCCATGCTTAACTTTAAACATGTTTGTTTTCTGTTCCAATTAATACAAACGCTGATTACTTAAGAGCTTTGCTGAAATGGGTCCAAAGCACCAGAATGGCCTGAATGAAAGAGGCATTTTGATATCCTGTTCCAGAGTCTTCAAGGAATATCTACAGAATTTTTGTTAGCCATTTTCCCTTCTGCAATCTTTCTACCTAAGTTTTAAAGACACTTTTACTGAAGATTTACTGATAGAAACCTTCTACTGAGTGCATTTGATTGCTTCATATTTCAGAAACAATGTGGGAATGGAAAAATCTCTCTCTTTAGGCTCCATTATCTTAGACTCCTGTTGTCGGCATGGAGTTATAAAGAACCAACACTACCTTTAAACACCAAATAGCTTAACTGCTCAAAACATAAAATGAAGGCACTAAACATATCAGTTTTGTGTAAAAAACCCTGCACTTTTCCCCTTGTAATAAACAAATAGATATATAACAGCAGCCCAAATAAACCAGGTAAATGCTTCGGCTCCTCAGAGTGCTGGGCTGTAACTGCTGGACAAAAATCCATCACTGTGCAACTTCAGCCTCCATACAGGGAATGAGGGTTGCTGTCTATCCACAGCCTCCAGTGACAGAGTGGGTCCTTTCAAGGGTTAGCAGTGAGGAAATACTGTCCCTGGAATTAGGGTCCCCTCGATCAGGGTGTGTGTGAGCACTGCCTGCCCTCCCATTTTCTGTTGCAATCATGATCGTCCTGGTTGACGATTAAATTCTTCTGGGCAAACCCTGTCTGTTTGTGATAAATTTGATAAGATAAATGATTTTTCTAGACAAAGGAAATGCAAGATATCTCATCTATCTGGACTGAAGATGCCATTTGATATAATGCCACATGGGAAATTATCAGCTCAGCTGAAAGCGCCGAGAATTTATACAGGAGCTGTGAAGTGGGAACAGCGCTGGCTAAAGGGGAGCCCATGACAGGGAGCAGCAAAAGGGGAATTATCACTCTGAAGTGAGGTTACCAGCAAACATCCCCGAGGATCAGGGCTGGATCTGAACATATTTCATTTCTGCATTGACCTTGGAAGGGAATGATGAGAGTGACAATGACACTCGGAGCTCACACGATGGAAGGTGCATCCTCAATGCAAACCAGGATGGGGCTGCTAACGGAGGACTGACCTTGAAAACTGAAGAAATAGAAAAGGGATAAAATGCAATAATATATAGTGCATGGGCAAGTACTTATGGTGCAGTAGTGAGAATTCCAGCTGTTAGAAATGGCTGAGGAAGAGAAAAACCTGAATGTACTTGGGCATCACAGGTTAACCATTAAGTGGCAATTATATGGTTTCAAGGAAAAAAACCAATCAGATATACCCAATTCACTTTTTCAGTTAAGGCTACAGGTCTAGAGAAGCACTAATTCAATTTTACAAAGGTAGGCTTGACCTCATCAGAATAGTGCATACAGTTCTCTATCCCCAAAAGTGAGAGGGAAGAATTCAAACAGTAAATGGTGCCATAAGGGGATTTAGGACAATCAGAGGAATGCAGGAACTGTCCAGCTAAGAGAGGAAAAAACACTTAGTTTAGTTAGGTAAAGACTGGGAGTGGAACATATGGAGGGGCAAACACTCAGAGAAAATTGCTGCTGAAAAGAAATAACAGTGATGGGCATGAGGACAAATGACTAAAATAAGCCAGGAGTTAATTTAGCCTTGCAATCAGAGGAAAATCAATGTAGTAACAAGTGGGGGCAAACCCCTTTAACAGCAGTGAAATAAAGCATGAATGGTGTGTAACAAAGTGGTTAATGGGGCTGGAGGAGGACCTGGGTGTCAGGACCAGGGACATGTTCCTGTGTGGTGTTTTTAGGATGGACTGAACCATGTGGCTGCAATGTGCTGTGTAATGGCAGCCCAGGGGCATGAAAAGATTTCTGTCTATAGGGAAGTTTGAGGAATAGCAACTCATAAAGCAGACACCTTTAAAGGTGAGCCAGGGGATTCATGTCTGAAGAAAACTATTTGGGATTACCACTGTACACTTGGTTTTAAGCCTCTAAGCCATCCATTGAAAGAGGCAGAGATTGGATTGTGAGAATTCCCTACCCTGATTGAGGGCTCTGTGTAACCAACAGCCCTGATGGCAGCCCATGCTCAGCATCAGAGGAGAGGATACTTACAGAAAATACACTTTTTTGCCAAAGCTGGACTCTGGTCATGAATGATTCATGAACGGAAAACAAGGCTACATTCATCAGATAATTTATATGTAAACCACTAGTTCCAGCAGCCACAGAAAGGAGCCCAGATGCCCTCAGGTCAGAGCTGTAGTGAGCCCCTGGCAGAGGGAGGATGCTCTGCTGGTGCTGCCCGGGGCTGTGTCCCCATCAGGCTGGCACAGCCCTGGGTGCAGGGCAGGGGGTGGCTGTAGTGCTGGGCAGTGTGGCTGTCCTGGCTCTGCTCACCTGGGGCAGCCCCTGTGGGTGCTGAGCTCACTGCAGGAGCTCTGAGCTCAGCAGTGATGGCAGAGCTCACTGAAATCCAAACACCAAATTCCTTGTTCCCACCGTGGCTGGGCTGTGGAAGGGGAAGATGGGACTGCTGGCTGAGCTCACATCTTCTGCAGATTTCTGGGGCAGGAGGCTTTCTAGGTCTGTGGCAGAGATCAAGGGCACCCAAGCACACTGGCTGAGTAAAAGCAGAGTGTTTTCACAGAGGTTTGAGGCTGGGAATTTAAACCACAGCCAACACTAATTGCTGTGCTCATGTTAGTCTCACTGATGTCCATTCATTGCTAAAATGCAGTCCAGGGCCACCAGAAACTTCCCCCACCACTTCAATGAGTAATTAACTGCACCTAATTAAAGAGAGGGGATAAGAGACCTCACCTGTCTCTTGGTGTTTGCCATGGCCACACCTAAGGCAGCCCCAGTCTCATGGAGCTGTGTAATTCCTCCAAAAAATTAGTTCTCCCTCATTCTTACTGAAGTCTGTTTGATAAGTCCTGGCTCTTTCTATTCACTTTCCATGCAATGTAAGCATTTGCCCAGTGCCTGGTTGACTAGCAAACAAAAAATAACCTTCACTAGTGAAAAAATAGTAACCTTCACTAGTATTGATCTGCCAGTTTGGTTGCAGAAGAGTCCTGAACCTGCTGCAGGACTTAATAGACAGCAGAAATACATTTCACCTGCAGGTAAAGAGCTTGGAACCTATGAAATTTTAACTGCATGTATTCACCCACTCCACTCACCTTGTACCAACCAGCTCTACCAATCAACTTTTTAAAACCTTTCTTTATAGGGAATTACATGAGATGGATAGTTGGTCTGACTCAGTAGTGCTGCTGTTATTTTTTTTTAATTAGAAATAGGTTGCATTAATAGCAAATTTATACCAGCTTCCAGCTGGAGCTGCTCCAAGGCTGTGCATCTGCAGAGTGATAAGACCAGAAGGGAACACACATTCCTGGTGAGAGCCTGGCTTCCCTTCTGCATTGCTGGGCCCCCAGGAGGATTTTGCAGAAGAGGCAAAAAGTCTTGTACCATCACTGGGCGAGCCAGACAAATCTGTTGCCCATATCTACCTGTAGATATCAGTGTTGGATGTAGGAAATGAGCCAAGAGGCTTTCTGGGCATTCATAATGGAAATGTGATCTAACAGGAGTGTGGTCTAACACTCTGCTTTCTCCTGGCCTTGGACAAAAGCATGTGAGCACAGTGGAAGGCACAACTCCTGTCCTGTGTTGTGCCCAGGTTGTCCTGCTGGAATCACCAAAATCCAGATCACAGGTTCCCTGCTGAGACTCCAGCTTGTGCTTTGTGCCCTGCCCTGTCCTGGGCTGCTCCTCTGCCACAGCTCCTCATTTGCTGCAGAACATTGTTAATTTTCCATCCCTTTTGTCCTGATCTCTTGCCTGTGAATCTGGACACCTTCAAAAGGTCTCACCTCACTAGTTTCCCCACTTACCTGGTTCTCCTACTCTGGCTTTCTAAATTGACTCCCTTCACATCTGCCCTTCTCAGGCCTCTTATTAACATCAGCTTTCCCTTCATGGACTGCTTCCTTCCTCCCCTGGTACTTCCAGCTCCCTGCTCTATCTATCCCTCCTGCCTACCCATTTATTTTTAGCTCTTTTCTCACACCACTGCATTGATTTCAGCCGTCCCCAGCAATTTTTAAAAGACATCCTGTCTCCAACCTACCTTGCATGTGGCTTATACACTTAAACATAATTAGTTTTCTCCTCTGAATAGAGGCTAAATAGAGTTAGAAAGGAACCTTTTAGACACATCCCTCACATCTTCTTTTGGCTGTCCAGGTGTGGGCAGATGTGTTGACTTCCTTCTTAGCAAACATGTCAGGCTGTCTGCTATGGATAACTGCAGAGATCTGGTAATTCCCCGAAATTTTAGAAATAAATTATATTTGCTATCAAGAGTTTCTATGGCATTTGCTCTAAAAGCTATTTCATATCTGCCTATATCCACTATGGATTTTCAGTTTCCACATTCATATTTTAAGAGAGAAATGAAAAAAGCAAAAATGCCCTTTTAAATGCTAATCTACAGAGTTTCAATAACCAAATATTTCTTTTTTAAGATGGTAGAGGCAGTGACCATCTTCTAATTCACAGCATTATTTCCTCCCTGAAATTTTCACAGCACAGGAGATTGTTGCTGCCAACACATGCCAAGAAGTTTGTTAATTTTCATCCCTACCTTCTAAAGCTGTTATTGAGCTTGAAACCACTGCAGTGATAGCTTAGCTTGTTTGCAGTGTGAATATTACAAGTATTTTCCCCACAGTTCTGCATTGCCTTCTGGTCCTCACATCAGTGTTGGCTAAGCTGTCATTTACAGGAGTGATGCTGTCATTACAATATTTGATATTTTTCTGAGTGTAGCAGTCATTGAAAGCACATTATGTACTTCCTAAGGAAACTTGCTGTTTATTTCTTGCCATGAAGTTGGTGGCACTGCCAAGCAGCAGGTGTGGAGAAACTCACCTGCCAATTCAGCATGGCTGGAGCATCAGGCAGAAAAACTGCCACTGGTTCACCCTGGGTGGGACAGACCTGACAGAGGCACATCTTTGTTTGTGTTGTATTGCACCTCCAGACATCCCAGATGTTCTGCAATGGGCACTGCCAGGTGCTTTTTACAATCTAGACATTATTTGATGGCAATGTCTTGAGCCTAGAGACTGGGCTGTTGATTACTGTTTTTTTTTTTTTTTAAATTATAATTTATGCTGTTTTGATCTGTTCTCATGGTTTATAGAATCATTTAAGTCCTCTAAGAACACAGGGTCCAACTACTAACCCAGCAGTGCCAAGCCTGGTGCCACATTACACATCTTTTACCAATCACAGAATCTCAGAAATGTGTGTTCTTAGGGGTCAAACCACAGTGCTCACCTCACTTGTTCCATAGCCAAGTCCCCCAGTCTGCTGAGAAAGACACTGCAGATCTTCCCAGTTTAATAGACTATTTCTCTTTCCCATTTCTTTTTCTGATTGTTCCTTGCAGGGCTTTGCTGGCTCCAGGTTTTGCAGAGCAGTCACAAGGTTTCCTCTCTTCTTCCATTCCAGTAACACTGATGGACTTCAATTTTGGGAAAACTGCTGTTGAGTCTTCTATGTAGTGTTTAACTCTTGTTTTTCTAAATGCTGGAAGTTTACTTGCCAAAAGTAACAGTTTCATGTAGTTTCTGTCTGCTTGCTGCTTTCTGAAAGTGGTTTGTCCATTTAACTTTTGCTTTTGCTATTAAAAATCTTCCTTTGTTGATCCCTGAGAGGAGCTCCAGTTGCTGTAACCTGACCATAGAAACCTCGGCAAGTGAATTCCTCTCATTTCTTTGAGAAGCTGCTTTGCCTTCATGATCCATCTCCTTCCCCTTGTCTTGATTTGTGTGGCATTTTCCAGCATTGTTCTTTGTTATATGAAGAATTTCTTCTTCTGCTCTTGTGAGGATATTTTGGAGAAGCTGATGGTGCTGATACAACCCTCTCACTCTCCAGATGACCTCACCTACCCTGACTTTAGGTTCATTTACCTGTAAACTGGCAGTGGCTGGTACTGCTTGATAACATCCTGCAGCAAGATGTGTGACCTGTAAATCAAAGCCTTGTAGCAGCTGATTTATTCTTTAGTTCAAATTGAAATTGATCCTGTGCTTGTCTTACGGTTTTCACTGTCAGTTTGGTTAATGAATTAGGATTTTATTTGGCTCTGTAGTTTAGTCCCATACCTTTCCATGCAAATTATGATCCCCTCTCCCCTCACTCAGTCCACAGCAGTGGTGGCTCTGCAGCTGCAGCTGATAGTAAGGTAAATGTCACCAATTTTCACCGTTTGCATTTTCATAATCAAGTCTGCTATTTGATTGCTTTTCCTTGCAGTGTTTGATTTTTCCCAGCAGAAATCCCCCATTGTTTAGAGGAAGTCATGCCTGGGTTTTCATTAGAGTCTGGAGTCAGCTACAGACCTGACCCTGCCTCCCCTCCCCGTAGCTCTTTGTAGGTGTGTGATGGTGGATAAATTACACCCAGCTCACTGGAAACCTATCTATAAGCAATTTTTCTGACATGCAAATTGCTGAAAATTATTGGTTGTGTAGACACTGTACTAACACCAAATCATCCACATAACCTAAACATTTCAAACTCAGTGCAAACTGGTGCAGGGGCATTGCTGCTCCCAGCAGGACTTTGCTGCTGGAAGGGAGTGCAGCTCTGGAGAAGCAACAGATGATATTATATTTATTGTTTTATGGATCTTGGGGCTCATCATTTGTCCTATATATTTATCCAGTGCAACTTCCAGCCTGCATGCTGGGATCACAGGGATTCTGCCTCTCCCTGGATGCCTCTGTCTTGGGCTGCAATACAGGCTGTGACCAGAAATGTGGATTCTGTCACCCTCTGTTGAAGCTGGGTGGGGCAGTGCCCCTTATCTCTGTGGCACACATTATCTGCTAATGGGCCAGCTTTAAACCAGCTGGGACAATCATCTTTATCTTTCCCACAGCCCATCCTCCCTCCAGGAAGATATCATCTGCTGTTAATGGCCATTGAGTCCCAGGGCATGGCTGATAAAATTCCATCATCCCATGGGAGATGCTCCAGCCAGGGGAGGAGCCAAGCCTTTCCTACCCAGATAAAAACTGAGATTTGGAACACCAGAGCAGCCTTTGCCACTGGATTCCAGAGGAAAGCCAGACCTTTCCACATCATCCCTGCACCTTCAGAGGAAAACTGCACCTTCTCCAGGAGCATTGCTCCAGCTGAACCACATCTGCCACTGCAGGAGGATGCAGCCACCATTGAATGGGACTGTGCCAACACCCTGACTGACTGACGGGTGTCAGCTTGGATTCTGACCCTGGCAGTGTTTTGGGATTGTTTTTTGTAATACTGCATTTCTATTTTAATTTTCCTAGTAGAGAACTGTTATTCCTAATTCCCATATCTTTGCTTGAAAGCCCTTTAATTTCAAAATTATAATAATTTGGAGGGAGGGGGTTTACATTCTCCATTTCAAAGAGAAGCTTCTGCCTTTATTGGCAGACACCTGTCCTTCAAACTTGGACAACTTCTCACTTTATGTTCTCCTTGATGGTGTCTCTGGTGCTGGGGCAGCTCCCACCCCACAGCTGGGAGCTCTAGTTTGCTCTTCAGCTCTTGCAAGAGTCTCAAGAACTGAACACATGATATAAACCCATAAAATTCTCTAAAATCAAAGACATTAGTTCTGTGACTTCACAAATTCTTAGGAGGAGTAGCTGCCTAAAATAATTCAGTGGCACCCAGCCAGGAGCACATAGTACAAATCAAGTCTCATTACTTCAAATTAGAGGCATAGAATGAATTCCAGAATGGTTTGGGTTGGAAAGACCCTTATCTCATTCCACCCCCAGCCATGGGCAGGGACACTTTCCACTGTCCCAGAGTCCAGCCTGACCTTGGACACTTCCAGGGATCCAGGGTCAGCCACAGCTTCTCTGGGCACCCTGTGCCAGGGCCTCCCACCCTCATGGGGAATAATTTCTTCCCAGTATCTAATCTAAATCTCTCCTCTTTTTATTTAAAGCCGTTCACCCTTGCTCTTTCACTATCTAACTGTAGAAAAAGTCACTCTTCCTCTCTATGGTGTTCAGGTAAATTCTCAGTCATCTAAAGAAACTGTAAAGCAGAGGCAATGTGCTAAAAGAATTATAGAAAAAGGGTGAAAGCTGAAAGTTGTGTTGGAAACAATACAGAAACTTGCTGACTTCAGTTTTGTTCTAGGGACAAAGTTCCACACTGAACAATGACAATGTGGGATTTCCTGCATCCAGTGAACATCCACAGGGGAGAGCAGCATCCTTGTCAGCCTCCTCCTTCAGACCACTGACTGAAAGGCTAAGAGTGGAACAACTGCTGAACCTCAGTGCCAGGCTTTAAATTACAGCCTGGGGTGCAGCAGAAAGGCTTTGCCTGGCTGGACCTCTTCTGGTGGGAATTTCCTTTCCCAATGTTTTGGAAGTGCCCCCTTCCCCCAGCACTCACTGAATGTTAAATCCTGACATTCCAGTTGAAGCTGTGTGTGCAGCATTTGCTCTCCTCCCCCTTGGATCACATGCACAGCCTCTATTTATAGCAGGAGCGAATTTTTGTTCTTATGCATCATTCCAGCCAGCAGAAAGCAAAACAGAAGGAGAAGCTGATGTAGGAAAATGTTCCCTTGAATCAGATTTTTAACAGAGAAAGATGTAACAACCTCCTGCCCTTTGCAGTGCCCTCACACACCACTGTCTCCATCCAGAATCCTCCACTGGCCATGGCCAAGTTCCTTCTGGAGGCCACCACACCACAGTAATGAGCACATTCAAACTGAGCCAAGTGTATTTAGTTTTTAGAAGACTGGCATATGTCATCTTTATTGAATATAATTTAGTTTTAACATATTGCTCTGTGCTTGAGTTATTATCTTCACTGAGCTTGGAGAAATAAATTACATTGAAGCCTTTATTTTTGACCTGTGACATCAATACACGCCATGGACAGATTCCAAAATCTTATCAGCTTTGGCATGGCTATTAAATTACAGTGGTGAACAAACCTCTTTAGAAATGAAAAATGCTTTTGGAGCTTTGACCTTTTACATTTCAATTCGTAAAGAGCCCAGTGCAAATGGGAAATGCTGATCAAAATCCAGTTACTTTAATCTTCAGGGGTGTCCTTTCTGCAGAAGAAAAGAACAAAATGCATCTTCTTGCTTTGTAGCCCTTCAGATCTTGACACCAAACTTTGCCTGCAACTCTGAGATTTGGTGCTGGAAGCAGAGTATAACATGGCAGAGTCAGCTAGAATCACAGAATTTCCACAATTGCAAGATAAAGATATTAATTAAAATTGCACAAAGACACACAACATGGGCTGTGTTCATTGGTGTTCCAAGAGGATGTGTGAGGATCTGCAATATTTTCACCTCTGCTCCTCTTCCCTGAGAATGCAGCGAGGCTTTGTCTGTCTCAAAGATGAGGAATTGTACCCAAACTGGTATTTTATGTACTCCTAACTCAAGTATTTCAGTAATCTGAAGCCAGTACACCAAGATTTGGGTTGTTTTCTCACTTCTCCCGCTGTTTTCACAGAACCATTTTCCCTTTTTTTTTTTTTTTTTTTTTTTAACTCTTCTTGATTCCTTGAGCAGCACATGGTGATGCAGAGTCAGATGGGGAGTGACACTGGGGCCAAAGGACACAGATTAGGACCAATATTGCAGAGCTCTGTGTGTCCCTTGGCTGAGGGAGCTGTAGGGACAGGTCTATAGCAAAATGCACCAGCTTACAGAAATATTATTCACATTAGCCATGGTTTTTACCTTCCCTTGCTCTTTTCAGCCACATGAGGCACAAGGTTTGGCTGCCTGCACTTGTGGGGGAAGAATGAGGGGGTTCCCAAATCTGCACAGGCAGCCAGAGACACCACAGTGAGCACCTTTAGAGGGGTGAAAATTCATTCCTTTCTCATCAGTCCTCTGGCTATGCTTGCTTTCAGTATTATTTAATAGTGCTTTCTGTATTTCTTACAACTTTTGGAGAGAGACATTTTTTCTGCTGCTTATGAGAACAAAAACACAAGTTACACTGAAATGAATGATACAGCTGGACAAAGACCCAGTTGCTCCTTATTAAGTTTTAATTAAACTGTAGCACTACAGAGAGGCAGAGGAGTTTCTGGGTTGTTTGTGATGTTCCAAGTGAGTAATTCATTCTAGGATATCCATCAGCAATGCTCATTAAAATTCTACTTTAATCCCATATTAACTTTTGAGAGCCAGGAAAAACCTTGACATCCAAAAAGGGACAAACCAGTTCCCTCTGTTGAATCAGAAAACAGGTATGGCCCCAACAGCCTGGGGCACAGAAAATTCCCAAGAGCTGGGAATGCAGAGAAGATAATTGAGTTTACTGATGCACCAAATGGGATTTACATTTCTAAATGAGTAATTATGGTCAATAAATTCACCAAGGGCAAGTTGGATGTTTTTTTTTTTTTTGTTTTGGCATATTCTAGGGACCATGTTGGACCTAAATTATGGATAGCTAGTGGTTAACAAGTCTGCAAGGCTGGTCTGTTGGACAGAGAGCTAAAATAAAGCACTGTGCTGCAGGAAAAACCTAATGTATGTAAATTGAATGCCAATTGATTAAACATATTCATTGAGGTTTCACATCTAGGTCATAAGTAATGTATCTATTACATACTTGTTAAACCTCATTAAATAATTGCCTAGTGGTATTTAACATGCAATAAGTATCCCCTGAAATTCAGCTAAAATGTATTTCTGCATTTGCTTAGGAGCTCGCCCGAGTGAATTGATTGGAGATTTGGATAAAAGGGATCTGCTGTAGGGTGGTGTGAGATATCCCAGTAAATCTGCTAAAAGACACATAGTATCTGCACAATTATCCATGTAATTCCATGCAGAGGGAAGGATTAGTCACCACAAAGCTGAGCTCAGGGGTGGAGAGCTGGAGTCTGCAGGACAGAAGCAGAACAGGAGAGCGAGAGACCTTGGAAGAGTTTTCCAAGGTACATGGACTTGGAGCTGCAAATTTTACTTTTATTTTCATAGGTGAAAAATGTTTGCTACAAATCTAAATTTTTATCCCCAGGTACAGGGCTCACTTGTTGCTGGTGAATTATTAGCAACATCTTGCAGTTCCAGGCTCTGGAGGGAAACAGCTCCAGTCACCTCACCAACATAAATTAAAGGCTCGTGGGGTCTGTGGGAGGCAGCCACTTTATATCATCCATTGCTCATCGAAGGCATAAGCAAACTCAGGCACTGAGTTTAAATTATTTGCCTAGGCTGTCTCAGGAAAATCGATGGGGAACATCAGCCAGAAAATTCAGACATATCTACCTCTCACCCAGGGCTGCTCCAGGTAACTCCCACCAGTGCTTCAGCCTGGCTGGGCAGAGTGTAGGACAGACACTGCAGGACAGACAGACAGTGCAGGACAGCCTGCAACTTCCCATTCTCCTCAGCCCCACACACTCTGCAGCCAGAATTAATCATGAGCAGCAAGCTCAGAACAAAAACAAAGCAACCCCCCCCCCCAAACAAGCAAAATAAAAACACCTTTATCAGCTACAGCCTAATTTTTGATGGATCACTGAGATGCTGCTTGTGGCTCAAATGGCCAGCCTGTGCAGCTGATGGTGCTTCCTTTGCTGCTCAGGATGTTGGGCCAGGATTATTCTTCACAGGATCCTCCTGGAGAGCCCCTCTGAGCCCCAAGGCAAGGGGAAAATGCTCCTTTTCCTTCTCACTCCTCTGAGCTCTTTCCAGTCACCAGAGAGTCCTGGGAGCATCCAGCTGGAGAATATATCCCACTAGCACCTCTCCCATCCCACACTGAGCTGATCTTGTAATTAAACCACTTTAATCATCCCATGGAGCAATTCAGACTGCTTCCTGAGAGACCAGAGAGACAGAAGTGTGACAATGACTAAGAACCCTAAATATCTAAGTAGTTCGTATTTTTTTTTCTGTGATATTTTATAGACATGAGTTAGAAATGTTGCTGAAACCTGCTGATTTCCCTCCTCCAGCTTTATCTAATTTTCTTTTTAAGTTTGTAGGGGATTTCTAGCCAAAACTCTGGTAGGAGGATGAGAGCAAACACACGGGGGAGCACTTAGACTGTAACAGCAGAGTACTCCCTACACCCAGCTCCTTTACCTGAAATGGCCATTTCTGTGGAAATGCTTGCTCTTCAAAAACCCATTTTGTTCTCAAGAGTTCACTGTTTCCCAGAAACCAAAAGTACCACGTGGAATTTTCTAAATGCCAGGACCACAGGGTGACCCACTCTGTGTCTCTGTGCAAGAAAAGAGGAGCACTTTGAGAAAGTCCCAGTATTCTCAACAACAAAGAAATGCAGAATTTTGAAGCCTCTTTCCACTAAATGCCTCTTAAAATTTTTTTTTGCTCCTAGCTCTATAGCTGGAAATGTCTTTCAACAAGCCTTTGCATTTATATTGAGTTGCCTGTTTGCCTAATCTTCAATGTCCAGCTCAGCAAACTTCTCTGTTTGGAAAGGTATCTCCTAAAATACAGATTTGAGACTTAAAAGAGGGTATTTAGTATGTCCACCATATGAGCAAAGCACTTGGCCCCTATAATAAATTCCCTGCATTTGCAGAGTTTTTGTCATGTTTGCACAGTAAACATTTGTGAAATCGATTTAATGGTTTAATTTTTCCAGTGCTTGTGAAGATAGGTACTTCAAGAACATTGCTTAATACACAGCCAAAGCATAAACCCAGCCACTAAACAGTATTATATAATTAAATTTCTCTTTAATGGTGTTTATGCTTCTGTTTTGAAGCTGGAAATGTGATAGATGCACACACTTCATAACAGGTGTGTTGTAATGTTATTAGCAGGCAATGATGCTGATGCTTCCAGTTCCTTTAATTTGTGCATTATTAAAGAATCCTTGCCTCATTCTCACATAACAAATTCCAAAATTACCTTCACAGGGGTAAATACCACAATGCTGGAAGAACTATTGCCTCTTTGCAGCCATCAGCTCTCTGTAAGACACAGGTGCACCACTTCTCTATCCTCCCCAGCCTTGCCCACAACTCTGTGTTTAATAGGACCCAAGAGAGAGCAGAGATGAGGAAAAAGGGTTTTTATGCACGTACTCACAAATACAGTAAGGAAATAACATTCCTCTGGCTCTTTGCTGGAACAACAAAGGGTTCTGAGGCAGAGTGTGGTTGAAGGGAGAGGAAGGCGGATATTTTTATTACCTGGTAAAGTGAGGAGTTAATTGAAAGGAGTTACACATTTCACTTATTTATTTAATTGGTTTTATTTTAATATTAATGCATTTGATAACACTCCCAAAATGGGGTAAAGGTCTTAGAGTGAGCAACCTCAGGCACTAGGGACATGAAACTTTTAGCATATATAGGATTATGCAGGTGATGAGCTCTGGGGTCTGTGGAATCATGGAATATTTTGATGGAAAAAGGCCTCTGAGGTCATCAAATCCATCCACTAACTCAGCACTGCCACGTTCACCACTAAACCACGTCCCCAAGTGCCACCTCCACACTTCAGTTGAACACTTCCCTGGGAGTGCACAGGCAGGCTATTGTGCCTACACACCTCTGCATGCTCCTAAGGCTGTGTTTACAAATGTTTCCAAATGGAAAATAAAAATATCTGTCTTTCTTGCACTGATGCTTATTTACAGTCAGCAGAGTTACTGGAAAATTGTTATAATGATGATTTAAGAATGGATTTTACAGAAAAACAGAAAGATCTGGTGGCTCTTTCTTCATGAGGTTAGAGAAAAAGATATTTATGTTATTTTTGCTGTCGATGGGTTCAATATCCTTAACAAAACAAGGTTGATATCATGATTTGCATTGTTCAAATATGAAAACAGAGCCTAAGTGTGCTCCTTCTCTGGGATTTGTGCCATGCAGTGTCACAGTGTGCTGATGGAGTGGCAGGTAATTCACAGGTGTGAATTTCTCATTAGGAAATACCTGGAAAGCAAAGAGAAATGGTACTCACTTTAATCAAATAAATGAGCTAAAAATATGATGGTGATAAAATGCTGCTTAATCTGATCTCATGGACAAAACTGCTCTGTGCTGTAAAAAATAGCAATTATTTCTCTCCAGCCTATGACACTTCTTTGTGTTCCTGCAGCAGAGTGGAGAGAGCAGGAGCTTTCAAAACTTTGCATCTGTAAGGAGGTTTTATAGTCACACAACCATCTCCTGGCAGAGTGAGCAGCTGCACGGGCAGCAGCTCCCTTGTGAAGGGAAGGGAATAACAGAGACAGGGCAGGGCTGTGGGATGCTCCAGGATCAGTGAGCCAAAATAAGGATTTCGACAGCCAAAAGCATCAGTGAAATTGTCAATCATTTCAGGAGTCTCTCAAAGAGCTGGGTGGAGTGCATCCCAGGGATCAGCTCAGCTCCAGGAAGCAGAAGGTGAAGCGAAGTGAAAGGAAAAAGGAAACAATTTAAACTGCTCATGTGTGGAGTCATAAATTAACGATAGGGAGTCGGGAGAGCAACAAGGTGTCACTGCCAGCAAGACATCCCTTCAGTGAGCAATGGTGGCTGGAAAAGCAAACAAAATGTTCCTTTGCATTAAGAAAAAGCTCGAGGAAAGCACAGAATTATTCCTTATCTTTAATATGAAGTGACACCACACCATGGATCCTCGGCTCAGCTTCACTCTCCAGTCTTATGGGAGGAAAGAGCAGAAATAAAACAGGTCTGGGGAAGGCAGTGAAAATGATTAAGTGTATAGAAAGCTGAAGTGTGTGGAAAGATTAAAATATTAGAACTATATATCTTTGGCATTAGAGGAATAAGGGGCAATGACAGAGAGAAATAAAAAAAATAGCAAAGTGATGATAGAGATATAAAAAATAGCAGAAGATTTAAAGAAGGTAAGTCAAGAACTCCTATTCCTTGAGCAGAAGTGTATAAAATGAAATTAAAAATCAATAGTTTAGATCTTCTTTACACACTTTGATGCTCAAGAGAAGACTGACATCTGTATAAATGGTGTCCAAGTGTACATTGGAACAGTAACCTGCAACAGGTAAGAACCCTCACAGTCCTGAGCTCAGCCTAGCCATAAGTTCTTGAAGTCTACTCCTTGGCATTTATTATAAAGTGTACTTCACTGGGCCAGCAGTGCTCTGGGCTGGGTGTTTCCAGGGAATTGTTACACTTCTCTAATGGTTAATCACTTGGCCTTTGGCCTCCTTCCTCATAACTGTGCTCGACACATCCTATAGTTACTACTTGGAGAATTTTTTTACTGAATTGTGCAATCAGCTATTGCTTTTTAACATGGCATCAATGCCTCCCCACCAGCCCCCAAACAAGTTCCCCTTTTCAATCACATTGCCAAAAATTTTCCACAAAGCAATGAACTGCCAAATTTGTGCTTTGATGAATAAGGTGTAAAATTTTCCAGTGTACAAAATCCTTGCTGATTTTCAGTGCCTCTCCCACTCCTCCACTGCCGAGCCCTTTGATTTCAGGCTGTGATAATATATGTAGTCACATCTACCAGTGCTGGCAGAAAGCAGCCAGAGCACCTCATCCTTTTTGCTACATCTCCTCAAAACAAATTAAGACTCCACCAGACAAGCTGTTGGCTGGTGTGAACATCTGCCTGGCACTTTGTGGGCTGCTTGCAGAACACTCCCAAGCCCTGAACCATGTCTCATACGGGTGGGTGGCTCAGCCCTTTCCACCCAGTGCACGTTTGGTGCAGTCATGAACCATTCCAGCACATTTTAAAGTGTGAAACTTTAAAGCAGAAACCAGGTTTGCTGCTGTTGTGGCACTGGAAGAAGATGAGGAGAATGTTGCCATGCCATTCAGGAGGGTTTGGGTTTGGGGAGGAGCTCTCAGCCACTTACTACTCCTTATTCCATGGTCTTCCCATCAGGAGAAGCAAGGCTGAGGTTCTGCAGTGGTTCCTGGAGGCAAAAAAAATAGTGAAACAGTGAAAAATAATTTTAAACCAACTTGGTTGTCATCCCCAGTCCCTAGTGCAGGGCATGCTGATTTATGACAACCTCCCAAAGCTGCCCCCAGACTGTTTGACAGCCCAGACAGACAGAGATTCTTAATAGCATGAAGTGCAGACCCGTCCCCTTCCACCTCCAACATCTCCCGTGCACCAGGACCACAGCTCCACATAAATCTGCCATGCCTGTGCCAGGGGAATTGTCTCCCGGCCTCCTGCAGCTTGTAAGGGCTGCTCCAGGAGATAGAATTAGTACCTTGATGCTTGGTATTGATCTCTGTTTGATTTATATTCCCTTGATCTGATTTTCTCCTCGGCGTCATGAGTATAAATCAAAAGTAATGCCCACAAGAGTCAGAAGTTATGCTGGCTTTAAACTCGTGTAAGTTAAATTGAGGTTCCTTAACTCCAGGCTTTTCTGATGAAAAGGGAGGGCAGAGTAGAAAGATCAGCTGCCTGACTCATGGGAATACAAAATAGCCAGTTGGTGTAGGATGCAGTCTTCAGCCATTCCTTTATTTTATTTCCTGAACTTGAATTCCTGAAGTCTCTCTCCTACACTTAGTTTGGAAGTACCCTTGTCTGCAATAGCCAGCAATCCTCCCTTTTGGACCTCCACATGGGAGCTGAATTAAAATTTCCTCGTGGGATGTGAGGAGGGATCTTAGGAGGGACAAGAAATGCAGTGTGATTTCCAACACGTGTCCATTTCGTGTTGAGTCACTTGGATAAAAACCCACAAAGACATCTAAACTCTGTCATCAGTTTTCATTTCCACGGCAGTCTTCAATGGCCATTCATGGCCATATTCAAGGGACTGACACGGCCTGGAGATTCTCTTCACAACATTTGGTGCATCTTTCTCTTCAGCTGTCCTAAAACATCCATTAATTTATCCTGAAACTCTCTCTTATGTGCTGAAGAGCTGCTGAGTAATGGAAAAAGGAGGAAGAGTGGTCTGCATGCACTATAACTCTTCATTGTGGCAGATGCAGAGTTGAGAGAGGTCTGGGGGGACCAGTCTGCCTCCTCCACACAGAGTGAAAGTCCACTCCAGGTAATAGAAGTGGTGTGAAAAATTTAAAAAGGAGAAAGCTTCCAGGGGGTCCCCTGGCAGCAGCCTGGAGGTTCTGATGTGACTGATGGAAAAGTAAATGTATCTGAGCAAAGGCCAGGGACCATAAAAGGCTTTGGAGAGAAAATGGACCCTCTTAATTAAGCTCTGTGTGATTTTGCATAGCTGGGAGGCAGAAGTGCAGGACTGTCAGGAGGAGCCACACAACCTGACACAACCTGCTCCTCTTCATTTCTCCTTTGTGCCCAGGCATTCTTCAGCACCTTCCTCCCAGCACTCTCTGACAAGGCACGGATAAAATTTTAGTAGAAGCACTGAAAGAATTTTTTAAAAATTGTATTTGTTTTTAAACCCAACAGTTAAAAAGCAGGTACCTGTGGGTGTAGAGCCAATTATTCATATAGTGTCAGTATTGCCATAGCTTGCTTAAATTTAATTTAAATATAAATGGTCTACATTTACAACACTTGCTTGGGGAATAATCCCAGCCTCTTTCAGTCCTTTGCCTTTAAATTATTGACTGTCATGCTTCGCCCTCAAGTGAAGGAATAAAGCTGTTAAAGGAATGCATTTGCATGCCAATGGTCTGAGACCACATCAAACCCAGCTCAACAGATTATTTTGAGGTTTTGTCTGATTTTATACGTTACACCATGCCTTGAGAGAGCTCTGCTGTTGGCCTTTAACACAGCCTGAGGGAAGGCTCTCCACACTCAAAGACCACCTCGGGGCAGGAGGCAGCAAACCAGGGAGCACCTGCACAAGATTTTAGCAATAAAATGCAGCAAATATCAACTCATAGCCTTGGGGAGAGAGAAGGGAATCAATGCAGGCGAAGCAATGCCTTTTCAATTTGTTGTCAACACAGTCAGCTCTTTCTCGCGTTCCTTGTCTTCTGTTAATGACAAAGGGAAAGGGAGCTGATGAGGGGTTGGGGTTTTTGGTTGAAGCCTTGCTGCAGCCCGTGTGAGCAAACACTGTGAGAGGAGCGTCAGCAATGGGCGCTTTCATTCCAGCACCGCCTCGTTTTTAGGGTAAATAATAAACACGTCTGCTGAAATTCCAAAGAGCTTCTGGGATTAGT
Source organism: Muscicapa striata striata (assembly GCA_030060385.1). Classification (NCBI taxonomy): domain Eukaryota; kingdom Metazoa; phylum Chordata; class Aves; order Passeriformes; family Muscicapidae; genus Muscicapa; species Muscicapa striata. The sequence goes on from JAREIS010000177.1 coordinate 1,399,841, forward strand.
TGTAGTCTCTGCTGGGAAACCAATTACTCTCAAACTCCAAAGCTCTTTCAGATTGCGACACTTGCTAAATTGGGTTCAGGGAGCGCTGGGCGAAAAGGTGCGTGCTTTTGTTATTGCATATCGGAGCGTTCCTGTGCGTGCTCAAACAAAGAGGGGAGGATGGAAAAAACCACTTCCCTCCAAACACCAGCCTCCACCTCCGAGTGACATCAGACAGAGCAGAAAGAGATACAGGCACTGGAGGAGATTTGAGATGAGTTTCTCCCGTCGCTGCAGGATGGAAACACGAAGGGCTGCCTTTGATAAATGTATGCCCAAGGTCACTCATGCGACTGTAGCGTCAATAGCAATCAGATTAGTGCGATGTATTATTCAGTGTTTATGATGGTGAATTTGTATAGCGCCCCTGAGGCAGCTTTGATCCCCTTGAAATGTTTCCTGAATGCCGTTTGGGAATGCCACAGAGCCCAGGCAGCCGTGTGCCACCTCCAGCTCACGCTCCTCCGCCAGCAGCGCATAATCACCCAGCTCTGCTGCTCCTGCCACACTCCCATCTCACTGGGCTGCAATTGCTTACCAGCCCGACTCTTTTTTGCCCTAGCTGTTAGGGAAGTAAGGGAAATAACAAAAAGTAACGTATTTAATTGAAGGTCCCAAGTGCTTTCCAACTACTGGTGCATTAGGTTTTGCTATAAATTGGTGATAGCTTTATCCATATGCAGTACCTGTGGGATGCAGCACCACAGCAGATAATAGAGCATAATTTATACTTTATCAATCTTGCTCTACAGTTTTGAAATCATTTCCAGCTGCCTTCATATTCTGAAAAGATTTTTCTAAACAATGCTGCAAATAATTTTTAGGTTTTTTGCTTGATCCTGTTTTTCTCAGTTCTTTGCAGAAGGATTGAGGAACTGAAGAGAATTTACTCACATATAGGACACCTCTTTGAAAATGAACTTCAAAATTTTCACAAAAATGCCTTGTTTGTGAGCAAATAGTTAAGGAGTGGGTTTGTTCTGTTTAGTTTTACTGCACTCAGTCCACCACAGGACTGTGAGAAATGACAATCACTTTTAAAATTTTAAAGGTTTATTAAACCTTAACAAAATACAACAAAGGACTGAATGAGGAAATATTACAGCATTGAGAACATAGGACTAAACTGCCATGTGGTCATCTAAAAAATGTATGCTCTGCTTTTAATACCCTTGGCCCCTTTTAAAATCTTGTCAGTTAATTCTCTTTTATTGGTGGAGGATTCTTTTTTGCAACTTGATTAGAGATCAGGTGCTCCCATGCCATGCCTCCTATAACAAGCCTGCCCTCCTCCCAAAATGCCCCATGCAATGGGCACAGGTCAGTCACACAGGTGGGTGATAGGGACTATGGGGACAACAGAGGATATCTAAATAACAGTTACAATAACACAACTACACACCACTAAAACTTCATTTAACACACACATAATATTAATTTCTTAATTGTGAAAGCCAACCATTGTATTTCCTATCTGTGACAGCACTGAACCAAATCTGGTGGTGTGGATCATCAGGTGGGTTTGGCAGAGGATGGGCTGCACTCCTGTGTTCTTTCTCTGCAGGAGAAACCCAGCATTGCCCTTCAGCCAAAAGTGCTGCTGCTCCCAGACAGACCAGGCAGGACAGGGTGCTAAGAGGGATGGGAAACCTTGAAAAGGCCTCACAGGAAGCGGACATTCCCTCTGGAAGAGATTTGGAATTATATGGTCTTTATGGTCTTTCCAACCCAAAGCATTTTGTGATTCATTCAGGTAAATGATGCACAGTACATGAGGGGAGCTGGACAAATCCCAGAGGAGAGGAGGATATGGGAGGGAGAGCAGCTGCTGTTTCTTACTGAAAGGAGCTTGCTGGGTTAGTTGTTTCATTAAATTTGGATGTCAAACCTTATTTTGTCATTTTGAACTCCAGTATATAATTTCATACAGTGACTCACAAAGCCTTATTTGAAAACTAAGCTTGGTCTAATTCCTTGGAGTCATTCCACATGGATTGAACATTCCCAGGAAGCTGCTAGCTGTGCCACATCAGTGTGCAAGGCCTGGTTAGGGGAAGCTGTGCTAGGGCTACCTCAGGGACTTCTATTATGTTGTCTTGCTCAAATTCACAGTTACTGACCTGGAAAAGCAGATAGAAAGCACAGTAATTAAACTCCCAGGTGATGCCTAAATTCAAGGCATAGCAAACAACAATGGGAAAACCATTCTGGGGAAAACACTGAAAGACCAAGAGAGAAAAGAAATGAGGCAAGGAGCAATGAGATTAAACCAATGGATATATGGGTTGGTAGGTGGGATTGATTTGTTTTGGTAGGTGGGATACAGGGGGAGGCAATATGGAAAACCCAAAATATCTGATATTTCAGAGTATAATTCTGGCAATGTAGCACAGCTGCAAATAGGTCCACCAGACAGTTAGGTCTGAAAGAGCTGAGGCTTGGAAGGGAGAAAAGATGTGAGTATTTTCCATAAAAGAGCAGCTGGGCATATATAGAAAATTGTATTCTTTTATGACCACTTCAACACTAGGAAGAAACCAACAAATGAAAAGCAATTAAGAAGGAGTGACAGAGAGTTATCTGATAAATAAAAGCTGTATTATGGCAGTGTTGCTGAGCTAAAATTTGAAGGGAGGAGGGAGAATTATGGTGAGCAACAAGTATTTAAGATGTAGATAGAAGCATTAACATGTAGATGGAGAAAGAAGCAGGGATTTCTGGTGGCAGCCAGAAAGTGCCCACTGGGGAGGAGAGGAAATTATTGGCTGAACATCAGCATCAGTTCCCTATTATCCGAGCAATTAGTCCTGTGGAATGAGCTCTGGAGAAAAGCACTGACTGATTTTAAACTGGTACAGCCTGAGAACTGGAAAACAAATCAACAGCCTTCCACTGGCACAGGGATTCAAAACATCCAAGTTTTGTTTGCAGCTCTTGACAGTTAAATCATCCTAACACTCAATACTGTGACTGTTTGAAGGACTTTGCTCTTTACCACTTTTATTTTAACACATAGGAGGACAGCAGTTAAAAAGGAAAAACCTCCCAGAGTGGATGAAGGACCTTTCCTATTAATTCTCAGTAAAAAAAATGTGAGCAGAAGACTAAACCAACTTTCATCAAACTTTCTGATGCTCTGAGCTGGTGGGAATATTTTTGCAGCTCCCTGGTGTCCTGCTGCCACGTTGTGCAGCCCAGGCACCCCTGGGATTATTTGTGGAAGGCTGTAGGGCAGAGCAAGACATATTTCAGCTGACTCTTGCCAGTCTTTGGTTAAAATGACATAAAAGTGGTGCCTACTTGCTATGCAGAGTGAAACCACGGTGTAAGATATTCCTTTGTGAAAAGGGAGAAGGGTTTCTCCAGCTCTCCTTTTTGTTCCCTCCCAAGAATTATGAAAAACTGAGCACTTAAATCAAGCCCTATGTCTAGTTTCAGCAGGAGGAGATGTTAGGTGCTGAAAATGGGGACTTCAAACGGTGATGTATTTGTGTGGAAAGAGTCAGCTGTGAATGCAACACCCATTTCCATAGCTGCAGGAGAGAAAAGGCTGGTTAGATACAGGAACAGCTTTTCCTCCAGCCTGAGACAGAACAGAGACAGATAATAAGGTCCTGAAGCTCATGCAAATTTGCTTCATTTTTAACTTATGCTACTTTGAAGCTAGCCCAGCTCTGAGCAGTGGGTTGGATAGGGTGACCTCTAAAGTCTCTTCCAACCTGAATTATTCTGGATTTGTCATTGTAATTCTGCACTTTCATCTCACAAAGACGTGTATGGCTGCCCAAGGAGGATCAGGACTGCTCCCAGAGCGTGTCCTGCTGACCACCTCATGCTGGGGGAAAGGACATATCTGCTCCTGAGGCTTCCAGACATTTTTAGGAAACTCATTATGTTCTAGATAAATTCACAGCATTTAGCATTCATCTGCCAGTGCAATCTGTTGAGTTTGGATCAGGAAGAGAATTTGACCGAAATGAAACTTCGAGTTTGATGAGAACATTCAGAGATGAGTGCTAAGATCAAGGCTCATACTTCCCAGCACGAATCCTGCCCTGAAGGCTGGACCAGGATGCTGAGCCACAGACTGGTGCCTCAACCCACCCACGAGGCAGATTCCCCATGGAGCTGCCTTGCAGAGGGCAGGGTGTGTCCTGGCCATGCCCTCCAGCCCATTTGTGTGCCACCCACTGTCCCCATGCAGTGCTGCTCCCTCGCCCAGGACTGGTGCTGGACCAAGTGTCAGCAGCAGCAACAGCAAGAAATGCTCCTGCAGTCACTTTATTGCTCACACAACCATGGTACTGCACTGCAGGATAAAAAGGTTCTTTCATATCCAGTGCAGGAGCCAACCTCAATCCCCATTGTACCTTCTCACTCACTTTATTAAGTTTACTTCATTTCTGCTTTGCCTCTGTACCTCTGTGCCCTCTGCTGTGTGTACCAAATCTTATTGACATTTTAATATTAAATTATTATGACAAGAAGATATTCCACTTGCTAAGTAATTTGTTTTATTCGGAGGAAAATTGGAAGCTGCAGAAAAACCATTATGAAAGATTAAGACAATGGAGTGATACTGACTGATACAATATAAATTATTATTTTGTCGGCAGCGTACCCAAAACCTCTACAAAAATTTTAAGCAATAAAGCCAACAAGTTAGAAAATTAAATTTGGGGGATGAAAAGAATATTATGCACACAGAAAAAAAAAAAAAAATCAGACTGACATTACAGAAAAATGCATCCTAGAGAAATCTGCAGGAACCAGAAGAGAATCAATAGATGAACCCCTGGCCACAGCTGGGCTCATCCAGGGTGGGGTTGTTGGAATTTTCATTGACTTTGGGACACAATGAATTCTCACAAAAACTGATAATTAAGGATAAGGAATATCCTTAAGTGATTGTTGAAAGGTGTATCCTTATTCTGTCATCTCCCCTTCTCCTTTTGAAGGCCTGAGCATCAGCCCTGATGGATGAACATGCAGTTCCTGTCCCTCATTTCTCTCTGCCTTCTGTCTCCAAAAGCTCTTGAGATGCTCCAAGAGCCAAAATAAGCTTCTGCCTCCTGCACTGGGACAATCAAACCTCAATACTGGAAGGGAGGTGACTTCCAGAGTGACATGTCATGGTTCACAGGCAGCCTGGGGAGTGCAGCACATGTCCTTGCTGTTCCTGTGCTCCCTTCTCAGCAAGGGAAGCAGCTGGTAGGGATCATGCTCTGGCACCAAGCAAAGCTCCTGACTTTTGGAAATGCATTCCTGCTTCTAGGGTAGACCCAAGCTCACAGGAAATCTGGGAAATCAGGAGCCAGGGAACATGGCTGTTAAAGAGATAATTTTACGTGCAACTTGTGGTCCTGCAGTTGGGGTTTCAGTTAAGATGTGCCACCTTTTGGGTAAAGAACAATCCACCAAAATATTGCTCCCAACTGGCAATTAACCTCAAAAGCAATAGAACCATAATTTGAACAAATGTAACTTGTTCTTTGTCATCATATTTGTGACAAGAGTGACAACATTAAGAGTGAGGTTGCTGTTTGCTTTTTGGACACTCCTGATTTGACAGCACTGTGTGTGTTCCCTTTGTTCGAGCAACCTTGATAACACACGAGGGGAGCAGAGGTTTTTGGCTGTGTGAGAAGCCTGTGCATTGCAGATACACCCAGGAATGAAATGCCAGGACTCTTCCACCTCTCAGAGGTCTGGGATGGGTAAAACTGGCAAATGCCTCTGACCTCATACAGCAGCCAAGGATACACATCCTCCTGCTCTTGTCTGAGGAAGCCTAAAGGCTGTTGGTTTTCAGGGGAGCCAGTGGAGCAGGCTGGGAGAGACAAACATCAATCACTGGATTCAGTCAGGCTGTGCTGGGAATCAGAAGAAGCTGCAAAGCTCTGTGCCCGTGTGGGCATCACTGTCCCACACCTCCAGAGAAACCTGAGGATTACCTGTACATACCTGCTCAAATAAGAGCCTATAGAAATCCTTCCCAGAGGGCACAAGTTAAGGCACATACATTTTTGTGAAGCTAATAGATCATGGGGACCACAATGCCCACGTGGCTGCAGTCTGTTCAAGGCAGGTGAGCTGATCCCAGAGCCATGACCTGACTCCTGGCTCTGCTGGGATTTATTTTTTCAGATGATTGCAGCAGCTATGTGACTACAGGTCAGTGTATAAGCAGCTTTATCCTCTACTAGCTGGATTTGTCCATAAACTCACTCCAGATTAGAAATGAGCCCTTGCTACTCACACTCACTCTCTGGAGGTTTGTTTATTCAAAACAAATGGAAACATCCTGCTGCAAATCTAAGGAGGATGGGGCTCTGCAGAATTTTTGGGTGTCTGGAGTGTTTTATTCAGGGTTCACTTTCTAGCAAGAGAAAAGTAACCACTGTTAGGGAAGTAATCAATTCTTTAGGTAGGAAAGAGGAGCTGCTGCCCAGCTGGAATTGTGGCCAGTGTCTTGCCCTTTCTTGTGAGAGTGGGGAGGTCCTGGCACAGGGTGCCCAGAGAAGCTGTTGATCCACTTCTGGATCCATCCCTGGCAGTGTCCAAGCCAGGTTGGACAGGGCTTGGAGCAACCTAGGATGGTGGAAGGTGTCCCTGCCCATGGCAGGGAGTGGAACTGGGTGAGCTTTAAGGTCCCTTCCAACCCAAGCCATCCTGGGATTTTATGATTCTTTATGATTCTCTTCAGAGCTTATGGTGCAAGATTTTACCTTGCATTAAGTGAAGTCAGCAAAGGGAGGTTGTGGACAGGGCACTCTCAGTTCCCAGAATGAGCCCTGTGCCTGAGAGCAGCACTTGCTGTTACCTCCCCCTAGGCAAGAAAAACCACCCAACATCTGGAGCTGGCTCCTTCCACCTCTGCTTCTCCAGAGCACCAGGGGTTGCACCAGGGGTGATGTGACATTTTCACACTGAGTCAATTTAGCATTTTGTCCTTCTTTCTTCTGGGCAGCCTGGAGGGGTCACATTCTCCCTTCCTTCACTGTTTAAGGCAGGAGGAGAAAAGTCAAAGTCATGATTTGTTAGGAAATATAAATTCCAGCAGCTGTTAAAACAGGGGAGGAATTTAGTTCATGGGCCTGTTGTATGTAACATCAGACTCTGAGCATGTCAGGTGTTTGAGTGACATTTGGAAAAAAAAGATTCATTAACCAAGTGGAAAGCTGATGCATTTCTTGAAGATCTTTGCAAAACTCCTATTATAAGGACAGGATTCTCATGTACTAGACATGGAGTCCCTAGACACTTAACAGATGGAATTAGATCACAGTCTCTTTTTAATCTTCCAATGATGACCTCAATTGCAAAGGTACTGCTTCTCATCTTGTCCTGGCACTGCTCTGGCTCCTCCTAGCATTTCACACTTGATGCTCAGTGGTACTGAGTATAAGCTGAAGAGAAAATAGACAATTAAAAGTGTTAGCTCATTTTTTAAGACTCACAGGAACACTATCATTGCTGGTAGGAGACAGTGAGGGAATTCAGGGATCACTGTGTCCATAAAGTATTGTTATCATATTGAAGTCTAAATTTTGTAGTTCTATGCTGATCAAGTTTTGAAGATAAAAGATTGGCCTGGAGAAATTACATTATAGAACAGGCATTAAATATTAATCTTTGGGTACCAGAGATATTTCGGATTAAAATTTATGATCTAGAAACATCTCCCTGTTCCCTCCACATAAAAACACCAATTGTCTTGGTAAATGCAACTATTTTTGAGGAGAGAAAACAATCCAGGTTGAGAGCCAAGCCAAACCTCTCCAATGCAAAGCCCTGGATTTTTATTGAAGTAGCAGTGACTGTGGCCATGACATGTCCACGGGAGGGCAGCAAGGAAACGCCGTCAGCTCCTGTCTGCATTTTCCACAGGGATCCCTCCAGAGCCCCCAGAGTCAAGGCTGGGACTGTCCCTGGGTGGGGACAGCAGGCTGGGGAGCAGGGACACACTCAGAGGAGCTCCTTCTGCTCCTCATCTGCTGTGAGATGTGTAAAGACACAAAACCTGTGCAGTAGGTGATTTCTTGGCTGAGTTTGCAAAGTGGAGCAGAATAATCATCTGGGGTGAAATTGTAACTAAAGGTGTGCTGGTGTTCTCAGTGAATGAGAGTAAAGGAAAAAAAACATCACTTTGGGCTGGAAGGTTAATTTAAATGCCAAGTTTCCCTTCATATTTTGAAATAAAATTGGAATTAATTTGGAGATTAAATGTCACTTTGAGTGCATGTTAAAAAAAGAGCCAAACTCGCCACAGCTAATGTCTAACTGAACCAGTGTTTTCAGATTGGTTTGCCCTGCTTTTGGTTTATTTCTATTGTGGCCATTTTTCCCAAGTAAAACCTGAGTTCATGGAATGTTTCAGGGCATTTAAACTTTCCATGAATTAGGAGCATGAGAGCACCTGGAGCATCATCCCAAACCCAGCCCTGCTGGTTTCTGTCTCGAAGCCTTGCCTGGGTCAGTACCTGGGTCAGTACCTGGGTCAGGACCTGGGTCAGGACCTGGGTCATCCCTGCCCATGGCACGACTGTCCCTTGTCCCCTCCAATGGCAGAGACCCCTTGTGGAGAGCTAATTCCATTCCTGGGAGGGCAGTGCTGCAGCCACAGCCCTGCTGACTGACCAGTCTCCTGCAGAAAGTGTCAAACAGACCCTTCCAGTCAGCAGCGTGTGCAGAGCTGAAACAGGAGGAGAGTTTCCAGAAGTGACGTGCTCAGCAATTAGGCATGAGGGCTCAGCAAAGAGAGATGCTCCAGTGGAACTGAAACCATGGCCTATATTAATTTTTTTTTTTCATTTTATATCGATCTCAAAAGCTTCCACCCAGAAAAAAAAAAAAAAAAGAAAAGGAAAAAAAAAAAAAAACAGAAAGACTGCAGACTGAACAATATACTGAGCCTTATCTTAATTGAACATTAGGAGATGTTCCTGTGGCCAGCTCGAGCTTCTGCTGGTTCAGCAATCAGGATGGTATCTCCCAATTACTGCCATTAGCACTGTACTTAAGGGAAACGTTTTATCCTTTCCCAGGAAGGCTGAGCACCTGGAGGTGTCAGCGTGGATGAGTGAGGCTGCAGACCTGCAATTTGTTCTGTCTGTTGTAAGTGCCCTTATACCTGCTTTTAACCTCTCATAAATGCAGTGTAGCTCACTTTTTTTTCGTTTTGCTTTTTTTTTTTTTTTTTTTTTTTTTTTTTAAAATCTGTTGAATAAAGTGTCTGAAATAGCTTAAGAGAAAAACACAGGATTAGGGTTTCTTTATTAAGGAGGTGCTGAGGCCCTGGCACAGGGTGCCCAGAGCAGCTGTGGCTGCCCCTGGATCCCTGGAAGTGTCCAAGGCCAGGCTGGACAGGGCTGGGAGCAATCTGGGACAGTGGAAGGTGTCCCTGCCCATGGCAGGGGTATGGAACTGGATGAGCTTTAAAGTCCCTTCCAACCCAAACCATTCTGGGATCCTGTGGTTCTGGTGCAGGCACACTCTTAAGCTCCTATGGAGAAGAGAGCAGCTGTAAATTCACAGCCACTGGAGCTGCCGTGGTGGCTGCACTACTGAGAACCAGCAGGCTCAAAAGTGATTTTCTGTGGGCAATTTCTGGCTATTTGCACACAGGAGTGTTGCTGGCTTATTGATTTACCCATTTCTTCCAGCCAGCTTCATTCCAACACTAGAAACCCAGTTTGTCACAATACAATTTTCCCTTCAGAAATGATTTGTGACAAGAACACTACAAAGCTATGTATTTACTGCAGTGTTATAAAATTATAGAATGGTTTGGGTTTGAAGGGACCTTAAAGCTCCTCTGGTTCCAACCTCTTGCCATGGGCAGGGACACCTCACCCTAAACCAGCTGGCCCAGTGCCCCATCCACCCAGGCCTTGAACACTGCCTGGGAAACATCTATCTAAAATATGCATTTTTTCACCATCCAGAGCTTAGGGAGATGATTTTTCATTCATCCACTCCTTTCCCTTCTGGGTGGATGTGCTGTGATACTGGAGATGTCTTACATTATGCACAGACTTGAGGAAAGCAACACGTATATTTTCCTGGTAACTTCACTCTTTTTTTCTGGATTTTTGGGGATATTCCAGTATATAGTAACTCTCCCCAGATCTGTTTTCAGAATGTAGGCTGCTCCAGATGAAGTTTGGAGTCTCTGCTGCCAGGTTATGCTATGCAGAGCCACAGAGATTTTGTTTATCATGCAGTTTCTTTACCAAAACACCCAAGATCGTGTTTTTCTCACTTCTTTTCCAAAGACATCACAAAGTGATAGATGATTGTCATTTTGCATAGCTGATTGCTATCCCAGAGCCTCAAGAGATTGCCTGAGATTTTTGAGAGCTCTGCCAGGCTTCACTGCCTGGGCCAGCAGTGACACATTTCAGAGCAAAGTTGAACATGACACAGGAGAAAGTGCTCTTAAAGTCCTTCCAGGAAGGACATGAGGATGTAGAAAGCAAAAAATTAATTTTTTTTTTTTAAAATCTGGGTTTCCCCAACACCCAGGAATGGGCAGTGCAGGCTTTGGCTGGGAGAAGAAATCACAGAGGAGGGAGCTCTTTCCTCTGTCAAATGTTCTACAGACAGTTGCCAGCTTGGTGCTAATTATATGGTGTTAGCCTATCACCAGGGCCAGGAGTTATCCAAGGAGACTTTTATCCTGTTGTTCAGCTTTAATTGACTGTGCCTAACTGAAATTTGCCTTTGGAAGTCTCTCCATACTTCCAGTATCTTGGAAACAGAACTTTTTCAAGGAAGGAGCCTAATAATATATCTTCCTTTTCCCAGCCAGAACTTAGCTTAACAGACAAAGATTATTAAAATCCAAGTTCCAAATAATCATGATCAGTCAAGGTGTGGAAGCTCTTCCAATACTGTTTTGTGTATCTTTTTGGTTTTACACAAATCACCTCTGCTCTCTCTCCAGACTTTAAAGATTTAAGCAATCAAGTTCCCAGTTTTCTCTTAATATTCTGCATTTTAGCCATCCATAACTCTGGATCGTGTTTTCCAAGCAAACATTTCCAAGAATAGAAATATATATATTTTTAATTATGGAGGAAAAAAGGGCTGAGTTGCTTAAGGAAAATGAAAGGAAGCAATCCATCCTGTGTTTCCAACAGAGGTTGATATGGCCCATGCTCATGGACTATTGGACAAATCTTGAGTTCCTTTACAAATCCTGTTGTTCTGCTTTTAGTTTTCACTTAGAGCTGAACACAGGTGGCAGGAGAGAACATGAAACTCTTACACTTGGAGTTTTTAAGGACCTGTTCCTGTCAGAAATCTATCTACACTTCCTTTCCTTCCACTGACAGCATTCCTCATGCTGATGAAGAGCTGCATAAATCCCTCCTAGTTCTCTTCCTTATTTTCAGATCATTTCAGCTTTGCTGGAACTTTTCTTCTGCTCCTGTCTTCCATTTGGGTTATTTTCCTTAATTTCACTTCACACCTGGTAATGTGCAGTATTCAATAATCTATCAGGGTCCCAAACACTTGAAACATATTATCTGTATGCACTGTCACACTTGCAACTGCTTCTGTTTAAAGAAGCATGAATTTCCTCAGCACGTCATGCTCCAAATCCCTATTTCTGAGAACCTTTCTTACTTACAGTCCCCAGTGCTGTAGTTACTGCCTTTAATAATTGTCTTCCTCCATTTTTATGTTGAGGAGTTCTTTTTAAGGCTCTCCTGGGGGAAGAAAAAGGCCATAAAATTCTTTAGTCTCAGGGTCATTTCAGATCAGGTACAGACTGGTGCCTTATTGCTCCATCTGTAGAAATTCACTGAGGTAATGGGAATAGCTCAGCCTATCCTCCTGAGAGCAGCTGAGTGTCCTACAGAGCTCTGTGTGACACTGAGGAGCTGGGCAGATGTTGGCCATGAGGTGGCAAAGCTGCCCAAGCCCCACTGCAGGTACAGCCCCAGCAGCTCCCTGGGCTTTGCTGGTGTTCTGTGATAAACCCAGAGCTGGGATTTGTCACTGTGGGGCTAGGAAACAGTGAAAGAGCACAGTAACACAACTCCTCTTCCAAGCAGCAAGAAGGAGAAATTTAATGAAAAGCCGTGGCATTTATATAAGGGAGATCACAAAGAACAAAGTAGAAAAGACTCATTGGTCCAAGAAGGCAACACCTCTTTGAAAACATGCTTTGTGCAAAACATCACAGACACTCACACAGCTCTGTACTCAACACCAGGTGTCTGCCTGTGTTTGTTTTCTTCCTTCCTTTGTTTTGTCTCTGAGAAGATCCCCAACCTGGGAAGGATCCTGGCTGGAGCTGAGAAAAATCAACAGCCTGGGAAGAAGTCAGATTGGGTTCCCCACAAGTCTTCAGCAGTGTCCACAGGGATATGTGACAAGAGGTGGGAGGTGCTGGTGACCAGCTGGCTGCCCTGGTGCACAGATCCCTTGTGCTTCCTCCCCACTGCAGCTCCCTTGGAGGCACAGCTGGGCTTTGCTCCCTGTGACCTCCCCACGGAGCAAGAACCAGCACAGGGCACTGCTCTGCACACAGCTGTGCCCAGGGATCGGATCTGGGATCTGGGATGGAACCCAAATTATTTACTCCAAAACTTCTGGAGGCCACAGGGCTGGTGAATCCAGGCAGAGGCAATGAGAAGCTGAGAGAATCAGAGTCACAGAAACTCTGAATGGTTTGGGTTGAAAGAGATCTTAAAACTGATCCAGACATCAGCAGGGACACCTTCCACTATCCCAAGCCCTGTCCAACCTGGCCTTGGACACTCCAGGGATGGAGACAAACTGTTCATTCCATTGCAGCTGCCTTCTTTGTGCCTTTAACAAAGCCTCATCCTTGGAAATATCTTCTTCCCCTGACTCCTCACAAAGCTCTGCTTGCACACAGGGTTTTATCCAGCAGAGCTGGAGAGCCAGACTGTCTCTTGCCTTGCTCTGCATGGGCTTGGTAGTAATGGAATGAGTCATCAGCTGGGAACTTAAAATTATGATGTGTGGCACCGCTTGTGCAAACCTAAAGAGATTAATATTAAAAAAAAAAATGATCTGGTTCACTCAGTGCTGTAATGAAGAGGTATTATACACACCAGGCACCTGTGTGAAGGTATCCCTGTAACAATCTATTACCATTTGAATGCAGACAGATTAAATACACACTAGAAACTGAGCACTGGGGAATTTCTAATGTTTTCTCCAGGACTGCACCATGAAAGAAAAGAAGCTGCAAGGAAAAATGTAAAAATCCCCCCAAAATACTTAAAGGATATTGCTGCTCTATATTTTGTGTCTCCTTGCTGCTCTCAGCACTAGGGATTTTTGTGTAAAAACAAAATACTTATGCCAGTGGGAGTTGGGTCCACAGACTTCCTTGCACGTGCAGGGACTGGTTCTAATGATCCTTAATGGAGATGCTCCCAAATGAATTTTCAAAGTCTCAGCTTTCCAAAATCCTTATCCATATCACTGATGGTCATGTTTTGTTGGAAATAGCATTCAGAAGGGAGTTCTGTAACAAATAAATTGCTGCCAAACTCCAAGAAACCAATACTTCACACACAAAGTCATCTTACTACACACTTTCAAGCAAGTACTTCACTTGCATTTTCCTTCCCATCGTTGCTAATAAATAAAATAATATTACTTTTATCTGCTGCCTTTGTGAAGTACTGCATATGTATTTTGTGCAAGGAGAATGCCAATGAACTAATTCTTTTTTCCATTACTTACATGAGAATAAGGCCAAATTTCTTGATAGAGGCAGCATCAGTTCTCTAGTTTCTAGATGAGGCAAATCAGAATTTTTATTTTTCAAATTTTTTTTACTTGAAATTTAGCAGAGCTGAGTTTTCTAACACCAAGCAACAAAGCTTTTGGGGTAGATCACTGACCTGAGGAAGTGCTGCCATTCCTCAGGTGCCCTGCAGATCCCCCACAGTTCTACTACTACCTCACATATTGATGTACCAAAGCATCCTGCAGCTCAAAATAGGCGGTTTAGTTTTATTAAACCACCATTATTATTATTAGCCACCATTATTATTATTTAACCACCATGAAAATAGGTTTTATTGGTGGTTCTTTAGGTTCTGCTCTTGTTGGTGTTGTGCCTGCCCCACCAGAAAGTATTTCAAAGGAAACTCTTGGTGTCTTTAATGTGTTTTGCCCCATCTAATGCCCCTTTGACTGCCACATTATGGTCTTTGGAGGACAAAAAGATGTTGCCACACCTCTGTGTTTGCTTCCCTTAGAAACTGTGGATGTCAATCCAAGCAGAACTGTGGCACCAGGTGAGGCAGAACCTTGGGATCACAGCTATTCCTTGATCCTTTCTACTCTTGTATTTTCTTTTATGCCCCTTGTCATGAGTTCTCTTTGTACAGCAGAGTTTTCTCAGGATATCCCCAAGCTCTCCTGCAGATTTGATTTGTTGCTTTATTTTCATCGAGAAAGATGGGTGGGTGAGGAGGGAGGATGTTGATTTTTCCTGCATTAAAACTGGCAAAGAAAAGAAGAAAGGATCTGAAACCTAAGGAAATTGCACCACTAATCATATTTTTGTAAGCCGTCCTCTGTAGCATTACAGTCATAGAGTATATTTATAATTTGGTTTATATGAGCAACAGTTTAAGTTAAGGGAAATTGGTTTCCTTTTCAAAATGTCATGTTTCTCATTTCTTAGCCGAGTCTTGGGCTGCTCTGAGCTCATATCAGACTTTAAATCATTCAAAACCACACTCCATAATTAAAATGCCGTAAATCCTCATTAATCAATTTAGGGGGTTTGATTTGTTCTAAAACACATTAAAATCAAGCTGAAAGCTCACTAAAATTCCAGGTAGCACATACACAAGTGCAAAGCAGAGGAAAGATAAATCCACCACTACAGAAAGGCTGCACAGTGTGGGATTGGACTTGGAATTTTTTTATGCTTTGTCCTGACCAGCCCAGGTTAAAGGCTTCAGATTTCAACTTTGTGGGGTTTGTTTTGCTTTGGAATTGAGTTTTTCTTTCTAGAATATTTAATGCTTTCTGTAGCATTCACAGTGTCCAAGCACTGTCCTGGCTCCTCAAACTTCCCTGTGGACTATATTTTATCCTCTATTCCAATCAAAACCTTTGTCTTGATAGGTGAAAGCTCTGGGATTCTTTGTTGGGTGGAAATGAATTCAGTTCTGCCACAGTTCACAGATGTGAAATAGATATTTTGGACATTCCTCACCATGAGAGTCAGAAACAAATCACTGATTAACACAAGAAACTTGCACAGCCTTGTGACATTTGGTCTGGGGTTTGGGCTTGTCCCATTAGTAATTATAAGAATGTGATAAAATCACAGCATATGAGAAGACATGGAGACAAAATCTGTTGATTCATGGATCAAAAATTCTGAGTTTCACAGTGCAGTGTTGGTCATCTGTCCCTTCCTTAAGGCTGGTTTATGTGAAAATGAAAAGTGTCACAGAAGTCCCTGCTGAGGCTATATCCAGCTATATCCAGCTACTGGTAATGGTATTGAGATTTACTCAACCCAAATAGTTGCCTTCAGATCTCCATAAGTGTTAGAGTAAGGGAAAATAAATTAAAATTAAACTAAAGAGAAATGAAATAGGAAACAACTGACCCCTGGGCCCCAGGAACACATTTGCTCACTGCAGTCCTTGTTGCAGAGGCAGGCACAGTAACAAACTGGTTGCATTAGAAACAGCAAATAAAGGTGCCACCCTAGAGGGAACAAACATTAATATTTCAGGAAGGATATATCCAGAAAAAAAATTATATTGGGCCTTTTTTTTGTTCAGAGTTTTCATGCCTATTGTTAGTGCAGGTAGAGCCAAAGCCAATAACTACACCTTATAGAAAGATTTAATGGTTTTGATAGAAATTTAACTTCAAGAAAATGTGGCAAGGGAGAAGCAGGTTGTTGAGATGAGCACTATTAATGCAACACTTCAGGGAAGAGAAAAATGAAGTTTTCTTGGAAAGGCAGGGAGATCAGGGTCCTTATATGTTTCTATTAAAGAGTGATCAAGGCCTGCTCTCCCAGGCTGTGGGACATTGGCAGGGTCCTTGCATATGGATTTCCCTTTTCCTGCCAGCACTCAGCTGGATGAAAGCCCAGCAGTGCATTCTGTTAAGGAGCTTATTCATACAATTAACTTTAATTGTCAGCAGTTTTGATACTTGAAACTAAAATGAAACCTGGCTCCATTTCTGCATCTTAGATTCACCTGCAGCCTGGGAGAATTCTGATGGTATTAAAATTGGAGTCTGCATTGCTAAAATACCAGCCAGCTGCAGGGATGAATTCTGCACAAACAGGTTGTTTCCTCCCAGGCCTGGGGAACAGAGCTGCAGGTCCTCAACACAGTATTTTTATTTTTCTTAAGCAACAGGTTCTCAGGTGCTGGAGCACAGGGAGGGTGTCTTTCCTGCCCACATTGCCCTCCCCCAGCTCCAGGACAGGTTTTTGCAAGATAGACATACAGACCTTATTTGATATTTTCCTTAGGCTGAAGTAGGTGACATTTTGCCATATCACCAGACTCACACACTCTGTGCTGCTGAGCCTGAACCTTGGTGTTGCCCTCAGTACTAGAACAGAAAATCTGAGGAATGCTCTGCTTCTGGTATTGCTTCCTGATTTCTGACTCAAGAATTCCTGTTCTTTATTTCTCTTTCATCCCTGGCAGTGTCCAAGGCCAGGCTGGACAGGGCTTGGAGCAGCCTGGGACAGTGGAAGGTGTCGCTGCCCATGGAAGGGGGTGGAACAAAGTGGTCTTTAAAGTCCTTTTCAGCCCAAATGATTTGAGAATTCTGTGTTTCTGTGATTAATTTTAAATCAGGATCACAACAAATCAATGTCTGTGGTTCTCCAGTGTCAGTTTTTGGTTTAGGAGTCTTGCTGAGCTGCCTGGGATGAGGATTTTACGCAGTTAAAAACAGTCCTGGCTCTCACACCAAAACAGTGGGTGTGGTGACACCATCTAAGCTTTACTTCCATGGAAGCATCAGGGAATTCATCATCTATCCTGGCCTGGGTCTTAGGGTGAGGTTGTGACTATGACTGGGCTGTTTGACCTCGAGGATTAAAGCTGAGTTAGATGTTCTTTATTTGAGCATTGATTTGAGCCAAAATGCACTCTCTGCTCATGAGTGCCCAGCCCCCATGGATGGTGAGAGGCACAGAACTGTGGCAGAGGGTTTGTCAGTCCCATGACTGGGATGCTCTCACAAAAAGCAAGATTATTTGGGTAAAAATGCTACCCTAAATTGGTGCAATGAAGGATTTGAACCTGAAATTCTGTAGTTTTGGATGAGATTTTTAACATTTGTTATATAAGACCAGGAGAGTAGCATTCTACTTTCCCTCCTGCCTTGTAAATGGTGGCAAGGTCCTTTTCTAGCTCCACCACTCTCCTTCTATTTTTCCTTCACCTCTTAAAGCACCCAAAATCAAAACAGTGTATTTTGCTTCATTTAAATCAGTTTCACATATTCATGCAAATTATTTTAAATTCTGTCTCCAGGTGATCCTAATGGACTGTTCCTTTCCCCCTAGACCTCTCATTATAATCACCTATCACAGCAGTGATCATTTGCTTGTGCTTCACTCAACATCCACAGCAATACTTCAAGGAGCAAGAGTTCAGTGCACAGCCCAAGTCACGTTTCTGTGACATGAACAGTGATTTGCAGAAGCAGGATAGCCACAACTAATCACATTTTGCAATTCATGGAGACTGTGACATTACTTAATCAGCTGCTGCCACAAACACCAAAACCTCTGTCCTCCTTTAGAAACCAAATTACAGGAGAAAGAATTTCCTCCGAGTTTTACCTGTCCATTACAGTGCTGCTGGATCATTAGGGAGAGCAATTAAACATCAAGCAGGAATAATTATTATAATTACAGGACATTTGAGATTTCATTTGCTTTCATGAAATATGAGTTACATAAACTAATTCCTTTTGTAAGGTCCTCTCATAATAACAGTGAATGTCCAAACAGCCCTGGTCTTTGCCTGCTGATTTTGGCAGCATTATTGGGCCAACGTTATAGTACCTATTAAAACCTCAGAAATTACCAACTATTATGATACCAGGATAGCCAAATGGCCTCTGTGTAGTTAGAAAATAGGAAATTACCATAGTAATTGTACTAGTTCTTTCTGTTCCTGCTTTCAGAGTGAGAAACTCTGGGAATAGTCCAGTATTTTCCCTACTGCACTGATTACAACAGAAAATGTTCAGTTCCTGAAGGCAGCAACCACTGTTTTTTTGTTTTTTATATTGTATTTTATAATTTGTTTATAGCTGAATTTTGGTGCTGTGGTGACTTTGTGAGGGTACTGAGCTAATTCAGCACCCAAGCCCTGCAGCATCCTCTGCTCTGCCTCCTCAGGAGTGATTTGCTCTTGGACTCTACCTGAGCTGTGCTCACTGCAGGATCTTGGCCAGCATGGCTGAGGCAATCTAAAGCAACACCACTGAAATATTTCCCAGTGAAATACTCCTTGCTGGTGAATGTTTTGAGAGAAGTAAGCTGGCTCCTAGTGAAGGGCAGGGCAGCTTCCTGAGGGACTCTAATGTGTGTGCTCTTCTGCAGGTAATCATGAGATTGCTCTGACATGTTGTACTAGTTAGAAAGCAAACCAGCAAGAGATTCCAAGTCAGAACTACAATTTAATAGGAAAATGAAAATGAAAAAAAGGCAGAAAGATACAGGCTTAAACTGACAGAGTCAGGATACAACCTGATACCCTGTTGGTCAGGGTGGGGGCAGCAGTCTGATTAAACAGTGGCTGCAGTCCTGCTGAAGGGATAGATGTGGTTCTGTTGAAGCAGTGATCCTGTAGAAGGGTCTGGTCTTCCTCTGAAGATCCAGTGGTGGTTATGTAGTTCTTGCCACCTGGGAATCCAGTGGATAAGGCTGTTCTTAGTGTTCCAAACCTGGGGTTATATTCTGGTAGGAATGTTTGGTTCCTCCTCCTGGGCAGAGCATCTCTCAATGGGATGATGGAATTTATGAGCCATGCAGTGAGGCTTGATGGCCCTTTAACAGAAGATATCCCTCAGATATCCCTAGTTATCAAGGATGAGCCATGGAGGAGATCAAGAACACCACCCCACCTGTTTTTTAAAGAATACTTGTGGGTACATCTTACACTGTAACCTAAGACATGTGTACAGAAAAATACAGGTTTTGCCAAAAGACTGACTTAGGTCTGGACACTCAGGCTTACACATTTATTTGCCTCTCTATTTACCTCATGTACCAGGGGATGGTGTGCTGGAGAAGTCATCTCATTCACAGAGCCCTGCCCTACAAAGGCACTGCTGGTGCAATAGCCAGGGGTGTGTGTAGTAACAAAAAGTAGAAGATGATACACAAATATCAAAACCACTATTTTAATGCTGTCTTTTAATTGAATTTCTCCAAGAAAGGGAATGTGTCGGACTAGTGGGGCAAAGCCAATGATAGAAATTAACCCAGAGAGATTGTATGTATGTAAAAAGTTTAAAATAGGGCTGTGTCTTGGTAAACAAATGCTGTAGATCCACAGCACTTGCAAGCAGACATTGCTATTATTTCTTTTAAACCCCCTTCCATCAATTTGTGGCTGGCAAGTACTTTACATGCAGGGTACAGAGAGAAGGACTCAGGCTTGAAAAAGTGGCCAGAAAACACCACCAGCAACAGGGCAAAGTGATTTTATGGTGTTTAATTTCTCCTACACACATTCACAGCAAAATGTCCCCAAACTGCAGGATTTGCTTTCTAATTTTGAAGCAGTAGAGCAGAGTTCCAGGGCAGGGATAAAGGCATCTCCCTGTGAGCCTGGGCAGGGCTAGACAGTGTCAGCAGGCATAACTGGGGATGGAGGAGGTTTTCTCTTCCCTCTTCCCCCTGACCCATGAGCCTGGATACCTAGAATGCATTTTCAGTCTGAACCAGCTTTCCTATCTCTTCCCTTTTTTCCTTTTCATGACTGAAACTCACACCAGCCATGGCCACCCCACCGAGCTGCTCCAGCCAGGATTTGCACCAGCTGCCCTTTCAAATGGAAATAAGTACAGAGTGGCCTGTGAATACAGACTTCTTTAAAAGGTTCCAGGATTACATTAAAGTGGGCGATTTGGGCACAAAAAATCAAAAAGAAAGTCACAGCCAAATTTTACCCAGGTTTCCAGGGAGCAACCTAATAAAGAAGAATGAATAATACCCAACAAGAGGCTACGACTCCTATTAATTCATTTGTTTGCTCAGCTCCCAGAGACGTTCCTGCCACATTATCCTGCAAAGGAGGCTCAGGTGGCTTTTTATTTGCTTATTTAAACGTTTTCTCCACCTTATGCTGAATCCCTGTGGGTTGTGAATATGCCAGGCTGATTCTGCTACTGTTATTCCCTGGAATGTCTGAGTTTATTCAGTTCTCCATGGGATTATCAGGCAAGGAAGGAGATAACAAAGAGATCCATTGTCTACAGTTAGGAGAAGAGACACATTTCAAATGAGTCCAGCATCTCCACAAAAGTATTTAGCTCTGGCTAAATGTATTCCTTCTCCTCACATAATGAAACAGGAATTAGAAATCATCATTAAGAAACCAAACTAGTGCAACAAGTTACTGTTGATGCATAAACTCGGCAACCTGTTTGTCTTATATTTCCCCTATTTGGTTTCAAATGTACATAATTAATTATTGCATTTAATCTCTGTTCTCCCTCCAGTCTGCAGCATCAAACCAGCACTTGATGGTGTCAAAGCTCATGTCAGAGAAAAAAAATATGGGACCTTGATTTACAGTTTCTAGGACTCTTTGGTATAGCAATTAGGATGTAAATGAAAAAAATTAATTGATATAAGTAAGCTATTATCATCACCATCGATTAAGTATAATCAAAATCAGTGTCTACATGAGCTATTGATTGCCACTTGCTTTTGTAAGTGTAATTGTAGCATGAATTGTCTGTGCATGGCTGGGCCTTTTATTGTTGTAAATATCCAAGCGAAGCAAGAGATTAAATTCTGTACAAGCTCTAAAGTGTGAAACCTTTGCTTTCATTTGTTGCAGTGAAGATTTAAATAGAGTATGAAGGAATATTTTTCAGTTCCCTCAATTGGATTACAGGTCTCGTCACATTTGTGCAAGGATAACAATCTCTAGACTGTGAGGCAGCTTTACAAACAGACCAAAACCAGTCTGCAGTCTCTCAGGTCATATCTGGCACTGTCCACCAGCCTGGGCTGCTGCAGAGGAAGCCAATTCTGCAAAACAGATGGGCAATGGCATATGCAAAATTTAACTTCTTGCATAAATTCTCCTATTTGACCACAGGATTTATCCAATACCTAATACAGTAGGATTTCAGTCCCAGTAAATCTGGAAGTGCTTCAAGTGCAAAATCACTGCATTTCGTTGTTGCTTGTGGCACGTTTTGGCAGCTGTGATCAGTATTGAGCATTTTCAGTCATGTTACTTGAAAATCTGACTCCGTGTCTCATCTGGAGTATTTATGCCATAAGGAAAACAAAGACCTGATTGTGCTGATTCACCCCTTTGCAGGCAACACCAAGAATTCTGATATAAATAGCAAAATACAGTAGGTGATCACAATGGTTGATTAGAAAAGTTACCTAATTACATCTTTTTTTTTTTTCAAACTTGTTATTTAAAATCTGCTTCTGCTATTCTCCCTTTGCACACAGTGTGGGGCCTTGCTTTACTTTCCCTTTGCAAACTCCATGCAGAGCATAGGAAGAGGTAGGGGCTGGCAGTCTTAGCTGGGGTTTCAGTATCAGACTATAATCTGGAATTATTTCAGTGTGACCAAGGGCTCCATAATTCTGTGGCTGAGCTGCTCCACTTCACCCAACCACTGAGTCACATTCTGCAGTGAGAAAATTAGGAGCAAATATCAGGATTCCAGACAGGTAACATCACCCTCAGATGGCTTATTAGCCACACCAGAAGATAATTTTGGAACCTTTTATCTTCAGTATTGGTTTTCAAATGACAGCTGAAGTTCAGTGGAGAGGCTCTGTGCATGGGAGATGTCATTCTCCTGCTCCACCACTGCTCCATCCTCTTGCTTAATTTTAGTTAAACAAACTTTAGATAATTATTTTCCTTGATGATATTGCTCTTATCCATAGCTAGTACCAGAGATGTGATTATTTAAGCTGGAAGGGGATGGACACTTGCTTTTAACTTTTTTTGGGGTGCTGGTTCCTGTCAATCCAAGCTGGACTGAGCTTCACAAGCAAGGAACAAATGTAGGTTGTCTGAGAAGGGTTTCCAAAGCTGTTTCTTCACCCTCATCAGCAAATTTAGAAAGAAATTTGAACCGAATGTGCTCAGCTCTGGGAGTTGCCATGGTTGCAACACAGACGATCTAAATGTGGGAGATTATATAATCAGACAGAATGACTATTTATACAAAGAGTTTAATTTAAACAAAAAAAGGGAGAGAAAAGCAAATGCACTGTACAATACCCGACTTTGTCCCTATGGCAGAGCTGTAGGGGCACCAAAGGTGTTAAATCCCAGTGCTCACACTCCCCTTCTTGGCAAGGTGTTTGTAATGAGCACTGAATCTAAAATAAAAACAAGAAAAACATGAAACAAAACGTAGTGTAGGTGACAAAGATCCATGCAGTCCAGAAGGAAGCTGTTTGTTACACCTGGGTCAAAGGCAGTATCTTCTTTATGGAGAGACCTGTAAACTTTTAAAGCACAGTGGTGTGGAGCTCCTCCTTTGGAAGGATTATCCTGTGTATCCTATCACAGGCACTGATTTATCTTCCCTGGAAGTGATTAAACATATGGGAGCAGATTCTGTGGCTCATAAGATGTTACCTATACATGGCCATGTCACTCCTGGTTCAGCTCTTGTCCTGCTCCCTCAAGGCTGCTTCCTTGCATTTCCCTCTCCTGCACATCCTGGGTTCATCCACGTATCAGAGACTGGCTGGAGTGAGATTTCACCCTTACAGATTTCCTTTAAAACAGGTTCTTGGGGTCTATAGGTCTTGGGAGCTCAGTAGGGACTTCCCCACAATGTGCTGTAACCCACAGTGAGGTGAGGAGCAAGGTAATAATCACCTTTCACTACAGGCAGTGCAGGCAAAGAGATGCAGCCCAGGTGTAACAAAGGTTTGTTTCCTGGAGCTCAGCCTCACCTTTGCTGGTTCCAGATTAGACAGATGTGAACAGATTGCTTTCATGCTTCAACATTCTAGGACAAGTGCTCCCACAAGATGCCCTTTAATGCCCACTAATGGGAAGCTGGAAGGAGGGTGTATTTATTAAGCACCTTTTTGGAGTGGGGGAACTTTCTGCCCAGTGACAGCAAATGCTGAAGCAACCAAACCAAGCTGATGCTGCATTCTGGCATCAATCAGCTGAGCCATTAGTCTGAACAGTGGGTGTTTCTCCTCCCTGCCTTTTACTTTCTGTGATGATAAACTTTCCATGGAAGTATAGCTCTGCTCAAATGACAATGAGAAATGGGCTGGGGAACTGCAGGGGGCAAGGACAGAAGAAAATCTCTATTGCAGACATAAAAATGTTAAGGTTGCACAAGTAAATCCTGTTAGAGGAGGGAGATATGCAGCAGAACCCATCTGTCCATCAGACCATGGAGGAAAGTGCAGGTTATTTTTGATCCTTTACTGATTTTCCAGTTTTTTTAATCACCGTGTAGTGTGGACATACCAAGATTGGGGTTTGAGTATGAGTGAATTCTTTTCAATTTTAGAGGAGCTGGTGGTTGGCACCTGACCCCAAAACCCAGTGCTGGGGCTGATATAAGTTCCCATGATGGGGAGTGCTGAGCTCCAGTTTCAGTGGGAGGGTTGAGCTCCCCATTGGTGCAGGGAAGGTCACAACTTCTGTCACTGCAGGGCTTTTTGGGGAGGTGGCTCTGAGGGGAACATGCAGTCCTGCAAGGAAAACAAAATTGGTGCCAGGCAGTTTTCTCTCATGCCTGTCATGGGAGCTGGATCTTGTCTTGCTGCTCAGAAAGCTCTTGGGTGGTTGCAGAGTGCAGAACACACACAGTCCCTTTGGTAGGACACCCTGCTTTCTTCTCTCCACTTCTAATCCCATAGAGTGTGTCTCTTGCCATTGTAGGGTTCACCTCTTCTACCTTCACCTCTTCTAGAGCGAAAAAAGGCTTGCAAATGTTGGCCCCCTTCTGAAATGCTTCATTTTCATTTTAAAGGAGTACAGAGAAAAGCTTATATTTAGAATTCAAGCAGGGACTGCAGATTCTGCTCTGTATTTCTGAGCTGAAAGCATGGTGTGAGAGAGGCCTTGCAGCAGCCTGGAGCAGGTTCCTGCTGCTCTGCTATAGATCTCAGCAAACAGGGATGCTGCAGCCAGAGCTCTGCTTTTGCACAGGTTGTTGTCACTAGAAAATACAAGGATTTTTCAAAGGTGATTAATGCTGCTCTCCCACACCCCGAGGAGCCCCCCACTCTCTGTCTGTTCCAATGGAGGGGTAGGTGAGAGCTGAAGGTTCTCCAGAGAGCAGGGCACAAGAACCTTCCCGTGGTCAGAGAGCTGGGGGTGTGCAAAACTCGTGTCCAAGTTAAATATCTGCTGCTTTCATCTCCTCTGGAGACTCTCAGCTGAGAGCTTTAAACACTGCTGCTGCAGGCACACTGCTCTGTCCACCCTTCTGCCACCTGCTGCTGGGCAGGTAGCCATGGGTCACAACAAATGGGAGATTGGTTTTCAGAGAGGTTATTGGGTGTAGGAAGATTTCCCAATCACTTTTGGGCCTCTTAAGTGTCAGTCTGGACAGAGTCAAAGGAGAATGTCCTCACTGCTCGTGCTCTCTGATCAAAGTGTGAGTGGGGATGGATTTCTGTGGCTGGGTCTCCTGCACATCCTGAAGCACTCCTCAGTGTGAGTGGGGATGGATTTCTGTGGCTGGGTCTCGTGCACATCCTGAAGCACTCCTCAGTGTGAGTGGGGATGGATTTCTGTGGCTGGGTCTCCTGCACATCCTGAAGCACTCCTCAGAGGTGTTTTGGTGAATTTTCTATTGAGATCTAAGGCATTATATTGAGATCTATGCCTGGCATTGATTTAATTTCAGACTTTCTTTTTCATTGAGAATCTTCCCTACAAGCTGTCATATTTATTTTACCACCCCCCAAATCCTATTCACTTATACATGTTTCCTTAGTGGCATTTCTGGGATGACATGGGATTGTACCAAGGTCTTAAGAGGTCTTTTTTCATCTAGCCTTTTATCTTTCTAAAGCTCCATGTTATCTGAGAAGTACTTCAAACTGAATCTCACTGTCCTCTCATGTCTTCTAAGTAAAAAGTATGAAATAAGCTTAGTCCAAATCTCTGGAGGAATTTTTTTTCTGATTGACAAGTCCTTGCAAATATGTCCTGGGACCTGTCTGTTCTGCCTAATAAATCATCATTAACTCTCAGCAGATGAAGAGAGATTCTCATCATCTGACAGGGTATCAATTCCCTTGCCTTAATGTATATAAGGCTTTAGGTCTCTCCCCCAGCGGTCTCCAAGAGAGGCTTTCTGTCAAGTAAAAAAATGGGATTTGGGCAGCAGAACTGAGCTGCCAGGTTTGCCAGTGATGGATAAGGCAGGTGGGAATGCAGCTCTTTCCTCCTCTGCTTTATTGATCCTGTGGCTCTGGCCAGTGTAGCAAAGTTTCTGCGGTGCTCAAACCAAGCAGGAAATTAATAACTGGGAGACGATGGCCCAAAGTTGGAGTCAAAGCCTGGCTGCTCTTGGGGAGAGCTTTTGGGAGGCTGTCAGCAATGTCACCTCTAACTTGGGCCAGTGCATGACCTCACAGGATAAAGTTACAGTCTGGCACCAGCCCACTGATGGCAGCACCATGTGGAAGGCAGTTTCCCATTTCCTTGATCATCATCTTATTTGGGCACATCAGCAAAGAGCTCTTCACAAGCAAATCAGGAAACCAATATCAGGCAGGTAAGCCATGGTTTCAGTGTTCACTGCTGGCCAGAGCCTTCCCATCCTGGAATTGAGAGGTTTGCTCTGGCTGAAAGGATTTGCTTCACTTTATCTGCCATTCTCTCCGGGACTTCCCCACTTCTCCTGTCCAAAGCTTTAAAAAAAACCCCCCAAAGCCCCAAAGCCCCAAAATTATCCTCCTCTGCTGCCTTGGCCTGAGGGGCACTTTTTTATAGGCTAATAAATTATAAGTAATGCCCCAAATGTGCTGGAACCTTAAAAAGTAATAGAAATCAGAATACTTACAAAGTGCACAAATTCTTGCTAACATTAAATACAATCCAAGTATTTCACTAATGTCTTCGTTTTCTTTCCTTATCTTTCTCTTTCTTAAGTATTTGTAGATTAAAAAAATACTTCTATGTATAACTGAAGTTTATATTCTTTTGCATTTTTCCACATAAACACCAAGATTTAAAAAAAAAGAGAAAGATTTAAGGATTTTTCAACTTAATCCTTTCCCTGCAAGAGCTCAGCTATAAAGAAATACACCAGACGGAAGTGTTTTAATACACTCAGAGAAGTGGCAATATTGAAATCTCTGCAGTATTTTAGTCATTGTGTTTGAATAGCAGGATCCTGCTTAGAAAAAAAAAAGCAGTTTATTGTCTGTTTGTTGGCTTAGTTGCTATGGCAGAGAGTTCAGTGTGAGTGGCTCTGTGGGGAAGCAAATGCCTCCTGGTATTTGAAATTGGGCTGTGGCCCTGGAGGAGCACAGCAGAATTTGTGCTGCCCATCAAAGGAGATGTGCAGGGAATATTCTGAGAAGAGTCCAGGACATTCTCAGGGTTCTGATACCCCAGCAGAATGTTAGTGCTCCCACATCCACTATGAGGGTACCAGGGAAGTCAGATAAACATGCTGAGTTTGTTGAAATTAATTGTCTGGAATCAAGTAGACACAAGTGAGTGTCTTTGCCCAGTTGGGACAGGAAATTGGGGAGCAAAATTCCAAAGAAACATGCCACCAACCTGAAGGAAAGAGGAAGAAAGGAAAATTATTGTGGTTGAGGCTGTTATAAAAACCCTCTGAGTGTCCAGATAAAGGAATCTACTGGAAAGTGAAAATCACAGAATAGTTTGGGTTGGAAGGGACCTTAAAGACCATCTCATTCCAAATCTCTGTTGTGGCCAGAGACTTCTCACCAGAGCAGGTTTCTCTAAGACCCATCCAACTTGGCCTCAAAAGAAGTGGTTCTGTTCTTTTAATCACTAAAGTTGTGTCATAGAGTGCAAACAAGATTAAAATATTTACTCAAATATTTCCATTCTGAATATGCAACTATTTGAATAGCCATCCTCTTAAGATAGTCCTAAGGGTAAATCAGGTCCTTTTTAATACACAACTTGCTTTTCTGTCTTCCCCATTCCACAAGAAAGCTGAACTTTTGAGACTGTTCTCCTTCCCAGCCTTGGCTCTATAAAAAAACCATGAAGATTATTTTTATTGTCTGGTCCAATTTTTCAAGCTTTTGACAAGGCTTTTGAAAACAGCTACTTGAAATCTGTGCTAACACAGAAAATAATAGTGAAACACCTATACCCCTCAGTGTTTAGGTTGTGTAAAGGTGGCATTCAGGGAACTGGAGCTTGCACTGCCTCTGAGGATTGAAGGAAAACAGGGGTTGGGGCATGGAGCAAAAGACCAGAGAAATGTGCAGCAAACAGCCACCAACCAGCAGAAGAACAGATGAAGGAAGGAAAATTCAGCTATTCATGTGGTTTAGGCTGTGCTAGAAGAAGTCTGGGTGTCCAGATAAAGGAGCCATCAATGGAAAGTTAAAATAAGAAGCAGAATCAGTCGTCACTGAAGCATCAGTGTCAAGAGTCACCAAACAAAGAGCAGAGTCCTTTTCCTTCTTGTGTCTGGCAAGTGAAGGAGGTGTTGGCTAATAAAAACGAAAATTTCTTAGAGTGCCTTCCAGCACTCAGCCCTGAAGCACTCAGTGCTTGGCACTTCTGCAGCACCTCTCACCTGGGAAAGCATTGAGTGAGAGACCTTGTACCAGCTTTGTGGTGTGAGTAAATCACATCATCCTGGACTTCATGAACATGGCCCTCTTGCTGGAGTGCCAGGGAACTGGGGTTTATCCAACTCTCAGTCAAAGCAGAAGGAAACAACTTTGTGGAACAGGAAGTCAGAAGTTCTGCTATTTTTTTACTTTATTATGGCATGTGTCATAAATTTGCAAAGGGTTCCCAACAGCATGAACACTGTCAGGCTTGTTACAGCATCACGGCTTGTTTACGGCTTGGTTAACTGCACACACACACATAAAAACCTTCCCCAGCTGTGTGGAATTCATAGCACAAACTGACATCACCTGCTTCATGAACTTTGGTTTATTGTGATCCTAAATTAGGCCTCCTTCTGTAGGTAAGTAATCAGTAATTTGCAGTGTTCTGGAAGAGGTTAACCAAGTGTTGGTGTCTTAGTGTGAGCAGGGGCTGTGTTTTCTCATGGCCTGTTACTGAAATACTGCATCTGTTACCTTTCAGTTGATAGCTGCTTCAGAAAACCTGGCCAGTTTCCAGAGCAGTACCTTTTTTTCATCACTGTCAGGTTCTGTCAGTTAATCTCTCAGTCATAAAATTTTTAAAACAAAGTCTACTGTCTGTTGTCTAATATTCCTTCCATTAGCCATGCCCTGCACTTTCATTGCAGTCATCTGACATTAACTTTTGGCACAGATAGTGTTTTACAAATCTAAAAAACTGTGCTGACACTACCTGACCCTCCAAGCACGCTTAGGAAATTGCCATAACTATCTCTATTTTACAGAAAAGCTTGAAAGGAGATTCAGACAGAAGTGATACCCCAATTTTCATTCAGGGACGGTAATTTAGGTGTCTTGTTAGTTATGTTCTCAGCACTTCAGCCTGAATTTCACTGCTGTTAAATAATCAACTCTAACAGGATATGTGTGTGGTTTATTCTCCTGGAAACAAGGCATTGTGAGCAGGATGCCCCAAAAGGATGCGCACACAATAGAAATTTTAGTCCCTTTAAAAACTGAAGCTTTTGTCTTGAACAATAGACAAGGATTTAAGGAGCCTTGCAGATCCTCTGCAGGAATTTCAATATGCTTACAACTTTTATTATCTTCCTTTTTTTTTTTTTTTTAATTTCTTTTCCCCCTGTCCTTCATCTGTGCTGTTTTGCTGCAGTAATTTCATGACCTTCTGTTGAGGTATGATGTGTCCCAGCTAGTGGAGGTCTCGTTCCTTGGTACTGACAGTGCTGCACTATTGGAAACCTGTGGTTCAGTTTATAACCCATCATATTATCCCTGGCTCTCTTCGGAGGAATAGTGCTTCTGATTAATTTTATTAGTGGGTTTATTTCAGTTCAAAATGAGGCGTGGGTTTCCAAGTGACAGAAAATAGTCCTTTTCTTAGAGTATAACAATGTAGTTCAGAGAGGTATTATCCAGAGAAAATGAGAAGATTTTAAAGGTTTCTTTAAAGGAAGAAAATTTCAGGCTTGATTAAAAACAGACCTAAAGGGGGAAAGAAAGGTTCAGCAGTAATTTCAAAACAGGAGTTGCAAAGATTTTTTCCATGGGTGACTGCTGTAGTCTATTACCCGCACAGCAACTCAGTGCTGAACACTGGGTGGCAAAAATTCCATTAGACTAGGAGCTAGTGCACAAAATTTAGAAATTTCCAGATAAAAGTGAGGGATGGACTGAGAAATTGAAGAACTAAACCTTAATACAAGAAGAAAAGGGAGCAACCACAAATTGTGTGTCAGTCTCTGGGTCCAAGGGCATGAATGAAATGGTTTTCATGAGCTTTTCTTGAGTAAGATTATTCATCCTAATTTCTTCCCCTTGCATTGCAATTGACGGACAATGACCAATTCTGGAATTCTTTCTTGTTCTCCCAAGACAGGCAGTATTCTTCCTACACTGAGGACCAGGTTCGTCACAAAATGTTTCCTCGTTCTTATTCCAGCTTCCTACCTTTACAGCCCAGCTCCTTTCTCATCTGTGAATCATCTGCCTTTCCTCTTGATACCAGAAGTGAAGTGAATGCTACATTTTGCTTAAATTCAATTATCTTCTTTCCCATCCCATCTCTTTCTAAAGCATTCATCAAGCAAATTATGGAGTCTCAAGAGCATGAAGTTCTTCTGTTCAACTCTTTCCTCCCATTTAAAGCAGTGAAGGCAGGGAGCAGAAATTAATGTAACTTTTGTCTCTGCCTAGACTTCAGAGATCTTTTAAAACAGAGCATTCCTCTTATCAAGAGCTTTCTCCAAGGTGCTGCTCACTTTACTCAGAGCTTGTGTGCATCCATCTTCCTCAATGCTTCATTAATCACTCAGGGTAGGTCTG
The DNA here is from genome assembly GCA_030060385.1 of Muscicapa striata striata. NCBI lineage: Eukaryota > Metazoa > Chordata > Aves > Passeriformes > Muscicapidae > Muscicapa > Muscicapa striata. Next base: position 1,430,253 of record JAREIS010000177.1, read on the forward strand.
CTGTGGAGGATCCTGGCTGAAACTCTGCCTGTTTTCTGGTTTAAACTGGGGGTTAATGGTTGGATACCTTTGTAGAACAAGCCCCTGTGGGGCAGGAGTGCTCTGGAAGGACTGGGAGGACTGGGGGAGGACTGGGAGGACTGGGAGCTCAGCCCATTGTTGTTGACTCCACTCACCCTTTCACACTGGTGTTTTCCAGTTAAGTTTTTCAGTGTTAGAAAGTCCAGCATTGCTTGGTTCTAATGTCCTTTATTGTGCCAACAGAAGTGACTTACTTTTCCTGGCTGACATTTATATCCTTTTGTAAATGAATGATTGCACTGCCTGGTTCATGGTTATACACTTGACAGCTACATGTTTAACTTCATTTTTATGAGTTATTTACAAGGGCAAAGTTAATTATAATTATTTTTTACCCAGTTTGCATAGGGGGTACATACAAATCATATGAAATATTTCAGATATCTGTGATTTTTTTTTATGAAATGGCAAAGGCTGAACTATTGCAGAACATTAAAACAAAACAAGTGACTCCTTTCCCCAGGAGCTCTAATTTAGAGTAAGCTTCTAGGCCAGCATGCACAAATACAATAAAGATTTGTAGGGACGGTATTTTGTACTTCCAGGTGTCTTTATATTCCTGGTATGCCCATTTCCCCTCCATAAGATATTCAAATTTTCATCCTTTACACCAAAGCAATTTCATTTTACGTCACTCTATGAATCTACAGAGGTAGATGGTTTTTAGCAAATTTATTTATCCTGTAAGTCTCCTTAGCAGATCATTGGTGAGCCAACATATCAAGACACACCTTGGAAAGTAGAAGGAGTCATTCAGAAGAGGAAAGGAAGTTAAATAGGTTCAGAGTTGGGCACACTTTAAAAAGGTTTGAAAGCATTGAAAGGAAGAAGGAAAGGCTGATGGAATTCCAGAACCAGCACAAAGATAGACCTTGCTCCACCTTACCCCACTACCCACTGAAAGGAATAATGCAAATCTTCAGTGCTGAAAAATTACTTTGAGTCAGCCCCAAATAAGAAGTTCAACCTCATCATGAGACATTCTGTGTTCTCATTTCTTTTGATTTTAATTTTTTGGGATCCAGAATACAAACCTTCTTGACACAGGCTAATAGACAGAAATTCCACTTGAGAACTCCAGTTGAATTGTAAGTCATTGGGAATGGCCCATTTATTTTCCTTGAAAAGAGGGCTGAAACAAGGATGTCAGCATGACCCTCATAGTGTTGCACACTAACTAGTTATACAAACATTTGGGATTTGAATTAATAGACCCCAGGCTCCTTAATCCCATGGCAATAATCAGCCTTAAGGATCTTTTAAGCTGTTATTAGAGATACAGGAAAAAGAAAAAGTAGTTAAAGAATGTAAGATGTTAGGTATAAAGTAAGGTTTTCATTTCAACAATATCCCTTAATCCTTTTTCCTTTAGCTATTTCTAAGGAAAAGTCAGGTTTGGATACTTTCAGGTGGTGCAAGAAAAGATAACTATTTGGGAGAAAAGAGCAGTTAGTAGAGATAAGGGAGCTGATGTTACTGCTGCTGCTATTGCCTGTTGAAATCTAATTCTAATGCCTGAGGAAAAAAAAAGAAAAGAAAGAAAAAAGAAAAAAACTCTGAGACACATCAGGAGCAAGAAGAGATTAGCAAAGAAAAGATGCATCCTCTCTTTTGTGGGACAGATTGTTCCTGGCAGTTATACTTGTAGAGACACAGAGAGAGCCTGTGGTCTGATCAGCTTCTCCAGCACTGATTGGGGTACTGGAACTTCGTTTTTAGCTTCATTTCCAATAGCAAACACAGCCCTGCTGCAAAGAGATAGTGAAGTCTTGCCTAGCTGACCCTTTTTTGCTCTAATAGAAGAAGAAAATAGAGGAGGAAAATAGAAAATAGAAGTAGATCTGTGAAGAGTAAAAATTACTGAAGCCTTGTTTTCTAGGGATGTGTGTCTAGTGGCTGACAAGATTTCCTGCCTGAGAAGATTACAGTGGAAATTCTTGCATGTTTAAGCCCGTTATCTTGGGGCTCTGAACAACTTGGTCTAGTGGAATGTTTCCCTGCCCATGGCAGGGGCATGGAATGAGATTTAAGGTCCCTTCTAACCCAAACCATTATGTGATCTTATGGACAATACCTACAGTTTCAAGGGGCATTCATGTGTTTGTATTTCTCCCTGCCCGTCTCCCAGCTGCCCATCCTCACCATACTGGTGAGGATCCAGTTGTCTTTGAGTTTTCCTCTGTCAGTTCTGCTCAAGACAGAGCTGCAGTTTGAGGAGCTGTGTGTGAGGTGAAGGGAGGAGAAAGACAGCGGGATCACATGAGCCTTGTTTCCATAGTAAATGAGGTTGAGAAGGTGGAGGAAGAGAGAGGAGCCATATGGCAAGTGGTGATGGCAGGAACCAGAGCTCTCTTCTGAGGGTGGCTTCAGGGTTTAGTCATGTGTTGGAGCCAGAGATATAATTTCTCTCAATCAGCCAAAATGCTTTAGAGGATCACATGGAGTTGCAAGAGCACCAGACATCCAGGAAATGATAAGATTTGTTGTTATGGTAAACACAGTTTTTCATGTTCTTCTATCCAATGTCACAACACTTGGTCACCTTCCCTTTTAGTTTATTTATTTGTTTATTCATTTTATTTTTCAAGGTCCCCAAATTCTGATGGCTCCCATTGTTTTTCAGGCCATTTTTCCCCTTCGACTAGACCTGGTTTCTTCCACCCAGCCTGGCAGGACCCTCTGTTGGGGGCTCAGCCAGTGCCTTCTCTAGACCCCAGCACATCTCTTAGAGCTGGCAGTTTTCATCTGATCTGCAATTCCTGACTCCTCTACATCCAACCCCAGCATCAGCTCAGACCATGGGGCACGTGGAGGTGGTGCCAATTAATGGGACAAGAGGAATGGGCAGGAATTGATGCACAGCAAGATCTACCTACATTTAATGAAAAACTTCTCCACTGGGAGTATCAGAAGAGATTTTCCAGAGAGAGTGTGGAGTCTCCTTCGCTGGACATATTCCAGACCCACCTGGACACAGTCCTATGCCATGTGCTCTGGGCAGGGAGTTTGGTCTAAGTGACCACTGAGGTTGCTTCCAGGCTGAACCATTTTGGGATTCTGTAGTCGTGGGGTGGAAGAGTTCAATGGTAGAGGTCCTACATCTTCCCCATATGCTGGGAAGGTGTCTTGGTTTGAAGGACAGGTGTCTGCTAAGAAAGGGAGGAGCCTCTCTTGAAATGGAGAATGTAAACCCCTCCCTCCAAATTATTATAATTTTGAAATTAAGGGGCTTTCAGGCAAAGATATGGGAATTAGGAATAACAGTTCCTTACTAGGAAAATTAAAATAGAAATACAGTATTACAAAGAACAATCCCAAAACACTGACAGAGTCAGAATCCAAGCTGACACCCGTCAGTCAGTCAGGGTGTTGGCACAGTCCCATTCAATGGTGGCTGCATCCTCCTGCAGTGGCAGATGTGGTTCAGCTGGAGCAGTGCTCCTGGAGAAGGTGCAGTTTTCCTCCAAAGGTCTAGTGATGATATAGAAGGGTTTGGTTTTCCTTTGGAATCCAGTGGCAAAGGCTGCTCTGGTGTTCCAAATCTCAGTTTTTATCTGGGTAGGAAAGGCTTGGCTCCTCCCCTGGCTGGAGCATCTCCCATGGGATGATGTAATTTTATCAGCCATGCCCTGGGACTCAGTGGCCATTAACAGCAGATGATATCTTCCTGGAGGGAGGATGGGCTGTGGGAAAGATAAAGATGATTGCCCTACCTGGTTATAACAGCTGGCCCATTGGCAGAGGATATCTCCCACAGAGATAAGGATCACTGCCCCACTGGGTTTTTAACAGATGGTGATAAAATACACACTTTTAGTCATATTCTGTATTGCAAACAAGACAGAAGGTGATCAGCTCGGGAGGTGCGCTCTCGGTAGGAGAGGCAACATCCCCAGCAGTGCTGAGAATGCCACAGTGGGTGCCCAAAGCAGCTGCAGGTGATCCTTGTGCCAGGAATTGTGGCACTGCCTCTGGCTGGCTGATTGAATGCAGCTGGTTTGCCTCTGCCTGTCTCCTTCCCTCGTGCTCTGAATGATTCACTGTCAGAGCCAGGATGAAACAAGCCAGAGCACAAAGGCACCTTTATCTGCATCCCTGCTCTCTGCGGATCTGGGCTCCGGAGCTCCGTTCTCCATCCTCGAAGATGCTGCTCTGGGGAGCTGCTGGTTGTTAGGGGGGCACTTCTGCACCTTGTGCTGGGTCAAGTCCAACCTGATCCTGTCCCCTTGAGCTGTGCTCAGCCCCTGGGCTGCAGGGCAGAGAGGGAGGGCGAGGCTGTCCTTTGCCAAAGTGGCAAAGAGTGAATTAACGCAGCAGGTAACATTTTGTTGCTTTAAAGTAATTGTCAAACATAATGGCAGTTACCTGCCTGTTTTCTTGAGGGATTTGTACTGAACAAGGGGAAGAGCTGCTAACAGGATCCCAGGGTTGTGGAGAGATTTGAGAGGAAGGATCAGAAGAATTAAATATGTAACATGCAGTGAGGAAAGATGATAATGAATGGGTGTATCTGCCTGTGCTGCTCAGTGCAAGCCACTTGAATGAATTTATTTAGGGAACAGAAGTAAAATAGCTGAATTGCTGTGATTCTCCATCCAGAAACATCCTTTTTTCCCCCTCAAAAATATCAGTTAGCTTGAGGAAAACCTTCTTTCCAGTTGCATGGGGCTGAATTGTTCCCATAGGCACACTTTTGGAATGATCTAATAACCATTCAAATCAATGGAACCCCTTTCTTGGACCAAGATTTGAAATCCAGCTGTTTGAGGAGGAAGGGTTGTGCTAGAGCTCTGTATATTTTGGAGGCTGTAAATGCTGAGGTGAGAGGAAGGGGTTATTTCATGTAGCACAAAGAGATCTATTTAAGCACAGAGTTGCACTAAAATAGGAATTTTATATGAGCCATAAGAGTGTCAGATGGCTCAGATAATAATAATATCACATAAAATAAAGTAATTGTATTGTATAAAGGTTGTCAGTTTATTTGCAACACATCTAGTCATAAAGCTGATCATTTTCGGTTAAATTAAAGTTGCACAACTTGCCTCTGAGCAAGAAATAAAGGCCTGGTGCTCTTTATTCCATATTTGTAATTTGGCTTGCTCTGTTTATTGGATTTTTTAAGTCATTAAGTGAAAGACAGAGGGCCAAATGCCGACTCACTCAAACCCAGTCCACCTCAAGTGAAAAACTGAAGTCAGCCTTGGAATATTGCTTTTAAAAAAGCACTTGTATGATGGGAGAGTGTCTCAAGGAAGGCAAAATGAGCATCATGACTTGGCATGGTTAAACAAGGCAGGACAGGGCAGCAGGAGAATGTTGCATTCAGTGCACTCAGGGGCATGGACTGGAACCTAATGGGGCTCTTACCTTGCCTGGAAACCATTTGTAGCAGAAAATTCTCTGTTGTAGAAAAGCACAGGGTAGAAAAAATTAAGCTCCAATTTTTATGAAGAGCACCAAAGTTGTTCCAATTCTGTATTCTCAGCAGCAGGTCTTGTACATCTTCCATCACAGGGCATCAGTTTGGTGGCCTGCATTAAGTGGCACAGCAAATAGCACTCATATTTTATTTACTCTCTGGAACAGGACATATATATATAATTGTCAAAACTCATCATAAAACCCCTTTTTTTCGGTCCTTGATAAATGAGTTTAAAACTCCAACCCTTCAGATCAGTGAGTAAGGAAGATGAAGTAGTAAAGCAGAGAAGATACTTATTGCCAAATGGATTAGGAATTTGAGAACTCCCTCTATATAGGCTATAAGTCCCAAATCAGATTTGATAAATCAAGTGATATTAGAAGAGATCTTCAGGGCTCAGTAGACTTAAATATTGCAAGGAACTATTACTGTCATATCCATCTCAACACACAACAGTGCTGTATATTAAATGGCAATGGATCAGCCTCCCTCTACCTCTTACATATTCCAAAGACAATAGATCAGTAACTTAATTAAAAAAAAAAAAAAAAAAAAAAAAAAAAGGCAGTCCAAGTGGAACTGCATGAAGGGTGATTTCTGGCTATTAATTTATTTGCACATTACATCTGTGCAGCAAAATTTGCCTCCTCTCTGTGGAGGCAGTACAGCCACAGCTGGATATACCAGAATGGTGCAGAGACAGCTCAGATCTCTCTGACTTGAATGTGATTTTCAATTTTTCATTAACATTATTCCAGCTAGCAATGAAAGCAGGGTTAGAGAGTGGTCTCCACCTGTCACATGTTAGGAGACAGCACAGTCAGGGAATCTACACCAGACCTTTAATCCTTTCTGCCTCAGAGCCACATTCCAGTCCTGTCCAGAGTCCTGGCGAACATCTTGCACAGTGAACATCATCTCAACCAACTCCTTTTGCTGGTGGACACTCTCTTCAGGTCCAGGTGAGTTCAGCAGTGGCACAGATGCTCTGTAAGGAACCCCTGGGTAGTGACATGTTGCATTAAAAGGACAAACCTTGGGGAAATGGCTCCGTTAAGATGTCAAGGTGCTGCTCCAGCACACTCAGAGTTTACAACACACAGCACCAGTTTAACAAGCTCTGGGTTAGACTTTGGAGCAGTAGAGAAAACATCTTTATTCTCACCTGTTCTGGCGTCCAGTGCTTCATGAAAATAAAATGTGACATAAATCTGCCGTGCTTTGTGCCAGCCTGTCACCACTGGCCTCAGGGGAACAAAGGGTGCCTTGAAGGGATCCACCTGTGGCAGGACATCCCCCCACCACAGCAGAGCTCACCTGCTCTGTCCATCAGCTGCTGCAGCTCAGGACATTCTCCCCTCACATGAATTAATGAAATAACCCAGGCCAGCTCGTGTCATTAGTAAGTCCTCACTGGCTAGTGAATTATTTCTCTCTCTGGCACCAGGGGTGGAATTCCCAATAAACAACTGGCCATGAGAACAAAATGTGGGAAGATAAGCTGGAATTCCTGACTGAGAGACACTACTTTTACAAACTATAAATGCTACACAAACTTTCATGAAGGCAGAAGCCTCCTACACACACTCAGGAAATGTATAGGAACTCTGCAGAGTTTGGGCGCAAATTCCATGGATACTTTGCAGGGAACTGAGTGAAAGAATTCTATGTGTACTCCATCAATTTGGTGATAAATTACATTGAATCCTAATGCATACTATTTATTTATTAGCTGTAATATAGGTACCTTTATTCTGTACTGTATATTTGTATACTAGAACTACCAGTAGTTATTTTTGTTTTATCCTGTGTAGTGAATAGTCTGTTCAAAGACTTAGGTCTGTTAAAATTGTATTTATTCAATAAATAATTTCTTTTGCAACAGACCTAATCAGCCATTATTAAGAACTTGTGAATGAGAACAATCTGGGGTGCAGGCTGCCTCAAACAGAGCTACTGCCAGAAATCTGAGCTGGGGTAGGACTTGCACAAGCTCTTGTCTCTGTTTGTAATATCCATGTCTCTGCAGTCATCCTGCCCTCAGCTCCCATGTGTCCTCCTGTGCTGAGCTCCTGGAGAGCCCAGAGCTCATCCAGCTCTGGCATGAGCCAGCACACAGAGAGATCTGGAGCTCTCATTGTGCACCTGCCACGTGCAATGGGCTCCTCTGCCACAGGAACACTTGCTGATGTTCCTCCCCAGCCAACAGCTTTCTTCTAGAAAATTTTAAATCAGATGCAAACGTTTTTTTGGAGCAAATAAAAGGAAATGGGTAATTTTGAGGACAATTATTAGGTTTGTAGAGTAGTTACTTGGAGCAGTTCTCTGCAGGTGTCCATATTCCTTGGCAGGCAGTTTGATCTTTTGAATGTTAGGTGCTCTAAATTTCATCTTGGGTACCCATAATGTGCTGAAGCAGTGGCCATTAACACCATTCAACTGTCTGTGTCTTCACAGCCAGTTCACTTCTTGCTTTAACTGGGGTCTGCAGCTCCAGTCCTGCTAACTCCTGCACAGATATAAAAATAACAGTACTTATCCCTGATAAACTGAGGATTGTTTCACATCCACTTTTTTTTTTTTTTTTTTTTTTTTTTTTTTTTTTTTTTTTTTATTGCAGCCTCCCATGAAGTGTAAAAGTGGCTGCTAGGGAGTCAGCTCAAAAAAAGAAAGTTAAAAGCACTTTCATCGACTTAGTCTATAACCTACCTTAAAAGGCTGGGTTGAATTCCACAGACAGAATATTTCTACCTGGTAATTATGGTCATTTTTCATTATTATCACAATCAAGATCCATTTAATAGAAGATATTCTCTTTAGTAATTCCTTTTTATGCTGTTTGCCAGTGCATATGCATTGCCAGCACCTATTTTTGAATGTCCAGGTTATGGAATGACAAGCAGAGATTGGCCAGGTGCAAAATAGATGTGTGTACAAAAAGGTGAATTACTCTGATTTGGAAAGGAGCCCTCTATAAAATCATGGAAGACAGGGAGATGGTGGTGTGATGTCCAATATAATTGAGCAGTAGGTCTGGAAGGGCTTGTCAGAGGACTTGGATGTGGCTCCAAAGGAAGGGAATTCTGCCCAGTTGGACAGACACCCTTGGCTCTGAAAATCAGGCCCTGGACGTGTACAAATGTGTAGATTTGATGAGCCTATTTAAAAGGAAACTAATTAGAAATATAGACAATCCACCTTTCTTAAATGGAATTATTGTAGTCTCTGATCCATAAATCTGACATTTATACATATTTATACGCTATTTCTTAATGAATACCTGATTAAGGAATACAGCTGCCAAGTGAATAAATTTGTTGTTAATCAAATGATACCATAAAGACAGATCATCAGACCTATTAGAATATATTCATTTGGCAGATAAATCTTTCGCTGCAGCCTGTTAGTACAACGTGTAATGCAAATCAAATTGTTCTTTAGAGCTAAACCTTCATCTTTGCCAGAATAAAAAAGACTTTGCATGGAGCAGATGAGATGAAATCCTATATTTTTAGGGAGGGTGTGAAAGCCCTTGGCATTATGTCTTGTACTGAAAGTAAATTTCACCCTAATTGAACACTAAAGACTGAGGAATGCTTAAGTCTGTGCACTGAAGATTTTACTGTGGTATATAATTGCCTCTCTCTTTTGTTGCTGTATCTAATTCAGAAGTATAAATTACCAGCTTAATTTTTGTGTTATTGTGTGATGTACTTATACTATTATTTTGTACTACCAAGAATTAGCAACTGGCATTTGCCTTTATGGATCCTTTCATTCAGGGAAAATCTAATAACAACATTGGTCTAAATCTTACATTAAAGGGTTGAAGCATACGAAAAGATAGCCTGAGGTAACTGTGAAATGGCCACTGTGTTTACAGGGATCTGTCAAAACACTACAGTAACTTTCAGTAGCTTTGAAATGGTGGTACATTTCTGTATGCAGGTTTGAAGGGCTGTTTGAAGGACTGGATTTTGTGCTGAACCATGAAAAGTCTACTTGTGCTTCAGATATTAAAGGAGGGCAGACAGTCCGTGCTGAGAACTGCCCCCCCTCCCCATCCATCAGTCAGCTCTGGGAATTACCCTCATGAGGAACCTGCTGATGCCTCTCCTCCAGCCCCCTGCCAAGCCTGGGCAATATTTTGAAGGAAAATGTTGCACCTGTGCACAGCTGAAATGTTCAAGGCAGGTTTAATTCCAGCACAACCCTTTTTACCCTGATTGTGTACAACACGTGCAAAACTCCTGGTTGCCTTGCATAAAACATTAAATCAGGTAGTTGCTCCATTTTTCCACCTCCAGCCACGTTTTGCTGCCCCAGCTACTCCTCCTCAGCCCGCTTTTCACCTGAGGAGTATTCAGTTGAAATTATTCCTACTAGGTTTATTGGTATCTGTGAAGGAATAAAGGACATGCACAAAAAGTCCAAGAAGAAGGGGAAAACTTTTGAGAGTTTCTGGTTTAGGACTACTTGGTCCAGACTGTGGATGGGAAGAATAGGTTATTTCTCTGTTATTTTCCCATATTGCTTTGCTTTCTCTGGCTAGGAAGAACCTGCTGGGAAAGTGGAAAAGGCTTGGAGAAGAGCAGGAGGAGGCTGGGCTGTGTGTCCAGGAAAAGGCTGTCCTCATCCTGGAGAGAACTCCAGAGCAAAGAGAAGGAAAGCACCAAGCCTGTCCCTTGTTTGCTGGTCTGCTCCTGGCACTGAACAGGTTCCCACTCTATCTACTGTCTGAATTGAATGTCAAAATCTAATCTAGTGCCTTATTAATTGCATTTATCATGTACTTTGACCATCTCACATGAAACTTGCCCATTAATTTGTCTCTGATGGCTTGACTTGCTCTTAAGAAACCTTTGGAGCTGCTTCTGAAACTGTTTTTCAAGCCAGATATTCTGGGTAATTTCTCCTTAAAACCCAATTAACTCTCCTCAGCCTGCTCCAAGCATTGCCAATGCAAGTGCATGGAATGCAGCTCAGTCTGCTTGTTTGTGCTGGGAACATCCCCCTGGGCATGGACTGGCCAGTGAGCAAACAGAACCAGCCAGGAATGCAGAGCTTGAACCAAGTAACCCAATAAATGCAGCAGAGAGAATGAAGACTTGAGCAGATTGGAGATTTGTCCTTTATTTAGATTGTTATTCTTGCACACAGATGTGTACAGATGTGTGTGCACTGCAGTGCTCAGAGCTGCTCCTGGTGGTTTCTTGGTTTTGGTGGAGAATGGGGTGCCCAGAGAGGATGTGGATGTCCCATCCTTGGAAGTGTCCAAGGCCAGGTTGGACAGGGCTTGGAGCAACCTGGAACAGTGGAAGGTGACCCTGCCCATGGCAGGGGCTGGGATGAGATGAGATTTAAAGTTTCTTCCAACCCAAACCATTCCATTATTTTGTAATTCTACAATTTCTTATTCTACTCCCAAGCAAACTCTATGTCCATAACTAAGCAGCTTTCCAGTATGATTAATGGGCCAAATGAAGGCTTTAGATATTCCCTTTTTTCCTAACACACAGTACAGTATTCTTTCCTCTAGTATGAGTTCAGAAGGAGTCTTGATGTTTTTATTCTGGAATTTGTACAGAAGCTTTTCTTCACTGTCAGAAGTTTCAAGTGAAGTTCCAACTGAGATTTTTGCACTCATCAGCATTTCTCAGGTTTGCCTTGAATAACTGAAATGTTGCTGAGAACAACAAATATTGGTTTTGACAGAGTCCCAGAAGTTTTGCACACAGTGGAATCCACGCTTATGTCTCAGTTGTGTCAAAAGGTCATTTTAAATTATTTTTTTTTGTGTTTTTTGAAATTGACAAAACAAACTAAGCACACAGAGACTCAGCAGTAAGAAATCTGAAAATCTACATTCAGAAGCATCAAATGTGTATTACCCTAGAAAAAAAACAAGGATTCTCCTGAAAGTAGTGAGGTACAATGGGATAAGGGGACAAATGTGATTTTTTTATTTTCTATTTTGCATATCAGGAGGGAGAAATTGGTTAAAAATACCTATATGAATCAGAACAGACAGAAGAGGAAAGATTAAGCAGTGATTATAAGCATGCTGTCTGAAGAATCAGGTCGTGCATATGCTTAGGGTATGCACAGCTCTGTGATCTCACATCACTCCCATCCATCTCCCTTCCTGTTTGTTCCCTTCCTTTGTGTCATCAGGAGCTAAATGGCAGCAAATCTGTGAAAAGGTCTGTCTGCCCTGCACTTATATAGCAACCAATGCAAAGGGTTTCAACAGTGACAAGTTTCTGAATAGTGCTGTAATAGAAGCTCAGCCCTCCTTCTCTCTGTCCCAGAGTCAGTGTGCACACAGATGAGTGCTCCAGCCCTTCACCAAAGCACACACACACTTTGAGTGGTTTGATACTCTAATTTTCAGTTCCACTGCAGTCCTTGTGTGTTGGGTTGATGTGGCCAGAAATGTGTATTCTGTCACCATCTGTTGAAGCCAGGTGGGGCAGTGCCCCTTATCTCCATGGCACACATTATCTGCTAATGGGCCAGCTTTAAACCAGCTGGGGCAGTCATCTTTATCTTTCCCACAGCCCATCCTCCCTCCAGGAAGATATCATCTGCTGTTAATGGCCATTGAGTCCCAGGGCATGGCTGATAAAATTCCATCATCCCATGGGAGATGCTCCAGCCAGGGGAGCAGCCAAGCCTTTCCTACCCAGATAAAATCTGAGCTGTTGGACAGCAAGTTACCTTCTTTCCACTGGATTCCAGAGGAGAAGCTAAACTTTTCTACATCATCCCTGGACTTTTGGAGGAAGGCTGCACCCTTGTACAGGAGCACTGCTCCAGCTGAACCACATCTGCCACTGCAGGGGACTGTAGCCACCATTGAATGGGACTGTGCCAACACCCTGACTGACTGATGGGTGTCAGGTTGTATTCTGACTCTGTCAGGGTTGGGATTGTTTTTTTGTATTACTGTATTTCTATTTTAATCTTTCCAGTAAAGAACTGTTATTCCTAATTCCCATATCTTTGCCTGAGAGCCCCTTAATTTCAAAATTATAATAATTTGGAGGGAGGGGGTTTACATTCTCCATTTCAAAGAGAAGCTTCTGCCTTTATTGGCAGATAACTGGTTTAAAACCAGGACACCTTGTCAGAGGTTTCTTTGTGCTGAGCAGGCCAGGTTGGGGCTGGGCACAGGTTTTACCAGGGCTGGGCTGGGCAGAGTCAGCCCTGCTGAATTCAGCCAAGCTCCTTGTCCCCATCAAACCCAACCCTAAGGTCACAGCCAGTGTTTTCCCTTGTTCCCCATCAAACCCACCCTAAGGTCACAGCCAGTGTTCTCCCTTGCTGTCTCCCATGCAGAAGAAGGATGTGTAGAAAGGCCTCTGCAACTTTGCCAGTTTGAGTGGATGATGGAATCCACAGCGATGAAATAGTAGATTTAGCAAGTGACTGGAATTAATGCACCATCTGAACAGCTCTGGGAGGTCTGCCTTGATGTTCCTCATTTCAAATGAATCTCTCCAGACCTGAAGGCTGTTTGGGAACAGCTGATGGTGTCTGTAATGAGGATTCCAATCTTCAAGTCTCCAAACTGGCATTAGACATATGTCCTGACATGTTGACATTAATTTGAGCTGTTATAGCTATAATGGGTTTATTTGGCTGGCATTTTTAATAGAATTTCAGGGGAGACAGGCTTTGCTTCATGAGTCAGGTTGGGGAAAGGCCATGAGCAGCCATAATTTCAAAGGTTAATTTGAAAATGCTTTTCTCAACAGGACTTTTCTGAATTGCCAGGTTACTTGAAAATGTGGTATCATAATAGCTGGTGCTATGGCTGGAAAAAACAGGCTGGGGAATTTCCAGTGGGAATTTCCAGGTATCAGTTCCCAATTCCATCTTGACTCGAAGTGAAAGGCAATAATGAGTAAATCTAATAGAGCAAAAGTGATAGATTCTATTTCCTGTACAAAATATTGATTCATAGACCATAAAGCCAGCACCAAACTTCAGATTTCTACTGGATAAACTTGCAGGTATTGACTGGAATGAATGGGTTAAATGTGTTAACACCACTCAGAGGGGGTCAGTACCTGGTTTATGTGATTTTTTTAAACCCATGAAGTAGTTGGATGAGGCTCTGAGCATCCAGGCAGTGCCCATGGCAGGGGTTTGGACATGGATGGTGTCTGAGGTCACTCCCAGCCCAAAGCAGTGAGTCACTCTGGGATGGTTATGAGGTGACAGGTGAGGGACCCTTGTCCCTGCAGGCACAGGGCTGGTGCCTGACTCAGGGATGGTGATGGGGGGATTTTGGAGGAGCACAGAGGTGTGTGTACCCCCATGGGCACAGCCTCCCTGGGGGCACCTCAGTCACACAGCTCCATCACAAACCACCTCAGCTTCCCCAGGGCAGTCACTCCCAAACACCAGCTGCTTTTGGCAAAACTTCAAATGAGAGGCAAATTCAGGCATGAACACGGCTGAGTAAAAACTTTGTGTTTGAATTGAGGTGAGATGGAGACATTTTCTGGACTGTGATGCTCTGGGACTGGCAAATAAGTGATCACTGAGACAGAGTGTTTTAGTGATTTAATGTTGAGCACCAGGGGAGGAAAAGAAGATCCATCAGGGGAGAGAGAGATTCCTTGTCCTGACAGTTTCCTCTGAGCAGAACCATTCTGCTTCCTCCACAAACCCCTTCCCACTGCAGGGCTCCCACAGAGATGCTGAGACCCTCTGCTGCCCACAACCCCAGAACATCCCAAGTTGAGCCACAGTTGAGTCAAAACTTTTTTTTATTAGATATCATTGAAATCTCACTGTCTCTCTAGGGTCATTCTGTGGAGGGGCTGTCTGCCACCATTAAAAGAAACTCAGTTTAGGAGAATGCTGGTTTTGAAGGGTAAAATGTCACTTATGGCAGATTTTTTAACTCAGTGCAATTTAGCAGATATTCAATACTTTTATTTCCTTCTGCTGACTTTATACAGTGGAACAGGAGGTGATTTGCAGAGATTAAACAATATTCTGCTCACAAATTAAAATCAATAACTTATTTATAGGGCTGCTGATGCTCCCAGAACAAAACAGGCCTGCCAAGAGGCTGTGAAAGTCCTGAATCAAATGTCATGTATCTCCAGCCCATCTACACAGTTGGCTGTCTGTGACTGCAGATATAACACAATCCACCCAGTCATTCCATCACTTGATAATCACAGTACATAAACAAATATCATTCCTGAACCAAGCAGTGCTGGTGGTTGCTTTCAGATCTATACACTACCTGCCGCCATATATCATTAATAAATTTAATATTATTCAGTGGGATTGTTCAGGAATGCATTTCTTTTCATGAAAGGGGGTTGGCCAGATGTTACACTGGGTTTTAAATTTCTGTAGATGTTCAAAAGAGCAAATCACACCGTGGTAAAGGGAGCATGACAGAAGATCGAAGCTCTGTAATTATTTTCTTCCTATTCCTTTCAGCAAACCACATTCATGTGATTTGACACCGAGTTAAGTCCCTAATTCATTTATTTTGCACATCTTTCTGGTCACTATTCCTCTCCACTGGGGTGTTTTGCCTCAGAGTGATCTTTGTTGGGTCACTGGCAGCACTGGGAATCTTCACCACAAATCTACTGGGGCTCTGATCTCTCAAGGCAAATCATCACACCAGTGCTGTTTGGAACAGGAGTACCTTGGAAAGGGAGCTGTGTTTTCAGAGAAGCTGTTTCAAGTAAGAATCAGATATTGAGGTGATGCTTTAGATGGGTTTGATGAGATTTTTGTACCAGGGTCTGCCAAAGCTCATATTTCTTAAAGAAAGAAATTTATGCTTTTATTGGCCTGAAGAAGTGAAAAGTGCTTGAGCATGCAGGCTGTGGTGGGGTATAAAAGTCCAAGATTTTAGACTTTTTCTCTCCCTTTCAGTCTGGAACCCTCATAGCCAGCACTTTCTGTGAGTTGTAGCTGAAGTAGATACATATCCAAGTTCTTGTGCATCAGGGCTTTGTTTTTCATTCCCTTTATCTCTGAATATATGGGATCTTTAGGTTTGCATATCTGTTCTGAGACTGGTAAAATAGAGTAGTTTTCCCATCCTATTTTCTTCAGAGCCCTGCAGGTTTCTCCCCTTTCCTTTTCCTCCCCTGCCTCAGTGCACTGGGCAGCCCTGGCACCTGCTCCAGCAGCAGCAGGGCAGGGATGCAGAAACCTCCCTGCTCCTGCTGAGGAAATCGAGGGAAAGGGAATGGGAAGAGAGATGGAAATAGATGCAACGCAAATTGTCATTTTGCAAAATGACTTTTTACACAAGCACTGCTCTGAATGCACAGTGACACTGTACAGATGATTCTTGGCCTGTTAAATAACAGTTTCCCCATATTTATTGCTCTCGAGCTGTGCCTGACAGCTTTATTGCATGCAGGCTGGCACATTATGAAAAGAAAAGTAAATAGGTCTGTGGAATCATGGCCACAGTATTCCTGTTTAAGGGGAAAACAACTCTTTGGTTTTACATGTTTGAAAAGAGGAGACAGCTCTCCCTCAGTGTTTTATGGCAGCTCCCCCTCCTGCCTCCCCCTTCTGCCTTAAACAGTCTGGATTTGTTTTGCTTGTATAATTAGGCAATAGCAGCTGATTGGGTTGGAATTAAATCATCCCAAGAGCTGCCTTGACTGATGGACAGGAGAGGCAACATTCTGTTTATTTGCCAGAGCTGCAAACGGGGCTGCCTGTGCCACGCACACAGCAAAGTGCATTAGTGCAGCTTTTCTGGAATTCTTGGAGAGCACATATACTGCTAAGGCACTTGAACTCTATTATGATGTCAAGCTTCTGCTATTTTCTATTATCCCTAGGAAGAAAGCAAAAGAAATCTCTTACATGGCTTCATGAAAGAGAATCTATCATTTGAGAATAATTGTGCCCACAGCCATTAATGCGCTGTCGAACCTACACAAATTAAAAGAACCATTATCAAAGTCAGTGTGGTATTTATATGCTCAACCATCTCTTTGCTAAATAATTGCAATAATGGTGCACAGCAGCAGTGCTGAAAATGTGTTTTACTGACTTCTTTCCTTCCTGCAAGAAGAGATACAGCTATCTTCTGTTATCAGCCAAGATTTGGATTTAATGACTTGCCCTCTTTCCTCCCAGCTTTCTCTGTCTGGTCAGTTAAGAGCTGCATCTCCTTTTTTTGCCATGTATCCCACCCTATTTTTGCCCTCAATTGCTTGCTATTATCTCCTGCTGTGAACATCTTCTGCATAAAGTCTCTTGGTGCAGCTGGCAGCGTGAGGCACCCCAAGGATGGCTGTACGTGAGGATGCTAAAATACCCAGGGAGGAAATCTCCCACAGAGCAGAGAGGTTTTTCAATGATTTAATTGAGACTTAGAGACTTCACTGGTTGCCTGTAAAGCTGTGCTTGCTAGTTCAACCATACCCTTTCTAGCAAAGTAGTTTAAATTTTCTATAGGAGCTCCTGTGGAATTAGAGTTGAATAATCTGAATAATAGAGTGTGGAAGAAATTAGAAAGAAATTCTTCCCTGTGAGAGAGATGAGCCCTTGGCACAAGGTGCCCAGAGCACTCCCTGGGAGTGTCCAAGGCCAGGTTTGACCTGGAAGGAGACCCTGCCCATGACAGGACTTGGAACTGAGTGATCTTTAAAGTCTCTTCCAACCCAAACCATTCTGTACTTCTATGACTCTGTGATATTTGCACAACAAGACATAAACTAATGCACCCATGCATTTGTTCACAACCAGATTAATTTGCCACCATACTTCAAAATATTTTTTTTCTTTTTGAAGTGGAAAAGCAAAGTGAAGTTTTCAGGGTGCCAGTGTCCCTGCACCCTTGTGTTCAGCCCTGTGTGGGTTTGGGACAGGGCAGTGAAGGTGGTGCAGGAGGGGCAGCCTGGAGGATTCCCTGGTGCCTGGCAGGAGCTGAACTCAAGATGCTTCAGCCTCAGCTGGGCTGCTGCTGGGATGCATTTCCTAACCCTGACTCCCTGTTTTAATGTGTGATTCAAGAATTAATGGGACCTTATCAAATTAGGTGAGATGGTCGAAGGTCTTGACAGATTGGGTGTGGGGAAGGATCAGTGCTGGACAGAAGGATCACAGGAACTTGTTTGCCTGAGCACCTCTGCAGAAAACATTTTCTCCCTTTTCATTCTCATTGCTCTTCTATCTGTTCTGCAGCCACCCAGGAGCTGAAATGGGAGAAAGAATGAAATCCATATTTGAATGAAAATCTCTGTAGCCACAGACGTGCCACGGGTCACTGTGGTTCCCACCCTCAATGGCAGCTCAGGTCTCTATTAAAAAGCAGTTTATTTGTCTCCCAGAAGATAACTTTGAGCACCAAATGAGGCAGCAGAGCTGTGCAGGCTGTGCTGGAAAGGGGCTGCAGGGCTTTGCTGGCTGCTGTGTCTCGGAGCAGGGACAGAGCACTGATGGAGAGAGATGTGCAGGAAGATTAAATTTCCTTGGGAGAAGCTGTGCCTGGCCTGGCTGGGGCTCTCAGGCTCATTTTCATAAATACCAGATTTATTGTGACATTACAGTGAATATTTTTCTCTTGCCTGAGATGGGGGAATGAAGCAAACAGCAGCACTTGGCTAAACAGGTTCTTTCCACTCAGCTGTGTAAAAGGTGCCTGCCTTTTACACTTGTAAATATGAGAGAGAAAATGGTGTCATCAGCCTGTAATAAAGCATTCCAGTCTCAGATTGCCATCTGTCAATGATATTTTAGCTCATTTTCTTTCAGGGAAGAAAGTGAGCTTGTTTTCTTTAATCTTCTGATAAAATTCCAGTTATTTACAGCATTGGATTTTCCTGAAAAAAAAGAAGATTATGCTGCAGCCAAGAGAATTATTTGACCAAATAGGTTTTTTTGCCTTTGTTTCACTGCATTAGTTTATTTCAAAGGAGGAAAGAAAAGCTTAGCTCATGCTTTGTGGAGGCTGCTAAAAGTTTTTTACTTGCCAGCTCTTCTGTCTCTGCAAAAAAAAAAACAAACCACCAAAAGAAACCAACAAACCCATGATACAGAATTATCAACCTCACACCCTTTAGGAGTTTTAAAACCCAAATAACCCAGAACTGATTTTTTTAAAAGTTAATTTTTTACACCATATTTTCATGCTTTTATTTGCTCCCTTCTTTGAGCCTCAGCTCATTGAAAATGCTCAATCATTTGGTTGCCATCAGGATGGAAACTTTCTGAGGGAAAACAGAGCTTTGCTGCCACCTCCAAGAACAGACACTCCAAATAAACCCCAGTTATGGCACTAGTTTTGGGAGAGATGCCCAGGAACAGGAGTGGAGAAAGGAAAATTAGTTTTGGGGAAGAAGAGGGACCCCATTTTGCCTTCTGATGGTCAGGGATGTCTCAGCAGTGACAAGTGGGGTGTGAGTAAATAAAACATTGTGGAGTGGGCACACCCCATCATTTCCAAGCCCTTCTCAAGGAGTGTGATCCTCACCCCCCACACTCCAGCAGCATTTAGCCAGCTGGGGCAGGAGCAGGAATTCAGCATTTAATTAAACTCCAGGGACTGAGCTGAGATCAAATCCCATCTCCTGGAAGGAGGCAGGGAATGCACCTGGAGGCAGCCACGTGCAGCTACTGATGTGCAGATTTGAAAACTGGGAAACAGCTCCCATTGGAATTACTCTTCCCTAAATATTGCAACTTCCATTTACTAAATGGCTGGTATTGGAAAGAACCTAAAGAATCAGCTCTAAAGCCCATTATTCTTTTCACTAGCAGCTAATGAATTTTCCCTCTGCCCTTCTACATCAGTTTTATTTTAGCAAGAGACTTTTTTCCATATTTCTTTCAGCTATCTCTGGTGTTGGAGCTTTGATATGTCGTTAGTACAATCTGTAAATACCACTCTGCAGACTCTGCTCAAGGGCAGACTTTGACCCTGAGCATTCCAGCAGCTCCTGCTTTGGAAAACACATCTGCAAAGAGCTGCTTCCAGCTGGGGCTGGGAGCTGGGGCTGCAGCAAAGGGTTAACTCTGAGAAGTGGAATGTGATGGTGGCCAAGTTTATCCCTGTCACACACAGTTGTTTTGGCATAAAAATACTCTATTATGTCAAAGTGTTGCCAACTCTTGCAGTTTTAATATGGTTCACACATTATATTTGTTTGGGCTTTTTCCCTTAAATTCCTGGTTCCTGGAGTTCTGCCAGAGCTTTTTTCAGCTTTTTTTCCCCCCTAAAAGTAAGTTTCTACTTCATGGTTAAGAACAAAGCCTTGAAAAGATGATTTAAATTCATTTTAACAAGTCAGAAAAGCAGAAGATAAATAACTGAACACATATTATTTTTCTGGAAGATAATACCTCATGTTTTTGTGAGGCTTGACTCGTGACTTTTAGATGCCAGTGGCTGGCAGCAGTGTTGTTATAATTTATGACTAAGTTTGATTTTTTTTTTTGTTTTGTTATTGTAATCAGTCATATCTATGTCTACATACTATATACATTCCAAAATAAATGCATGTAACTCCCATGTTTGTACTGCAGGAAGGGGTTTCTGTTTACCTGTGCAGAGAGCTATATAGTTCATGGAATAATTAACACTGGAAAAAATCAATCACATCCAAACTTTGGCCCTCCAGGACCATCACCTCCAAATTTTGGCCAAGTACCATGGTGCTCACTGAACCTTATTGTGAAGTGCCACGTTTGTCTGGTTTTTAAACAGCTCCAGGGATTGTGACTCCATCACTTCCCTGAGCAGCTTGTTCCAAATTTTGGCCACCTTTTCAGCGAATAATATCCAACTTGAGTCTCCTCTGATGCAGCTTGAGGCTGTTTCCTCTTGTCTTATCACTTGGGATAAAACAAAAATCCCCAATCTGGCTCCAGCCTCCTTTCAGGTGGTTGCAGAGGGTGATAAGGACCCCCTGAGCCTCCTTTTCTCCAGGGTAAACAACCCAAATTCCCTCAGCTGCTCCTCATAGCTCTTATGCTCCATAATCCATAATATATCCAGATATATCCAGATATCCAGTCCAGATGCAGTGTGAATTTCAGGAAGAGGAAAAAGCCAGCACAACAGAGGTGCAGTTTTAATTTGAGAATGGTGTCTCTGTGTGGAAAAGATGGGAGACCCAGCAAACATCTTCCTCCTCCCCACATCAAGCTGATCCTTTTCACACCTGCCAAGGGGGACTTTTTGGGCCCCTCATATCAATGTAAAGATTTACCTCACTTGGAGTTGGGAATGTGTTTGTGCAGAAGGGATGACACCTCTGGCACGACACCAAGGGCTGATGAGCAGCTCTGGAAAAAGCAGGCAGAGCTCCTCAGTCCCAACATCTGCCTCCAGGACTGAGGGTTTTTACACTTTTTTAAATGAACTGACCTTCTAAAGTCAGGTTTTGTGCTGAAGGAGGTGCCTCCATCACAAAACATCAATCTTGACATCTGTTTCAGGACAGGGCTTGGAGGAGCCTGGTCTAGTGGAAGGTTCCCTGCTCATGACAGGGAGCTGGAATGAGATGAACTGTAAGATCCTTTCCCACCCAAACCAGTCCTGGATTCTCAGATTACAGGGCTGAAACAGCCTTAACTGACCCAATCCACAGCCAGCCATTCCAGAGGGATGATGCTGCAGGGGTCTCTGGTTTGGCAAACCCTCCCTGGCTCAAAAGACACCCAGACAAGAGTGTTGGGAGAAGAAAAGTAGGATTCAGTCTTGGCTTTCCTTCTCACAGCTTCTCCTTCATTCAGCCCAGGAACTTCCCTCCTCCCCATAAAAAATCCCAAACAGAACAAACCCTTATGTATCATAGACAAATTTATTTACTGATCCTACTGCAAAGCAGGACATTCTATAATAAAATAGATTTCAGAAAATTGCCTTTTGAGGAAGATATTTAACACAGAGCCTCTTCCATGCTGAAAATGCAAGATTTCCTGTGTGAGTGAATCTCTTGCTCAGTACAACAATTAGTGAGGGGCTTTATTTCAGCAGAACCTTGGCATTGCAGCAAAAATCTACTCAGGAATCTATTTAGTGAGCAAAATCTATTCAGGAAGCACAAGAAAATGTATAGAAATAGTGACATCTTCCCCCCAAATATGCTGAACAATCAGGCAAAGCAGCATTTACCTCACTGAGAACTTTCTGTGAGTGGCCACAAGGAGAAGCAAATGGACACAGAAAGTGCTGTGGCAGAGTTCTTGCTCTCCCTTGGCCCAGGAGATTTAGCCCTGGATAAATCCCAGCAGTCCCAGTTTCAGGTGGGACCAGGCTGGGAAATGGCCTTAGAATGTCTCACAGACCTTCTCTGCAATAGCCTCTTGGATTTTCTAATCACACAGCTCACAGTCACACCTTCCAGTTTCAGGGCTACTTCCTGAAGCCCAGCTCCAATATTTGCCTGGCTTTCCAGTCTCCTGAGTGCCCCTTTCCAACCCTGCTGGCACATGATCCATCAGCCCTCCCTGTGCTCCTTGAACCAGCAAACAGGGAGCTGGTCCAGTGCTAATAAACACCCTGCAAGAGCCAGGAGAGGCTGGTGGAATGCCTGCAGAAATAATATTGGAAATTTGATTTACAGTTTTCAGAGCCTCCTAAGGATTACGTCTCAAAATTAAGAAGGGAAAACTTATTTTTAACATCTTGGAGGATGAATAGAAAGCAGAGAGTGCTTGCTTTTCCTGCTTAACTTACACCTTTGCTCCTCTCTGTCTAAACATAGTCATGGTACTTCATTATTTCAGCCTGGAAAATTCCTGAAGGTGGACAAGCTGGAAAAATCTGGGGTAACATTTAGTTTAAGTTTTTAGACTGAAAGGTATTTGCATTGATTTCATCCTACACAAATAACCCACTTTTCACTGATGTTCTTCCCTTGTTTTGGTAAAACTCCACAAATTTAACCTGTCTGTAGGTAAAATTTGGGACAAATAAAGAATTATTTCAATTAAGTAATTTCCTCCTTTTCCCATTACAGGCATTTGGTTTTTGTTTTCTCTTTTTTAGGGTTTATTTTGATGTAAACATCTTGATAAAAAATGTTATGTAATGTTGGTCCTGTAAGGTAAAGAGAATGGTGTTACCTTGAGTTTTAGTGCATGAACCAGAGCTGATCCCTACACATCAAACACCCAGCTGAAAAATCAATGTACAGGCTGCATAACATAAATATTTGCAGTTTGAGTGTTTTGCATGAGGGTTTTATATTTAAGTAATGTCAAAATTTTTAAGAGTCTTAAGGATTGTTGGTCTGCTGATGTTGGTTATTCTGTAACAGAATAAAAAGAGACTCAGGCTCTTTATTTGTCTGATAGGATCTCTAATACATATGTGGATACTGAAGGTAAGTAACTGTGTTGAGCTCCATTTGAAGAGAAATTCATTGCTGCAGCCAAGGTTTCCATCATATTGCTGTGATTTGATAATTTCAGTGCTGCTGGTCAGGGAGTCTAAGGCAAAGCTCAGAGAATTATCAGCTAATAGCTCCTGGAGGCCTGCAGCTGATATTAAACTTGAACTTTTATGAAACTGGTTTTTCTGCTACAAAGAGGCAAAAAAGCACATTACATCTGTGCTAAATGAGAAAACATTTTTTTCTCTTTGCATGGGGAGCAGTCCTTCTACACATGCCCTGTCAGACCTTGGGCTAGCAACAAGCAGCATTGGGCCAGTCCAGACTGCAGAGCTGGTGCTGCCATGGCTGTGGAAAGGTGAGGAGAGGGGAGAGCTCTGTACTTGGCTTCTTAACTGATGGATACAGCCAGAGAATCCCAGAATGGGTTGGAAAGGACCTTAAAGATCCTCTCATTCCATCCCCTGCCGTGGGCAGTGACACCTCCCACTGTCCCAGGCTGCTCCAACCCCAATGTCCAGCCTGGCCTTGGGCACTGCCAGGGGCAGCCACAGCTGCTCTGGGCACCCTGTGCCAGGGCATCAGCACCCTCACAGGGAACAATTCCATTCCTGTACATCAAACCCAAATTTCCCCTCTCTCAGTTGGAACCCATTCCCCCTGTCCTGTCACAGCAGCTCCTGATGCAGGGCCCCTCTCCAGCCTCCTTGGACACCCAAAGGCAGCTCTGAGGTCTCCACACAACTTTCTCTTCTCCAGGCTTGACATTGAGACAAAGTAAAAGTGACATTCTTGCTATCTTGTAGACAAACCAGAAAAAAGTGCTGAATTTCTGAGAACTCACGAAAAACCAGGTGAGAAATGCCTTTGAAATAATAGTGGATATTTTGACTGACCTTCTTTAATATATCTGCAGTATATGAAAAGCTATTTCATGAAAGCATCCCAGTGCAAACTCAATTATTTCAGTGCCACAGTTGTGTCGACGGGCATTTGTGAGCTCCTTTTGTGGCTGGCATGAGGAGAATAAATCACACCCCACACAAGCCTCTAATCACTCCCATTTTCCAGAAGAGCTCTTAGCAAGCTAAATAAAGCCTGCTGAGCAGCCTTTTAGCCTGTTCAGCCTGCAGGTAGGGGTTGGAGGGAGAGAGTTTTGCAGAATGAGCAAATCTGGAGCAGCTGCTTGCAGAACCTCCACCTCACCCTGTCCTGTGGAGACCCCCAGCTCCTGGGAGTGACCCTGAATTTGCAGGAATCCTGCTCCCAGGAGGCAAGGCTTCAAGGAATAAATTCAGATGGCAAAGTATGGGCATTCTGGCAGCAGGGTCAATCCTCTTTTTTATAAATGATCATGTGTTTGTCTACTCTGTTCAAAATGCAATTAAAAGCACAGTCAGGAAATGCCCACAGTGCCATGGACCAAGAGGACTGGGAAACACCTGGTTTGTCAGTCTCCAGAGCAGAGAAAGGAGGAGGGAACATCACGGGTTTGCTGCCTTCTGAAAGGTCTGGGTGAATAAAAAAGGACAATCTGTGAGTGAGAGCAGAGCTCTGTAGACAGAAGTAATGGCCTCTATTATCCATTTATGTCCCAACTAATATTGCTGTGTAAAAAAGCCTGGTGAGTTGTTAATTAAGCCCAGAGGCTTTTAGAGTGAGATGATGTTTCAGGATGCAACACTTTCACAGGGTGTCCTTTATCCCAGGAGCATTTGGGATGTTTTCTGTTAGAAATCTCAGTTAACCAAAGCAGTTTGAGGGAGGACTGGTTGCAGCAATGTCTTGGCACATCTCTCTTGTGGTTTACAGTTAATCTCCTAATTGCTCCCAATCAAAGTAGAGAAACTCAGAAGCTTTCAGTTGTGGTTATAAAATATATTGGATTATACAAAAAACAAATTAGGCTCACATTTTTCCTAATTTATAAGCTTTTTTTCTAAGTTTCTCTGATTGCTGTGAAAAAAAGAAGAAATTAATCCTCTTGCTGTCTTGCTTGTGTTTTGTAAGAGTGGCCAGGTGGGATTATAGGGAACAGCTGGGTAGGGCTGGGGGAGGCAGTTTGCAAGGTGCAGAGAAGGGGAGGGAAGCAGAGAGGGAATCAGGGAGCCAGGTGATTGTGATCATAGGAAAAATAAATAAATAAATAAATTCCCAGGGAAGTTGGGCATTGTCTGAATTTTGTTGTGTTGCAGGAGTCTTGGGAGGAGGATTCACCTGGCTGGGTAAGGGAAAGAAATATCTTTTTTTTTTTTAAATTCTGGGTTTAGTTTGATGTTTTGTGCTTTTGCTGTAGTAGAAAAGTTAATTAGTCTGACTTCCATGCTGTTTAAACCTCATTCTTTCAGCTCAAAAGCTGGTTTAGTCTTTTGTGGTGACCCCCTCTAAGGGAGAGGTTTACCTCAAGGCCATGAGGATTCCTGATCCTGTATAACCCTCTCTACCTTTGGTGCAGGCTTGTGGGCATGTACCCAGTGGTATTTGCCCTTCTACACTTTGAATTTTATCAAAAGGAAAGAGTGCTGGAAGGAAATTAAGTATAACTTACTCCAGGTCAGCTTGGTTAATTAAAGAGAAAATCCAGCCTGCAGCAGAGTCCAATAGGGTCTAAAGCATAGAGAACAAGGTAAAAATATATTTAAAAATAGCATCTTTTGATCATCACAGAGCTCCCATTTTTGAGTGAAATCCTTTTGTCCACCACCCCAAACAACTCCTGCCACTTTCTGTGGGAGCTGAGGGGGTTTGAAGCTGCTGGGACAGACAGTGCTTCCCTTTTTGGTGGTGCTGGCTGGGGTTTTGGGAAGAGGGTTCCTGGGGCTGAGTTTAGGGCACAAGGAAGCCTTGATAGATAAGGGGAGAATTTTGGGAAGAGGGTCCTGGGGGCTTTTTTTAGGGCACAGGGAAGCCCTGATAGATAAAGGGGAGAAGATTTTGGGAAGAGAGTTCCTGGGGATGTTTTTAGGGCACAGAGAAGCCCTGTTGGATAAAGGAAGAGTTTTGGGAAGAGGGTTCCTGGAGCTGTTCTTAGGGTACAGGGAAGCCCGGAAGGATTAAGGGAGGATTTTGGGAAGAGGGTTCCTGGGGATGTTTTTAGGGCACAGGGAAGCCCTGACAGATCAAGGGATGGTTTTGGGAAGAGGGTTCCTGGGGCTGAGTTTAGGGCACAAGGAAGCCCTGATAGATAAAGGGATAGTTTTGGGAAAAGGGTTCCTGGGACTGTGTTTAGGGCACAGGGAAGCCCTGCTGGATAAGGGAGGGGATGCTCTGCACAGGTCAGCACAGAAGGCTCCAGGTGGGCTGAGGAATGTGGCTGCTGGGGAACCTGCTGAGATGAGGCTCAAAAGTGGCTTTTCCAGGAGATGAGGGGTCTGTGTAGGCTTGGCAGCAACACAGACATTCCTTAACCTGGATTTTTCCTGCCCCTGATGTGAATTGGAACTGGCTGATCTTTAAAGTCCCACCCAAACCATTCTGAGAGTCTCTGATAAAAGCAAACCTGCAAAGACCTTAT
This sequence comes from Muscicapa striata striata, assembly GCA_030060385.1. Taxonomy (NCBI): domain Eukaryota; kingdom Metazoa; phylum Chordata; class Aves; order Passeriformes; family Muscicapidae; genus Muscicapa; species Muscicapa striata. The sequence continues at coordinate 1,456,627 of JAREIS010000177.1, forward strand.
GTGGGGGGAAATAGTGGTAGAAGAGAGGCTTCTTTCAAAATCCTCTCTTAGTTCTGCTGTCTTTGTTTCCTCTTTCACAGCTGTCTATTTAGTGTTTGCTCAAAGCAAAAGTATTGTTTTCCTTTTAAACTTCAATTCTCCCAGGGGATCTAGGAGCATCTTCCTGAAAGCTGTGCCTCACCATGAATCCTACCATGTCTGTTTAGCTGGGAAGGTGATTCTGAGCCTTATTAGTCATGATAAAACAGAGTTGGTTAAAAAAAATTACAAAAAATATCGAAGTTATCCTTTGAACTCATGTTTTGACTTGAGGGATTTCTTCTTCCAAGCCTGCTTGCTTTTATTTTTTTCTTCATTTCTGATGATTCTTTTAGTAATGAGAATGCAAGTTATTCAAAAGGGTTTATAAAGGTTGACAGTGAATTATTATTGGTCCGTTGGGTGTTTAAATTGCAAATATTACACTCAAAATCAAGCTTTAGAAGCAAGGTCTTCTTGAAAGATTTATGGCTAGAGTCACAGAGGGTGTGATAAATTTAACATGGAATACAAAGCTTTATCAGTCATGGCTTTCCTGACTGGATTCCTCCTTGCATTTGTTGTGATAGCTGCTCCCTGTTCTTGAGTCTTGGCAAAAAAAGCCTTTGGGATGCTGTGGAAATCATCACCTGATATAGGAAGAGAGAAAAACAATGTTTGTGTGTCTGGGGCTCTGCTGGTGGCAGCAGCTCTCCTCTGTGTCCACCCAAAGGGGAAGAAGAAGAAAGGGATGAAGTCAGAAGCAAGTTCCAATCTTGACAAACCAGTAAGGTTGGAAAAAACATCCAAAATGATAGTCTAATCTCTTAATGGTGCCCTTCATCATGTTCTCCCAGTTTCACTTATGGCAGCAAAACTAGACCCACTTCCAACTAATGCAAGCTCCATTATCAGCTGTGTGCTTGGCAATTTGTTTTTACTATAGACTGGCTGTGCTTTTGGGGCATTTTCCTCAGAAGTTGGTTGAATTTCTAAGTGTTCCTTACCTGGAATTCATTGCTCATTGTAATTCTCTTCATGCTGTGGTGGCAGGGGCTCATCATCTGCAGTGAAACTTGTTCCACACCCCACCAAAATCCCACCTACCCTAGGTAAATTGCTCATAGACATTTCTTACTTTGATTACTTTTCATCTGTATAAATAATGAAAAGTTGCCTTTCCATCCCTTTTGTTTTGTGCATTTTGAGGTGTCATTTACAGCACATCTCTGGTGCTCTGCTCCTCTCTGAAATAATGAGGAGATTATTTTGGTCAATATGACTGAACGATGATTTAATGCTTTTCAATGGTGAGCTGTGTTAGTGACTCTTTAAGGATTAGAGGCTTAATGAAATGCACACATCAGAGTGCTGATTTAATCTTTTTCTCATAAAAATCTTCACAACAAGATAATAAAGCGTAAGAATAAAAATCATTTTGACAAACCTGTCTGGCTTTCAGGCTGTGAAAAGTCTGAGTTAATTACCTGTGGGCCCCTCAGTTATACTGAGGATTATTGAAAGGGCAACTTCCAGGAAAGGTGTAAAGTTCCCATGTAGGCAATTGCAGTTCAAGGCTGGGAATGAAGGGCAAGAAATCTCCTTTCCTTCCATGCCAAGACATGGATCCTCAAATGTATCCCTGGGTGTGTTTGCCAACAAGTGATTTTAAATTTTCCTGTGTTTATTTATAAAATAAATCTTCAAATGTCATAGTGGAAGGACTCTCCTATGAATCAAGCAGCTTTTCAAAATTTAATAGGACAGCTGCTCATTAGCAACTTGTCTGGGCTGGTGACTCTTGTTTTTTGAAAGCCTTGTCTTATTCCTGTTAGTCAGAATTTCTCTGGGTTATCAAGCTGAGCTTCTCCAAGTCTGAACAGTGGAAGGTTTGAATTTGGCAGCTCCCCAAGGGCCTGAGTGAAAAGTTTGGTGTCTCAGCCCAGTTTGCAGCAGAGGTTTTTTTGTTCTGGGCATGTGTTTTTATCTTTGTGCCTGTACTGGGAGCTCTTCTTTCTTCTCCCTATCAAGTGGGGGACACAGCTAAATGATGGCAAACATCCCTCTTGGAATTAACCAACTCCTGAATGGTGCTGGAGAAGGAATTTCCAACAGGAAAAAAACCAAAGTAAGTATAAAGTTACTCATATTTATAACTTGAAAAAGTTTCTGAACTCAGGCAGGTGTTCCTGTGCTGATCTATTCCTGTGCTTCCCATTCCTGTTTTCCTCCTCTCCCTCATCTCCCCATTTTTTGGTGTAGAGGGAGTTGGGTGCTGTTAGAGCTGGTCTCCCATTTCCATAAGAAATGATTGCAGATCCCCAAAATGTCCTTCAGATAAAGTAAGGAAATGACATTGCAGCCATGGGTGAACACCTGGGCTTGGGAGCACAGAAGAAAAAGATATTCCAATAAAAGGTAAATGCTCCATTGTGAGTAGCAAACTGGAATTTAAATGCAAAATTTCAATTTTTTTGAAATAGACTTGAAGAGGAATAGGAAAATAGTTGAATATTTTTCCTCATTAAACAACGTTCCATGCTTTTCATATTATCCCTTCTTTCCTCTGAGAGCTTTTTGAGACTCAATGAATTGCTTTGTAAATGGTTATAAAGTGGAAAGTGCCCCTTAAATGGTAAGATTTTGCCAGATATAATTCAATCTCTTTTGTCTGTCTCTTGTTCTCCTCCTCCCCAGCTCTAAAACTTTGGGGTGGCACGGGGAGCAGCATCTCCTTTGTTAGATTTATATAACTGCTCAGGGAGGAACAGAACTTGTATAGGGGAAATCTCATTTATCACTGGCACTGCTTCTAAACTTGGACTTCTAAGACAGATGTGAGGAGGATGAACAAGACTCCAGGGAGGCTGAAATGTATTTTCTTAGGGATAATGGCAAGTCTTCCTAGAGAACTCTCTCTTGTTTCTGCAGACTGGATGCCCTCAAGCTGCTATCCTGACACCTCTCTCCATATTTCTGTCTTCCTGGTAATCAAAGCTGAAATGATTCTCAGAATTACTACATTTAAATGAACTGCTTGCTGGTACTGTGATTCAAGGATGAATTTTAAAAAAGAAATAGTAATTTTGAGGTTGAAGTCTGTTCTGGGCTGCAGTGTAATACAGAATAATCTGCTGGCTATCCAAGTAAATTCTTGTTCATTATTTAAACATTTCCTTGGCTTTGATACTGTGGCTAAAACTAAGATAATCAGCTTTTGAAATCTGATTTGGAAAAGGCAAAATATATTTTGGTATCATTTGAAAGCCGACAGAACATGAATAGATCCCTTTTATCAGGCATCTGTACCAAAGCAAAAAGCTCAGAAGCTGATTTTTGACTCTGCTACCATAAAAAGCAAATGCCACTGCTTGTTTAGTGTTTTCTTACTAATGAACCCAAATGTTGTGACCTGGGTCTATGAATGTGCTTGATTTGTAATCAACTTCATCTGACAAGCTGTACTGCTGCTTTTTTGTTGTTTATTTTTGAGGGGATGTGCTGCTTGAAATGGTTCTTTTCATCTTTGAGATGCTCCCAGCAACTGTGTGTGCTCTGCTAACGAGCCATGCTGCCCCTGCCTTTATGTTTGCTCACTGGCAGCCCTGCCAGCTTGATGTATGGAATAAAGCAGCTAATTCCAAGCAGTGCTCTCAGGCCAAATCCATGCTTTGGGTGGGGATTGCAGGGTTGCATGAATGAGGTCTGATGAATAGGCAGGATGACAAGGGTGCTGAAGTGATGCCATGGGGTCTGGGAAGGGTAGGGAGGAGAGGAAAGGGGATTATGGTATTTTTTTACATTTATAGTATGATCAATAGCCCAATGAACCTGCTGGTAATGAGGAAAACCCAGCCATGGGAAAATCCTGATCTTAGTGTGGGTTGGATACCAGGAGTGGGTAATCACCTGCTGCTTTAGTCTCAGGTTGCTGGAGAAGGAAATAATGACAACCAGAAATGAGCTTTTCCTCAGTACTTCTGGCAATAAAAGCTGTTCCCTCTTCAGAAGTGCAGCAACCCCAGAAATCAGGAGATGAAAGTGCAGACCTGTGAAGATCTTGTGAGCAGTGTCTGACAGGCTGCACTGGGGGATATTTCAACTTTGGTTTCAGGTGAGGAAGCAATGGGAGACTGAGGCTCTGTGTGCAGGTGAGTTTATTTAAAGAGTAGCAGCACAAATCTCATTATGGGGTGTGCTGCAGGACAGACCCGTCTGTGGCATTAATAATGAAAATTCAGAGGTGATTGCTGGCAGAAAGCAGCTTTGTGCCACAAGAACTGCAGAAATTCATAGCAGCAGAAGCCAAAAAATTTGTGCAATGCTTATGAATAGATAGCAAGGATTTAAGAAGCTAAAAGTGCCCCTTAAAAGATGCTCAGGTTCCTAAGGGGACTTTGCATAAGGTTTCAGTGATCATCTTCCACCAACCTGTAAAGCTGTAAGTGGCCTAGTGCTATAAATAACTCAAAATTGGACACTTGTAAAAGCCAAAACTTTGCATTTTCAAATTCATGCAATAAGCTGGAAGTGAAAAGAAAACAAGGCAGTTTGCCTTGGAAGAAGGAGGGCTCTGTGCAGGGGGAGTTATAAAGTGTTGATGGGGGGGCTTCCCTTGTTGAAATGAAGTAATGCACTGGGCAGGGCTGCAGAGCAAAGCTGAACACCCTGAGGGGTCTGTAGGATCCCGTGTGCCAGCAGAGGATGAGCCACCAGCTGCTCCCTGTGGAGAGGATTTAGGAGTGACAAAAGAAACAAATTGCTGAGTCTGATGGTCCTGGGCCAAAGACAAAGTCTGGTAACAAGGAACTACAGCTACTTTTGGGAAAAGCTCTGCAGACAGGTTGTAGCCACATGCCAGGGCTTTAGGAATCCTTGACTTCCAGCCAAGCATTTATAAAAGAAGTTTTCTGCATTTAACAACCACTTTGTGGCTAAGATACAGATCCACAGGGGGGTTTCAGGGTGAAATCCCAGAAAGGAGAACTATTCCATATCTGTGGAAAATGCTGAGAGTTGAAGATGCCTGCAATTGAGGACAGTGTGTCTTAACAGAAGAGTTTGCTGAATGAATCAGCATGGGTGATTGACAGATATGACTTGGCATGTAGGGATGGCAAAACTATGAATGAATTTTTCATCTGAGGAGGTTCCTGTGCTCTGTACAGACATGACTTGCTGTTTGTGCTGTGCATTAGTGTCTGTGTGGCTGCAGGAAGGATCTGATGGTTAGGTGAACAGCAGGACAGGGATAATCAAGGTTAAATGCCATAAATAAAATGGCTTACTCCAGGGGAAGCCTGGACTTTTCTGAGATGAGCAAAATTTGTTAAAAGACACATTTTTGTAGTGAGGATTGACAGGCTTTCCATACTGAAGGAAATGAACCTGAACACTTGTCAGTGTTGGAAAAGGTGTTTCAAAGATGACAGTAAACATGGTTTTGGTCTCACTTTTCCTCCTGGAGCCAGCTATGAAATGTTTGAGATGGGAAAGGATGTGTTTGGTAAGGGAAGGATGGTTTGTGGTTGTGTTACCCTGAGTGCCAGTGTCCTACAGGTTTGTCAGTCACAGCTGTGCTGTTATTGCAGATTTCTCCTCCATTTTCAAAGTGTTCAACACTCACTGCCTGCTGGGTGTGGTGGCTCATGTGTTAAGCAAAGAGGATTTACCCAAAATCTGAAATTTTTAAGGTCCCTGGAATTGTTGGGGCAGTTCTTGTTCAGCATCAAAATGATGCCAACCAGGATCTCAGGTGAAGCAGCTTCCTTTTTCTTCCCAAAAGTAAAATTCATTGGCAAACAGTCAACTTGCTACACATCCATCAAGGTCAACCCTTCACAGAGGAACAGGATGTCTCCTGGCTCTAACAATAAACAACTTTTCCCTTTGTTTTAATTTATATGCCAGTAATACTCATCTGGAAAGCTTTTATTCATCTGTCAGAAAACACATGGATAACAAAGAGCAGCTTCAACAATTTCATTTCTTAAGAACCTTAAAATGCATGAAAAACAAAGCTTTTCTTTTTTTTTTAATTAAAAGAAAACAAACACGAAAATGAAAATGGAAGAATCAAATGGCCTGTGAAATTAAATAAATGAGAGGAAGTTTGAGAGGAGGTGGTGCCTGGCCAAAGAACATAACCAAGCTAGCATGTCTCAGTATTCTTAATGTGGTACAGAGTTGCCACAAATCACTTGGAGGAGGTGTCCTTGAGGTTTCTCTGTCCCCCCACCCTTTGAAAGAGGGTTGTATTGAGAAGTTTTGTTCCATTTAGGAAGGGCACTGACCCTCCACATATGGCTTTGTCCTCACTGTGTGCTCCTTGTGCCACAGCACTTGCTCTGATATGGAAAAAGCTTTTTCCTGTGCATTCCCTTCCTTTAGCTCAATGATTGAAAAAGTTTTGTGCATTGATTGATTTCTCTGCTCTGAGGTATTGATTTGGGTTGTGGAAAATGGTCAAATAAAATCAAGGAGTTTTTGGTGCAGACTGAAAATCATCTTTTCCAGGCTCTTGTGATTAGATCACACTGGGCTTTTTTCTTTGCACATCCTGCTCAGCCTGGCACTAAAAGCCCTTGTGACAGTTTGGCTGCAAGACTGAGTAAATAGCTCAGTTGTGTTTCTGAGGTTCTTTAAAACAAACAAAAATCTTTCTCTTCAACAAATAAGGGCTGATACAGTGACCTGACCCTTTGTTCATCCCACCCACAACATGAGAGACTCACATTTTTCAGGTAAATTAAACTTCCAGCATCCCAGATATTAATGCTTGTGAATTTTTTTTCCTGCTATCAAAAGACTCCTCAAAGCAATAACAAAAAAAGTCTCCTAAAAAAAAAAAAGCCACAACTTCCCCCCAACAGACCCTTTTTACTTTTATTTTTTCTCTGGAGTTGGTTACTGTCATCACTGGAGATTAGGATTTTGATAAGAATTACTGAACAGTCAGATGAATGGTATTAATAGCTTTCAATTTATTAAATTGGTTTTGGTAACTTAACTCCACAAAACCCACAGAAGTCAAACTGAAGCCCAATCCCTGTTCAGCCTGAAAGAGGGAAAATTTAGGTTTGATATACAGAAGGGGAACTGCTCCCTGTGAGGGTGGGCAGGCCCTGGCACAGGGTGCCCAGAGCAGCTGTGGCTGCCCCTGGATCCCTGGCAGTGCCCAAAATCAGGTTGGACATTGGGGCTTGGGGCAGCCTGGGACAGTGGAAGGTGTCCCTGCCATGGCAGGGGGTTGAAGGAGATGAGCTTTAAGGTTTCTCCCAACCAAAACCATCCCCTGGTTCAGTGATTCTGTCTCTGGACACCTCTGTGGGCTACAAGCACTTTCAACTTGGGTGTGGTACAATTTTCCTGCCCAGGAACATGGACATACAAACCCCTCCTGACAGAAATCCACCAAGAGCCTTTCTGGACCCAACTTGTGGGCTCTGTAAGCCCAGAGAAGCTGGGCAGTGACACGGGGAGGGGGACAGCTGTCAGCCCCAGGTGATGCACAGTGAGACCCTTGGTGCTCCCTGCAGGGGAGAGCTGAAGCAGCACTTGGCTCCAGAAGAAATGGAGAATGATGGGGAATGTTTGACCACCAGATAAAAACACTGAGAGCAGCAAGAGCTCACACTGGAGCACTCTTTTGCCTCTGAGGGGCGAAGGGAAGGTTTAAATAACTTTTTGTTGATAGCAGCACAGTGTCAGCTGTGTCCTCTGTGCTGGGTGCCACTTCCTCAGGGCAGAGCATGTGGAGTGCACTGAGCAGCCCTCAAACCCTGCTCTTCACCACCTCAAAGGCTTTGGAGTGCCCATAATTCACCTCAGTGTTGTTCCACAGGAGCCTTGGACAGGGAGTGCTCTTAACCTTGTGTCACCTGATGGTTGCAGGTGATGTTCCTGCCACTACAATCCCATTTATTTCATGCCTGTCCATTTGGAGCAAGGAGTTGGAGTCATTGTGTCAGATGTGAATGGTTCTTCTGCTGCACTGTTAGCTGAATAACTCGAGCTGTGTTGCTTCAATGTGCTGCTATTGTAAGAGAACATCTTCAGGGGATTAAAGATTTATTATAGGAACAGTTGATTTGGCTCTCGCTATAGCATTAAATGCTCTTATTCTGTTCTCTGTGAAATAATTTGTTTCCTTTTGTTGTCTCTGCTAAAAGTATTTCAACAACTTGGCAGAAGAATAAACAAACACAGCTTCAAAATAACTCAAAGTAGCAAGATATTTTTTTAAATTAAAAGAGAAGAAAACAGGTATGGGGGAAGCTTATTATTTAACACTTTGCTGCAATGATGAATTGCCTGGTTCTGATGCTTTTATTGCTGTTCATGTGACATCAGCTTGCTTCCTGAAGTTATCAGGTGAAAGAAGAATGAGGGTTTCTTGTGACTCACATTGTAATCTCTGCTTCACGTAATACAAACAGCTTTGGTTCATGTATTAGCATAGGAAAAACGAAGAGATTTAAGGCAAGGCTATGTTTTATTTGGAAGTTTTAGTCCTGAATGCTTCTCTGTGGAGCAGAGCAATTTCTCAGTTGTAAGCACAAATGTCAGTGTTCTGTTGTGTGGGTTAGCAGCACGTTGTGCTGCCTCAACTCTGTCAGGAAACAATAATTTCATTCAGCACTGTGGCACAAATGCTTGAGTTTCTGTGGGTAAAAGGTGGAGGGATGCAGATGAATCCACATTGAGATTTCTTGCTAAATGCACTTGTTTAGCCTTGTCCTACCAACAGGAACACTGGTAATGCCAGTGTCCTTGGTGCTTCAATTACTCTTCAGATCCAAGGACCTTGTGGGAAGAGAAATAAGAGTTGTTACATCAGACAGAAATACACATCAGAAAAATATTGATTGTGGGGGTAAAAAACCTGGTGAGCTGCTGGGCTGGAAAAAGAGTTGTTTTTACCTCTTATGCCCCATCAAGGCAGAAAGGAGCACAGGAATAACAATGTTCAACATTATTCCCATCTCTAAACATCTCCTTATCAAAATGCTGCCTCTGAACAGCCATAAAGCTGAGATTTTTCCTGGGTAGTTGGTTCTGCTCTGCTCCCTATGGCTGTGCTTTGATCTGCTCCTGGATTAGGTGTGGTGTGTTAGGTGGAAACTTCCCAGTCCTGATTTTTCAAGGTTACCATTCTGTGGTTTGTTTTGTTGTTTTTTTCAGGCTGTGTCTGCAGGAGCAGGACTTTAATATTGTCGCAGCAGTTTGTGGGTGAACTAAACCATATTTGCAGAGCATGCTTAGGATTTTTTAACTTAATTATTTTAAGAAATTATTTATTAGTACAGCTTCCCTAAGACAGAAGCCAAGGTAGATGAGTTACTTCATAGATGGATTAAGGTACTTTGGGTGCTACAGGTTTGGCAGGAGCTCCTCACCACATTTTGGCATCTGCTACCACTTTGCACTTCTGGTGTGTGAGATGCAGGGACTGTGCTGCTAGTGCATAAGGAATTCCTGTGGCAAATGCAGTCATGTGCTCTGGAGTGCCTTGTGACTTTATCTGATAATCCATTTTCTCCTGAGTCCTTTGCTTCACCCCAGGTTGTGTAATTAAATGGATTGATGGGTGCCTAAAGGTTGGGCTGCAGGGTCTGCATGGGCTGTCCATACCTGTGCTGGAAAAGGGACAGGTAGAAAACATCTGAAAATCCAGGTGGGAGAGCCACTAAATAAGCCATGTGAGTACTTCTGATAGGGCTGTTGAGACAGATAAAGCTGTACTTTGTGCAAGTATCTCTTGGTGTATTTTCTCATTGTAGGGCCCTTCTAAGTATTGCTAAAGTGCTGTTTCCCTGCTATAAATTGCTGGAGTGAAAACCAGAGAAGCAGGCAGAGCCACCTCTCCAAGAGACCCTGTAATTACATTTTTGACGACTCAAGGCTGGTGTTTGTCTTTTTGTTTGATGCTGGCAGGAGCTGTGTAGCAAAAAGCCTTTTGAAGTTAATACCTAATTAAGATGGATAGGGAAGGTCAGAGCCCCTGGTAGTGCTGTTGGTTCAGGCTGTTGGCTGCTTCAGGAAGGCATCAGCAGGAAGATTTACTGGGAGCCATTCTGTGCATCCAGGTTGGGAAATGTTATTTAAAAATCAATGGCTAAACAGGAGTCCTGAGTTCTGCACACAGACAGAGGGGGACATTTGCCAGATGGGGGAGCCAAGGTACTTAACTGATTTTCCTCTCAGAACATCCTTGTTTCTGCTTTCTTCTGATTAAACACAACATGAGAGGGGTTTGATCACATGGAGGAACTGTTGGGGCTCCAGTCCCTGAGGTGGGATGTGGATGCACCCAGGGTTTGGCTGTCAGGCTGTAAATGGAGATTTGGCTCTGATGTGTGATCTGTACCACAGCTGGTCCTCATTGCAGTACAACACTGGATCTAAGTACAGGATGTGAGCACCAAAATAAGGATTGGGATGTGTTCTCAAGCATGTTCCCAATCCTGGGCTGATGCTGGTGTTTCAATGGAGGTGCATACAGTTAGAACCAAGTGAAACCTGGAAAAGCAAAAGTGAACCTCAGACCCCATGGCAGAGGGGGAAAGGGAAACAAGGCAAAGTTTTGGATGATACTAAATCAGTTCACACTTTTCAGAGCCCAGCTCTGTTCATTGTGCACTGTGGATGAGGGACACTGAGAGAGATACTGAGATTATTTGACTTATCTTACAATAACAAGTGAACAAGACAGGCAGACAATTTCCTAAAGGGGTAATGTGTTTTGTGTGACTAAAGCAGACATGGACTAATGAGTGCCTGAGTTAAGGGAATTCCTACTGCTGCTAGATTGGATGTAGAGAAGCAAATTAAAATGTAGCCTGTTTAGGTCTGCTGTGTGCACCTCTGAGTTTTGGAAAGCAAAAGTCTATCCTGTCTTCTTTCTGAATTAAATCCCAGTTTGGTTATGTTTGCAGCCTTACTACTCTTTATTTGCTGCCTATGCTCAGCCAGCTGAAAGCTTTTCAAGCCTTAGATGAGGTGGTGTTGCTAAATTACAGAAATCTGGCCTGAAGGTGGAAAGCTAGAAGGAGGTGATGCTGTTAGGTAAGCCATAATTTAGTGTATTCATGCAGGCCCCAGTAAATGTTTTGCCCCACTTGAAAATTCAGGATGTCTAGTGAACAAACACCGCTGGATAATGACAACACAGAAACTAGTTTCATCCTGGATAATTTCTGCCAGCTGGAAATGAGGTTTTGTTGGTGCTTGCTGAAGAATAAAAGCACTTTCCAGGAGAGCTCTGGTAACCCAGATTGAAGCCTCCTTTGCACAGCATGGCTTGGTCATGCCAGAGGGATGGGAGGCATATCTAGGTCTAGTGGTGGGTGGGGTGGCACGTTAGATCAGAGAGAAACCCCCCAAACTTCTCCACAGAGCTCCATTTGTTCCAGCTACAGCCTTATTTCTTCATGTCAGTTTGTTATTGCTGCCTCCTACACGTTCCTTAGCACATTGGCCCTGCCATGGTCTCTCCTGCTGCTTCACAGAGTTGGGAAAATATCTCCTTGTGCCTGCAATCAGAGTATGTGGCTGAACAGGGGGGCTTTGGAGGTGGTTTATGAAAAATGGCAGGTTCAGCTGTGTGAAGGTGTGTGGAGTATAACTGGGCTTGTTACCAGCTCAGGTAGTTCAGAAAGGGTGTTTTCTGCTGATAATTTCAATTAAATTTACTTTGTCTCACTGTCCAAGAAAATGGTTACCACAGCAAAAAGCCAAGATTTTTTTATTGCATATATTTCTTGTTAAAAGCTAATGAAGAAGCCCTTCAGTAGCACTGAAAGAAAAAAAATGGAAAAAAGTGGTAACAATGATGGTTCAATTATGTTGCAAGTATGCTCCTACTAATTTTGGAGGAATTTCAGCTAGGATTAAATTAGTCCCTTTGTTTTACTTAGTCCAGCAGCACCTTGGATTAATTATGGCAAGAGAAATTGCAATTTCTGTGCTGTGCTAGAATAGATTGTTAAATATCTAGATCAGTAGACCACCAGAGCAGAGATAAGTGGAGAATGAAAATCTGAGTGTTTCAATATTCATTAGGGATTCACCTTTTCTTTAGTTTTCAGAGGCTCTATTTAGGAATGGGAGCTCAGCCTTGAATGACACAGGGAAGAGATCCCTGGTCTAATGATATTAATGGTTTGGTGTGTTTAAAAGTCTGTGCCACAGGGCAGTGGTACTTTGGAAACGTTTTAAAGGAAGTATTTAGAGTAGATCTGAGGATTTCATCCTGTTTGAAGCCCTGGAAAACAGTGCTGAGGCTTTCTGTGCATGCCTGGTTTTAGCTGAGCAGACCACCTTGCTTGGCACCAGGATTGCAGATGAGGGGGAGAGGATTCCTGCAGGGACCTGGGGACTACATTGAGGATATTGCCTGGTGTGTTCAGCTTGGGGATGCTGCCAGGAGGGTGGGGAGGGAGGAGGAGATTTGGGATCAGCACCCAGGGAATATATTGGTTTTCTGATAGCTGCTTTGGGGGATGGATCATTGTTGCCTCCATCTGCTGCACTGAATGCTCAGCTATTGCCCTGTGTTTTTTCTTTCCTTTACCCATGAGTGCTGCTGATTCCTTTGGAGGCCAGGGAGCCACACATACGTCAGCACTGGGAAAAGGCAGTGGGAGTGTTTGTGCTGAGTGATTTGGACATTGAGCCTTCCAGGTGAAGCTGTTGGCAGCTTGCAGAGGACTGACAGCACCTTCTCTGCCCATCCTCCTCCTCCTTTTCCATCTTCCATGGCACACACACAAACCCATGTGTATTCACCCAGTGCACTCCTTAGGTCCTGAGATAATTGTTGTGCCCCTGCTGTGTTAATTCATATTGGGAATTAACCTCAGATGAGCAATAGTTATTGGAAGTGGATATTAAATACTTGGTGATGAGCTCTGGAGTACTGCAGAGGAGTGATGTCTGTCAGGGTGCTGTGCTGTGAACTCTGCAGGGTGGATCTGAGTGAATGCTGAGGTTGGGAGAATTGTTTGTTTATTCTGAGATGAGTCAGGATGTGATAGGGTCAGGCCACCAGAGAAATGTCTGGGGGTGACTGAGAACATGTAGGAATAAAGTAGGCTGTGGAGAAGAAACAGAACAAGGAGATTCCTAAGGGCTAAGGAACAGAAGAATTCAAGGGAGAAGACAGAATGGGAGTTTAGAAGAGCAGAGGAAAGTGTTTTGGAGCAAAAATAACATTTGCTAAATTGCTTAAGAATTAAAATTAGGTGGAGTGACTGAAGAAGTTGCTATAAAACTAAGCAGTCATGAAATTGAGGAAGTAGTTACCACAAATATCACACAAAGGCAGGCATGGAGGCCTTGAGGACTTGGGAAGCTGTTATTTGGCAAGAATTTTCCTTAAATTTAATCATGTGTGTAATATTTCCCACAGGAGTGATGAAATCCTTATGTTCCTGGGCTGAGGAGCCTCTTGGGGACTTTGGCATTGTAGTCCCTGGTGGGGGATGAGGCAAAGCTGTGTCTCACAGCTCCCCAGAGCCCTGATGTGTGTCAGAGCTTCCCAGGGAGCTCAGGTTTGGGAGCAGGAGGAGCTCTGTGGATGAGGCTTTTTGTGTCTCTTCCTGCTGCCATGGATTTGGGGGTGGCTGGAGGAGAGTTCCTGAACTTTCCAGCCTGCTGTAAAGAAAGTTATTATTTTGCAGCTGGTCCAATGGCCCTGTGTTGAGCAGTGGGATAACAGGAGCTTGGGGTCATCATTGAGACTAATTCTGGCTTTTAGAGCCCCTTCTCTGGCTGTTCAGCCCTGTTTTAAACTTTTATTATTAATCTGGTTATTCTTTGGAGTATTTGTCCACCTCTGTGTGGTCTTTTGCTTTGCAGTTTAGAGCTGAAGCAGAAATGTTGGTTCTGTATCTGGCCAGAGGATACCTACAGCATTGTCACAACCCTACAACCAGGCATAAATGAGATGTGAATTGCTGATGTTTATTAGTGTGCTACACTACAAAGTACTTTATAGCCTTTCTGTCACATGTTTCAAATGATTCCACTTCAACCAAACAAATTGTCCCAGCTTAATTTCCAAGAAATCATTGTCAAAATTGCTGAACCAGTTTAATTCTAAAGCACATATTTATACTGAGCTGCACAAAAGCACACCGCCAAGCGAGATTACAAATGGCAGAAAGTTTAATCAGAAATGAGATTAAATTTGAGAATGTAGAGTGTTAGTGATTGCTGCTGAGGCTCAGACAGGGTGTAAAGTCATAGATTTTTCTTAGCAGGGCTCAGAATAGCGCACTTGAGGAAGCTGAGGAGCACATGTGCCCTGTGCTGACAGCGGGAGAGGGTGGCGGTGGCCAGGAAAGGAGGCTGGGGTTTGTGGCAGGGGGGGGGTTTGTGGCAGGGGGTTTGTGGCAGGGGGCTGGGGTTTGTGGCAGGGGCTGGGGTTTGTGGCAGGGGGCTGGGATTTGTGGCAGGGGGCTGGGGTTTGTGGCAGGGGGTTTGTGGCAGGGTGCTGGGGTTTGTGGCAGGATGCTGGGGTTTGTGGCAGGGGGTTTGTGGCAGGATGCTGGGGTTTGTGGCAGGGGGTTTGTGGCAGGGTGCTGGGGTTTGTGGCAGGGGGTTTGTGGCAGGGGGCTGGGGTTTGTGGCAGGGGGTTTGTGGCAGGGGCTGGGGTTTGTGGCAGGGGGTTTGTGGCAGGGGGCGGGGGTTTGTGGCAGGGTGCTGCAATGTTGTGCTGTGGAACGAGATGGAAACAATTCAAAAGGCTCCTCCTTGCCCCAAGTGGAGATGGGGACTGCTGCATTTGAGGCTATAGGAGAGCGGCGAAAAGGATAATGCAACATCGTTCCATGTGCAATGGAGAAGCAAAAGAGAGAGAGAGAGCTTTATTTACAGAAACACTGCACTTTATATGGGGTAGTACATGCAAAACAGAATAGAAAAGGCTCATTGGTCCAAGAAGGCAACACCTCTTTGAGAACATGCTTTGTGCAAAACATCACGAGACCCTCACACGGCTCTCACACACCCTGCAGGTGCATAATCATTGTTATCATTTCTTGTCCTTGAGCAGCCTGAGAAACCCAAGGCTTCAAGGCTGCTTTTTCCCTGGTTCCCAGCAGCATCCAACAATGTGGGACAGGAAATAAATAAATGGGTGATTTGGTGCTTCAGAAGGTGCTGCCCGGCCCCAGCACCTCTGAGGGGTTTGGAACACAAACCCTGTGAGGAATGGCTGAGGGAGCTGGGGTTGTTCAGCCTGGAGAAAAGAGGACTCAAGGGTGACCTTATCACTGTCTAAAACTCCTGAAAGGTGGCTGTGCTCAGGAGGGGTTGGTCTCCTTCTCCAGACAACACTGACAGAACCAGAGGACACAGCCTCAAGCTGTGCCAGGGGAGATATAGGCTGGATATCAGGAAAAGCTTTTTATGGAAAGAGTGATCAAGTACTGGAATGGTCTGCCCAGGGAGGTGGCGGATTCACCATCCCTGGATGTGTTTATACACAGGCTGGATGTGCCATGGCTTAGTTGAAGTGGTGTTAGGGCACGGGTTGGGCTCAATGATCTCAAAGGTCTCTTCCAAGCTGGTGATTCTGTTCTGTTCTGGCTGGTGTTGAGTTTTTGGGCCAGTTCTGTGTATTTAAGGGGAGGGTTTTGCCAGCTGAAGTTAGAGAGGAGGTTTCTGAGGTGGCACTTGCCCATGGATGCAGTGTCTCCACTGTGCCCTGGCACTGGAACAATGCCATGGTGCTTATTGATCCAGGGTCAGCTTAGAATGCTGCCCACCCCCAGCCTGCCCCAACAGTGGCCTTTTTGTGCCATTCCTTACTCCATTACAGCTGGATGGAGTGTCCCTGATCTGAACTCTAAAACACTTGGATAAATGTTGTTTGTATCCAGAGCTGTTTTGTCCTGCACATCCAAGCCCTGTTCTCTGTATGAAGGAGCATTGGTTGAGTGTGTGGAGCAGCAGGAGGAGACACAGTGCTGTCTGAATCTGTTTTTCAGGAAAATGTACACTTGGCACAACTTCCCTCTTTCTGTATCGTGGGATGAACAGTTCATGCTGATCATTTCAGCTGTAGGAGGAATTCTGAACCTCAAAATGGGATGTTTTGCCTTGGAGAAATATTTTTTTTTAAAGTTTATTTTATTTTTTAAATTTGAACCCTTTGGTGGTCGTTTTGTTTTTTTGTTTGTTTTTTTTTTTCCAAGTAATCTCTTGAACACTTCTAAATACGAAAGAATTGGTACAAACCTGCTGTTGTTGCCACACTCCCCCTACAGAAATCTGAAAAAAATCCCCTAATTGAGAACTGAGCAGATCCCTGCCCCCAACACTTAGAGATTATGTGCTGTTTTATAATCACTACAGGGAGAAGCAAGGCATAGTAGCAGCCTCTTTTATTACAGATGAACCAGGATGTGCTCAGTAATCTCCCAGGCCTGTATTAAATCTGGGACACCTCTCCAAATTGCAGGTTGATGAGAAGTGCAGTCCAGGAGCAGCGTTAATGTTTTGATGTGTAAGAGATTACAGCAGCTGCTGCTAAGATGCTTGTGTTCCCTGCACTCTGAAGTGCACATCTTCAGGCCACCAAGGGGTCCTGATTGTCCTTATTTATTTTTTATTAAGCATTAATGAGGTGGTTTAAGCCTTGCACTTCTGTGACCACTTATTTCTCAACTCTGTCCATACTACCTTCTATTTTTTCTTGCAGCTTTTTAGTTTTGTGTTTCCTTCTAAAATTTATTCCTTGGATAATTCTTTCTTGCTGATCCATATTTTAGTGTACAACAGGGTTTAAATTGGAGGTGGTGTTTGGGTTTAAAAGCTTATGATCCTTTTTTAAGGGATCTAAGCAGCACCAAGCACTGCTGACTGTTTGTGGTGCATACTTGCTTGGAGGGGCAAACAGAGAGGGATCTGTTCTTTGGTGGATGCTGTCCTCATGGAAAACTGACCCATAAATGCCAAATGGGACCAGTATAAAGATAGCATAATTCACAGAAGAGACCTTGATCACTTTAACATCTCAGGGATGTCAAATTCTGTGTGTCTATATAAGGAGTGATGGTGAACAATCCACCTAAGGAACACATCCTACCTTAAGTTTTGGCATTCAAAACTGTGCTGCTTTTGAATTATCTGTAAAGTTGACTGAATATACATTGTGTAAAGATATTTGTCCTGGGAATGGGGTGGAACATCCTAGGAATTGGGGAAAAAAGCCTTAGTTCCTCTTCATGCTGCTTTGGGATCTTGAAGGATGTGGTGATGCTGTTGATGTTGCTGGGTCTATGGCTGCAGGTGGGATTTCATGTTCAGTTACTGGGGCAGTGTTTAAAGAACTAGGAAACCATGAAGGCTGGAAGTCAGGTTCTCAGTGGGTCTGGCTGCTTGTGCTGCAGAGGTGCCCATAATGATGTGCTATCATATATTATAAGAGGAATGTGTTATAATTCAAGAACCTCAATGTTTTGCATGGATGTAGGACCAGTTTTCTGAAATGTCTCCCTTTTGCAAGTATTGTGCAAGCTGATAGTCATAATTTTTTAAAAAATCACAAAGCAAAAGCCCCACAAAACTTCCTGACATGCCAACACCTCACATGACTAACTCACTTCATATTCTGATTTTACTTCCTTTAGTTCTGTGTCAGTCAGCCACAAATTAGATTGTACAGCAGCTATTAAGAGAAAGTGTTGTGTTTTGGTCTTTAAAATGCTGGACAAGCTTTAAAAGCCTTTACTGAATTTCAAATATGGCCATGGTATAATTGGACCCAGGATTATATTGTCACTTCTCCCTAATATAGAATTATTAAAGCATATAAAGAGAGGAGCAGAGCTGGAGGCCAATACATCATGGCATAGACTTTGTGTCAGGCCACTGAGGGAATGCTGCTCACGCAGGACAGGGCAAAAGTGTTCCCTCACAAGGAAACAAATTGGGCCAAGTGGCAGAAAACTGGGCAGGCATTAAAGAGTGGCCTCCAATTAGGGCAGAGGTTTGGTGACTGAGCAAAGGGGGCAGGCAGGCACAGCACAGCAGGAGCCTTAGGACAGGGAGGCCTATGCTGATGAAATAAAAACTTTGTGCTGTGGAGGAATCCATAAGCATCCCAGAGGGACCCATTAGGCAGTAAACACTGGCTGTGGTCCTGCACTGGGGTGGCTGTGGCAAGTGGGGGATGGATAACACACGGGGTATTAAGCTGCTTGACAGTATGTCCTTAAGTGTAATGATTGCTGCAGTGCTAAAGTGCCATGCATAAAATAGGCTCTGATGTCCTGAATACATTTTCTGTGTCGCTCTAAAGAGGTGACTTTGTCTGTGTATAACCAGAAAATGAAAATGCCAAGAAAAATTTCAAGTGCCGTTGCTTCTTAGGAAAATTATTAGCTTTGCATTGACTGAAAGGAGAGTTCCTCACCTGCCTGAGCCTGGATCCTCTCCTTGGGTTTATGTGGTGCCTTCCAGGAGCTAGAGAGCAGCAAGGTACACATTAATCTGTAACCTGAGCTGGGGCTTTTACACCAGGAGTGAGCCTGAGTCACAATTGTGTAGTGCCAGTACAGATTGAAGGGTCTGAAATAGCTGGGCTGCACATGGGTGAGCAAAGACATTAAAGCACAGCTTTTTGTTGTGCTGCAAGCATCTGAGGAAGGATACTTATTCAATTATTTTCTTTCCCTCAACTCTCCCCAGGAGCACAGATACAAAAGGAAACAAAGGCTGAAGAGCGAGACTATAATTTTGCGGCATTACAAGGACACTTGCTTTGTTCAGTTCTTTGCTTTTTTTCTCCTCAATATTGTTTCATGCTACTTTTATATCGAGTAGGTGCTTTAGCTCCTTGCAGATTGCACTCCTGAAAGGGTAACCTGGGTGAGTAGTGTGTAGTATGAGTTAAATGTGAGAATCAGCAAGCAGCAAACTCTGAAAAGAGATTAAAAACTTTGCCTGCAGACACCAAGTTTATGAAAAGTCTTTACACAAATAAAATAGTACTTGGATCTCAAGAGCTTTATCAAGTATTTGAGAAATTATCTTTATTCCATGTATCAGGAACTGGTGACAGAGACAACAGCTGCTGGGGGGGCTGTGGGTGACCAACCCAAGCCAGCCCTGCAGTCAGGAAACTGAACGTGTAGGGACTTATTTGGAGCACCTAGAGGAAACTGTTAAATTTTTAGCCCATAAAGCAGCGTGACTCTGGGTTATTTGCCTTTAAAGGAAACCGTGCCAAGCAGATCCTGTCGAGTTTTGAACTTGTAGCCCCACCAAGGGTGCTATTTAAAAATGAGTCCATCTGACCAAACAGCAAACATGAGCACAGCCAACTTGGTGTGAGTTACCACCTGCTTCCCATGGAGAGATGTGTGTCTGTGGTGGAGATTCTCACTGGCTGCTGTCAGCCAGCCTGAAGTGGATTATTGTGGAGGAGCAGGAGACAGACCCTGGCCTTTGTCAGCTGCAGAGCTGTTTTTCTCTGGTTAGCAGCCAGCAACTTGCTGTGCTACTACCCTGTGCCTGAGCTGAGGCTCCTCTGACAAATTAAACAGCAGTGATGGTGGAGAAAGGAGTGGCAGCAGCACTAGAAGATGCCCCTCAGATTCACATTTGCTTGGTGAGCCAGAAGATCCTGCAGAGTCTTCTGGGATGGAAGTGGCAGTGCCTAGCTCTGCTATGACATGAGATGCATTCCCTCCCGTCTCTGATGACTAAAGTGGGAACTGGGCTGTGTTCCAGACCTTTAGCCTGTGGCATTGGGCTGGAGAGATAAGAATTCACAGAAATGTAGAGCACCATAAAGTGTACGAGAAAAATTGAAATGACAAAGTTCTTACAGTAGAACTTCCATAACTGGAAGCGTTTCAAACAGTTTCATCCTCCCTGATAACTGCAGTCAGCTTTCATGCTCCCTTCTTATCTTCTCCTGCCATGTATGCAATTATCAAAAATGTTTGTTGAAAAAACTTCCCTTGGTTGGGTTTTCTGTTCTGTGTGAAATCCTTACAGCCAAACTGAGTGTGCACATGGGGGTTATCTCCCAAAGGTTTGAGCAGTGCTATCTCCTGTCTCCACATCTCAAACACTAGTAGTATATGGAGCAAGGATTGATGTTTACAGGCACCCACAGTCCAGACAAGCCATGGTGAGTTTGCACACAAAAGCCACACAGTTGGTCTAAAATCCAAGGTATTGCTTGTTTGCAAATGTCTGATGCAGAGTTTTGCATATGCAAAGTGTTTCTGAAGGCATTCTGTCCTGCTAAGGAACAGCTTGGGTGCTGAAATACAGCTACTACTTCATTGGCAGAGTTTTCTGATGTATGAGGAAAACTCAAGATGAGCTGGGAAAACATCGTGTGATCCTCCCCCCGTGCTTGCTTTTCATGGAGTAGTTCTGTCTTGTAGTAAGTTGATCATTATGGGGAAGGAAGTGGCACTTGGCACAGAGATGCCCTTAATTCTTCAGTGTGACCCTGTGACTTCAGCAGGGATGAGGATTTCACTGCTGCCCAGCACGAGGGATGGTGCTGCTTGGCTGTCTTACTGTGCTACTCATGGTTCTCAGGAGCCAAACCTGTAGATTTGTACTCTTTTAAAACCATCAGTTGCTCTCCTTTGCCAATGGATAAATTATTTGCCTTCTTAGGCCATTAAAAATGATCTTAGTGTAATGTCCCTGTTGCTGCAATAGAGGGTTACGGAGCAGCGAAAGGAAAAACAGCAACAAGGCAACTCCCTTGCTTGGTGCAGGAGAGCAAGAAAGGGCAGTTTATTGAAGGAAGCCATGGCTTTTTATAATACAGTTCGTGCAAAACAAAATACAGACAATTCATTGGGCAGAGAAAGAGACACCTCCTGTCCCAGGCTTTCTCACGGATTCAGCAGGTGTTTATCTATTGTTATGATTCTTTCTCTCCTGTTTATAGTAGAGACAGAGGCCCTAGCTTGGGAAAGGTCCCAGCTAGGCCTGGGAAAGTTTCACGGCCTGAGAAACAGACTCAACCCTGTGAGAAAGGCCTGGCTGAAATCTGCCTAGGCCTGCAGCAGTGTTCACATGTCCCAGTTTCAAAAAAGCCCTGCTAATCAACAGGGCTCTTTAAATTCAACAGGTTCCTTCAAAATGAACCTGTCTAAACAGCAGGAGGGATGAGCAAGGTGTGATCTTGGCCCTACCACCATATAGCACAATTCTCATTTCCTCCTGCCCTGTCTAGTGTCGCTGCTGGAGGCAGGGCTGTGCCCCGCACACCCCGAGCAGCCACAGCCCGAGCTCATTGCCGCGCTCTCTGCTCCAGGGGATTTGAATTTCCCGCTCTCTCACGCCATTGGTCGGAGCCTCAGCCCCACCCAGCTCACTGGCCAATGGCACGGGAGCATGGCTGGCACAAAGGGATTGGCTGGGGTGCCCTGCTTGGGTTTGAATCTGACCAATCACGGTCAGACCTGGGGATTGGTCACTCCTTGTTCTCTGAGGGGCCGGGGCTGGTCCCGCTGGGTCTGTCATGGTCAAATTGTTTGTACAGCTCCTGTCTGGTTGTCCTCAAGCAGAATTTTGGGGATGCTTTGCTGGAATGTGCTCACATTTCTATGACAATTCTTTTGTTTTTTCTTATTCTTGATGTTGTGGGCAGGATTAGAGGAGCTCAGGAGTAAATGTGCCCATCTGTGTCTGCTCTCCATCCCTCCCCATGATACTCTGCTAGCAGAAAAAAAAAGGGAAAGGGTAATGTATAAATTTGCCAGATCAGGCTGATCTGATGAATGTCACCAGGCTGACAGAGCTATTTCTGACAATTCAATAGGTGGAATGGATTCAGCAAGTTTTCCAAGGCCTGTAGTTTGGAATACATTCCACACTCCTCTGTTGCTGGCCTTGGGCATGGTGGCACTGCCAGCTGGGGGAAGCCTCTGCAGCTCTGTAATTGTCATTCCATGGTGGTGGGATTTACATTCCCAGGTGTAAGTGGTGCTATCTGTTAGAAACACAATGCAGTTTTTTGCTTTTATGCTGTAATAAGAATAAATCTAACCCTCATAAAGGCTTCTGTATTACACATAGCCTGTTTTCTATAATGTATGCATGCACACTGGCATGTGTTTTTCCTTTGCACTGCAGGATACTACAAGACTCTGCCTTATTTAAGTCTCCAGCAGTAAAAAAATCACACCAGGTTCATTAGGAAAGGCCATAAATAATTTTTTTTTGGAGTGGGAGTGCAAAGGGGACGAGAAAGAATGGGAGGGTGAAACAACATTGACATTTCTGAGTGAATGGATGGTAATAAATGAATGTTGTAGCAAGAGACAGAGTGATACTTTTCTCTTCTTACTGACATTCAGTGATGCTTTGAAGACAGCAGGAAGCTTTGCTTTGAATCCCGAGCATATCAAAATTAGATAATTTAAATTTTTTTTGCCTCCAAATATACCTTATCCTTGAGCAGTTTTTATTAAAGATGCTAATTGCCCAGACCCTGACTAATGCAGGCTGCACTGTGCTGCTGGATTATTCTCCTCTTTGCCTTCTGAAATTAGGCAAGGCAAAAATTCAAGCAGGAGATGTAAGTACCCTTTTAGTGCTTTAATTCTGTAAATGCCATTGCAAGTGTAATTTAGCCTGGAGCCAGGGCACCGATGGGCAGCTTGCACAGAGCTCTATTTCCTATTAGCACATCAGAACCAAGTGTGCTGGACACAATATCCTGCATCAAGGAACTGCCTACAAGTTTTTGTTCTCTCTCTCTAACAGATGTGGAGTTGCACATTGAATTTTATAGATGCTTATCTGTATGTGTCAGCTGGGCCACAATAGCCTGGTATCATTGATAGATCAGTTGTATTAATGACATAATTAAATGGCAGGAAATGGAGTGGAGTATCTTCCTGCAGTTGATGGCTGTGTGTTTGTGCCCTTCAGATTTGTGGGGAATGATGCCTCCACCCGTATCCCACAGCCAGAAGCTGCTTGGCCCTGTTAGTGTTGCATCTGGGATAAAAGGGACTTGAAAGTCTCAGTGACAGCCTGCTGCACGCTTCCTCCTTTGTTGCTTTAAGGCAGCCTTCAGTTTTTCCTTTTAATTTTCTTGCATAAATCAAATATCTTAAAATATCAACACTTCCTAATGACTTTTTTTTTCCCTCAAACCGAGCCTTATTTCCCTCTAACCATTTAAAAAAATCCTCATACTTGTCAGATTTATCTGTTTCAAGTATTTAGATGCCTCTTTAATAGATTAACTGTTTGACCATTTTCTTTTATGTTTCCTTCATTGGTGAGGAAAGAAAGTATAGATTTTTTTTTTCCAGGCAAAAATAAGTCTATGGGGCAGCACTGTTTATGCTGGATAAGAACCTGGGAATCTTAACTGCTTTCTTCACAGACTGTAAGCACGACTAACTTAATGTCTCTTTATGGATTACATTGAATTGTAACTCTTCAGTGTTCCTTATGCTTATTTAGATGATTTTTTTAAGGATGCTGAACGATTCTGTGTACAATGCACTATATATTTTCATTGCCCTTATAATTTATATTTTAATGTACTTTTGCTTTTTTATAAGCTCTGCCAGTTTAACTGATGACTTATCTTGCTGCTTTTTATATGGGGAAAATAATTAAAGATACAGCAGCTCTGGTGGAGCCCTTTGTCTTGTCCACATTCAGTTTTCTCTCCCTGGATTCACTCCAGCATTGCCATTTGTTGTACCCCCTGAATCTTGTACTTGCTGACTGTTTCTTTGTTGGCATAGGGGTGACCTGGGAGAAACAAACTGTGTGTAATGCCCATTCCTGGGTTTTCCAGAAGGAGCAGCTGGCTCTGGAAGGACCCTGTTTGCCCTTGCTGGTGGGACTGTGTGAATCCATCACTGCATTCAATCCGATTAGCCTCCTCTCAAGCGGGAGTTCAGGAAGTCAGCAAAAGTTTGGGTGGCTGGGCTTTATCTGAGAATAATGCCTGTCTTATCCTCCTCTAATTCAATAGTTCACAGAACATCTTTCAAGTTTCAGGGCAAGATAAGAGGTTTTAAAGCAGCGTCCCTCAACTTGCTGACCTCAGGCTCAGCCCTGGCTACAGGAAGGTTTGAAATGAGTGCTTTGGTCCACAGCACCTTTGCTCTGGGTGCAGCTAGTGGTGAGTGTGTCGGAAATGCAAGTTTTCAGAGGAAATGGGATCAGTCAAGTACTGACCAAGGTGTAAATTTGCTTCCTGGAGCAATTGGAAATGTGAATTGGCTTTTCTAAGTCAATTACTGTTAATTTGGGTGGCTTAAATGGCTAATGACAAGCAGAACTTCTTGTACCCCTGTTGAGGTGAGTAGCTGTTGAAAGAGTGGAGGATTTTTACGGGGTTCTAAAAAGAATTCAGAAATACTTTTTTTTTTTCCTTGACTGTGCACTGAAGTGTATCATATTCAAGTCTAAGTGGCTGAGCTGCCACGGGGACTATTCTCATATTTGTCACTAATTTGCCATTTATTTTAACTGATATATCCTGTAACCTCTTGCAGTAGCAGTGCCTGTGATAACAGACATGTGAAACTGTGTTTTAGAGATGCATCTGAAATACCCTTTGGATCTGGAGAGCTCTACAAAGCAGTCAGAATCCAAATTGTTCATCACTGGTGATTCCAGCAGGAGCCTTACAGGTCCAGGATCAGGTGTTTTCATGCTGGTTTTAGAGAGTCTTTAGGAATGAATAAAGTCTCTAAACCAAAGCCAGCAGGTCCGTGCTGGCATTCTGGGAACTTTATGACATTAATGACTTGCCCCTACCTGGCCCTTGGTTTGCACAAGGTCCCAGCTGAAGGCTGAGTGAGAGAGGAAGGAATGATTGATCAAGGCTCAATTCTGCTGAGAGTAGTGTGTCTCCTACCAAAATGTATTCCTAGAATTGCAATCTCTTTCCTCAGTCGTGGTTTGAATAGAGGGAATTTGGAGAACAAGGGTACATGAATAGCTATCTCTGTGCTTATTCAGGGCTTGCAATTTACCTTGAGCCTTTCAGATGAAAGATGCTGTAAAAGACTCCAGATACCGTGTAAAATAAAACAAGACCTGCCTGGAAGGTGTAACAGACCTAAGTGAGTTAACATCTGCTCCATGGGCTCAGCTGAAGCCTTCAGGACTGATGCTGAGCTCCCAGAAACCTGAGTTGGCTTTGGGGGAGCTGGGTGAGGGGAAGCAGAGCTGTGCAGGCACTGCAGTGAGCCAGGTGAGTGCTGAGAGTGAGCTTTTATGTTCTGATTGCTCTTTATCACCTGCCATTTCTGGGGATTCCTCCCACTGAGCTGGTATTAGCTGTATAAAATATGTCTTCAGGAAGTTGTAGAAATGCCATGGACTCCTTTTGGTTTTGCTTCTGAAAAAGCTGCATGCTGGGCAAAGGAAGACAAAGAAGTGTGTGTTTACAAACTGTGGCAGAGAAGAGAATAAACCCATAGACAGAATTTAAAAATCCTGTTTAGCTTCTTAAGAGAAGCTTATTTGGAAATTATTTTTGTTAATCAAGGTGATACCCCTCATGCTGTCATTTTTGTGGCACTGTCTCAGTAGACAGGTATCTTTATAAATTCAGCAATATACCATATTCAAGAGCTCAGCCATGTGGGTTTGGTCTTCAGCATCCCCAATGATTATTTCACTGCTTGAAGTGGTGTAATTTTTTGTTAAGGTGGTGGTGGTAGAAATAATATTGCTGAGGTTTTGTGGTTTGCTTAATTTTTTTTTTTCCCCTCATTGTGGTTGGGCAGAGGAGAAAACTTGCCAAGTTTTTCAACTTGTCTGATTTAGCCTTGCAGACATTGCTCCTTGTTATGTTGTTCTCTATTACATTAAGAAGCTCTTTAGGAGCTGGTATCTTATCCCCAAGGACACACTTGTAATCAAGTCCCTTTCAATCTTTTTGATAAAATAACCAGAGTGATCTCTTGCCTACCCTCTGATTGTGAGACACTTTCTGGCCCTAAAACAAATATCCTGATGCTTTCCATAACATCTTGACTTATTTTTATTGTGTTTTTTCAATATTGTGAGTGAATGTGAACGTTGGTTTTAAATGTACCAGTACCTGTCATATGCAGTGATGGGAAGAGTTTCTGTTGTTCCTGTCTCATAAATCCAGGAGAGCCTTAAAATTGCACAGGTCATTAGTGCTTCATTACTGGTTTTGTGCTTCATTACTGGTGTTGTTACTGAGAGTATGAACCATTAATCCCTCTCAGCTTCTCTCCTTACCAAAATCTGCCATTCCACAAATAATGCTGCCTTTTCTAGAACAGCCCTGCCTGGAATTGCACTGAAACTCCTGTTGTGGGAGTGGATGTGTCTCTGTGGGAGCCTTCCAGGCTGCTGGGTGGGACAGACTTTCCTGATCAGCATCTCCAGTTCCCCAAATGGTTGTGGTGCAGGTGTTGAGCTTTGCCCCAAACTGCTGATAAACATGGTGATATCTGATAGACTGAGCTGGAGAGCTCATGGCAAAACTCTGATCACAGCTCCTGACAACCACGGTGGAACAATCAACTCCTATTCCTTCCTCTGTCTTGATCTCTTTATAACTTACAGTATCTCTTAGGGAACTGTGTGTGTTATTAAATCAAACACCTTAAAACACTCAAAACCTCCCACCTGTCAAGGTCAGCTTGATGAAGGGATATCAACCCAACCTTCTATAAATTCCTGCCCCATCATTTCCCCTCAGTTACTGGACACATTTTTTCCTTTTTTGCCTAAGATTTAGCCCAGAGCAAACCAGTTTTTGTGCAGCTGAGTCACTTCCCTTGCCTTACATGGATATTGGTATGATATTATCAGTCTTCAGAGATGTATTAAAATTAGCACCAGCATGTCAACCATGTCCCAGGGTGCTTTCAGTGAGTTCCTGTTATCCTTGGAGTTGTTCTTGATTGCAGCTGCAGCATCAAGTACTTTGTCTTTCTCAAGTGATACAAGTATATCCTCCTCCTTCGCTCAAAATGCAAACCAGAAATATTTATTGAACTTTTCTGTCATTATTAATAATTTTGCCCTTCTTCTGCAGCAATGGGCCTATTCCAATGATAAAAATCTCATTGCACTTTAAAACAACAACTCTTTGTCATACTTAGCCCTTCTGCTGTGGGTTTTCCCTGGTGCCTTTTGATTGTTTTATCAGTTATTCTCCATTTTACAGTCTTGTGTCCATTGAGTGTCCTCTATTAGTTTGTAATGATCTCTCATTTCCCATTCCTGCTGGGTGAGGAATGTTGGCTGCATGTGAACCCCATCAGAGGTGATTAAGGATAAATAAATTTTATTTAGATAATTGAGCATTGGTGCAACTCTGTGACTGACCTATTGCATATGAGCCTCCTGTGATTTAGCCAATGAAATCTGATGCTTATTTTAGAGCCTAAATTTTTTTTTCTAGTGTCACCTAAGGGAATTAATTTTAAATTCACTGGGATTTATTGGAAGCTTAATGCTACCTTTGAGTCTCTTTAAACTCCCAGCCTGATTTCTTTATTCTAAGTGTCATGAATATATATGTAAGTGCTCTTGACTTTGTAGGAGAAACTGCCTTTGATATTTCTAACAGAATTGTAACAATCCACTTCTAGAAGTTGTTGGGGTTTTTTTGCTGAAGTGCAATTGTGTATCCCTTAACACAATGGAGCACAAAATGTGTGCCAGACAGAACTGGATTGTGTTCTAGGCCTGATGCCGTGTGCTTCTGATTTTCAGGGACATGGTTATTTAGGATTTGGAGGGGGAAAGATGGTAGATATTGTAGAGAGCTCAGGTTGCACCAGCTTGTGATCACTGGGAGTGCTTCATTTGATGTTCTTGCTGAGTGAACTGGATTTTTATAAACTTTGCTATGGTTGTGCCCTCAAGTTCACAGGAAATTTTGTCTGTTTATCTGCAGAGGGAAGCAGAGCTGAAGACTTCTGCCTTGTATGAGCTGTGTTGTTGCTGTTTGACATGGACAGTGAAATTTAATCTTTGCCTTGCCTGAGCTTTAAGGCTAAAATTAGTTCACCTGTCATGTAAGGAAACTTCAGTAGTATTAACCAGTACTTTGGGATGGCTGTGAGAGAATGTAATGGGGGTGTCATGTACATGAAAGTGCTGGACTACATAACCTACATTTTATCTTTTTCCCCATTTTCCCAGTGGGAGTTCTGTTCAGAGGGCTAAAGGAAGGTAAGGAAGTCCTGGCCCAAACCATAAGGATGAGGTGAGTTCCTAACTGGCCACTTGAAGCCACTTGAACATGTCTTGCAATTAGTAAACCCTTCTCATGTGAGATTTCCCTGATTACACAGATTTTGGAAGTTGTGCTTTTACAAATTCACATATTAAGATACTGCTTTTACTGCAGACTGAACAGTTTTATTTCTGGCTCTAGCAGAAAGCAATTACTGCAGCTACAAAAACATTGAGTATTAAACTAGAATTCTCAGCCTGAGAATTTCTGGACCAATTTTTTTTTTTTTCTTCTGGTGAAGCAGAATTTGCTAGTGTTATACCAAGATGAATTGAATATATGCTGTTTTGATTTTAAAACAACAAAAAGCACCTCTAAATTCCCCAACTCTATAAAAATCTAAACTATGGTTGGAGACTTAAAGCATATCAAGGTGGGTTTTGTTGGTATTGTGTAGAGTAGACTGGGTTTGTGGGGTTTTTTTGGAGTGGCTTTTTATGATCTTGATTTTACTACAATGTCTTACACCATCTTACAGTGATTGCTTACAATGTTTTACACTGATTTTTTTTTTAATGTATGAAGGTTCACTGGAGATTTGGTGGGAGACTGGTTCTGTTGAAATTAAAGGTGAGGTGAAATCTTAGCTGAGGATGCTGTTTCCTGTTCAGGTGCCCAGTCTGAATTCAGTCCTGCATCCACCAAAACTGGCAATCCTGAGTCAACTTCCTGGGCTCAGAACTTGCTGGTTTCAAAAAGCAGCATAGCCTTTGGTTACTTACAGGACTACAAAAATTGCATTAAACACAGATTGAATTCTCAAATCTTTGTGCAAACATTGATTTATGCATGTATTTGTGGAGTTCTTGCCTCTATTTAGCTCCTTTTTGTGACTCTTGTTCCATGGGGTTTTTATGGATTTTGTTTAGTGAGATATTTCAGCTGGGCATGGCTATTTCAGCAGATAAACCTGAAAGAGCTGGTTTGATGCAATTCCAGCTCAGGGCTAATGGAAGGCTAATTTTGGCCCTGCAGTCTGAAAGGCTGTGGCAGTCAGCCAAGCTGAGGCAGCCATAGACTTGTGGCCATCCCCAATAAGGGAGAAATCTTCGTGTTAGGGTGAGCCAAGCTAGAGAAGCGAGGGCCCATGGGAGCAGATATGCTAACAAGACTGTCCATATAAGGTCGTGTTTCCAGAATGTTCCCAAATTCTCTCCCCTGATTGGTTGTCATTTGTAGCTTTGTTTTGCATATTCCTAATCCTGATTTGTGGTTGGATCCCTGCCCTCAGATCCAATTCTACCCTGTATAGTTAAGTTCCTACCTGGAACTTAGGTTCTATAGTTCTACCCTATGTATTGTTAAGTTCCTCCCATTAAATGGTCTTTGAAGGCTGTGTGCAGTTTATTTGTCTGTTGGTGTATTTTGTTGCCTATATCTATCTTATTTTTTGGGCAATCTCATCGAACCCATCCTTTTCATTTGCCACGACTCCCCAGGTCACAGAGCCAAACCACAACAGAAGGTTTGAAGCCAGGTGTGGGAAGATAGGCTGAAAGCATAGTAGAGAAGGCAATATCTCCTGATGAATTCCAGCTGTACTGATTACTGAGGAGTGGAAATCTGTGCCTGCCCAGTGAGTTTGGCTGTTATAAAAGAGTGGGTCAGCTGGCCAGCAGTTCCAGTTGGAGTTAGAGCTTGAGACTGAGAGCCAGCTGCAGTTTGGGGTGGAGCCTGCTGGCTGTGCTGTGAGCAGGTAAGGGATGTGCAGTCGTGCAAGGGACAGACAGGGTTAGGCAGCTGTGGACAGCTTGGGGTCAGCCAGTCATGCAGAAGGAAGAAGGAAACTTGCAGAGAGGAGAGGA
This sequence comes from Muscicapa striata striata, assembly GCA_030060385.1. Lineage (NCBI taxonomy): Eukaryota > Metazoa > Chordata > Aves > Passeriformes > Muscicapidae > Muscicapa > Muscicapa striata. The sequence continues at coordinate 1,486,705 of JAREIS010000177.1, forward strand.
GCCAGAGCTGTGTGGAGCTGCCTATGAGGGAAGGAGTCAGAGTTGACTAAAAGAAGGCAAGTAAAGTTTTTAATAAAGGACTGGTGGTGATGCCAGTCATGTCCATCTCAACACAAGTGCAACAGCCAGGCAGTGCATCCAGCTCTGGAATAAGCTACTCTTGGGAGGCAGCAGGACTGCTGCACAAACCCATTGCTGTATCAAGTGAATCAAGCATGTGGGAAGTCTGTCTGAAGCTGGTTTAAACAAATACTTTCTATATATTTTTACTAAAAGCTGGGTTTTTGGAAGGAAACTGTGATTATTGACTAAGTTTCGCATCCATGGGTGTTGTTTGACTGCTGTGAGCCCTAAGAATACTGATAACATGGAATTAATTACATGTTTTAGTTCTAAAACTAGTTCTGGTCTGCACCTCTGCACCTCTTCTGTGCTTTGCCAGAACTTGACCCTGTCTGTAAAATGAAGATAGTGATGCTGCTCTGCTCAACACAGTTATCACAAGGTATTTGAATATGTATAAAAAAGTTGGTAGCCAAAAAAGCAGCTTTAAAAAGTTTAAGTGTGCCTATATGTCATGTAGATAATCAGGAGAATTTGTGCACTTGGTTCCAGTGGGGGTGTGATAGCCACACATGGCCATAGCAGGAGGGCTGGAAATGAGGTGAGGTGCTTTCAGAGAACTCTCTCAAATGCTATTTTCTATTAGGTGGTAAAGCTGATGCATTTGGGCACAGAGAGCCTTGCCAGGTTCCCGGCAGGGGACTGATTCTTCACATGTCTTTGAGTGCACAGCCACTTAGTAACTTCCCAGGCTAAAATGCTTTCTCCCATCAAAAGCTTAGAGCTTTGTGTTGTTGGTTTTTAGGGTTGTTTTGGTTTTTTTTTTTTTTTTTTTTTTTTTTTTTTCTTCAAGAGACTGTGTAAGTGAGCTGGAAATATCACCAGTAGCTGTGATTCAAGTGAAATTCCTGCTGCTAATTACACAGGCTTTTTACTAAAGGTAGTAAATAGAAATCATTCATGGGTCCTTAGAGGCCTCAAAACCATTCAGTATTCAGGGTAAATATATCAGGGAGCTTCATAAGAGAATAATTTTAAAACAAAGCCTGGTCAGCTCTTTAATAATTTACTGATTGTGATAGGAAGGAGAATATCTAATAACTAGCAAGATTGGCTTTCAAGTAGAAAATAAATTAGTGTTAGAGGAGTGTTTTTTCAAAGAATCATAATTACTATTAGAGAAACATTTGGTTATCATATCAGTTCTTGATTGCTTTACAAGCACTTACTGAGGCAAAGGCACTTTATGTGATTGTTTAGGAAGCTGCAAAGACAGATTTATTCACATGACACTTGTCTGAAAGAGGGAGCTCTCAACAGCTTTATCAAGTCCAGTCCTTTAAATATTGCAAGTGGTCCACTAAAAGGTTTTTGTATCTGATGGCCACCTCTGTTCACTGGTCTACTGTGGGAAGGGAATGTTCCTGGACTCACAAAGATGCTCCAAGGACTGGAACATCTCTCCTGGGCTGGGGTTACTCAGTCTGAGGAAGAGAATGGTCCAGAAGACCTCAGAGACCCTCTGGTGTCTAAGGAAGCTCCAAGAGAGATGGAGAGGGGCTCTGGAGGGATAGGACAAGGGGGAACAACTTCAAACTGAAATAGCTTAGATTTAGATTGAATATTGGGAAGAAATCCCTTCTTGTCAGGGTGGGCAGGCCCTGGCACAGGGTGCCCAGAGCAGCTGTGGCTGCCCCTGGATCCCTGGAAGTGTCCAAGGCCAGGTTGGACATTGGGGTTTAGAGCACCCTGGGACTGTGGAAGGTGTCCCTGCCCATGGCAAGGGGATGGAACAAGATAAGCTTTAAGTTTCCTTCCAACCCAAACCATTCTGTGACTTTGGCCAGCTGTCAGCTATTGAGTTTTATTCTTAAAAACTGAATTTAGGATATCTGTAGGAATTCAGTGAGGGAATACAGGCTTGCACAGAAAGACAAGTCCTTGCTGTAGGATAACTTGCATCTGCTGATGGTGATGCCTATGGCAAACCCAGATTACAGCCTGTAGGAGAACATTAATGGGGAAAATAGAAATGTGGGTAGTCCTTGCTTCCATGCCCCAGGATTTGGGTCTGTTTTGGTCCAAGAGGCCAAACGAGTGGGGCCACTGAAACGGCAGGACCAGGGGGTTGGGTGAACTTGGCTTTATGGAAAGTTTCAGGCTCCTGAGAAGGGAAGATGAAAAACCATCATGTGGGAAATGTATGGGGGAGGCCTTGCACCCTTGTGCAAGTCATGAGGGTGTCTACAAATGTAAATTGTTCACCTAAACACCTTTAGATGGACTGTGCCATGGGATGGGATGGTCAAAGGGGGAGGGAAAGTTGAATTAAACAGTGAAGGAATGGGTGGGTGGGGTTTTGTTTCCTACAGGTCCTTTGTCCTTAACACCATGTTTGCCTGAGGAGGAGTTTGCTCCTTTGTTTCCCAAGCTGCCGAAGCTCTGCTGTGTGACACTGCTCCTGCCTCCTCTGCTAATGACTGTTAATGACACAGCACTGAGAAGAAAATATGGCCTTAATGAACCCTGATGAATGGCTACGTCTTGAAAAGGAATTAAGTGATATTTTTTTGAGGGGGGGGAGAGTGAAGATACATTAATTCTAATTACTTTTATTTTATGGCACTCTATATTTTCCAAATAACTGATAAAGTTTATGCTTGGTTGTAACACTGCAGTAAATTCCTAACAAAAAATATTTGTTATCATTATGTTAGCTTATAAATTTCTCTGTAGATATTATTAGATAGGCTTCATGAGCAATCCATTAAAAACGGGAGCTGTAGAATTTGCAAGTTTTCCATGTAGTTTACTTGAAATCTTCCATGTTTTCCTGAATGAGTGCATAATGGATGTGACTCTTTAGTCACAATTCATTGGCACATTGCAGGGGCTGGTGCTCTGCATGCTGTGCAGGAAGAAGAAAGGCTTCCACCTCCTGCCAAAGCTCAGCTGCTTTCTTTATGTGGGCTCAAATCCCCTGGGTACAGCTCATGAGAAGAAGGGAACAATTTATGGTTTACTCTGAGCTAATCCACGTTGTCATAAATTTTAACAGAACTGGTTTACTTGTAAAGTAATTCCTGATGTTTTAGGCCTCTTGCACTTTCTAGAGAAGTTCCTATCACAGAGTCTTACTTTTAAAGATCATTAAGTCCAACTGTGTTAGCACAGCAGCACCACCACATTCAACTAATCCACGTCCTCAGTGCCACATCCACAGGATTTTTGGATTTGGTGATTTCCCCACTTTCTGGGCAGCCCATTCCAATGCCTGGCTACCCTGCCCATGCAGAAATTTTTCCTGCTTATCTCTACTCTGTACTTCTGGGTTACATCCATGTAGTGACAGGTTCTGCTTTTATATCTGCAAAACAGAAGTGAAAAATCTGCTGTGGGTTCATACACACTACATAGGTGTGTATGAAGTGCTGAACATATCTGGCTTTTCCTTTCTGACAAACTGTGCTTTCCAAAGTTTTACAAGCTGGAGTGCTTGAGACCACTCTGTCTGCCATTTCTCATTGATTAACCTAAATGGCTTATACTTTTTTAAAAATTTATTTATTTATTGTTGTTATTGTTGTTTTGTTTTTTTAATGTATCTCATAGATCCTCAGCTTCCAGATCAGGATTCTGCAGTTTCTGGGAGGGAAGGCAGAGTGAGGCAGTGGAAGAAGTGTCTGTGATTTGTTATACTGAGCTTAATTTATTTTGGGGAAAAAAACCCTTTAAGATATGCTAGCTAGAGTTAAACTTGTCATAGTTGTTTATTCTTCCTTCTACCCCCCAAAAAACAAGAGATTTCTAAAAGTTTTTAGAATTAGTAATTTTTTTCATTCATGCTGTTGCCTGTTCCAGAAACTGTGCTTGGAGTAATTTTTAACTGGAATGCTCCCTTCTTTATAGATGTCAAATACAGTAGCTATTTCTGAATCCAAATAGATATAAAAGATGGAATATCACTTTCAGATATTTTGCTGAGGTTTCCTATTGCAAGTGGAATCTCTGAGTTGTGTGAGTTAAGTAGCAAAAAATTTATGTCCCCTGCCTGGAAAAGCTGTACTGTTCCTTGTGGCTGATGAAAAGACACTTAGTTCCCCTTTTTCAAAGGCAGCATCCTCTGGAAAGCTGTGCAGAACACCTGCTTGATGATACAAATGTCATCCAGATCCCCCCTTCAGAATGTTAATTCAGGTTAATTCTATATCAAGCAAAACATGGAAGCTTTCAATGAGAAAAATGAGCAGCATCAAGTGCTAGAGCTTGAGATGTATCATGGTACATGATGGAATTTGGATTAAACAGGAGTTTCACCTGCTCAGTGCTTTAGAAACAGCTAAAAAGAACTGGATTAGTGGGGAAATATTCCATGCAGGGAAATGCACTCGAGGTCCCAGTGAGTCAGAAGGTGGCAGCAATGACACTGACATCCCTCTGTTGTGCTTTGCCTTGACAATATACAGCTGGCACTGCAAGAATGGCAAACTTTGGATAATAGCTAAGAGCCATCTTAAAACTATAGAATAAAAATAAAAGGTTGGCTAAGCAATATGTAGCACTCTGTTCCTCCAGAGTCAGCCTGTCCCCTCACGGAGCAGAGCAGTGCAAACACTGCACCAGCTATTCCTGGTGCTCAGAAAAGCCTCTCTGTCCCTCCAAGGCATCCCTGTGGGTCTGCAGTGCTGCTGATCCTGGCTCCCCTTAGCCTGGCTGGCTTCTGCCATCTCAGGCTGCACATGAGAGCTTTCCCCACTGAGCACAATCAGGTGTTTTCCAGAGGGAGGGAAAATCCCCTCTCCCAGTGCAGGTTCCACTCACCCTGAGTCTGCAGCCAGCACAAGGAGCCAGGTGCTGCCCCTTCTGCTGTTCAGCCACGTGCAGTGAACAGCAGGCAAGCTAAACATCGTGTGTTACAGCTGTCACTGGAATTTTGTTAATTGTGATCTATAAATTGAGCTACATCCCTGGAAAGTTGTGCTTTCTTTTAGAAAGATGCTTATCAAGGTCTTCTGACTTATTCTATTATATGGGGAAGATAAAGTTAAATTCAAAATTTGCTGCTAATGTGCTTTCTTTTAGAAAGTTGTGCTTTCTTTTAGAAAGATGCTTATCAAGGTCCTCTGGCTTATTCTATTATATGAGGAAGGTAAAATTTAAATTCAAAATTTGCTGTTAATGAAGAACAACTGCTGGGCTGTTTGACATTTTCAGACTATTTTGATGTTGCCTCCTTGCTGTATGTTTCTATTTACTTGTGTTTGCCTATGATATTAATATATTGCTTTTCCATGAACCTGTATTGTTAAAATAAACTGCTAGATCCAGGTCCTTTTAGCATTTCCCAGGAGGTGTCATTGTGTTCATGTCTAAAGGTGAACTTGTATTTCTGAATAATTGATGGCTGGTAGTTAATTTCTTTATCTTCAGAAAGGAAGAAAGTTATTAATGAGGATAATGCATGGCAGATCAATGCCAATGTGTGTGACATCGATTAATGATTTCAACTTGTAACCAGGTTGGAAAAAGCAGCTGGGCTCTGTATTTGAGCACATAATTATCTGTAATTGTGCTGATTACATGGTGGGAGTGGAAAAACAGATAAGGCACCACTTAAAGGGTACAGAGAACTGGGCAGAGGTCTTCTCCCTGATACTCACTGGGCTGGATTATTATTAACTCCTCAGTGGTTCAAGTGATGCACAGATGTGGAGAGGGTTTATTTTTTCCTATGGGGATGGCATGTCTGGATGTGCACATATATATCTATAAAAATGGATGAATCTGCACAAAGAAGGGAAATCAGAGCTGCAGAGATGATTTTGTTTTTAATAATTAAAAAATTGTAATCAGAAAGGCAGATGGTGAAGTTGCAAATAGTAGCAGGAGAATGACCCGAGGTGTTAAGTTTCCTTTCTTTAACACCATGACAACAAAAGCTCAGCAGATCAGATTCTAGACCCAATCCTTCAGTGCATAATGTAAGGAAGTGGAAACTTTAATTTACCCTTTGAAGTTTACCTAAAACTTTCAGCCACTAGTCCTGGTTTTTAACCAGGATGCTGCCTAACAGGGAGCTCTGTAATGAGAGCTGTAAGTTGTGTGTGTATTTATTTGCAAGTACATGTTTACTCTTGCCTTGGGGGAGAAAAAAGAGTTTGCTGTATACAGCAGACTGATCTTGGTGTGTATTGAACTTCTCAAAGCTGAGGTTCTCTTTCAGCACCCACTGGTGTGTGGAATCAAGCTTCTCCTATAATCAGACTTGAGTGAGTTGTGTTTTGTGACCTGTGCACCCTCAAAGAATCCTGTGGAACTGCAAAAAGACGTTTTCCTTCCCTTCCAAGAAAGCACATGGGCTCTGGAGTACTCACTTCCAGGCAGGGGAGCTGGGATGTCTGTTGCAGAGGCAGCCTGGCTGTGCTCTGTGAGTCAGCTTTCTGCTGGAGCTGAGAGATGTTGTACACACTGCAGGGGGCTGCAGGAGTTCCTCTGCCTTCCAGTTCTAGCCTGCTGGTAGGATTGGATATTTACATACTAACTTTTTTGTTAAATATTTTAAAAACATACTTATTGATTCAGTTTTGTGAGCTGATCTTGTTTAATGTGTTTCCTTGGTTTAATGCATCTGCTGTCCTAGCCTGACAATGCTTTCAGTTGTTTAGCACTTCATTTTCCTCACTACAAATGGTACGGTTTGTCCCTGGAAAACAAAGAATTATATTTTTTTGTCTCATCTGACCCAGTGAGGAAACAATTTTACAGAGTCAAGAAGCCTCAAGCAACTGGCTCAAGAAAACTTCACAGTTTGTCATTGTTTCCTTTTTTAAGCCACTTGAGAGTCATTAGTAACAGCAAAATAAGCTGTGGTGGTGTAAACTAAGATGGGATCTGACTTAGAATTCTTCTTCACAATTTTTAGAAAATAATGTCATGTAATACATAGTAGCCCTGAAATGTATAAGTCTAACAAGACCCTTTTGTAGGGGTTTTAATTCTTCACTCCAGCTCCAAAGCCACCTATTATAAAAGCCTTTGTGTGTGTTACTGCTTGATGAACACCTGAGTTTTAGAGCACAACTTGTCCCTGTCTTGCTTGATGGTTTATGAACCAACATTATGGCCCTGTTTGAATTTCAGGAGTTCCCTTAGCTGTAAATGAGTTATACTGATGGCATGTCTCTTTATTTTTAAATTACACATTCCTTATCCTGCAGCATGTTTTCTCATTTCCCTTCTCCCGCCCTACAGCTTCTTTTAATAGCTGGATTTCATCCCACCACTATATATCTAGTCCTCAAAGATGCTGTTGTTGTCTGGAAGACTATTTCAATCCTCCTGGGTTACAAATATCTATTGACTTTGCCATTAACTAAAATAATTTCAGACTTTGGAATTTTGTGCTTACATATGCCTAGTTTTACTTTATCCTGTTCCTGCTGCAGTCATCGTGCATCTTATATTCTTTGGTTTCCTTTCTCACAAGACTTTTTGAGTTCAGACAACCCTTCTTAAGATTTTAGCCTGATTTTAGTTCAGCCTAATGTTTGCTTTTGCACTAGTTGATGCCAAAGACAGTTTATCTCTTGTCAGTTTATTTCCTGGATTCTTGTAGGCAATTTATTTCCAACCTTTCTTCTCTATCCACATCTTTCCTCCTACCCTTCTTCACCTTGCTTATGATCTAGACTTCTTGGTTTGAAAATCTCCCCTGTGAGAAATATTAAGTTCCTCTCCTCTTCACTCCCTGAGCTCCCTGGACCTCAGGAAGTCATTTAGTTTACCAATTTTTTGTCATTCTAAACGTGAATGCCAGACTTGCTTCTGTTTCTTCCCTTTTATTTTGTTTATATGAAAACAACTTTATTTACAGTTTGGTTTTTTACAGCTGTCCTTTGCTACTGTTTTATTTGCTTCTTACAGAGCATCCCTCTGTTTCAAGATTTTCTGTTCTTATTGCTCAGGCAATTTGCACCGATCTAAAAATTGTTCCAGTGGCTTCTATGTCTACTGTGCTGGCTGGATCCTTTCTGCTGCCTAGCAGATTACTTAGTGAGGTTTTCTTGTTGTTCTGTTCTCTGCTCTCCCTTAATCTACAGTTGTGCTTGTTTGTGATTGTCCTTGTGCTGAATGAAAGATAGAGAAGTGCCTTAATTTCTGAAGTGATGCTGACACCTAATGAGAGGGTCACACATCATTGGTTGGAGGGGTTTTAGGACTGGGCATTGGATTTTGTTGCCCAGAGCAGCTGTGGCTGCCACTGGATCCCTGGAAGTGTCCAAGGCCAGGCTCAACGAGGCTTGAAGCAGCCTGGGACAGTGGAAGGTGTCCCTGCTCATGGCAGGGGTGGCACTGGATGATCTTTAAGGTCCTTCCAACCCAAACCATTCTCTGCTAACACACAGGGACCTCTCAAGCTCATTTCTGACTGTGAACAACTGAGGAGGAGTATTAGCTGCAAACTGATGCTCTGTTGGCTCCCAGCGTGGTGCTCCTGCTTGACCAAGGGCTGCAATGTGCAATTCCTCAGTGGTTACTCCAGAACTACAGAGTGGTTCACATTGGAAAGGACCTTTAAGATCATTGACTCATCAGTGCCAAGCCCACCACCAACCCATGCCCCAAGTGCCACAACAACCTGCTTTTTAAATCTCCCCAAGCCAGCCTCTAACAATGCTTGAAGAAATTATTTCTGACTTTCCCACCAGGCAGAGTCTTGAAGCCACCCCGGCCCCTAAGAAACTTCCATACTCCGGTAATTATAAACCTCTCGCAGTATCTAAAGTGAAAGGCCAGGCGGCTGTTTTAAAGGCACATCGGCGCGGTGGCTTTGCCCTTCCGTGGGTGGGAGAAGCGGAGCGGGAGCGCTGCCCGTGCCCGGGGCAGCCCCGGCAGCGCCCGCGGCCGCCGGTCCAACACCGCCCCCTTCGGGCCTGCCGTGCCAGGGCCGGCGGCGGCGGGGCCCGGCTACAGCCGAGACTAGGAGCCAGGACTAACTAAAAGCCGGGATTAACAGCCGGGATTGACAGTCCTGACTATGCCAGCCCGCCCGCCCCGCTGCGAGCCGGGCCCTGCGCACAGCCGGCCCCGCTGCGCTGTGTGCACTGTCCGGTGCACGGTGCTGCCCCTGTGCTCAGTGCTCTCCTGTTCCTGTGCGCATTCCAGCTCAGGTGACTGATCCAGAGTGATCTCAGACCTATGGGGTTTTTCCCCCACTTAAGGCAGCTCTGCGTTTTGGGTCAAGAAGTTACCTGTGGGCAGCAACTGTGCCCGGAATTGTCTCCCTGCCTAAGCCTTAGGAGAACCCAGGGTGCGGTGTGGCTCTGTGTTCGGCAGTGAACTCCCGAAAGTGGAGTGAATGAGGATGGAAATCACTGTTTTCAGCTGTAGGTGCCCGTGAGCTGCTCGTAGCAGCCCATCCATCAACCGGCAGGGCAGGGGGGCCCTACCTCCTCCGTGTCTCCAGCAGAGGGTCGCTCCCTCCATCCCATCCCGGCCCCAATCCCACCCCCAATCCCAGCCCACCGCTTAACGCCAGCCCCTCGCCATCCTCGCTGGGAGCTGGGCAGGAGCAGCAAACCTGGCAGCGCCGCGCGATGCTGCGCTCCAGCCGCTGCCGCGGGGCGCTGTGCGTGCGCGCAGCCGGGCTTGACTAGGCACCGGGAGCCCGGCACCGGCCCTGCCCGCCAGCCGCTCCCCGGGGCGGGGGAGGGCCGGGCGAGCCCCGCGGGGCAGCGGGGCCGGCTCTGCGCGGGCGCGGCCGGCGCGGGGCTCGGGGCTCCGCCGAGCAGCACCGCGGCTCCGCCGCCGCGCACCGCCACCAATGCGGGGGATACCGGCGGGGAGGCAGCGGCTCCGCGGCAGCGGGGAGGGCAGGTGAACTCCGGGGAAGGATGACCGGCGTCGCCGCCATCCTCTTTTTCCTGCAGCTCTTGCCCAGGGCGGACGGACAGCTTTTCCCAGGTGAGTGATGCCCGGTGCGCCGCTCTTCCATCCCCGGGTACCGCTCTCCCGGCAGCCCCAACTCTTCGCCTCCAGCGGGCCCTCGCAGGGAGCTCCGGTGCCATCCGGGGGGCGGCAGGGGATGGATGGAGGCGCTGGCCAGCGGCAGCGAGCAGCCCCGCTCCCCGCCGGTTCCGAGGTTCGGGGATGCGGCCGTGCGGGGTCCCGCCGGGGCTGGGGCTCGCTCCTGCCGAAGTTGCGTGTGGCAAGAGGTGACAGCATCGCCTTTATTGCGGGATTCGCGATACGCGAGGCGTTTGTTGGTGCTAAAGAGCGTTTGCGAGCCCGAGGCAGGAGTTGGCTGCCGCGGGATGCGCAGCGCGGGGGAGCCGCTGCTTTCCCCCTCCGGTCAGGGAAGGGGTCTGGGCTGGCTCCGGGAACTTTGGCGGCAGCTGTTTCACCACTTGCATGCCACGGCTCCAGGAACTTTCTCGGGGTGCTCGGATCGGCTCCTTCCCAATTGTCACTTTCTCTGTCGCTGATGTTAAGGAGTACTTTGTTCCCTGGCATGTGTACAGTAATAGTAGCCGGCTATTTCCCCACTCCTAGGAGTTCCTTTAGGCATAGTTTAAATTACTTGAAGATGACAGGTGCTTATAGAGCTGGCTCTCTCCTCCTGTGGTATTCTGTAGGTAATCCAAAGCTACATGGGTCTTGTTTTTCTACTGGATCTTGCAATACATTAATTTTCTCTCTGCAGTTTGTGCTCATGCTAAAAAAATAAGCAGTTATAGCTTTCTTCTCTCTTGACTTAAGAAAAAGAAAAAAGTATTTTAAAACTACCTGTATATTTAAGAGGAGTAAAATTTCCCTGTGTTATGTCGCTTAGCATAGGGATGTAGCTCACTGCTTGTGATTTAGGCGTGCTGGAGGCACGAAACTAAGTTGAGCTCAAACACAAGAAGGTTTTTGTGATTAGGAGCAGCCCGAATGACTCCGTCTCGCTGTTTTAAAGCAGCAGTAGTGGCGTGTTGGAGATGCTGAGCCCTGGGTGCAGGCTGGGCTCAGGGAGCGGGCTGGCCGGGCAGACCCTCACCCAAGGAGGAGTTGTCATCACCCCGGCTGGCTTTGACACCTCCGGGATCTTGTTGACATTGCTAGGCAACTGCACAAAGCACAGATTTATTAGAGAGCCTGGGAAATCTAACCTAGTTAAATAACTGCTTCCTTGAGTAAGCAATATGTGGAGATATTTATTCCACCCCCTTTTCTCTCCCTTCCAACTGTTTTCATGTTCTTGACACTTGTCATATAAATTGAGATTAGATCCTGGGTTTTTGATGAATCATTTAGTCAGATACTTAGAAAGAAGAGTATTCCGTGAAAATAACAAAGTTTTAAGGAGGCAGAAGACACTTTATATTTGAGGAGATAAGATAGAGCTAAACACATGTAAATTTAACATATTTAAATTATTTTAGAAAAGCCGTGGAATATTTTAATTATCAGTTCAGTGGAAATAATAACCGTGAGGATTTTTTAAATCATTAGTTTCCACTTCCCCCTCCTATTTGAGTGTGTGTCCTACCATCCAAAGTAGGAGGCACTGATTTCGATAACTAATGTTTTCTGGGCTGCTTGTAGTACTGAAATTAGGAGAAAGTTTTCTACTCTTAAAATATATACCTGCTTTGAAGTGTCGTTCTGGACTTTGTCCCTATAGCTGATTTTTATTTTTATTTTTATGCTAAAAAGCAAAGTTTTGCAGGTGCACTTTGTCCCTGAGAATTCGGTGAAGTTTGGAGTGGCTCCAGTTGATGCCATCGGTGTCTTTCCGCATCTTCCGTCAGGTGGTGCTCTCTCCATAACTTTTAGAATGCAAATACCTCCCGTCTCCGATTATTTTTCAAAGCTTACTGCGTTTATACAGCAGCCTTTTGTTAAACATCCCGAAAAATCACTCTGCAAGTTGTTGGCTGTGTTGTTTGTTTTTTTAAAAGTTATTTTCTTAAGCGATCCCTGGGCTAGGAAATAGGAAAGGCAGAAGTTAAGAGGAAATGCAGTCAATTCCTACCCGATTTGCACAGCTGCTGCTGCTTTGTATTATCGCCAACGTAAAATTAGAAATACTACAAAGAGACAGCAGAATGCTCATGGCTTCTCCCTGGAATACCTCATTTCATCCAGAGGGAGCTGGCTAACACTCATTTCTTGATGTAATTTCTCTATCGCTCTATTTATAACTCTTCTCCCCAGCAATTACTTCCCCTTCTCTGCAGTCTCTGTATTTATTTGTAACTCAACATATGCTTTTCGAGGTTCTAAACTTTTTGTGAGCTTTAGGGTCAGCTGCTAATTTAAACGCTTTACTTTTCCGTGCCAGACACAGAGGTAGCAGCAGGTAATGATAGTGGTTCCCGCTTCTTTCAGGGTTTTTGAACTGAAGGAACATTACTTAGAGGGAAGTTCTTCTCCTGAAAGTCCATGTGCGGTTTTCCTCCCACCGGAACATGTGGGGTATTCCTGCAGTGCCGCACGCTTTACTGTTGTCTGTTTTGTGAGGATTTTTAGCACAACAGGGGGATAAATAGAGAGATTAAAATAATTTGTAGCTGTGAAAAAGCATCTGGGGTGGGGGAAGTGGGACAGAGGGTTTACATGGGGGCAGTTGACCTGAACACCAGGTTATTTAACACTTGTTTTTCTGCTGCTGGCAGTGCTTTAATTTTCCCACTATCCCGCTCCTTGTTTTGCTGGAAGTTGGAGCGCTCGGATTTGGATGCTCCCAAAGGCTGGGGCCGCACCGCAAACTCGCGGCAGCGGAGAGTTCATCACACCCGGCTGCTCCGGGAGGAGAGCAGATGAAAAAGGGAGCGAACTGCAAGGAAATTTTTGGGGGAAGCCTTAATTTAGTAGGAGTTCATTTGCGCAGGGTTTGCTGTCAGTAAATTGGCGGTGAAAAACGGGCCTTTCTGAGCGAGCTGCTCTGTGTGGCACTTGTTAACAATGCAGCCATTTAACTCAATAATCACTTTTCTCTCCCTCTGGGGAGCTGTTAGCGCCACAATTCCACTTTATTTTTATCCCTGGCTGGCTCGATTTGTTTTCTAATACATAAACAATTAATCCTAAGAAGGTGATGTTGGTGAAACTGCCTCTTTCGACAGCGCAAGGAAAGGTCACTGTGTGTATAAAGGCGTTTGTGAATCTCCGAGGGATAATCCTTCTCTTTTACAAATGCAGAGCCCTTTTTAACCATCCACCCTCCTGCAAGTCCCCGAGCTCTGCTTTTCTTGTTTAATTGTACTTTTAAAGTCTGTTATGCTTTGCGTGCAGGCCCACGTGCTCTAGTTTTCATTAATATTACGGGAATCATTTGGGACACTCACTGTAGAATATTAAAGGCTATTTTTTTCAGAAGGCACCATCATCTGTTGCCATGGAAACCCGAATAGTAGTAAAGATGTAGGTCTGAGGCTTTGAACCTCGAAAGCCATGGACAAGGGTTGTTTCTTATAGGAACAATTACTTTTGTATATGAAATCCAGTTAAGTGGGGAGAAGAAAGGGAAATAAATTGATCTGTTCAGCATTGCTCTGACAATCCTCTTGAAAAACATTCAGCACAGAAGGATCTGTGTCTCTGATTCTTACTGTGTGTATGGTGTGGGTTTTTTTAAAGCTCATTATTTATCATAATAGTTGCTTTATGTGTCTGATAATTTTAATTGTGATTTTATAAGTGAGGTGCACAAATGTGTATTGGCAGGTATTGTTCTTCACTTGAATGGGAAGCACTGAATGTACAATGAGAAGTGTGCATTGGAACTTAAATATTTTGGCAATGGGCAAATTTGAGATTGATTTAACGTGGCCCTAATTAAAAAAAAAAAAAAAAAAAAGAATAAAAATAGCAGATGCTGTCTGAAATCCACCTACCGAAATCTGATTGCATATATGGGTTTGCTGACTGATGAGAGTGATACTTCTGCATTAGCACAGAAATCCTGCAGCCTGGTTGACATCCCCACAAACTCTTACAGTGTTTGGGTGATGAGCAGCAGGATGTGTGTGTGCATTGCTATAAAAACCCCTCTGTCTTTCTAGAGAGGCATTCCTTAATTTTTTTATGGAAACTGCTGCAGTCTGTTTCCTCGGTGAGTTGTAATGCACAGATTAAATATGTAACTGAGCTTCCAAAATATGCTCCTAGGAGCATTCATAGCTGATACTTTCCTTGAATGCATTTGAAATAGCAGCAGCACACAGGGCTCACCTGCTGCTGTGAACAAGTTGCTGTCCAGGTCTCCATCTGTGATGCAGGAAACCTTCTGTGCCTCCCGTTGCCTCAGTTACAGAGGGCTCCACTCCCCTTGGAAGGGCTCATGGGTTGACATTTCTTGACTCTGTGTTCTTGATAAGAAGGTGATATGGCTCTTATGGTATTTCTGGAACCTTTTATGGAGCAGCATTACTTGGCTCATTTAAGCAAATGTATTTGGCCTCACAGTTCCTGGTTTTCTTTTCTTTTTTTTTTTTTTTTTTTCTTTAGCTGGTGCTCTCCCCTGTTTTTGCTGGATGATACTACTTGGATGTACCTTCATTTAGATGGTCTCTGCTTTTTTTTGAGACATCCTTACCCACCTCTTGCCCTACCACCTTCCTGGCTGGTGCTGTCCCTTACTTTTGATGTCATTCCAGAAAAAGCCAGAGAAAAAGAACAGGCACCCAAAGGTGGTGGGTGTTGTTGATGGCATCAGTGAGGACTTCTCACAGCCTGGTCCTATCTTTCTGTGCACGTGTCATTACATAACAAAAAAAGAGTTCATTATACATCTTCATGGTGAAGGAGACAATTACTGTGTCTTAATTGGACCATGCATCATTTAATCAGTCCTGCTTGTTTTTTTAATATCCAATAAATACATCCCATCTATCACTGCAGTTCAGAGATGACAAATACTTTGTAAACTGGATGACAGGACATTGCATGTTCCAGAGGAAAATGCTGATAAGAAAGATATTTCAGCTAAAGCAAAGAAGGACCTCTGGAGAAAGAAGGCTGTTAAGGTGTTGTTTAATGCCCCAGTTAAAGATGATGTAATTCTGGGAAGTCCTGGTAAAACAGGACAAGAAACCCCAGGAAGAAAGGACCTACTTAGTGCTTGGTCTCCTCTGGTTTTCTTGTTTTCTTTTAAGTAGTGCTTGTAAATCAATCCAAGGCCAGTTTGTTTGATTTCTTTTCTCCAGCTGGATCCCCCTGGGACTGCAGCCTTGGGAATTCAGACTGACTTGGTGAATTCTGCTGCCGTTTGAAGTGGTGCAGCTCATGTAGTTGAAGAATGATTGAGCTGCTTATGAATTTTGGGAGGATGGGACCTGGCTCTTGTTTCTTGATATTTTTGAGTTCATCTCTCAGGAAGGCTGTGGGGTTTGACAGCTGATGATGTTGTGTGGGCACAGATCAGTGCTGCAGCCTGAGCAAGCTCTGGTTCCACAGAGCTCTTTGTTCAGCCATGCTGTTCCCTGTGTGCTGGGAGTGCTCAAAGTGTCCCATATCTCATGTTTTCTTAGCTGAAACAGCTTCAGATCTGGCTTTACACAGGAAAGAGGGTTTATCACTTTTTTCCCCACATTCATCCCTGTCAATCTCAGCTTCATTCCTGGTAGTGGCTGTGTTGAATCACTGGGAAGCAGCTCCTGGCTGTGAATTCAGCTGTAGAGTGAAGGAGGGCTGCTCCACTCTTGGCCTCTGCAATGCTGTAAAGAACAACAAAATCAAGAGTATTGCCACTTCAGCCAGAGTTTATCCATTTTTATGTTGAGTATCAATCCTTCCCTCTTTGAATCTGAAGAAAGTATCATTACCTGTGTGAGCAGAAGTAGGGCTTCATGCTGTGCTGGGGATATTACTGGAATATTGTGCTTTTGACTTCAGCACTGCTGAATTTGTTGCTGCTCCCTTAATCTGAACATGTGTGAATCTTTCTTCCCTTAGTACTGACTCAAAGGTCAGCCCTCAATAGCAGAGGGGAGAAAGAAATCCTAAATAGGCAAATATTCCAATTTTGTGAAGTGGCCCTTCAGGATCCTTTATTTTTTTACTGGCAAAGTGTGGAGTTGGGGATGGTAATGGTGCCACGTGGTTGTGTTTATTTGAGAAGATAACGATGATTTGTAGGAGTGTTGATTTGTAGGAGTGAAAAGCTGTGTGATTGTGACCTAGTAGAAGCAGGGCACATAGCAGGGGAGGAAGAAGGGAATTAAAGCTCTATAATGGGCCTTCCTTCCTTTAGAGATATTTACTGGAAGTGCAGCAGCATTTGCTGGATAAGCAGAAGAGCACTTCTGTCAGCAAGACAGGAAGCTGCTGAGCTTGATGGTTCTTTACTCCAGAAAAGGGATTTGCTGTCAACATGTACCCACTTAGATGCAGGCAGCCCAAATCTCATTCTGCATTTCTAGGTGGGAATTCAGTGCTCTAATGGGAACAGTTGTTGCTGAAAATGTAAAGTGCAGTGTGTTTCTACAGTCAGTCATTTCTCAGGGAAATATTTCATGGTTTTGGTTCCATGGTTTCTTCAGAGGTGTGTGGCTGAGAGGTAGATTTAAAAAAAACCCCAACCAGCCAAGAGGCTGTGTCCATGGAGCTCCACACCACTGCTTTGGGTTGGTACCAAGAGTTTTTACTAATTTGCTCTTTGTTCTTAGGAAAAGCACCAAGATAAACAACAATGAGCTAATTCTGGTGTTTTCCATGCATGTCCACCTGTTTAAAAGTGGTGTGTCTGTCTAGAAAGTCTGTTCTGTGCTTTCTCTGGCCTTTAGCTTGGGTGTGTTTGTCAAGTGGCTGAGCAGAAGTGCTCCTTACCTTCTCATTGTTACCTTCTCATTCCCCTCTCGAGAGGCAATTGCCAGTTTTGCAGTGGTACCAACCCTTCTCTCCTAATGAGTCTCTTCAATAAAACTCCCTTCTCCCTCTTAATTGTTTATTAAACCTGAAGGGATGGCTTTGTTGTGTAGTAACTTTGGAACACTTGAAGAGCTAAATGCTTTAGAGGCACAAATTACTGTTTTTTTTTTTTTTTTTTTTTTTTTTTTAATACCCTGGAGAATGTTTTTTTTGCTGTTGTATAAGGGAGAAACAGAAACAGCAGCAGAAACATGAGCAGTGCTACAGGCAAGCAAGAAGGGTGGCAGCTGACAGGATCCTGGTGTTTGGGTGGGGGTTGGTGATGGAGAGGGTGATGGGAAGGAGAATATGGTGAATTTATAGTGATAGGAAGAGAGCAGGTATGAAGGGAAACAGGAAAAGGGACTTTGCCAGGACAGAAACACTGAGGAAGCAGACATAAAATAAAGCTCTGAAGTGGGCTGCTGGATGCTCTCAGGCTGGGAGGGTGGCTGGCACTGATATAATCTCCCTTTCTTTAAGCTGAATGTCCATCAGAGTCATTGTGAGATAGCTCATGGCTGCACATTTTCCTCCTTAGGCTGAAAGGTGGGATGCAGCACCGAGTTCTTGTCTTTAATTTCACAGTGATTGAGCATCTCTCTTCACAAACCAAACTGATAGGAATATTTTGAATTTACCAGCAGCCCATTCTAGGTTTGCTTAGCAAAGCATATATTTATCTGTTATATTTGCCAGTTGCTGATATTTTAAGAGCCTTAACCACACTAACAGCAGCTCTCCCTGTTGTTCCTCCAGCTCAGCTGGTGTTTCATAGCTCTGCTCATGTGTTCACACGACAGTTGCACGCTGTTTATTTCAGTAATGGGAAGGAATGTGAAAGGAAAAGCCTGTTATATTTACACTCTGCAGCACCCTGCTGCCTGTGTCAGAGTGGCTGATCAGGATATTTTGGGTACCTCAGTGCATCCCTGGGCTAGGGTCAGAGCCTGTGCCAGGCAGATGTGCCTCCATTTGTGCAGCAGCCAACCCTAATTAAACACCCAGGAGCCATCAGCCATCACCCACCTCAAACCAGTCACTCATCTTTGCTCCTTCCCTTCAAAGAGCTGGTTGTGAGCCTTTCACTGTTAGATTTTTTGTGTGGCATTGCTGGCTCTGGCTGCCCAGGTGCAATCACCTGCTGGATTTGACTTTCAGGGGGTGGCTCTCACTCTCCTGTGTCCTGGCTGCTGTGCCAGCACTGACTCATTCCTCTCTGGAAGGTGCCCTGGGGTCTCTGCTGCTCTCTGCCCAGCCAGGCAGGTGAGGAGAGGCAGGGCTGGATGGCTGCCAGCATCCCACTGATCCCATGGCACTCCTGAGCACCAGCACGTGCATCCAGTACCTGCCAGGGATGCTGCATTGCACCCACTGTTTATTTTAGGAAGTGGGAATTTATTCATTTGTCTAAATTAAACCTAGCCCCACTTGGAGTTTCCCCCAAATATGATCTGAATAATGGTTTTGTTGAAAAAGAGCTGCTCTAAACCAGCTTCCCCACAGTTCTTGAGGTTCAGACATTCCAGCGTGAATCTGGGAGAATAAGTCCATGTGATCTAGTAAAAATAACAGGTTTCAAAAATAATTAAAAAAAATAAAAACAAACTGGTTTTAAAACGGATTTTTGCTATTCAAATGTTGGTCCAAACATTTCCCCAGCTTCCTGAATAAATTTTTTATTGGCAATAGGGTTTCCTACGCAAACAGTAAATATTTTTATGATTAAAACATGGGAGATGGTGTATGTACTAACAGCTATCAGCACGTGGCAGGAATGATCAGAGAAGTGGAAAGCTTGGAAATAAACACAGTGTCTCTCTTGGCACAGGGATAACCCTGGAGACTGCCAAGGCCAGAGCCTGCAAAAATAAGAAAGTATAATTAATTGTCCTTAAATGAACTTACCAAGCAAAAATAACCCTTTTAAAGTAAACACTCAACTTTGCATCTTTTATAATAAAAATCTCCATGTGCCAAAGATTTCCATGTTCTATAATGCATTTATTAAGATTTCTGTGCATATTTATTGTAAAAAAAAATATTACCATACAGAGTACAGCTGCACTGGACATCTGCTTTACCCTTGCACTTTGATTTTCTAGTAATAATAGAAAAATATTTCTGATAATGGCTGGGAAGTAATGTTTTGGAATGTTACTTAGTGGTTTCTGAAGCTCTCTTGGCAGTTGTCTGTGTTGAATCCCTCCTGGGTTTTGGTGTGATTTTTTTGGTGTGATTTTTTTGGTGTGATTTTTTTTTGATTATTGTTTGTTTGTTTGTTTGTTTGTTTGTTTGTTTGTATTTTTGAAGAGATTTTTCTTCCATGCTCAATAGCTGCTACTGTGAACAGAATGCTCAATAGATGAGAGTTTCAATGAAAGAAATATTAAATTTCCTTGTGTCCTTTAGTGTAATTCCCAGTGGTCACTGACTTCAAGGTGACTTGCAGGTATTTAAAACATGAAACAACAGCAGCATTAACAACACATAAATCCCAAACTTGTATCATCCTGCTTGCCAAGTGTAATTCATGCTAGAATTGCTGGAGAGAATACAGGAGAGTGTTTGGATTATCCAGTTTGGATTACCCACAGAATTCTTCCTCATGTAGGGGATGGCAGAAGGATCACTGATCAGATTCAGACTTCAGATGCAATTTCCATTAGGGTTGAGAAAATTTATAAGTATTTCTTTTATATGTTTTTACTTTGTGATGGTAAACTTTCAAATTTTCAGTTCTTAAAAAAAAAAAAAAAAGTGAAAGTTGAGAATCTCAAGCAGAAATTTAGCAGAAATCCTGAGTAGTATTGCAATGTAAATCCAGAGTGAGGGTGTATACAAAGTGATTTTTGAGTGGAGGAGGGAAATCTGGGGGTGATTATGGGTGGGACTTTTTGGTGAGGACTGACTGGCAATTGATGGAGTATTTCCATCAAACTGAACGTGGGTTTGAAAAGCAGCAAGTGCACTAAACTAAGGGCACAATTTCCCTCCTGCTGTGTTTGTATTTTAAAAAGTGTATGTCAGGATGTTTTTTCTGCCTGGAATATTCCTCCTGAGCATCCTCTTATTTCCAGGAGTGACAAATTAACATATTGAGAGTACACAGAAGTGACATAAATTTCTCCTCTTTTGAGCAAAGATTTACAGTATCTAAATCCATTTAATTTCTGGATCTCTACCTGAGAATGGAGCTGTGAAGGCAGGGAGAGTACCTTAGAGGGAAGGAAGGGGAATAAGGGAGAAATATTTAATGTACAGTGAAAGGAATAGAATGAGATAAAAACAAGAAAATAATTACTTTGGGCATTACAAAAATCTTACTGCAGATCTATGAGGCTGTGGAATTGTGTCCCAGAGGAAATGGTGGAAACTCTGTTGTCTGAGTCACTTTAATTTAGACAGGACAAAAAATTGAACAATCCACTGCAGGCTTTTTTCCCTCTAAATTTCTGACTTTATCATAATGCTGTTGAAGAGGGTAAAGAAGAGGAGGTATAGTGAGGAAAAAAAAAAGTGATGATGCTATATTTAGCATAAGTGATAACACATACTAATGCTTCTCTGCTGTTTTTTAGATAATCTGATTATCTGTTAAATATCAACAGCATCATAGTGAAGGCAAGATAGTTATTATGTGTCCATCCCCCTCACCCCCAAATCTGCAATTAGATTTTACCTAATCTGGGGGCAAATAGTGAGTGTGGGATTAAAAAGCCCAACCAATAGAGCATGCCACAAACAAACAAAAAAACCCCACAAAAAAGTCTCAGCCCAACGCCCCAAGCAAACAGAAAACCAGCCCAAACAAAACAACAAACCCCAATTTGAAGTGCAATATATGATTTGTAGGTGCTAAACAAGCACATAATGTACCAGTCAGAGAGAGGAGGAGTGTTAAGCATGTGATGCCTTATTTCTGTATCAGCATTCCTGGGTGCTGGTGGGTGAGTTGCTGGAGAGCTGTGGCAGGGGAGCATCAGCTCTTACCTGGGGGGAATGAGGGGAGGGAGACCCCAAAAAGGGTTTTGGATGTCCCAGCCCAGCTGCAGTCAGTGCTGCTGGGTTTGCTGGGCCAGGGGTCCATGCAGAACCCTGAAAATCCCTGAACTGCAAATGGGGAATGTGACTTTAACATGGGTTAATCTTTAATCTTTGAGTGCCTGAAAGGACAAGGTTGGGCACAGATCTCTGAGGTGGGGTGGTGAGTAAATCTGAATGCTGCTGAAGGCCCAGAAATTCTATAGCTGTGCAGAAACCTGAGAGGAAATTAATAATTCTCTGTGTGGAGCTCAGTTTGCATAGTGTGCAGTAAATAATGCATGGGCCCACGGAGCTAACAGTAAGAATAAAACAAAATATTGAGTAGCTGCCCCTTCAGTCAGGGCCATCCATCTTTTGCATAAACAACCAAAGGTCCCGTGGCAGAAGTGTGTGATCAGGTGATTTTTTTAGTCAAACCTGCAAGAGGATTGGCACAGGGTTTTATGGATAATCTTCTATTAGGGCAACTAATACCCCTGAGAAGGCTTGATTATTTATTGATGTTAATATTACTCTTTTCTCAGTGTCCCTTTGTAGCAGGGGAGCCCATCACCTGAGTGGTCAGGAATATGTGGGCTTCTCTTTTTGGCTGCATGGATGTACAGGGGGGTTTTGCTGCTCTGTGTGTAACTCAGCAACACCCTTGTCCTTTTTTTTTGTATCACCCTAGAACTGATAAAGCAGAGATATGAACAGAATTTTGGGGATTTGGGCAGTGTAAACTGCCTTTCCACTCTAAACAATTGCATGGTTTTATGTTGTGAAAGCTTGTGACAAGCCATGAAAATGTAAGGAAAGTGTGCTGGAATTAATAGATTTGCTTTTTGCTGTCATAGATTCAGATTCCACTGAATTCATGCAGGAAGGCAAAGCTGTCACTTCTCAGGCTCTGTGTCAGGATGGTGACTTAGTTAATTGTTCAGAACTAGATGGCACTGGAAATTTTTCTTTTATGAGAATTCAGGACTTAATAGAAGCCTGGAAACTGAACCTGTATTTTATTGGTAGTACATGTCCATAGAGCTGTGCAGGCAGCTCCTCTGTGAGGTGATCAGGAAGGGCTGCCAGGAATTTTATTGTGGTTTAGACTTGCAGGGAGGCAGCAGGACTGCAATTAATTGAGATTGAGCCTTTATGGTTTGGTTGAAATTTATATTTGCTATGTGGTGCACTAGTACTTCTTGTTTGAATCAAAATCAGCATCATGTACACAATTAAGGTGACCCTGCTTTGCTTGCCTTGACTGGAGTAGTAGAAAGCTGGGTGGGGAAACCAATGCTGTTGCAGTTAAATGGAATCATTTGAATCACATTACAGGAAAAAAGGAGGAGAGAAAACACTGTTATTTATCAGTCAACTTGAGGTAATTCATGTCTTCTGAAAACCAGCTTCAATCCTATTTTTTTGCTATTGTTCTCAGCGTTGATGTTATTGTGGAGTTAAAGAGAACAAATTATAATGAGTTTTTTCAAAACATTCCTTTTTCTTTATGCCCCTAGGCTTCCAATCCATTTTCCTTACTCTGCTCTCTCCTTTTGCAAGGCATTTAGTGGCCTTTCATTCCTGCTGTGTTCCTGCAATGCTCATCCATGTTAAATGATATTCTAGGAATTTATAGTGGCAGAGCAGCAGGTGTTTGTGTGCTCAGTAAAAGGTGTTTGTCTGTATGTGCCCAGTAAATCTAAAAATCACTTCCTGTTCTGAAGCTGTCAGGATGATGTGGGTTATTTAGGAAACTTCTAGATTTTCCACTTTGACAACTCCATTAAGAGAAATAAAAAAGTAAAAAATATCAGTGGTTAAAAATGTTTTAGCAGATTTGTCTTAAAACAAGTGGTCTTGAGTTTGGCTTTCAGACACATTTGATGGAAGCAAGACAGGAGATGGGTGGTTCATGCCAAGCTGTTGGTGCAAGGAGGTGTAATAAATTCATATTATAGTATTGGCTTTTCACAAATATTAAGGTGGATGCTGTATGTGTGGTGTTGAAATGGTTTTTAAGGTATAGTTTTCTTTAGGAGTAACATAAGCTGATAAAGTGTCTTTGTAGTGAGTGAACTGCCTGCTTGGTTGGATAACACCCAGTGAAGACTCCTGCTACTGATATACCAGCTACCAGCACTGACTGTCTGTAGAATTTGATGCCCAAATTAAGACTGATAAGAATAATAAATTTAAAAAAGAAAAACAAATTAAAGCCACACATGCTCTAAAAAGGTGGGCTCAAGGAGTGGCCATGTAAAACAGTTCCTGGAATATGGAAAATATTTTTTAGCAAAGTTTGAATATGCATGACAGGTCTATGAATATGCAATGGGCTGATGAATTTAAGGGGTGTCTCCAAAACAGCAGGTGTGCTTTTGGCTGAAGACCAAGGACTTGGCCATGTTACCTTTTGCTTTATTGTCTCTTATTGTCTTTTATTAAACATTTTTAATTTTACCAGGACACTGAAGGTGGTTTTTCACAGGGAAGCCCTGCTGAAGGGGATCTCCCTGTGCTGCTGGGCTGCCAGCACTCCTGGGCTTTGCTTTCCTCCTCCTTGGGCTCATCCCACCCAGCCATGAGTGCTTCACCCCAACCTGCCAGAGGTTGGGGAGCTCTGCTGAGGATGCACACCAAGGATCTTGAAATCTCTGAAAAATCCAGCAGGACCAGGGCAATGATTGTCACTCCCCACCTCGAATCCTGGGGTCACTTCTGGGGTCTTGTGACAAAATCCTGGAGGGGCTGGAGTGTCCAGGGAAGGGAACAGAGCTGGGAAGGGTCTGGAGCACCAGGAGGGGCTGAGGGAGCTGGAAAGGGCCTCAGCCTGGAGAAAAGGAGGCTCAGGGGGGACCTTGTGGCTCTGCACAGCTCCCTGACAGGAGGGGACAGCTGGGGGATTTGGGATCTTATCCCAGGGAACAGGGACAGGAGAGGGAATGGCCTCAGGCTGGGCCAGGGGAGGTTTAGATTGGGTATTAAAGACAATTTCATCATGGAAAGGGCTGTGAAACACTGGCACAGCTGCCCAGGGCAGTGGTGGAGTCCCCACCCCTGGGGGAAATGAAAAGGTGTGTGCATGTGGCACTTGGGGACATGGTTGGGAGGTGGCTTGGTCAGTGCTGGGTTAACAGTCTGAGTCAGTGATTCTGGAGGTATTTTCCAGCCTAAAGAATTCCATGGTTCAGTTGTTGCAGGAGAAGCTTGTGGCAAGTTGCAAAAATTTGGGAGGAGCATGGTGGGATTGAGAAGTTGGCTTTTTGCAAATTTCCACTTTTCTCTTTGTCATGGAGAGAGGTTCTACTGGCATCTAATTCATGCAGGAAGACAGGGCTGCCACTTCTTAGCCTGTCTGTCAGAATGGGAGCTTAGTTAATTGTTCACAAATAGATGGAACTTGGAATTTTTCTTTTATGGGAACTCAGTACAAAACAAAAGCCTGGAAGCCTAAACTGCAGTTTACTGGCAGTACATGTCCTTGGGACACAGTAATAAAATAACACAAAATAATGGAAGCAGGAATTGCATCTCCAAGCTAAATATTTATGTATGAATTGACCTTGGTTCTTTCTCTTCCCTTCCTTGCCTTTAATATTTTAAAGAGGAAGTAAATACCAATGAAAAATTATTTGTTGTATTGAATACCGTTCCCCTGGATACCTCTCATCAGATGATAACTTTGATTTCAAAGATATTAGGGAGGAGGAAAATGTTTATGTTGCTGTTTTACAGCAAGGCAAATTGAGTACAAGAATATTATCTGTAATATATGAGTAATTGCACAAGGAAATGATTTAAAGAAAAAGTATTTAAAGATGAACATGAGTCAAGGTTCCCCTCCCCCAGCCCCTTATGATACTTCACTGCTAATTAATTCTTTCAGACTTAAGGATATTGCAGCTCTCTGTCTGCTCCTGGTTTACTGGGAAAATCAAAGTACTCTGACTCACCACACTTGTATTTGGTAATCTCACAGGTGAGAATGAAATCTTGCCTTTTAGCAAACTTCAGCCCTCCTTGGGGACAGAGCAGCCCGTTGAATGTTGCACTGAAATCACACAGTTAGTGGGAGCTGTGCTCCCTTCCCAGCCCTCCTCATCCTCCAGGGATTCCTGCACTGGGGGTGCCCCATCAGGGAGCAGGTGGGTCTTTGGTACTGTGCTCAGATCAGAGATTTGAAGGCTCAGGGTCCCTGTTCCAAACTCTGTCCCCATCTTGTTTGATAATCTTGAGCAACTGAATCTTTTCCGTGTCTCACATAAGTCTGTTGTAAGGAGCATCCTTTCTTCTGTGTCTCTCAGGAGTTTGGGGGTGAACACTGATGAACTCTTTGAAGGTTTCCTGATGAAAGGTGACATGGGCATGTGTGTTTTCAGGCTGGCTCCTATTTCTCAGTAGTACCAATGATAACTTCTCAAGAAGGTTTGTTTAGATCTTGGCTGTTATCCATGAACATGTGTTCAATAAAGTCAGTGGAGGAATCCTTGTTCACCTTCCAAAAACCTCATGTACAATGAGGTGCCAGTTCTTTCTTGGAGGAAGAGATCATAGAATCAGAGAATGCTTTGGATTGGAAGGGACCTGAAAGACCTTGTTCCACCCTGCCATGGGCAGGGACACTTTCCATTGTCCCAGGTGCTCCAAGCCCTGCCCAGCCTGGCCTGGGACACTGCCAGGGAGCCAGGGGCAGCCACAGCTGCTCTGGGCAATCTCCTTTATTCCTTCCATGGACATGGATAATCCACAGGAACCTTCTTGAGGCTGACCTTCCCCAGCTTTCCTTGTGTGTCAGGTGCTGCAATCCCTTCATTATTGTTGCCTTTTGCTGGGTTTGCATCCCAGCAAGGATGTCCAGCAGGACATCCATGTCTGTCTTGTAACACTTTTGTCTGTGTGTCTGTTTTAATCCTCTCTGCTCAGATCAACCCTCATACAAACCCTGTTTGTACTGTCACATTTTTTTCTGGGTGTATTTTACACATATATGTATATTTTAGGATTTATTTGGAGGTAGCTGATGCACAGGACAGGATTACCCAGGTGATTGTTGCTTGATTAAATTTTAGTGTGTGCTTCCTGAAATGTTTGGCTTTGCTGAATAAATTGGTGTATTATGTTCCTCCTGATTTACTGTCTCAGTGCTGTCCACTCAATACAGAAAGCTAATAATCAGAGTGTCAGTAGCTGTTATATTTTCATTTAAGGGAAAACATACTAATTCTTTTTTGAGACAATATACAAGAGGAGAGGTTTATTTTTTTGTGGCACACTGAGTTGTCTGGAATTTGTTTTGCTAGAAGCTGAGATGTTTTTGTTTTTTTTTTTTTTTAAAGGCTTCTTGAACAATTTATTTGGTTCTTTTGGAGAGCTGAACATGCTTCTAGTACCTGGCCTCACTAAAGTGTGGATATATCCCTGCTGTCCATGTGGTTTGGACACTAGGACTAAACCTAGCTTAGAAGCAAGCTTAAAGTGCATTTTAATTTTGTAAATTGTAAAAAAACCAAGTCAATTTGTCTCCTGTGGTGTGTTGGGTGGGTTGGGGCTGTTTGTGGTTTTACTCACTAAACACATTTAGAGGGAGTGGTGCTACAAAGTGTAGTGCTGCATATTTGACACCTCCAAAAGCCCTTTTCTGCCAGCACTCTCTTTGAAACTCATTTTTGCATTTGATCACATCTTAATATAGCAGAGCAGTCTTTGTAGGAGAAGGAGGGTTTTTTTTTCATTGATGGAGCTGAAGTAGAGAGAACTCTGAGTGGAGGCAGACTCCTGCTGTGTTGGGGGTGAGGGCTGTGTGCCCAAACCCTCCTGGTTAGTCTGGGTTTGCTCCTCTGGCTCCATGTGTGGCTCCATTAGCACCTTTAGCTCCCATTACAGGTTTGACAGTGCTGCTGTCTGTCTGCTTGGAGCAGTCTTGTTAAATGTAATGATTTTTGAAATACTCCCTTGCCTGCCTGCAGTAGTGTAGTGTGAACTGCAAGCACTGCAAGTATCCCTAGAAGCAGCTTGAAGAGTATTTGAAATGTGTGCATTAAACAGGGTAAGAGAACTGTGCTCTGAGCTCCCCCTGCTTTGGTGAAGGACACAAACATTTATCTGGACTTGTACATGTCCATGCTCAGCTGCATGGTTGGTGTAGTTCTCATCTTGCCTGAGTCTGAAGGAGCTCCTACATTCTTTTTTAACAGCTAGAAAGGATGGTTTGGGGTGAGGCTTTACTGTCTGAGCTAATTGCTGAGGCTGTGCAGGCTCCTGTGGCTGCAGAGAGGCTTTGGCTCATGTTGGAGATGATGTTTTCCCAAGGAATTAGGGGCAGCCTCAGTCCTGTGCAAGTGGGGGTTAAAATAGCTCATTTACCTCTTTTTCAGCAAGACAGGAAGAAAATGTGTCAGTTTGCACTGTATTCTTGCAGCATTAGTTACTTTTTTGGGGAAACTTTCAAGTTTTATATTACACCATGTAGGAATTGAAATGGAGTATTCTACTGATGAGTGAAATTGGAATCAATACTCCAACACTTGTTGAGGAGCAATCTTTAGCAGAAAAGCAAGGAAACCCTGCTTCAGTTCAGAACAAAACATTACTTTGGAATGAACAATTAAAATCTATTGATTTTTAACTTGGAGGTATTAAAGTAAGGAAGTTTAGTGTCAGCTGCTAAATTGCTTTCTTTTAGCATTGTTTTCTCATACAGATAAAGCCTTGCACCTAGAGCTGACTGCTTTTTTTCCTTTTCCCCTGGCACCTTCCTCCAAATCTCTTTCCACGTCTGTGCTGAGCTGTGGATAAGCACAGACTGAAAATTGTCAGCATTACCAATGGGTGTAGAAATATTTCTGAATTGGGTGGTAAAAGAAGTGCTTTTGTGAAACCTCTGCTGGCTTTGGGAACCAGTAGAACTTTGGCAGGATGTCCTGTCAGGTTTCCCTGCCCCATGTGCATCCCACCCCTGCCCTCTGTATTTTGTACTGGGGGAAAAATGCTAAGTTGTGAATTTTCTCCCAAATCAATGTTGAATCTAATTATTCTCTTGGGGTTTTTCTATGAGTTGAAGGATACCAATCTGCACAAAATCTCTCCACACAAGCTGGTGATTCTTAGCAAAGCTGGGAGTGACCCCCTTGTTCCTACAAAGTCATGTGGCAAATATCTTACCTCAAAAATGAAACTGCATGAAAAAATTTTGGGTCGTGGGGTTGATTTCATCTTCCTACCCCCCTCATTTTTTAGGATTTACAACTCAGCATAATGAAGCTGCCTGTAATTCAAGCAGCCTGCTCTGCATTTTTGTATTTGACTTGAAATGTTGCAGATGTTTATGTCTTTGTTTTGCAACTCTAAAAGTTCAAGTGTACGTATTTATATCCACTTGTGCACATATTCTCCTGCAGAAGAGGGGACAGAGGCTTCAGAGGGAAGTCTTGAAGACAGTTCTGTTAATTCTAACAAAGTTGGAAAATTGATTAGCAATCTCATAAGTAGATGTTGTGATTTTGTTTGAATTTCTCTTTTGTTTATAATTAAAGGTAACTTACAGTGTTTAAAAAAAAAAAAAGTTTATGGAAAGATTGTAATTTGCATATATGGGCCAAAATCTTTTCAGTTAATGTAATTTTCAGTGTAGCAAGAAGGATGCTTAAGAAAAGGCTTGAGGAGGAGGTGAGTTTTTAGATTTGAAAAGAAAAAACCTGGGTTTCTGATGTATCTGACTTTCATTGATGCTGCTCACAGATAAAATATAGACAGCAGAATTTTACCTGTGACTTCAGCTGTATAGAGGAGACATTAAAGCATTCTTTGAATTTCTGTGAAGGTTTGTGCATTGAGGACTTGAGCTGTGCTCAAGGATCTGCTGTGGAAAAGTTCCTGGTCACTCCCTGGAGCTGACCCACGGCTCTGTTGGACCAGATGGGTCTGAGCGTTTTTGAGTGATTTTCTTCCTGTGAGTGTAGCATCTGTGTGCAGACCTCTGACAGGATTATTCCCCACATTTCAGCTGGCAGAGGGCTCCTCTGGAGGAGGGGAAGGGGCTCAGCTCAGGTCCCAGCAGGGACAGGGACCTTGCTCTGCTCTGCTTGCAGATCCTCCTGCTCTGTCAATATTTGTGCTTCTGCTTCTCATCTCTTGGAATATTGCCCTTCTCAGGAGAGCAAACATTTGCTCTTCCCTCGTTTCAATATTGGGCTGTGAGAGAAAGGTGGTGATTACTGCTTCATACCAGGGGTCTAAAAAGCATCTGAGTGCTGCTGGTTTGTTTTTCTTAAATGCCAACTTGTTTTTCTGCTTGGATTGCTGAAAATAATGTGTGTGTGTGTGTGTGTGTGTGTGTGTGTGTAGCTGTTCAGTAACATGTGCAGATGGAGGCCCTGACTAACTGTGAGGTTTGGGGAGTATCTTGGCCCTGAATTAGGAGGATTAATCACATGTAGGAAGTTATTCCTGTAGTTTCACTTTTGCCAAATGTAAAGCTTCTCTGGCACATGCAGTATCATATTTGGGCTGATGTCCAAAAATAAAAACTGGTCAATAATGATTGCCAGTTACTCTGGCAAGGAACCAATTATCCCGTTCTGTTTCCATCCCTCTGTGCACATGTCAATAAATAATCACTCACCCGTGATCCCAATCAACTCCCTGATTAAACATATGTGTGCTGAAAGCTTTGAAACTCTAAATGGTAGCAAATATCAAAATGCCTTTACTCATTTGGATTTCTTTCCATCTGTTAAAATACCCATTGAGGCCTTAAATTGTTTCATTACACTTAAAGTTGACTATGGAAAATCACTTGCACATTGTGTGGACTGATCCATATTGACACAGAAATACCCATGCACTGTGTGAATTGTGTAATAGCACTGGGAAAGTGTCTCAGTGCTGAATAATGGGATGCTGTGCTGCAATAATGGGATTTCTGTCCATTTTAGAGCTGCTCAACTTTGAAAGTTGCACAAAGTGACTTTGTAGCTGTCCTTGTTTGTGAGATTTATAATCAGCTGTTCTGCATGTCACTTATGCAGGCTCGAAACTTTCAGATAAATCCAAGATTAAAAGAATTATTTTATAAACAGTCAATAGATACAATAATGGGTGTTGGTAGAGATGATTTTTGAGGTTTTAGTGGGAGCTGTGTGGACAGCATGTTCCCTGTGTTGCCTGTGCATGCCTCAGCCTGCAGTGATGCTCCAAAATGATGCTGGCTGACTTTGGTCCATGTCACCTGCAGCAGGCAGCATCAGATTGGCTCCAGAGCTCTGGAAGAGAGAGAAACTGTGGCTGCATGACTTCAAACAGAAGTGGTATTTCTATTTATCCATGTGCATGCCCTGTAGTGCAGGAGAGCACAGGGAAAGCTGTGGTGAGAGCAGTGGGGGTGTTTATAGGGAGCCCTTGTCCTTGTTCACCCCTGCTGCACACGCCAGGACATCAAACACTGTGCCACACAGCTCTAATGCTGCTGATGAGTTTTCCTCTGAGTGCTCAGGAGCAGATGTGCCTTTAGTTTAGGAATTCACATGTGGATGTTGGGGGAGCTGCTGGAGTACGAGGCTGAGGCTCTGTAGGCTGAACCTGAAGTTTGCCAGCAGCACAATTGAATGTTAAATGTAAATGCAGGGCTGCAGATGGCATCCTCGGGTTTCAGGCATATGAAATGAAGCTGCTGCTGAGCTGGGTTTGAATTATCTTCCACCATGGAAAAGCTGAAGCTGCATGAATTGGACCTTGGGTTTGTCTTTGTTCAGAGGAGAACAGATTGCTCATTTTATGACTGACAGCATTTTGCACTGAAAAAACCCCAAGTTCTCACAAAGTTCCAGGTGCAAGGTGCCTGGGCTGTGACAGATTTTTCTTGTCTTATTGCTTTGTTTACCTGATTCCAGCCATGTTGTATTTCATGCATCAGTAATTGTTTAATTTGTAATGATCCTGCACTTCCATGAACTTTCTGTGCTCAACCAAACAAAACTTGTCTCTTTTAAAAAAAAAAAAAAAATTCTGCTTTCTATTGATTCTCTCAGGAAAAAAAAAAAAAAAAGGACAAAAATAGTAGTATTCTACCTATTTGTATTTAGTTCTTTCTGTTGGATATGTTGGGTTTTTTTAGTCCTTGCTCCAAATTGTTGCAGGGCATCATTAGCAGCTGTTCCTCCTGGCATATGCTGTTTAGTACAGTGTGACACCATCAATTAGCAAACCTTTTATTGGGATGAATAAAAATGTTAAATATGAAAGTTATGATATCCTAATTTGATGCTGTCTTGAATTTAGTGAATTAGTAAGGGCACAGATATCAGGTGACAAGTGTTGATTCCTTAATGCACCAAAAACATTCTTAGTTACTGCTGTGTTGTTTCTATAGTAAAAACCCTCCACATAACAGAATTTGAGAAAAACAATTTGTAGAAGCAACTTTCTTTTATTGGAAGGAGCTAGCAGGGGAGCTAGATTTGTGGTTTTGTTCTTTAACTCCCTGAAAGTAGTTTAGGAGTTCAACAGGAGTTATTTTCAGGTTAACATTAAGCAAGATTTGTAAATGGTTCTTAAAGCCCCCTCTGTGCTTCATAAAAGCATAAAGCATTTTCATATGTTGTCATTTGGCTCCTGAATTTTGCAAGCCAGCCCCTGCTTTGGGCTGCTGTGTTTGGGAGGGAGTTCACTGGCCATCCTGGGAAACTGGACAAATTGCTGCAGTTTTCAAGATGTCCCCAATCTAAACAGGCAGATGTCACAGTAACAATGATTTGTGTGTGAGACAATGTGTGTGTCCAGAGGGTAATGTACAAAACAGTCAGGAAGTTTCACTTTTATTACTTTGGGGCAGGTTAGTGGCAGATGTCACTGCACTCAGCATGGAAAATTGCACGATGTGAATGTACCAAAGGAAACCTGATGGGGCCAGAGATGACATGATCAATAGAAAAAGAAATATGAACAGATCAATACCTTCAGATAGCTCTTCTAATTCACAGAGAGGCACAGCATTGATTTGTAAAATAAGAGTATGGATGCAGCAGTTAAAGCACCCTGTGTGCACATGTACTAGATAATAAAATAATGTGCAATGCCCTCAGCCTCAATCAAAGGCAGAGAGTAAATCAGTGTCCCCTCTGAAGCAGGAGGCTGTGGAGCATGTAAATGAACAAACTGCCTCTGAGAGAGGGAGAACTGCACCCCCAGAGGATGTTCATCAATCAGGAAGATGAGCAGTCCTTGCTCCACATTGTGCAGTTGTCCTGCACAATGCCATGAGTGAATTAGGAGGGTCTGGAGGATCCCACAATGTAAAAATCAGCATTTCCTGTTGTGGATGTCTTCAAATCTCTCACTTGCAAATGCAGGCAGCTGTTTTGGGAATTACTTAATATCTAAAATCAAGGAAAATGCATTTTTCTCTCCTGAAGGATCCTGCATCTTGTCCATGTAGAGAAGTGCTGGCTTTACCTGCGACTCATTGATGCACCAAAATTTTTAAGTTTATTTTGTTTTTGAACTTCTGTTTATGGCTGAAGGGCTGTAACCTTTCCTAGCCTGTTTCCTAAGAGGGCACCTGTTTTTTAGGGAAAGATGATGCACATGGATCCCCTGTTAGGAGTGTCTGAAGTGGGGAAACCCAACAAGGTTACAGAAACAGGTTCAGTCCAAATAACAGGTCTGAGGGGAACAGCAGAAATCCCTCACCTGGATGAGAAAAAGTTATCATTGAACAAAAGTTACCATTAAAGGAATTGTATTGTTAAAAAAATACAGCCCTCTGTGTTTTATACCATTTTTTCAGTGCCCCTTCCACACATACTTTTACCACTAACTTTTCCTGTTGCTGTGTTTGTAAATGAGCATGTCAGTTCTGACATGTGATAATTCAGGTTTGGATATGTTTAGAGCTAAACTAGATGGGATTTGTATGTGCAGAGGTGAGTTATGAACTGCCTTTAGAAATTTCCTGCTCTGAACACCTGATGGAAATTGGGTGTCTGAGGCCTGTGTGACACAGAATTGCTCAGAATTTAATATTTCAGCTTTTCTGGTGGTTCTCATTTCAGGTAGGAAATGGCAATTAATTATTAAGAACCACACATGAAGTTGTGGTCTTTAATAATAATAAGGTTTCTTTCATTTGTGGTTTTTGAAAGTGGGGAGATGTCTTCCCCAGTGCTCCTCAGTGTGTTGAACTGTGTTCCTCACTTACCTTAGGGAAAATTTATAATATTAGTCAGAATGAAAAGCTGCAGGTTTCTAGCTGTTCAATGCCTTTGCTGGTGGAGGGAATAACTGTCCTTGAAAGGGTAGATTTTGCAAAATTCCTTATTTTCTGTCAGAAAATATGCAAGGTGAATGGCTGCAGATGTTTGTGCTGTACAGGTGCTGGTTCTCACTGTGTGTTGGGAGGGGAAACCCTTTCAGATCCTGAAATCACAGGGATATAAAGCTTTTCTTGTCCAGCCATGTAGGACCAGAGCATGTTTAGGCTCAAAGGTCACACAGTGCAAGCACTGTTGTCATGGCTGTGTAACTTCACAGAACAGAGCAAGCCAAGCCCCACATGGGGCTGCTCCTTTGTGCAGACAGGGGTGATTTCCTGAGCCTTTGCAGAGGTGGTAAATAATGTGTAACTGCAGGCTTTGCAGTGCAAACACCTGTGTGAAACCCCTGGGTGACTTCTCTGAGCAGAAACTCTACTTGAGGAGTGCCTATGCTGGGATTGGGAAAGCCTAGAACAAAATAATCCTTCCAGAACAACTTCTAAATAAGCACCTTTAGTTGCTCAGCCTTCCTGTGCATCTGAGTGATGTGTTGTCAGAGATAATGTTGTAGAGAGATGCTGGTGTATTATAAAAATGTTATTGAATTAAAATGTGAGCACGATCCAGCCCAAGCCATTTTATAAATATCTTATTATGAAAGGCTCAGAGATGTTTCTCTTAGCAAATTTAAAATAATCATTAGAATCCTTCAGCAGATTGCTGTTAATTGGATTGAGAATTAAACAGCTTTGTATGAGTGCAAAGTTAATTAATAGCTCATTACTTTTTTAATAAGGCAAATTCATTTGGAAATAAAAGAGATGCCATGGAGTTTACCACAGATTTGAGATGAGATTGGGAATATCAACTATTCTTTGTGAGAGAAAAGATTTATAATTAAGTTGCCAAGGTTGGCTGGTGCTGAGGGAGATGGAAGTGAGCAGAATTGATATTTGACTCCTCTAAGAGCTGGAGCCCTTGGGGTCCCTGGGGATGCCCTGTGGAGCAGCAGTCACAGCTCCTGACCCACCTCTGGGCAGCTCTGGAGAAGGCAGCCACTGTGGGGCAAGAACGGGGATCTGAGGTGCCCCAGAGCATTGTGTAGTTAAATTAAATGTCTGGGAAAAAAAATCCATTCAAAAGTGCCTCCTACATAAACTGTTTGTGGCCTTTTTTCCTTTCCCTGACAACCATTTACCTCTCCCAGTCTCTTCACTAGAACCAGCTCCTGACTTTCCCTATTGCTCCTTTCTCATGTCCCACATCCTCTGCCTGTTCCATCCCCTTTTGCCTGTCCATTAAACACTCCACAGACCTCTCATGACTCAGAGGTGCTGGTTTATCTCCACACCAGCAAATTTTAGGATTAAGGAGCTGCAGCTCATCTTTGTGTCTGGCTCCTCAGGAGCTTGCCTTGCCAGCTGTACTGAGGGAATGTTTGGTGCCAGTGATCCCAAAGCAGGACTGGAAAGTCAAAATTCCTGAATTTTGGAGAGGGAGAGGATGTCTTCCCCACAAAGGGAATGTGGGGAAGGTCCCTGCCCTGTGTTGCTGCAGCAGGTGGTGAATTGAGCAGGTGCCACCTCATGCCAAGGGAAATGCCCTGTGGAAGTTTGGAGTAACTTTATCAACACTTCCCCTTACTGGCATTTCAGAAGTTTTTATGGAAGGGATCCTACTACTGTGTCAAGGGCTATTGTTTTAGTCTACATGGATTTATGGATTAATTAGTTTAATTCTTTAATAATTGATTTCTGTATTTATTTTGTATTTATTCAATTCTTTTACCTGGGGCTTATGCCAGGCTGAAAACTACTCAGGTCATTTAAGTTGTCCTTTAAAACTTACAAATAAAAAACCTCCACTGCAAATAAAAAACCTCCCTTACACATCTCCTTTAGGCTAAGTCATTGTATTTGGATTTTACTCAGTACATAGAAGTAAATCACATAACTTCTTTGTTTCTCTGTGGATTTTGGAACTTCCTGTGCTCTAGAGCTGTTTCTCCCCCATTCCCCATTTGCAGGGCCAGCAGGGTTCATCCCATTCAGTGGATGAATTTAAGTCTCACTTTTCTGTATGCATAGATCCAGCACTCTGTTTTGTCACCTTTCTCTTTATTTTCTTGTTTGGCTGCAGTTAGCAAAGTGTCTTCCAGTCATGTGGAAATAGGATGATATTTTGTACCACTCATTAAACCAGCTTAGTTTTGAAAATCAGCTTTTTTTCCCTTTCCCCTCTGAAGTCAGGATGCAGTCACTGCCTGCTCTCTTCCCTTCCATCTTTTTCCCTCCCCTGTAAAATACAGCTGTAAAACTTGGCCAGGTGAGGGTCTGTTACAATGGCTGTGAAGAAATCTTTATTTCCTGATGCTTTTGAGGGAAGGAGATGCCCTTTGTGTCACTGTGCCATGGCCAGTCCTGCAGGCTCCTGTTCCAGAGCAGCCCCTGGTTACAAGGTGCTTTTACAAACAATTACTGGAAATTAATCAAGAGCAGAAGCTGATTAGTTTTTTGACTTCTTGAACTATGACTTTTGGGATGAGGTGGGAGACATGATCTAGATTAAAAAAACCCCAAAGATGGTACCAAGTCTGGGCTGGCCCCACATGGAATCTTTAGGGCATGTTACAGCTCCTGATAAAAGCTGAGCATTAACAGGAGCTATTTTTAGAGAAAGAAACAAGGAAAGTAATTTCAATATCAAGCAGCAGTTTTGTTCCTGAATGAAAGAAAGCTTCACTAGCATCCCCCTGTGCAGTGGTGTGTCAGGTAAAGAGTTCCACCCACTGGGAAATACCTGCCTGGGTGTTTCTGGCTGCATCCATCTCTTCAAATCCTGGCACTTGCTGTGCCAAGGGATGTCCCTTGCAGATGGACCCATCTGTGCACTGACCCCAGGGGTCTCCAGCCATCACTCATTTGTCATTTGAAATCTCTGCTTGAAAAAATGCCAGAGAATCCTCAGACATTTCATCATCCCATCCCTCAGTTGATCTGTTACTAATGTTTTGAGGAGAGTTATTGAAATCACTGGGTGAGAAATGTACTGAGGATTTCCAGGATTACCTGAAGGGAGGGGGGGAAATACCCCAACCCCCTCTAGGCTTATTTAGAAACAATTAGGTCAGAACTAATGCCTGAAACACACAGCTGATTGTTCAGCTGTTTCTAGGCTGTATTTTCAGCTTATCCAGAATTACTTCCAGGAGAGAGCAGCAGTTCCTGGGAGTTCTCTAAACTGATGTGGGGTGTACAGGTGAAGTGATGGTCACTGAGGTGGTGATCAGTGTCCCAGGCCAGGCTGGGCAGGGCTTGGAGCAGCCTGGGACAGTGGAATGTGTCCCTGCCCATGGCAGGGGGTTGGAAGAAGATGATCTTTAAGGTCCCTTCCAATCCAGACCTTCCTGTGATTCTGTGATCCAAGCCAAAACTTTGTTTTATCAGATGCTCTTAGTGGAGAAGTTCTCCTGTTGAACCTGCATCCTTGTAGGCAGCAAATCAACCTGACCTGGATGGCAGCAGGATCAGGGCTTTTGTCTTTAATTCTGGAATTTCACCCATCTGTGCAGGGTAAATCCTTTCCCATTAGCACTGCCAGCATTTATCACTGCCCACTTCACAGCCAGGAGAGCAGCCCTGAATCCTGAGGTGATAATCCCCAGCTCTGGGATTGCCATCCAAGGCAGTCCCTTTTCTTACCTGCTAACACGTGGCTTTGCTCCAGCAGTGGGGAGAGATGATAGCTCAAAGGCTGAGGATGCACCTCCAGGTGTGATGGTCTAATTAGAGCAGGAAGGAGTGGAGGAGCTGCACTTTGGGATTAAAGAAACCAGCAGGATCCTGCTGAGTGCTGCAGGCACTGAGAAGGTGCTCAATGCAGCTTTAACCACTTAATCAAGAAAAAGACATTGTCTGGGCATCAGTATCATTGTGGGCTCCCAAGGGCATCAGACCTGGGCTTTCTCTAAGCTTCTCTTTTTCAATTTCAAGATATTTTTGAAATAAGATTAAGTAATTCAGATGTTGTGTCCTAAGGTTTAGTGAAGGAGTGAGTTTAAAGGGCCTGAAATAAAGATGTGTTTATTCTTGTGATATGGTGAGAAAATGTCTGTCTTCAGGTGTACCAAGGGCTTAAAGATCCAGAAGTTTAGTTAATGTGAGGAAACTAATAAATAAAACTCCATGGAACTTATTTATATCTGATGCTGTTTGTTGTCAATTATTTATTATCAATTATTATTTATTATCAATTATTATTATTTATTTTCTTTTCAGAGAAAAAGCCTTTTTTGTGTGTGAGCATCAGGAGTGGTGAAAAAACAACATTCAGGTGTGAAGTAGGCTGAGCATTCTTTGGCAGAACAGCCTGAGATTAAAAATTTGGGTTGCCATCCAAATAATCTCTCAGTTTAGAGGTCAACAAGATATTTTCCTTGGTGATGTATTTTAACAACCTGATAAAGCCCCAAATAATGAAAATAAGCTGCTTCCTCTCCTTATGTGTAGAGTATTTAGTATTTGCTGTAGGATTGGGTTTTCCCTGGCTTTTTTGAACCTGTTTATTTTCTTTTGCTGTTTTGTGATAAATGTTAAAGTAATGATAAATTGGGCTCATCTTCATGTTTTGCAACCTCTTAATTTCAATTCTTACAATGGTAGTAGGAATTTAATCCATGTAAGCTCTCTGAAGAACTCAAATCCTAACTATTATTGTAAATTAAACTATTGATCATCCTACAGGAAAATGAATAGGAATTTAAATAGCTGATGGTTCTGACAAGGAAGAAGAAAAGAGTTGTTTTGATTTTATTTTTTTGAAGTTTCTGTAATTTTTTTACATTTTGAATACATTCTCCAGCCACGAGTTGTGCATATAAAATGTATTTTGCATTGGGTGCAGATAACACTGCCTTTATTTAACTTTATTTTTGGAAAATGAAACCATCCTGAAATGTTTTTCATGAGGAATCAGTAACAAATTTGCAATATGTCTCTCTGCCCAAAGCAAGTGTCTTCTGAGGTGATGAATGGCTGGGAAGATGAAATTTGCACCCTCTGCAGACTGTTTTCTACCACATTCCTCCAGATGTGTATCAATCTTCCAATATTTTCCCCTCCAGCCTTGCTGTGAGATGTCTCAGGTTTTTTATCTGGCATTTTCATTATGTTCCAGGAA
Source organism: Muscicapa striata striata (assembly GCA_030060385.1). Classification (NCBI taxonomy): domain Eukaryota; kingdom Metazoa; phylum Chordata; class Aves; order Passeriformes; family Muscicapidae; genus Muscicapa; species Muscicapa striata. Next base: position 1,525,116 of record JAREIS010000177.1, read on the forward strand.
TGCTGGAGAACAATTGTATTTTATCCTGGTGAATGCAGCCAGGAGATGGGCTTGGGCACTGCTGCCTTGTCTGCTGTGCCAGCTTTCATTGCCTTGAATCTGTATGAAGGAAATCATGGATCCCCAGGTCACAAACTTCTCTTTTATTGTATGTGCTCAGCCCTAAAGTGATGCTCCAGTAGCAAAATCCATTTATCTCTAGGGAGATGTAGGTGATGTTGGATGTCAGTTTGGCTTGTCCATAATTTTGGTGGGGTTTGTGTCAAGGTGCCCACCACGGGCTTCATTTCCACAGCTTTTTTTATTTTACAGCTTGAAGAAGGTCAAGCACAATCACTAGTGATGAGTAATATTCATGGCTTGAAATTGGCACTTGAGATGAATTAGATAATAGGAGTTTCAAGCTGTAAAACCTTAAAATATCTCATGCTGGAAGCTAAAAGTGGCTTATCTGTTCTCTAGGATGGTCAGAGGGAACCCACATCTGGCCATAAACTGACAAATAAATTGTCTTTTCATTAGAGCTGAACCAGTGACCACATGAGTGGCATCCAGCTGCCCAAAATCCCTAAATCCCAGGACTGAGCCCCAGGGTGATGTGTAGCACAAGGCTGCAGAGGGGGGGAGAGGCAGGAGGTGAAATGAAGGCTTAAATTATGTTCTTACCTTCCCATCCAGCCTCCTTCCCAAAAGAGAGAAATAAGATGAATGTTACTTTCAAAGAGAGTGATGGTGCTGGGGAAGAGATGTTTTGCCTCAAGGAAATACATTTGAATAGGTGCTGGCTTAAGCAAGTGCATAATTTATTTTGAGACTGAGGCATAATTTTGTGTGTTTCAAGTGTATAATTTCAGTATTTTTCTTATTTGCTTGAATAGTCATAATTTTTTTTAAAAGGAATTAAAGGCAACATTAGGGGATTGTCTGTTGGTTAATGCAGTGTTAGTTGTCAAAAGGCTTAATTGATTTCTACTCTGTATTTACTAGCTAAGATTGCTTTCACTCATGGACATTTAAAGAAGCATCAGTATCAAACTTCAGCTCCTGATTTCAGCATCTGGCCCAGACAACTTATTTTTCTCTTTTGAGATACTTGTGTGTCAAACACTTGTATTTGTGTGAAGTCTTGGTGTGTGAGCTTCAGTTCTGTTTTTAAGGGTGTGTATTTAAATAAAATAATGGTTTTCTTATATTGTTTAGTGTGTTTTGGAGAGGCAGAATGCAAGTACCTTAAAAGCTGCACCCAAAGAGCAACAGAATCCCCCCAGCTGATCTGACTCAAAACCACTGTTTGTCAGGATCAATTTTCCTGAGATGCCCTGGGATTTTGGGTGAGGCACAGTTTGTGCCTGTGGTTAGTTATTGTAGGGACAGGGAATTGTTTAATATTTTGTGAATGAATTTTGAACAAATAAGTGTCTTCTGTGATGCCTATGACTGCTGCAGGTGCATTTGAATGCAGCAAGAATACAGAGACAGATTTTGGGGGATAATTCCAGATAGAAATGAACTTTACCTGTGTGCTGGCAGAGCTGCTGCTCTGCTGTGCAGGGCTTCCCCACTTCCCTTCTGGAGTGCTGAACCATGCAGCAGCAGCTGGGACACAGGGATGCTTCAGACCATGCAGCTGTAATTTCTTTTTTTTTTTTTTTCTTCTTTATTTTTTAAAATTTTGCTGGAGCAGGGCAGATAATTGGTGATTCACAAGTCAGAAATGGTGCCCTCAAATTTTAAAACAGAAAGATCAAGAGTCAAGGGGCTTTTAAATTTTGCACCAGGATTGAGTGGAAATGCTCCAAGAGAAACTTGCAACTGAGCAGTTGGTTTTGCAAACCAGAAGTCTGGGCTGAAAATGTGCAAGGACAAACAGGGGGCAGTGTCCAAACTGTGAAGGAATGTCATTTCTGTCTGAGTGCATTGCCCAGATGTGCTGTTTGATGTCACACACCCTTCTGTCTGTCTCGGGCTCTGCCCCTCTGTGGTGACTTTTTTTAAGATGCATTTAAGCATTCAAGGCTGAGAACAAAACAGATGCTGAAGTTATCCCATCTGGAAGGGGAGCTGCTCCCCCCTCCTCCTCCCTGCTGAGCTCCCCACTGGGCTGTCTCTGCCTGGCTGAACATGTCCATTTATACCTGTTTAGCACCACTGATGAGAGCTAACTCGCCTCTGACAGATTTTTGGCACTCCCCACCCCATGGCATCTTATTTCTTCTCTGTTGAAGCCTTGAACTGTTTCAAGGATTTGATTTACCTTTCCTTTTCCAGGCTGATGCTCTCTGTGTTGTTGCAAATGGGAGCTGTGGTGCCAAAGGCACAGATCAGGCAGGTGATGCAAGGCAGGGGGATGTGGTGGGTTGGGTTTGCTAACAGCCTCTCAGAGAAATTCTGACTCTTACAGCAGGGTTGAGCTCATGATTTTTGCAGAATCTGCTGCTGCTGCTGTGAATCCTCTCTCAGCTTTGTAAGTACTTTGGAGAGGGGAGGAGAATCTCTTAGTCCTGAACTTGCTCTGAAACCCACTCAAATGCCTCATGTGCCATGTGCCAGAGCTTCCAGAGGAAAAGAGCTGCTGGATCCTCTCCAGTGGGTGGGATGAAGGACATGAGACCTGAGCAGGACCCCTGGGAGGGAAAACTTCTCCCAGGGCTCTGGTCTTTGTCCTCAAACAGCTGAGAACATCAGCCCATCTGCTGCTCCTCTCCCACCACCAGCACTCTCCTCTCTGTCCTGGGAGCAAAACACAAGAAACATCTCATTGCCACTTGCTGTGGATAATTCAGGAAGGACACTCTACTGAAAGGGCTTGTGGTGCTCCTTCCCAAATGGCATTTACTGGTTTTGCTTGCACTGGTAAAAGAACCATGAAAAGATTTAGCATGATGCTGCTTGCTGATGTGTGTTTGGGGGAGGGGGATTAAATTAATGATCCTGAATTTAAGGATGCTACTTATCTTTCTGCTTCTATTGCTGCAGTCTTCAAAGAAATGAAATTCATGAGGTTTATTGGCTCATAGTTATAAAGCATCAATAATGTTCCCCTTGGCAGGCTTTTATATGTGTGTATGTGTGTGGTGAATAGAGGGAAATGTAATCTCCAAGTTATCAAACTGTTTTACAGTGTTCTCCCGAACTGCAGAAACCCTTGGGAATATTTATGCCTCTCCTGGGTCTTATTACCACAAAAATTATATGTGTATTTTATGGGATAGGAAATATATTGTACTCCTTTCTGATAATAAACAAAACAGAAATATGAGCTCTACAAAAAAAAAAAAAAAAAGTAGTGGATGCTTTTGGGCTGGTTTCAGTTGCTGCATCTCTCTGTGATGCTTTTCCCTTGGTTCTGACACCCCAGAAGATGGTTCTGGGGTTCATTTGCCTTTTCCCCCTTTAGGTGCTGGATGTTCCTGCTCAGCAGAGCTGCTCCCAGGCTGAGCACAGACAGCTGCCCTGGACCCTCCAGGGAAACTCAGGGCTGAAGAGACAGACAAAGCCAAATGCTGATTTGAATCTTATTTTTCCTCCAACTAAACTGGGGCAGCAGCAGGGGGAGAGTCTGCAGATCACCTGGGCTTCCCTGGGAAGGGAAGAAACTCACTGGGATGGAAGATGAAGAGTTGTGCCATGCATTTGTTCCTTGGAGCTGTTCCTTGGGCTGTGTTTATCCTGCCTGTGAAAGGATTGGTTCATGGTGTGGGGCTGCAGTGTGCACTGGGCTCCATGTGCCCTTTTTTACCAACTTATTGCCCAGTCTTGGATAACTGAGGCCTCTTGGAACTGTTGGAAATGGGCTGTGTTTAGGCACCTGCTTGTTCTGACAAATCTGAGCCCTGGGTCTTGTGATTTATTTGCAGATGTCCTGAGAGAACACAACTTCTCTCTTGTCCAAGGATCTATGCAAATTAATAAAAGGACTTTATATATGCCCAGAAGTTGCAGAAATGGGCCTGTATAATTGTAGATGTAACATCCTGTTGGAATCCCAGGTAACTCTGAGGACCAGGGTTTGAGTGTTTGCATCTTTGAATTTTATCCATGTGAGAGTTAAATCTGGTGTGAGGAGTAAGGGCAGTGTAGAAGAAACCTGCTACAGGTGTTGTCAGGTGTGTGACAACACAAAGCACTGGAGTTTGAGTTCTCCATAAGTGATAAACATGAGCAGTAAAAGGAGGCTTCAAAAACAATATTATTTAACTGTATTTGATCTTCTTTCTTTTCAGAGAAACTTAGAGAATTGTTTTGTCTTGAGATCATAATGATCAATTGCTTTCAAGACTTGCACTCACTTGGAGATTAGGAGAAAGTGGAAATAAGGGATGAGCTCTCATAGATGAGACAAATTTGCTTCAGGTGAACCTTTTATTAAAGAGTTCACTTAGTTTCTGCTAAGAATGCTCTGTCATCACCAGCTCTCTTTTTTTTTTTTTTTTTTTGGTTCTCCTAGCTCAGTTTCTTTGTAAATATTGTTCAAACTTCTTTCTTCCAAGAGACCTTAATTATTTTTAGAAATTTCTCAGTGGTTTCCACACTCTTTTTGCCATAGAAGTGGAACTTCACAGAGTGTGAAATGCAGCTCTGGCTCTGTCAGAGAGCTACTCTGCTTCTTCACTTGTTCCCTCTGCTTTTGGGCTCTCCAGGCAGCTCTGGGTTGTTCTGGTGATGCTGGAAGGTGCTGTGCCAGCAATCCTAATTAGGAGTGCCACGAGCCACAGTCAGGAACAGAGCAGCAAAGTAGGACAAACAAATGTGCAAGGGACAGTATAACTGAAGTTGCAGGGGAGTGGAGCAGGAATAGTTTGCAAATGTCAATGAGAAATTCAGCAAGGACACAGGGAGAGCTGTTACTCTGAAAATTTGCTGGAGGGGTTTTCTCAATGACCATGGGAAGGCAGGACCTTTGCTGAATCTTTCATCTGCTTTGAATTTGCCTTTCCCCTCCTGATGGATGCTGCCTCCTGCATCCTTGTCCAGCACCCCTGCTCTGTCCCAGCTGCTGTGCTGGCTCTCCTGCCCCTCTGGTGTCCCCAGCTGTCCCCACAGCCCCTCCTGCACAGCCCAGAGGTGGCTGCTGGTGTGGGTGAGGTGGATGCAAGTCTGGGAATTCAGCACTAATTAAGTTCCTGGACACGAACTGCTTCACCAACTCCACTTAGAGGATTTGTCTAATTGACTGAGGAAATAGTTTGAAGTGGAGGAACATTATGAGCTGCAAATGACTGAATTCTGAAGCCTCCATATTTCCTGAAGATAAAAGCTTTTTCAAAAATGAGAATTGAACTTTGTTTTAAATCAGAAACAGATGCATTTGTATGGGGCGGGGGGAGGGGTATTTTAAGGAATTTTCTGCATGAATTATTTGAAAGCTGCTGATGACCAGTAAAGATGGGCTGTAACATTTCCCAGTCTTAGACTGGGTTATATATATATTTTTCTCTTCTAGAGTGGGAACTGATTGGGAGAGAACAAAGACATTCCCTAGGCCTAGCAAATACCTTGTCCTCTGAGCTGTCTCTGCAGTGATTCCCCTTACACAGCTGCCAATATACACAGCATCTGGCATGTACCTTTCTGTCATCATGCAGTAGCAGAATTAAGGTGGCAATTGCAGAACCAAGATGTTTTCCTTATGGGATGGAATATCAGAGTAGGAGGGAGGGGGCAGAAGTACCAGACTAAGCATTTGACAGGAAAACAGAGGCAGGTGGGTGCTGTAGGATTAGTCATGGACTGAAGCAAGAGGAGACCACCATCAGAACAGGCTCACTTCCTTTTCCATGACCTTTTCACTTTGTGATGGATTAACTCTTGAAAAAGCCCACAAAAACTACTGCTGCATTACCACATTTCCCTCTTTAAAAAATTCAGAGTGGAACATTTTAAGGGTAAACGTTGTTGTTCTACAATAAAGGAACCTTAAGATCCATTCTGTGGAATCTTTAATTTTCCAGAGGCTGCTGCACTCTAGAAACCCCTCCCTGCTCTGGTGTAATTATATAAGGAACAGAACCATTCCTTATAATATGGGTTTGTCCTAATAATATCCTTGTATTGTTTTCCCCATCTGTTCTGCAGCCATTATATTCCTGTGCAGGAGGAGCAGAGTCTTTATGCACAGCTAATGTGGGTACTCTCAGGGGATATAAATATCATGACTCTTCCTCTGGAAAGGGGAGCAGATGGCACCTAGCCATGTACACACTGGGATTTTCTGCATGCTGATATGGTGCTGTCTCAGGGGAAAGGGAAAAAAGAAACTTCACTGTGCTGATATCTTTTTGGGTTTACCTAAAAACAGAGGCCAGACAGAATTTGGGAATAAAAAGTGATTATATTTATTGAAGGGTCTTCAGGTACATTTTGGGCAGATGAAGCTCTACCCCCCTTCCCTGAGGCTACACCCAAAAATGGAAAATGAGTCACAGGTTTTCACACTTTTATAAGTTTGGTCCATTTGCATATTGGGGGTTAATCTCCCAATTACAGCTTCAGGTAATGAAGTAATTTACCCCAAGTTTGCTCCCCCAACTTTCTTTTGTTTACATTTCTCAGGGGCTGAGACAGTGAGGTTTCCTTGATTCCTAGCCTGGAGAGGAATTGTTATGTCTGCCCAAAATGTGAAGACAGCAGCTCACACTCTGTATGGAGTTTAGAGTTATAGACTAAAGGATTGCAGGGTTACACATATATGGAAAATAGACAAGCTGAAATCCTAAGGCACCAAGCCCTTCTTGCTGCCCTCAGCAGCCAGGGCTGGTGCTGAGCTCTGTGAGCAGGGCCAGCTCTGGGCAGGTCCCTGCTTTTATCTTGGGCAGGGAGGGTGCCCTTTGCAGCTCTGCTCCTCTCATGACCACATCAGCTCACCCCCATCCCTAAAACAAAGATGAAAGGTGTTTCCTAGGGAGAGCAGTGATGCAATATTTACTCAGAAGATGGAGAAGTAGGAAAAAGGAGCTGCTTTGTTCTCCCCCTTCTCTGTGTGATGGATGATGCTTTGTCTTGAAGGATGTTAAAGGAAACTAGTTGTTCAAAACAAAGCCTAAAGAAAAAAAGATAATAGGGATTGGCTTCTAGGGGGTTTATTCAGCTTTCTAGGTCTGCATCTCCTTTTTATTATGGAGAAATAATCCCTGCTTTGGATGAAGCTCTACTGTAGATCTACACTGTGTTAACTTAATTCTAATTTAAAGCACATATTTGATCTATCTTTCAAAGTATTTCACTTCTGTGATGCTCATTCAGGTTTATAACCCTATTTTTAACCCTGAACCTGGATGTGATGGTCAGTCTTTGACCCAAAAGTGTTGCTGGTGGGAACTGTGACAGCTCTGTGGGAGCTGATGGAATGGGATGAAAACCTGTGTGCCACAGAAAGAAATTCTGCACATACTAAAGAAATTCACTGGTTTAGATTATATTTTGAGTATTCTGAGCATGGAGTAATTCCAGGTAACTGCCATTACTTAAGTTAATCTGCTCCTTTTTTTTTTTTTTTTTTTTTCTCCCCCCAGTGTCTTTTTGACCATTTCCTACCCCAGGCTCTGCCTCCTTGCTCAGGGTGGATTTTGTTCACTTAGGCAGCAATTACAGCTGTTGAAAGCCCTTGCCTGACTCTGTAATGAGGACCTGGGAGCTCAGAGCCATGGGAGAAGCCCGTCAGCACAACAGCACAGATTTTATGTGTATATAGTGCTTAGCAGAGGTAGTTTTAGAGGCTTTTATCATTTGTCAAGGAAGAGTTAGGAAGGGAAAAAAAAATCAGAATGAATGGGTACTGTCAGAAATTTCTCTGGCTCTGTAGTGAAGAGGATACCTTCAGTATTCCCTGCCAGGCAGGTTCAAAGTGATCTGGGATGTTTCTCTCCTGGGCAAAACCAATCCCAGGATATGAGTGGTGTGGGAAGGATAAACTGTGTGGGAACATTTTCTTGTCCAACTGAGCTGCTGGACAGACCCCAGATGGGACACTGGGCTCTGTGGGGTGGGTGCAGCTTTGGGCACTTGGGCTGTGCTGACCCTGTGTGGTTCAAATCACTAAACCAGGCTCTGACTCTGCTAATGCCTTGGAATTAGGGTTTTTATTTAGAGACATGCCTGAGTGTTCTGTAAGAACATCACCTGGCCAAGAGCAGAGGGAGAATTGGTGATGGAGCCCTTGTGTGGCTGGGGTTTGCAGGGCAATCCCTGTTTACACTGAGTGGCTGCCTAAAATAGAGGCTAGACAAAATTAAGAGAATAAAAGCAGGTATTTATTGAAGGCCTTCAATAGGTGCACCTTGGGCAGTCAGGAGCTTCTGAGGGGCTGAACCCAAGATGGATGATGGTCATGAGTTTGTCATATAATTATAGGTTTGTTCTATTTACATGTCAGGGGTTAATCCTCCAATTACAGCTTCAGGTAATGAAGTCATTTACCCCAAGTTTGCTCCCCCCAACTCACTTTTATTTACGTTTCTCAGGGGCTGAGGCAGTGAGGTGTCCTTGATTCCCAGCCTGGAGAGGAATTGTTGTGTCTGCCCAAAATGTGAAGACAGCAGCTCACACTCTGTATGGAGTTTAGAGCTATAGACTAAAGCAGTTCAGGATCTGAAAATATAACAGCTAAATCTGGCAGCAGCAGCAGGGCAAGGTCCAGGGACCAGAGGCTGGTGTTGAGGAAGGGATGCTGTGTCTCCTGCCTGGGGCTGAAGCACAGCTGGAGCCCTCAGGTCACACCTGGCCCTTGCTGGGGATGGAGAACATCCCTGAGCAGGGCCAGGTGCCACCAGCTCTGCTGGGACACTTCTCTTGGAGACTCCTACAGCTCCAGGGGTTACCCACCCAGCTGGAACATAATGTATAGGTGGTATTCTATTGAAAATTAGTTTTCTTCGTGCCTAACGTCCTCAGTTCATTCATCTGTTGAAAGGAAATGATTGCAATAACAGCTCCAAATGCCTTTAAGAGACTTTTTGTAGTTCCTGTGCAGTCACACACATCTCTCATTTTCCCCTCAAGGCTGCTAAGGAAAAGCCCAGATGATAAATCTGTGAAGACAGCTAATGGGAAATTATATTGATTGTTGTTTCAGAGTGTTACTTTTTATGCCACTGGTCTGTGTGTCAACTGCTCAGGTTGAGGTTTGTTTTTTTTTCAAAAAGGTTCTGTTGAGGGACCCTAGGGGTGTTTGGAATGACAGCAGGGGATGCAGGGAGTTGGTAGGAGCTTGTTTTAATTGACTTTAAATGCCATGTTTGTGAGAAATAACAGATGATATCCAATTCCTGAGTGTCTCATTTCTGCCTGAGAAGTATCTCCAGTGTAAGGGTTTTTTCTGGCCCTATGAGGACACCTTTTAGCAGTCCTGATTTGAGCCTTTTGTGTTGATGGAAGGAATGTTTTCTGATGAGCAGCTCCTGCACAAACAAAGCTGTGATACCCATCCATACTGTACAACTGGGAGGTAAATTCTGTTGAAAAAGTTCAGCTTTTTTCCATTTCACTGTGGCTCTTACATGACACTGACTCCAGCAGGGTGGGCCCAGGGCTCTCTCTGAATTCAGCCTTTGCCAATATGTCACAGTCCTCAGCATGAACACTTGGTTTCCACAGTGAGTGTAAAAGGGAAGTTTGCTTGGAACAATAGCAAATTCCTGGCTTGCAAGTTTGCAAAGGAATATTACCATATTACACCTTACTAAACCCATTAAATCTCTCCTTTGGATTTTCCAGCTGTCACAGCCAGTTTCCTTGGCCATCTCCAGCAGCTCAGGAGCAGTGGGGTGTGTTTCTGGTGACAGCAACAGCTGAGTTTGATCTCCAGCCTGGCTTGACTGCATTGGCATCCATAGGTGCCCTGACAGAATTTCCTGTGTGCCTCTAAACTGGGTATTGCCTTCCCCTGAATTCCTGCTCAGCAGCCTTCACCTACTTCAGATGCAACCACAATATCAGTAGTAAATGACCCTCTGCTGTATTTTTGTTGCTGCCAGTGTACCAGAAAATCCCCAATTTTCCCTACCCCTTATCAGAGAGTTTCCTAAACTGCTCAAGAAAATATTGTGCTGTTGCACAATTACCATAAATGCATACAGGTCTCCTGGAATATAAATCCTACATCTACTTTCAGAGGAATAGAAATGATGAAGTTTGTTGCCATGGCCTGCCCAGAGAGAGTAAATCTCTTACTGGGACTGCTGAGATCACGTAGCACTTTCTTGGCTCCTTGAAATGTCATTTTTAACAAAGCCCATCCCATAACTCTGGATGATGTGCTGTGCAGCCACTAACACTGAAAAGTTGGTGCTTCTTGGCAGTGTCAGATGTTTATCTTGAGCATATGTTGTGAGAAAGGAAGAAAAGCCATTGCAGGGAAGAAACAGTCGAGGCTGTTCTGGGTGGGCTGAAGATGTCAGCTTGATTTCACAGTGGGAAATGTCAGAAGCATTGCTGGAGTGTGGGAGAAGTCACAATATTTGGTACAGGGTTTGGAGGTGGTTTTTTTCTTCCTCCCCTTGAAATCTCTTCTCTCTTCACCACGTGTTTTTGTGGAAGTGTCAACTGATGTTATTACACTTGGCATCCTGGACCCTAAGGTTGCTGAAAAAGAAATGTGAAGTGTGCATTTGTTTTCTCTTCAATAAAGCAGAGTTTTTTGATGTTGTAGGATCTTCAGGGCAGGTTCAGCAGTGTTTGCACACTGCCTGGTACAGACAGTGCTGCAGCCTTTTCTCTGCCACCAAAATACAAATACACCAGCAGCAGCACATTGTTCTGAAGGGGGAAAAAACCTCAAAGAAAATCAGTCTAATCTCATGTGCTTGACCTCTGCAGGAGCAGTTTAATTTCTGGTTTCACCTTTTTCCTGTGCTTTAGAGATATGGTCTCAGTCCCAGTTTATTCTGCCATGCACAGCAGGGTGGCTGAGGGCTCAGTGTTTGCATCCACAGCAGCCCTGGGGTACCCTGTTCTCTTGGCTCATGCAGGACACATTCCCTTCCTGCTGGAGCACTTGGAGTGGGCAAAATGAAACATGGTGAAGGGTCTGGAGGGGCTACACGAGGAGTGGCTGAAGTCACTTGTTTTGTTCAGCTGGAGAAGAGGAGCCTGAGGTCAGATCCCATCAGGGCTGCAGCTCCTCCCCAGGGCAGCTCTGATCTCTGGGACAGTGACAGTGACAGGAGCCAGGGAACAGCTGGAGCTGTGTCAGAGGGGTTTAGGGTGGGGATCAGGAAAGGTTGTTCCCAGAGGTGCTGGCACTGCCCAGGCTCCCCAGGGCATGGCTGAGCTGTGTCAGAGGGGTTTAGGGTGGGGATCAGGAAAGGTTGTTCCCAGAGGTGCTGGCACTGCCCAGGCTCCCCAGGGCATGGCTGAGCTGTGTCAGAGGGGTTTAGGGTGGGGATCAGGAAAGGTTGTTCCCAGAGGTGCTGGCACTGCCCAGGCTCCCCAGGGAACGGGCACGGCCCCGAGGCTGCCAGAGCTCCAGGAGCGTTTGGACAGCGCTGCCAGGGATGCTCAGGGGGGGATTTTGGGGTGTCTGTGCAGGGCCAGGAGCTGCCCTGGGTCATCCTGGGGGTCCCTCCCAGCTCAGGATATTCTGTGATTCTGTGAGGCTGCAAAAATCCATAACCTGTACAATTTTTGTGCATGGATTTCCCTGTCTTTACTCATTTACAGCAAAATCACCTCTGTAAAGGCAGAATAAGTTCCAGTGTAACAAATGGGTGCATGTTAAACATTTTAAAACAAATTAAAAATGTCTAATTGCCTTAAAAAGCACAGTGAACCTAGCAGACTAAAAGCAAAGGTGCCCTGGAGGAGAACAGCATGCAGATGTTGTGGCTGCAGTTGTGGAGCTGCATCTGGCCCAGGTGGGGTGTGGGGTGTGAGAGCTCCAGTGTTCCCCAGACAGGCAGGCTGTGTTCCCAGCCCAGCTGCTCAATGCCAGCATTGTCCTGGAGGAGCTCTGGCAGTGGCAGGGATGCCTGGGAAACCTTCCTGGGGCTGCCAGAGATGCTGGGGTGGCTCCTGGCAGGCTCCTGCATGCAGCTGGGGGTCACTGGGGCTCCATGCTGTGCCCACATGTGTGTGCACATTCCATGTGCTGTTACAGGTTTGGGGTAAACGTTCTCATCCTGATGAGATGCAGCATTTCTGTTACCAGAATTTAATAATGTATTTGGTTTGTCATTTGGTAGGGATTTGTTTCTTTTCCTCTTGCCTTGAATCTTCATAACCTTGCTTTTTGTTATGTGGTATCAAACCCCCTCTTTCATTAAAACTGTGACCATAATAAAGTAATTATAATCTGTTTTATCCCATTACAGATTTGTGAATGCTATGGTAATGGTGCAGAATGTACTTTTAATCTCTTGTTTAAAGTTTGACTTAATTTTTATTTATATATGTACAGACTCCAAAACCCTAAGCTGCTTCAACACCCCTCTCTCTGTAGCAAGCACTATTGAGTTTCTTTTTGCATGCAGTGTGTGTAGCTGCATATCTGTGTGATCATCACTGCAAAGCAGCTCAATGACTTAAGGGAGATTTCCTGCTTCAGGAACGTGGGTTTACCTTGTGTGCTTAACAAAGAGAGTCTGCCAGCCCTTCCAGTGTTTCATGGCTTCTTGTCGTGGTTTAACCCCACAGAACAATCAAGGCCCACAGAGATGCTCCCTCAGCCACCAGTGGGGTGGGGAGAGAGTCAGGATGGGAACAGGGACAACTTCTGGAGTAACTTTAATGGGGAAAGCCAAAGGTGTACACACAAAGCCAACAAGAGCTCATTCCCTGCTGCCCATGGCTGGGCAGGTGTGCAGCCATCCCCAGGGGAGCAGGGCTCCAGGACACTCACTGGTGACTCCAAATGTCCCCCTGTTTTTTCTTCTTCCCCCAGGTTACTACAGAGTATGGTGTCACACAGTCTGGGATCTCCCTGGGGTCAGCTGTGCTCACCTGTCCTGGCTGTGTCCCTCCCAGTGTGGCCATAAGAGGGGCAGGAAAGGCCTTGGCTCTGTGCAATCCCTGCTCAGCAGTAACAAAAATATCTGTATTATCAACCCTGTGCTCAGCACAGATCCAAACCCAGCCACTGGGGAAGGAATTAACTCTACCCCAGCCACACCAGCACACTTCAGTGTATGAATGCATTCACTGCCCATGAGCAAGCTGTGTTAAACCAGTGACACTGTTAAAATTTGTGCTTTAATTGGTGCTTTTCTTTCTGCAAAGACCTGGGCAGTGTGTGCTGTGCCCCTGGGTAAAGGGAGGATTTCAGCAGCTTGGGCATTGGGATGCTCTTCTACCTCCTGCTGTAGGATTGCTGTGCTGCTCTTCCAGTTTATTTCTAGTGGAAACTGCAAAATGAGAGTGGGAAAAGACACTGAGAGCAGGCTGGGGAGAGGAGGGAAGCTTGGAAGGCAAGGAGAGCTTGCAGGGAGAAGTCAGACATTTTTCCCTGAGAAGCTGGCAGCTAGAGGGATGTGCAGTTGTGCATCTGCTCTGCCTCTCAGTCAGGTTGAAGAATTAGCAAGCAGGGGAGCTCTAGGTGAGATTTTTTAGCTGACTTATGCAGTGACTGGTTTTATCCCCAGTTTCTGGAAGCATGAGAGAGGAATTTGTAGCAGATATTCTAGCCTGTGAATGGTTAATCTTATCCCCTTTTAAACTTGAACTTTAAAATTGAAACAGACCGTAATAATGCTGAGATTGGGCTCTGCTGAGTTTATAGTCAAAGTAAGTTAATGATGTAGTCCTTTTCTGCCTCCTCATCACTGCCCTCATTCCCAGAACACTTCATGTGCCTGTTTTGATTTTCTTTCAAAATCAAAGACATCCATACTGGGAGGCACTATGAAGTCTCCATAATAAACAACCACTAAGGGATGACACAAAGTCATTTTCTTTAGTGAGAAAAGTCAAGGTCTATAGTAACCTTGTGACAAAAGCAAATCTAGCATCAGCCATTCAATTTAGCAACAGCCAGCAAATTGGAAATGTGCAACAAAAAAAGGTGACTGACTCTGCCAAGGAAGGTGGGAGCAGAGGAGTAAATGGCAGATGTTGGAGTTGCTGTATTGACAAGCATGGGATGGCCTCTGTGCTCCTGGTGCCTTTGGGAGTGATGCTTTCCAAAACTGCCCATTCCTGCTGCCATCACCAAGTCAGAGGAGGAGAGGAGATGGGAATTCTGCACTGACACAGCAGAGAGGGGCCATTACACTGAGAGAGCTCCTGGTTAAAATACTGGTTTGGGTGGAAGTAAACACTTCTCAGTGAGCAAATCTTGCTGTCTGAGCAGAATTTATCAAGAGCTTTCTCCACTGTAATCAGGGTATTAATGTTCAGTGGGTCCTGACACATCAAAGGCACTTGTGTGTCTGAATGTATCTCAGTGCAAAGCAAAGCCTTTCCAAGGAAAACTCAACAGGGAACTTCTTCAAAGGGGAGTGTCAGCCCAGGTCAGCCTGTCACAGAGCAGCTGGGGCTGTTACAGCTTTTCCAGTCAACTCTTGGGCTCGGATTTTAAGACTTGCATTTCTGCTCTGGTTCAGTCCCCATCAGTGCTGTCACACGAGGATAATTCTATAATATCAATGACATTAATGATCTCTCCTTAACAGAAGTGCTGGTGTTCCCCTCCCTCTATGGGAGTGGCTGTGTTGGTTATCCTGGGGTGGCCCCTGGGGGACTGTGCCAGGGGCTGGGGGAGGCTGCACTGCCCACTGCTCTGGGGTCTGGAGCCCTCCCCTTGCAGGGCTTCCAAAAGTCACTCTGGGGGTCCCAGGAGGAAGCACTCTGTCATTGGTTTAATGAGACAAGGGCTGGAGGACAGATGATCCTTAGGTGGAAGTGGCTTCTTGGCCACTTCCCTGCAGAGTTCAGGAATCTGGGCACCAGGGTCTTGCCCTGGGGTGAATTGCTGGGAGTGTCTCACTTTGAGGGGCTTCCTGGTGATGCTTTAGGATTTTAGCTTTTCTATTTTCCATGTATTTGTAATCCTGCAATTCTTTAGGCTAGAACTATAAACTCCATATTCAGTGTTAGCCACTGCTCTTCCATTTTGGTCAGACACAACAATTTCTCTCCAGGCTGGGAATCAGGGACACCTCACTGCCTCAGGCCCTGGGAAATGTAAACAAAAGTGAGTTGGGGGAGCAAACCTGGGGTAAATGACTTCATTACCTGAAGCTGTAATTGGAAGATTAACCCCCAATATGCAAATGGACCAAACTTATAAAAGTGTGAAAACTCATGACCCACTGTCCATTTTTGGGTGCAGCCTCTGAGTGGTCTTGATCTGCCCAAAATGCACCTGAAGGCCCTTTAATAAGTATTTTTTTATTCCCTTAATTTTGTCTGGCCTCTGATTTTAGGTAAGCTTGAAAAGGCATCAGTGGACTTTAGGATAGAAAAAGTGGGGCTGTAGTCCTCATGTGCTGGAATGGGGTGTTTAAGCTGTATTTTTTTTTATTATTTTTAACAGATGGCATTTCTAGGAGAAAGGTTAACAGGAGATAATTTGAGCTTTATTTTCAAAGACAGAGAAATCTCATGTCCCACTCAGAATAAGTGCAAGGAGAATGGAGAGATTTAGAAAAGCTTTCATAGCATTAACGTCTGATACATCTATTTATTATGCTTATTACTTGATTTTGTCAAGTGGCAAAGACAGTAAAAATTCTTTATCAAGCATTTCCAGCACACCATTAACTTCTTTAGACCTTGTGAGTGTTGTACAGCACTTATGGCAGAGCCACTCTGTAAATCACCATAAAAAGAATACTAAGTCTGGAGGTGGATAAGCATGATTATTTAAATAGGAAATAATTTTGGTCTAGTAAAATGCTATGTTTTTCTTTTAAGATACAAATTCTCTAGAGAATATTCTGTCTCTTGTATAAATTTAGCAGAGAAGATTATCAGTTGATTTGCCTCTGCTTCATACTCAAGTATGCAAAGCTGCTAAAGAGTTTTTGCTTTAAACTTCCCTGGGCTTTTTCGTCCTAATTTATTCTGTATTTCCAATTAAACAGTATGTTGTCTGAAAAGAAAACAAGTTACATGTTCTTCCTTTTTTTTCTCCTAAAAATAAGTTTCTCTTCTTGTTGAATAAATGCCCAATGGAATCTTCCTGCAGCCTTTGTTGAGACAAAATTACAATCGTTTTCTGGAAGATCAAGATTGGATTTTTCACTCTGGAGTTAATGTGGCCTCTACAGAAGTCAAGGATACACACTTGATATGATTATTATAGCATCCTTCTGCCTGAAAATTCAAATGTGGAGCACTTACAAGAGTTGAGAGTGTAAGAAAACAATGTATTTGGGTTTTATTTTAAATTTTGAGGGTACTTTCACTGCAGTTAAGCACAGCTGCAGCAAATGGATGCTGGGGTCAGGATGTAGATGGTTTTGCCAGGAATGACTGAAGAGCAGTGCCCAGGCACCCTAAGGAGGCACTGAAAGGTTGTTTTGGGGCCCAGGGGTGGTGCTATCCCTCAGGTGTGATGCTACTCTGCAGGGTTTCAAAATCTCAGTTAATTGGTTGGGTTTTTTTTCCTCAATCTGCCATTGACACCACAACTGCAGGAGTGAGAAATCACCTTTGAAATATACTGCTGATCTCTAGGGCTGAAGTGGTGGGTGTAAGGGTTAATTGTGCATCCATACAATTGAGGAAGAAGTGCTGGTGGACATGGCAGAGGGGATGGCTCAAGCTGTGCTTGAAGTGAGGAGTTTTGCAATACCAGAAAACAGCTCCATGTTCCTCCCAGGCACAGGACTCCTTTAGTTCCCAGGTATGGACATTTCCCATAGTCTTGGAGTTTATATTTACCTGGGAATGCTACAGCCAAGGACCTCATCTCTGGAATGAAAATAGGAAAATTGCTCTGTTTTAATGCAAATTTCAAATTTGGCCTGTGCTGCCTGCTCAGGATGATGAGATTCCTTCCAAGACTGTGCCACAGGGTATTTTCTCACTGTGGGGCTTCTGTCTGCTCTGTCCCCAGCTCTGTGCAGCCCTGGCAGAAGCTGCATCATTCTCAGTGTGAGCCTCCCTACCTGGGTGTCCCTGGGGCTCTCTGGGGTCACCAGGACTCCAGGATAATGAGAATTTCCCTGCCATTGTTGAGTACTCAGATTTTCAGACTCTCAGGCTGTAACTTTTGAGCTTCTTGACTGCACTGAGGGTTTGTTAAGAATGAAATAATTGGAACAGCAGGGCTGCAATTTCAGGTGTCAGACTTTTTACCTAAAGCCTGCTTTAATGACATACAAGGACACTATTTCTGTGTTCATGCAGCTTCTTAATGCTGTTTTAAGATGCTTTCAAGAGTGTAACAGTAGATATATTTCATTAGATATCTGTAGCAAATACCCAGTGATTTACATATTACTATCCAACATCAGTATGCAAAGGAAAATTAATTACTGCACACAGCACTTACAGGCAAAAGCAGGGCACTTTCTTGATAATTACAGTATCACTGCAGAGTAAATATATCGTTCTTCATCTGACAGTGTAATTTATGGCATCTCTGGAGCAGTTTGACTGCTGTACTCTTGTTCCCAGAATGATTTTCTGAGTGGTGCTGAGCAGCTGTGGCTCCTCGGAGCTGGAACTGGAGCTGTTTGCTCAGAGCCTCTGGAAACCACACCAGCAGTACCTGCACTTTGTGTGTTTCCCTTTGATTGATGAGCTGCTGAATTTTGGGAGCTGGGAATAAAGCAAATTTCCCTTTTTTTGTAAGACTTCCTGCTCAACTAAGAGAGAGGAAGAAAATCCAGAAATAAAGATCCCCAGCACAAATGTCTGGTGCCAGGTTTTTTGACAGGTTAGTCACAAAAGTCATAAATTTGAACATTTTGGCAGAACCAGCTGAGGACACAGCTTCAGCCTTTCTGCTCTGACAGGATGTCCATGAGGATTAAATATTAAATGTGTCACTGAAGGAACAAGGTCTCTCTCTCTCTCTCTCTCTCTCTCTCTCTCTGTTTTCTGGTTGATGCTGTGTCCAGTTCTGCAGCTCCTGAAGCTCCTGTCCCACTGGTGGTCATCAGCCTTTGGCCACCAAAGCAATATCAAGGGAGAGCTTGGTGATTGCATCAGTGCTTAGAACACAAGGGAATAGTGAAGTAAAAAGAAATCCAAACAAATGGGACCTTACCTCTGCCTTTCCAGTACCTCTCATATCTCTGGTGACCAAAGCCTGAGTGTTCTGGATAAACTTCCATGGTTCATAATGGTGACTGTTGGGGGAGTTGCTTTGGTTTTAATTTAATTCTCTGTTTTTATAACTCCCACTTTTATTCTCCTGTTTGTCAGGGGCATTACTTTACCAACAAAAATTACTCCAGCCAACTAACAGACAAAAAAATTCCCTCCAAACCACACTTTGTATGCTTTGTTGGTCAGATCTGTGAAATTTTAAAGTCATGGTACTATTAATTAGTGCCATTAAGATTATGTAGTCTCATCATATTTAAAGCTAAGCCTCAGGTAATAGTTAATGGTGCTGCAAAGTATATTAATAAAATTACTTGTAGTAATTAAGGGAGAAACAGAGGAGTGTGAGAGAAGTTTGGAGTGTTAGGTTAGGAAGGAATGGGAATGCAGCCCATGGGGCTTCTGGCTGCTTGTCCATCCTCCCCAGGGTGTGTGGATGGGCAGGGGGGGACATTGGGCTTTGGAGCTGTGGGACAGCATCCTCTGCTCCTCACTGCCTGTGCCGGGCACAGCATCCTCTGCTCCTCACTGCCTGTGCTGGGCACAGCATCCTCTGCTCCTCACTGCCTGTGCCTGGCACAGCATCCTCTGCTCCTCACTGCCTGTGCTGGGACAGCATCCTCTGCTCCTCACTGCCTGTGCCTGGCACAGCATCCTCTGCTCCTCACTGCCTGTGCTGGGCACAGCATCCTCTGCTCCTCACTGCCTGTGCCTGGGCACAGCATCCTCTGCTCCTCACTGCCTGTGCTGGCACAGCATCCTCTGCTCCTCACTGCCTGTGCTGGGAGAGCATCCTCTGCTCCTCACTGCCTGTGCTGGGCACAGCATCCTCTGCTCCTCACTGCCTGTGCTGGGCACAGCATCCTCTGCTCCTCACTGCCTGTGCCTGGCACAGCATCCTCTGCTCCTCACTGCCTGTGCTGGGCACAGCATCCTCTGCTCCTCACTGCCTGTGCTGGGCACAGCATCCCCTGCTCCTCACTGTCTGTGCTGGGACAGCATCCTCTGCTCCTCACTGCCTGTGCTGGGCACAGCATCCTCTGCTCCTCACTGCCTGTGCTGGGCACAGCATCCTCTGCTCCTCACTGTCTGTGCTGGGCACAGCTCCTCATCCTCTGCATCCTCCTCACTGCCTGTGCTGGGCACAGCATCCTCTGCTCCTCACTGTCTGTGCTGGGCACAGCATCCTCTGCTCCTCACTGCCTGTGCCTGGCACAGCATCCTCTGCTCCTCACTGCCTGTGCCTGGCACAGCATCCTCTGCTCCTCACTGCCTGTGCCTGGCACAGCATCCTCTGCTCCTCACTGTCTGTGCCTGGCTGCATCCTCTGCTCCTCACTGCCTGTGCTGGGAGAGCATCCTCTGCTCCTCACTGCCTGTGCTGGGCACAGCATCCTCTGCTCCTCACTGCCTGTGCAGGGCACAGCATCCTCTGCTCCTCACTGCCTGTGCTGGGCACAGCATCCTCTGCTCCTCACTGCCTGTGCTGGCACAGCATCCTCTGCTCCTCACTGCCTGTGCTGGGCACAGCATCCTCTGCTCCTCACTGCCTGTGCTGGGACAGCATCCTCACTGCCTGTGCTGGGACAGCATCCTCTGCCTCACTGCCTGGCACAGCATCCTCTGCTCCTCACTGCCTGTGCTGGGACAGCATCCTCTGCCTCACTGCCTGTGCTGGCACAGCATCCTCTGCTCCTCACTGTCTGTGCTGGGCACAGCATCCTCTGCTCCTCACTGCCTGTGCTGGGAGAGCATCCTCTGCTCCTCACTGCCTGTGCCTGGCACAGCATCCTCTGCTCCTCACTGCCTGTGCTGGGAGAGCATCCTCTGCCCCTCACTGCCTGTGCTGGGCACAGCATCCTCTGCTCCTCACTGCCTGTGCCTGGCATCCAGCATCCTCTGCTCCTCACTGTCTGTGCAGGGCACAGCATCCT
Source organism: Muscicapa striata striata (assembly GCA_030060385.1). Lineage (NCBI taxonomy): Eukaryota > Metazoa > Chordata > Aves > Passeriformes > Muscicapidae > Muscicapa > Muscicapa striata. Next base: position 1,545,256 of record JAREIS010000177.1, read on the forward strand.
CTGCTCCTCACTGCCTGTGCAGGGCACAGCATCCTCTGCTCCTCACTGCCTGTGCCTGGCACAGCTCCTCATCCTCTGCTCAGCATCCTCTGCCCTGTGCCTGTGCTGGCACAGCATCCTCTGCTCCTCACTGCCTGTGCCTGGGAGAGCATCCTCTGCTCCTCACTGCCTGTGCTGGCACAGCATCCTCTGCTCCTCACTGCCTGTGCTGGGCACAGCATCCTCTGCTCCTCACTGCCTGTGCTGGGACAGCATCCTCTGCTCCTCACTGCCTGTGCCTGGCACAGCATCCTCTGCTCCTCACTGCCTGTGCTGGCACAGCATCCTGCCTGCTCAGCATCCTCTGCTCCTCACTGCCTGTCTGTGCCTGGCACAGCATCCTCTGCTCCTCACTGCCTGTGCTGGGCACAGCATCCTCTGCTCCTCACTGCCTGTGCTCTGGCACAGCAGCATCCTCTGCTCCTCACTGCCTGTGCTGGGACAGCATCCTCTGCTCCCTCACTGCCTGTGCCTGGCACAGCATCCTCTGCTCCTCACTGCCTGTGCTGGCACAGCATCCTCTGCTCCTCACTGCCTGTGCTGGGCACAGCATCCTCTGCTCCTCACTGCCTGTGCTGGCACAGCTGGGAGAGCATCCTCTGCTCCTCACTGCCTGTGCCTGGCACAGCATCCTCTGCTCCTCACTGCCTGTGCTGGACAGCATCCTCTGCTCCTCACTGCCTGTGCTGGCACAGCATCCTCTGCTCCTCACTGCCTGTGCTGGCACAGCATCCTCTGCTCCTCACTGCCTGTGCTGGGACAGCATCCTCTGCTCCTCACTGCCTGTTGCACAGATCCTCTGCTCTCACTGCTGTGCTGAGGCACTTGTTTCTTGCCAAGCATCCTTGCCCTATGTGTGTGGGAGCATTCTCTCCTACTGCCTGTCTGGCACATCTCCTCTACTGCCGGCTGGCACAGCATCTCTGCTCTCTGCGAAGCATTCTGCTCACTCCGTTGGCAGACCTTCTAGCCTGACTTTGTTGACAGGGGTCAGTATGGATTACCTATGATGTAAGATGATTTAATCTTCATTCTAGAATAGTGGATCATTCAGCGCTTTCTGCTCAGAACGCAAAACCTAAGTTATTTCATTGCTGCCAACATTTCATGGCAAATCCAGCTCCATCACTCGTACAGAACTCACTGCACTGTCTGATTGCTGCAAAGAAGAAAAGGTGATACCTGTGTTGTGCTTTTCTTTCCCTGGCTTCAAGCTGTGGCACTAATCACATTCCTGTAATTAAATGTTAATAGAAAAGGTAAAACATTGTCTTAGGCTCTCTCTTTTTGAGAGAAAAGGGGAATTGAATGGTAGTTAATGGCTTGAGAAGCTGCATGGCCTCTCTGCAGTCCCATGCCAAGCCCAGGACTGTGCTAAATACCAAAACCTCAACAACTGCAGGATTTTTACATTCCTTTTGGAAGTTCTTCTCTGTATTTAAATTAATTTGATCTTTCCTCCTGATACAACAGGAACAGTGAATAAAAGCAGGTCTCCCTGACAGTACATGAATATCTATGCTTGCAGAATTTCCAAGCCATGTTTCTCTGTTCTGGTGTCACTTGTTGGTGTGTGTAGCTTCCTCAGATTTTTTTTTCTTTTTTTTTTTTTTTTTTTTTGCTGACTGCTTCAGAGGATATAGGAAAGAAACCCCCCAAAAAACCAAACAAACAAAAAAACCCCAATAACAACAACAAACCAGAAAAAGGCAATTGGAAGATTAATGACAATTGGAACTAATTCTAGTGGCCCATTAACCACTGCTCAGCCTTAAAGGAACACTGAAGGGAAAAGAAGCTTCAATGAGCAGTTCAAATATGAATTAATTCATAGCTTTAAATAAAAACTGTTTGGGATTATTAATTGTAATTATTTTATGGTAGAAGGTGTTTTAACTTCTAAGTCAGTTTCTCAGTGGAAGTTTGAAGATAAGTTTGAAGATGAGCAAACAACTTCTCTCTTGCACTTCAAAGGAAACAGAGGATGCTTTTTTCATGGTCCATACAATAATATTGGTACTTGGATTAAAGTGTCTGAACTGTCTTCCAATGTTTTCCCTTTGAATTGGAGAAATTGTGGCTTTATTTTGCTCTGAACTCCTCTCTGCCTGGGACTTGTGAAGCTGCTGAGGTTGCAGTGAAAGGCTTGAGCTGCATCTCCTGCAGCAGCATTTCTGAATTCTGATGGGTCCCCAGTGCTGGAATGGGGCCTCCACAAAGGGCTGTTCCTGCCAGAGAGGGGAGCTCAGGATGAAAATATTCCTTCATAGCAGCCTGACTTGCAGCTTGGAGGACTCAGAGAAGTGATTCTGAAATATCAAAATGTGTCGTTTTGATTAAAAAGACCATCAAAACAGAGCCTGATGAGTTCTGTTTCAGAGGTTAAAAGAAATTCTGCTCCTTACTCTGATTTGGAATGCAAATATTTTTGTGTTTGAGTTTTTTCTAACCCAGAAATGCTGAACTCAATTCAGCTTCTGTTATAGCCTGGCAGAAATCTCCAGTGCCTTTGATTCTTCTGTTCATTACAGTGAAATGTTAAATTAAAATGAGAATGGCTTTGGTTTATCCAAATGAGAAATTCTTCATCAAAGTTTGGTCTCAGAGCAAACCATCAATGTGAGGGCTTTCCAATACAGATCTGTTGCCTCTTTGAAAATGCAGTTAGAGCAGAAAACAATGCAGATTGTGTTGTCCTTGCCCTCAGTGGGCTGGGAGAGCGTGGCTGTTCAGCAGCAGATGGAGAGGCTCTGGGCTGTGCATTCACTGGAGTCCTTGTCTGCCTTATGGCTTTGGGGCAAAGAAATCCCTTCTACTTTCTTCATTTGCAGAGTGCAAGTACAGACCTTAGCTTTGAAGAGTGTTTCATGTGCTGATCTTTCTGCAGACATTTGCTCCTGCTACAGAAACAGAAAGGCAGTAATGTGCAAAGCCAGATTTCAGCTTGTTTTCATTAAGCTTGTTAGTTTTAGGGTAAAATTTAAAAACTACTTGGTGTGGTTTAGGTTTTGTTTCCCCATGGAAGCCTGTGCCAGCTTCATCCCAACTGGAGATGAACTTTGCTTGTTAGAAATCTCCCACTCTTAATTTTCTTTAGTTACATAAGGAAAAAAAAAAGGGCATTTAACAAGTAAACAGTAGAAAGCAGTTCCCTTTTGATGTTTCCAGTAGTATTATGTAATAATAGATTTTAAAAAGAAATTATTTCTTCCCTTTTTTTGGGGGGGCTGCCTTGGGCAGTGGATAGCAAAGGAAGGTCTGTGCATCAGGAGATTGCTGTGTGAGCATTTTAGTAGCTGATTCATGGCACTGAGAGAAACATCCATTGCACTTCCTGCAGTTAATGCAGGGAAAATGGGAATGCTGGGCCAGGCAGAGCCTCCTCAGAGCCCCTGGGATAACAGGAATTTGCCTGAGATCAGCAGAGAGATGAAAAAATCCCTATAGGTGTGGTGAATAGAGGGATCATTGCTTTCTTTCTGCTCTGCCCACAACTTGTGATGCTGTTCTTACTGGGCAGAATAAAGTTTGGGATGAAGTTTACATTAGGAGGGTTAGAAAAATGCCAGCTTGCTGTGTCTCTGCAAAGTGACTGCTATGGATCATAAAGAATGGAAATTAAGAGCATCCTGCCTGTTCCTGCCATCACAGCTGCTCCATGTGCAGAATTGCTCTGGATGGAGGAGAGGCTTTTGGCTTTTAAATTCCAGGTTGCTGTTGTTATAAATGAGAAACAAAGTCTCGATATTTAGCAAAATTTAGATTGTTTTATTTTATACAGACAGAGCAAGCAGTGCTGGGGAAAACGTGAGGGGTCACCACCCACTCCATGCTCCATCCAACTTGGTTTGCAGCTCCCTTTTTATAGTCTGGTTTTCCTTGTAGTAATCAATAATTGCTATTGTTTTGTTGTAGTATTTCTGCAAGGTAAGCAGTGGTGGGCAAAGAAACTTCCAAACTCCTGTGGGACAGCTCCTGGGACAATTGGTCATGGAACCATCTGGTCTTGGTGGATAAAAACAGGAGAAGTGGGAAGCCTGATCCTTAGCAGACAGTTTGTGATTGATCACACAAAGGCAGGAAATCTGATTCTGCAAAAAAAACTTTCATACTGTGGGAAACCCTTTTTTTTTTCTCTTATACAAACTGGTATACAATATTCAATATACAAAATTCATAACAGAGGGATTTAAACAGAATGGGTTTAATCATATATTTCCCTTTATCTAGGTCCATGTTCTTTTCTTATTTTAAGTATTCTGGTTTATACAAACTCCAAAACTTCTATGATTAACACGAATCATTTATCAATTTATCAATTATCACATTGTTTTGATCCTGGAGAGCCTCTGAAAGGCTTTGCCCTCTGCCAGTTCTCCTGTGCCTTGTGTGGGAATGATTTACTGGCTCCTTTATCCTCACTGAAAAAATAAACACACCTGTTCAGTGCAGTCCTGCAGTCAGACCTGGGATTTTACCTCTATAAATTTTTTTTTTTTTTTTTTTTTTGTTTTTTAAAGTGCATGTTGCCTCTTAGTTTCCCATTGTTCCTGCTCCTGAGATGGATGGCTGTGTCCAGCACAGGCACATTGTGCTTCTGGAAGCTCATGGAAATCTCTGCTGAGTGCCTGACTTGCAGCAGGTGAAAGTCCAGACTTTGTGTGGCTGTTTTCCCTTCAGGTGAAACAAAATGCAGCTCAAGCAGTGAGAAAAGCATTTTTCCTTGTGTGCAGGAGCCTGATGCAAACAGTGCTGTGTTGTGAGAGCAGGAGTCCTCAGTCCTGGGAGGAGATGGGGGCTGAGAGAATGAGCTGAGCTCCACACCTAGCTGGGATGAGGTGTGAGGTAGAAATATGTCTGTAATGCACCACAGGAAGGTTTCTGTTGCAATTTGCATCTTGCAAACTTTTTCTTGGATTATTTGGAAAGGTGCTAGGCCAGACACTGCTTATTCCAGCCATTCCTGAGCTCTGAATTCCACTCAAGAGCCCAAAAGAACCTTGTGTTTCCTTGAAAACCCTGCCCTGTATGGGAATTCACTCCATCACTAGCATCTCACCAGCTGCCATCACAAAAATCAGGTTTCAGACACAGGGAATGCCTGCTCTATATTCTACTTACACTTCCAAGAATTTCCCCCTTTTAATGTCCAGCTGGGGCATTATGAGATCCATATGCTTATGGAGACTGTCTAGGAGCTTTTAGACTTGTGAGGAGGAGCTCATGAGCTAAATCTGGAGCCATTAAACCACAACTCTTCTCCTGAGAGAAATTTTCCTGAAACAAAAATTGGATTTGATCAAGATGTTCCTGTTTGCATTGCAGCTTTCATTCCCTGGGGGGTTATTTCATTAACATGTGACATCTGCTGAGGGTTTGGAGAGGTGATATTGAAAATGGATGTGAAGGAAATAGGGCAGATACAATATTCCTGCATTGGCTGGGAAGGAATTGGTCATTAAAGGTGACTTAAAGATGGAGAGGAGCTTGGTGGGGTTCTGGTGAGAGAGAGGAAGCAGTTCTTGTTTGGAACATCCTGTATGAAAGGCACCTTGAGTGTCTTCCTCTAATTTTGGGACATAGAATTGAGAGGAGCTGGTTTTGAGGGTTCTGAACTCCTTTTCTTCCAGCTGGTACTGAATAACAGAATTGCTGAGGTTAGATGGTGTCTCTAGAGATCCTTGAATATCTTCTGTGTCCTCAAAGCAGGGTCAACTGGAGCAGGTTGTTCTGGGCTTTGTCTAATTTAAAATATCTCCAAGGGTGAAAATTCCTCAGCTTTCATGGGCAAATCTCTTTTAGTGTTCAGTCAAGATTGTGGTAAAAATTAATTCTTATGTTTAAATGAGAATAACAGCATTTTACTCTTTCCTCCTCTTGTCCTTTCACTGGACACCAGTGAGGAGAGAGTTCCTCCATCACCTTTGTTCCCTGCTTTAGGTGAGCCAGGTACCTGTGGCACTGCTGCTCCCCACAATCCCTTTAACCAACTGCTTGGTGTCTTCATCCCTTCTTGATACTTTGCCTAAATCTCTCTTTTTTTCCCCTTTCCTGTTGTGACTCTCATGGGCTCTCAGGCTTTCTCTCACCATTAGCTCACCTTTGATTTCCTGTACCCTGCTGTTGGCACAGGGCTGAAGACTCCTGTATCTCCCTCATCTACATCTCCTCCTTTTTGTCAAACTGGTGGCCAAACCTGAAAACAGATTGAAGTAAATCTATGGCAATTGGCATGCTAATGAGTGAAAGTGTGGGTGGGGATCAGTTACACCTAGATAAAAGTCAGGAGCTAATTTATAATGGGAATTAAAGGCCATTTAACTGCTACAACAATAATCAGAGTGGTTGGGATCCTAAAGTTCATCCTTCAGGGAGATAGGAGAGAGTTCCCACAGAAGAATTTCTGCTTTATCTTGTCCACCCTTCCCTAAGAAAAATTCCTTTATTAGCATCTATGTGAAAAGATTAAAGTTACATTAATAATAATAATACAATAATAAAAATTCAAATTTATATCTCCTTTGGAAGCACTATCTAAATAAGCCTGGGTATTTTAGATCTGTGACATTACTGGGTGCACTATCTTGGTAACCTTTGTGAGCTGTTATTAACAGAGCTGCACAGATTCCCAAAGGAGTATTTGCAGTTCAGGAGAGGGTTAAGATCAGGACACAAATCACAGAGTTCCAACCCCTCAATCAAAATAGGTGAAGATATTTGAAGAGGAATTGGTAAATAAAATAACTACTGGGAAGAAATAAGGAGGGGGAAAACTCTCCCATCCTTATTTTTACTATAAAGTGCAAAATCACTGTTTTCTTGCATGTCACAGCACAGGCAGAGCATCTGGGAGTGGTTAACCCTTGCTGTCCCTGGCAGGTCAGGAGGCTCAGGGCTGGTTTGTGCAGCTGGCAAAGGCAGGCCCACACCTCTGCCCTGCCAGATTTCACCTGGGAAAAAGGCCACAAATGGCAGAGGTGCTGCACTTATGTAGATCCCTTCCTGTGTGTGATACACCCACCCCCTGCAAAATCTGCCTCTGGTCCTTCCCTGGATTTCCCTGGATAAATAAGCTGGTGGTAGTGTCATTTTTATTGGCCAGATGTGCCCAAACAGCTGGAGCTGCCTCACTGCTGCTATGTCAGTGACTTTCCCACTGACTGGGTTGTTTTCCCTTTAATATTCCCATTATGGCATATTTTTAGCTGAATTAGCAGAAGTCCTAATCTGCCTTTTGTTTTTTGTTTTTTTTTTTCCTTGGCATTTGGAGGCTGCAGGGGAGGCACTGGGCAGGGTAATGGGTCTCTTCCCAACTTCAGCACAGTGCTGATTTGATACAGAAGAGCCATGGAAAGTAACTCTGTAAATCATGCCTTTTGCTTCTTTTCCTATTTTCCTGGTATTTTCTCAGTTGTGCATAGCCTGTGCACTTCTGGAGTCAGGAACAGCAAAGTCAGCAGACCCCATCTTTGGTTAAATAAACCTAAATCAAAGACACTGCATTCTCCATCATGATTTACAGCAGTTATCTGTCATCCTTAATGTCTTATTTCCAGCTGTGTCCAACACTCTCCTTAAGAGAAAGGCAGTGCTCCCCCCACCAAGGTAATCCTTTGGATAAAATAATCCTGTCATGATCTGCTTCCTCCCAGTGCAAATCTGAGTTTGAATCTGTATTTTTCTGTCTATGTACCATGAGAAAATAAAAAGACATTTATGCCATTCTACTTTGTCAGTGTTAGGTGCAACCAATTATTTCAGCTGATGGATCTGCTTGGTCTCTAGGAGCTGTAGCTCTTTGATATCTAGTGAAAGTATTTGCCACTTTCAGTGCTTTACATCTTCAAAGCACTGTATAAACACTTAATTTAGTACAGAACCCACTAGGGATGGTAAATGAATGAAGAGTGTACAAACTTCCACTTAGAGGACTAAAAGGCCTTTCAGGGAGTTGATGGAAAGTTACTCTTGCTTTACACAGTGTGTAATTTATGCCAGTGCTGGTTTGTACCTGCACATTGCCTCTAAGGGACATCTCTGCTCAGATGATGAGATTAAAACCTCCTCCACCCTCCTTCACTTTATTTTTATCCATGTAAAACACCACACTCAATCCTCTGATCAATGAAGTTATTCCAGGATATTCCAGGAAGGGACTTTGCTGGCCCACAAAATTCCAGTTGAACCAAGCAGAGCAGTTGGACTTGGTGCTTTTAAAGGCTCCTTCCAACCTAAATGATTTTAGGATTCAAAGTTTCATCTTTAAAGATTTCCCTGCTATCATGTACCCTGTTCCCTTGTCCTGAGTGCCCTTCCCCTGGTTCTGCCAGTGCTGAGGTATCTGGTTCATGGTGCTTTGTTCCTGTGCTGAATAGAAGGTCCTAAGGAGCCTGTGGCTTAATTCCAGTGGATTTCCAGTGTGGAGCAAGTACTTTTTCACAATCAGATCTGCGAGCAAGTCCAGGCATCTGCAATAACTGTTCTTCTGTCCCTGCTTCCCTCTCCTTTGCCTTCAGTCAGTGTACTCAGCCTTTTCTCAACACTGAGTCCTCTCTATCCAAAAAAGAGTGTTTATTCCAGCTGTTGGTATCATTACTGTTACCAAAATTATCACAAAGCTTAATAAAGTGAAGGGGGGGGGGGGTGATAAGTGAGCTTAATTTGTTGCAATTAAAACTTCTGATTCCCAGCCAATTATAGGAAGTGTTAAACTAAATCACACTGAACTTCCAGAGAGTTTCTTTTCTCTTAATCCAAGCAGGGATATGGAGAGCTGGGCTCTGTCTTCCAAGGCCCAGGATGTTTTGTGTGGTGCTCTCTGCTGTGCTTTGCAGGTCACTTAGGGCTGTTCCTCTGCACAGATACCTATGGAGGCACAATTACAGCTGGGGCTCTGAGTGGTCACTGCTGGCTCCCAGGGCCTCAGCACAGATTTGGGGTGTGCTGGGCTGCCCAGGGGTGGCACTCAGAGTCCTGTGAGCTGAAACTCATCAGTGCCTTCCTGCCACTGTCCAGAGCAGCACTGGCAGCTGCTGTGCACATCCAGCTCCCAACCACACAGCTGTACTTTACATCAGTGAAAGGCTCAGAGCAAACAGCTCTGAGCTCGTGCCCAACAGACATGATAACACAGCAGGATATATTTTTGCTTTATGACATTTGATTCTCAGAGGTGTTTCCATCCTCTTGCAAGTGTTGGGTTTGACATGGTTTAGTCATCAGTGCCTCCAAGCTGATGTTTCCCATTGCTTTGCTCTGAATCCCTCATGGGTTTTGTTGTAAAAATCTAACACAAATTACCTTGCCAATCTATCTTTTGTAAATACCACTGCAAAAGAGGCAAACTTTGCATTCATGCATCCTTTCATTATTATGATAATTAATTTCAATTTATAACTAATTAATGCTGCTCTGGGTCTAACCTGTCCCCTATTAGTAGTAGCAAGTGGGAATCAGTGAGTGTCTGAATTGCAGATGCTGGGCTGTACACTGAGAGAAAAACTCCCTGGCAGCAGCCCCTTGGCAGGAACAAGGATCCTGCAAGGAGCTGCCCTTCCCTCCTGTCCCACTTCCCAGAGCTGCAAACCACGGTGGATACACTGGGATTTCATCACTGAGGTGCAAGGGGGGAGGTGAGAAGTGGGAATGCCCTGTAATTAAAAGTAACAGTTAGCTGACAGTGTGATCAGAAATACAAACCTGTCTGGTGGAGCGAAGAGAGAGGAGGAGGAAATCAAAATGTTGCTGTGCACAGGTGCTCTTTGATCTCAGCTCTAATTCAGAGCAGCCCAGTCCTGCTGCAGGTGGCATTAGATAAGAGGATGAATTCCCTGGGTAGGTTTGCTGGCACTCTGAAGCAATTAGCTTTTGCTTGTTTGTAAAGTGAACATAACCAGGTACTGTCCCTCTTCCCCAAAAAGGGTTTGAGACATCCTCATCTCCCGAATGGATTAATTATGGTTTCATCTCCCTCCTGGATCAATTATAGAAGTCTGTGCTGCTGGGTTTGCTAGGGGGGTTTCTTGTTCCCTTTCTCTCTCTCTTTTTTTCTTTTCTCCCCTCAAAGGGGCTCCTGAACTGAAATCCCTCTTTATGGGTGTAGAGCAAAAAGTAGAAAACTCTGTAACATTAAACTGAGACCCAGATAGTTGTAGTTTAAGGGCCAGGAAGTTCCTCACTGGCATGTGATGACATTGCTGAAGGAAATGGGGCAAGATGCCAGAGTGCCTGGGGGAAGCAGAGCTGCAGTTTGGGGCTGGGATGCTGCACATGCTGCTCGGTGATAAACCTGTATTTATCAGACTGTTCTTCATCAGGGAATACAAATCTCTGTGGCTGCTTCTCTGCTCTGTCCTAACTTTGCGCCAAATGACCCCTGCAAGGAGTAATGATGTGCATTAGGAGCTGCAGCTGCAGGAGGCTGCTGTGGCCCTGTGGAGCAGAGGCAGGTGTGACACTGCTCAGGAAGGTGAACCTGCAACTCTGAGCTAAAGCCTCACCTTAACAGGCATTTTCTTGCTGGTGATCTGTAGGCTGGACTGAGCAGAGCCTGGGAGGCAGAGGAGAGGTTTGTGAGAGAGGTGTGCTGCTCCATCAGGGACCAGCTCCTAGGGTGGAGGAAAGCTCCTGCTGCAGCTTCTAAAATGCACATTTTAAACAAAGCTCCTTTCTCCGTGAAGAAATTCATAGGCAAAGAGAGATAAGAGTTCAGGCTACTTTCTCATCTATTTTGTGCTTGTTTTGTACATTTTCCAAGGCAGACCCAAGGACCCTTCTGGAGAGTGCCCTGGGAAGCACTGGGATTGCATTTGGAGCCGTGCATCAGCCGAGTCCTTACCTCCAGCAATTAGTTTAACAAATCAGCTTTCTCAAGTTCCTCAGCCATTTGCTGCCTCACAGTGTAATTGTGCGTGACTGCTCCTCATTAGACAGCACCATTTACCTCCAGGGAATGAGGATTTCATTGGGATGAATCAAACTTTGGCAAATGTCACTGCTTTTGTCAGACAGGGCTGGAATTAAGGAGCCGGCTTGGAGCACTCGCAGCTTTCAGCACCTGGGTGTTGTATTGGGCTGCCAGGGGGGAGACAGGGCAGCTTTGACAAGGATGATGCTTGGAAAGCCTGTTCCCTTCCCGAGGAGCAGGAATTCAGAGCCTGAGCAGGCTGGAGAGTGTTTTATTGTGCACAGTTGGATTGCACTGGGGACCAATTGGCAGGGATGCCTGGTTCGTGGCATCGCTGCACAGGCTGCCAAACTTGTTAGCAGTTGTGTTTTAGGGTATGCACATCTGTGATCCTGACTGCCATCCAAGCTATTTAGCCTATTTGTGCAGGAATGCAAGAGGTAAATTCCAGCTTTAAGCCTGAAGGTCGAAGCTTTCCCTTAGGCTCAGCTCTGCAGGGGAAGGTGGGGACTCTCCTGTGTTTAGGGTTTTACAGAAGGCTTTACAAAGCCCTGCTTTGCTCACTTTATCGTGTCTTATATTATAATTTTATTTATCTTTTGTTGCCTTCATGCAAATCTGTTCTAGACAGTGGATTCTTATATCCAGGGTCCGTGCACAAGAAGTTAATGAGGCGTTTGAACTGCAGTAAGCTCTGGTCTCTGTAAGCTGGATGAGCCAGGCTGCAGCTGCCTGAGCTCCCCTGAGTGTTCCAGAGGGACTGATGGGGGACAGGGAGAGGAGGAGTAGGGCAGTTCAAAGAAGCAAACTGGCCTGAGATTTTTTTTTTTGTTTTAACTTAATTTACCAGTCATTCAAACTTTAGCATTGGTGCCCTCCTATGAAGCAGGAAAAGCAGGACCCAGTGCAGGTAATTTGTCCCTGCAAGGGGAATTTGTTTCTTTGGGGCTTGGAGGGTTTTTAGCAGGGGATGTCAGAATATGGCTGAGGCTGCCTGGTGACTGCTTGAATATTTTCTGTAAATCTGTGGATGTGCTTTGTGGGTAGGTAAGTGTTGGAGTTTCCATGCTTCAGCCTGGGTGCTACCTGCACCTGATGTGCTCCTGGTGTTGGGATCAGGCCAGCACAACCACTGCCTTCTATTGCCCTGGCTTTTTTCACACACTACTGCAATTGTCATGCCATTGTCTGCTGTCTGATTTACATTATCAATATTAAACAGTAAATGGATTTTTCCTCATGGAGGTTTCCAAACACAGAAAAGAGCAGACAGGTATTTCTGTTTGGATACCAAGTGGGCTCAGCCTGTCCTCCTCAGTGGTAGAACTTTGGGCAATTAAAAACTTCAACTCTGCTGTGGTTATGAACTAAAAATACCCAAACAAAACACACCAAGGGAAAAGGGAACAACAAAACTTCAAAACTAAAAAGTACTGAAAAGGCTATTTACAAAAGCATGGCTTCCCACTGCCAGGGGTATTGGGAAGGAATTGTTCCCTGTGAGGGTGGGGAGGCCCTGAAATGGAATTCCCAGAGAATCTGTGGCTGCCCTGTATCCCTGGAAGTGTCCCAGGCCAGGCTGGACAGGGCTTGGAGCAGCCTGGGACAGTGGGAAGTGTCCCTGCCATGGCAGGGGCGGGATGGGATGTACCTTTGTTTCCTTCCAGCCCTTCCAGCCCAAGCCATTCCGTGTTTCTAGTGGAGCTCTGTCAGTTCAGGATGGCCAAGCAAAGGGAGCCTGGTCAAGGCTGTTCTAAGAACTGAGCTGGTACTCTCAAATTTTGCTCAGATTTCAGTGGATGGGTGGGGTTTGTTTGGCCTCTGACCCCTGAAGAGTGGGATCCATCTCTGTGAGGTGTCTGTGTCACTGGCAGCTGCCCTGGAGTGATCCCTCAAAGCCTCTGCAGTGTTCTCAAGGATGATCCATCTCACCAGGACATCTCCAGGAGGCTGGGATGACATGCAGAATATCAGTTTTTCTTCACTAACTGCAAAGAGAGCAGAGGTGCTGTGGGTGGCTGTAAGAATCATCTGAGATCTGGGTAAATCCCACCTGATGTGATTTCTCTCCTTGCTGAAGCTGGTGGGATTTCAGACCATTCAGTTTGATGGGAGGGATGTTGAACCTCACCAAACCAAGCTTGAGCTGCCTGTGTCAGGTGTGGAAGCTGTTCCACTTCTCTCCTAAACTTCCCTGGATGGCAAATGCTTTCATGTGTCAGGTGAAAAATCATTGCTGTTTGAATTATGACAGTAAGAAAAAAACCAACATATTCTTTTGGTCTTTACAATAAAAAGGATGTGGAGATTTGGAATAAGCCACTGTCCAGTGATATTTGAGCACATCTCACAGTATCAGCTTAAAAGCTGAGTAGATCCAGATACTCAGAATTCTCAAAGATCTTACTTTGTTGTACTCATTTTAATGCTTTTCCAGGGCACCAGAGTTCATTCTCTTCCTTGCATTTCACATTCAAAGCATCTGGTTTAAATACAAATTAGTCTGAAAACAATCCTCTCTTTACTTTAAATTTTAAAAGCCTGGATTTAGCTTTTAGGCTCATTAATATTCACAAACATTGCTTAGTTAAGCTTGCTTTAATTTCTCTGTGTGCTTTGTTAACAGGGATTATAGTGATGTTTGCATTTGCATGGGAGACTTTTAGTATTGTGCAAATTTTGGTCATTATTATGGGAAAAATGTTGAAAGTCTGCCTCAGTCTGTCCTGTACTTTCTCTAACTCTTGTACTTTTTGATAGCTTAGTGAGAGTGTTTCTTTCCATATGTATTAGGTGGATTTTGCATTTCTCTTTGAAAGGTGTTTGAGAGTTTCAGGACCCCAGAGGAGACTTTTGGTGTCCAGGTGCACCTTTGGCACTTGGCATTGATAGGGGAATGTACCCCTTCAAATCTGGGAGGCAAATCAGCCTTGGAGCAGTCCCAGATTTGCACAGCCTTTCCTCAGCCACTGGGACACTGCCAGGATTTGTCACCAGCCTTGGCTAAATGAGCTGGAATGCAGAGGGAGGATGGATGGATGGATGGATGGATGGATGGATGATGGATGGATGGATGGATGGATGGATGGATGGATGGATGGATGGATGGATGGATGATGGATGGATGATGGATGGATGGATGATGGATGGATGGATGATGGATGGATGATGGATGATGGATGGATGGATGATGGATGATGGATGGATGGATGGATGATGGATGATGGATGGATGGATGGATGGATGGATGATGGATGGATGATGGATGGATGATGGATGATGGGATGGATGGATGATGGATGATGGATGGATGGATGATGGATGGATGGATGGATGATGGATGGATGGATGATGGATGGATGATGGATGGATGATGGATGGATGGATGGATGGATGGATGGATGGATGGATGGATGGATGGATGATGGATGGATGATGGATGATGGATGGATGGATGGATGATGGATGGATGATGGATGGATGGGTGGATGGATGGATGATGGATGGATGGATGGATGATGGATGGATGGATGGATGATGGATGGATGATGGATGGATGGATGATGGATGGATGGATGGATGATGGATGGATGATGGATGGATGGATGGATGATGGATGATGGATGGGATGGATGGATGATGGATGGATGGATGGATGGATGGATGGATGATGGATGGATGGATGATGGATGGATGATGATGGATGGATGATGGATGGATGGATGGATGATGGATGGATGGATGGATGGATGATGGATGGATGATGGATGGATGGATGGATGATGGATGATGGATGGATGATGGATGGATGGATGGATGGATGGATGGATGGATGATGGATGGATGATGGATGATGGATGGATGATGGATGGATGGAGGGATGGATGGATGGATGGATGGATGATGGGTGGATGATGGATGGATGGATGCAGGGATGGATGCAGGGATGGATGGATGATGGATGGATGATGGATGGATGATGGATGGATGGATGGATGATGGATGGATGGATGGATGATGGATGGATGGATGGATGGATGGATGATGGATGGATGGATGATGGATGGATGATGGATGGATGGATGATGGATGGATGCAGGGATGGATGCAGGGATGGATGGATGATGGATGGATGGATGGATGATGGATGATGGATGGATGATCCTCAGCTGCTTTTCCCCTGCTGTACCCCAGTGCTCAGTGCTGATGAGAAGCAGCAGCAGCAGTGACTGGGGCACTCCAGCCCTGCCTGTGCTGGGGGCTGCTCAGCCTGAGCAGTGCTGGCTGCTCCAGGGGAGCCCAGGGCTGCACCCCAGCCCTGTCCTGCTGCAGGGATGGGGCAGAGCTCCTGCAGCCCTGGCTGTGAGGGCAGGGAGTGCCCAGGGAAGGGACACTGAAGTGCTGAGACTGAGATTGATGCCACCAATCCATCCCAGGGCAGCAGCCATTGCTGTTGTTGTGTTGGGATGGTTGGGATCACCTTCCGAAAAGTGGGAAGATTAGGTTTAATTTCCTTTTCTTCTTTTTCCTGAATCACAGCTTTAATGGAGAATCTTTAAGTTTCATTGTTTGTTTTGTTTTTTTTTTTTTTTTTTTATTTTGTTTGGGTGTACCAACATTTCAAAGACATATAGGATTGTCATTGTAGTGCCTTCCTCATGCTTAATTTAAAAGTTCATTTCAGCTCCCTAAGCCAAGTCTTTCCTATTGTTAGGTGCCACTGGCACCATGATCCTTTCCTCCTAGGGGGAAGGACAGCTCAAATAGTCTGTTTTTTAATAGAAACTCGATGACAGAGAAGAGTTTGCAACTGAGCCTGAAATTGGAAGCTTCTCACAGAGCACGTCACACCTGCCCAGGCTCTGGGTGTGACAGCCCCTCCACCTAGGGGAAACTCACCACTTCTCTATTGGAATTGTGTCCTTGACAATGTCAGTGAGAGGAGGGAGGTGTTATAAACTCACTCTCCAATTTTGCAGGGTGTTTTGCCTGCCTTTCTTGTACTGTAGCACAGTTTATTTTCTTCCTCTGTCCTGTCAGCCTGACTTAGAGCAGCTCTGTAGCTTGGCTTTCCTGATAACTTTGCCCTGGATCTTGTAGAGAAAGAGTTTTTGGCAGAAGTTGTCCATAGAGACCTCTCCCTCCTGCACTAATGACACAGACAGCTCTGTCAGTCTTTGGAGAGCCTCAGCTTCTGGGTTTTTTGTCACATCTTTGCTAGCAGGAATAGCCAGGTGTGTGCCTGACTAACACTAACATGGTTTAAGCCATCCAGGGAAATCAGTGTCTGTGGAGAGATTCTGTCAGGGAAAGCTTGAGCTGAGCAAAGCTGCTTTGCCTTTCTCTGGGCTTTCCAGCTGGAACTTGGTGCAAGTGGCTCTTGGAAAGTGTGAGAGGTGAGGGAAGGAAGAGAATAACTGGCCATGTCCTACAGGCAACTTCCCTTGCAGAGGAAAAGCAGCAGGATACAAATTGCTAAACCCTAAAATCTCACAAATCAGCAGCCAAGTGAAATTTGTACATCCAGGAGCTTGTCATGCAAAGGGAACTCCTTCTCCTGACTTGTTTTGACTGCATCTTGCATGTTGCACCTTCCCTTGGGATCTCTGACAAGATGTTCCCCCCAGTCTGTAATTTCATGCACCCCTGTAACTTGTCACTCAAGTAGTTTTGGCTTGTGTAGCAAGAGATGCAGCAGAATCTATAAATCAGATAAAACATTACTTTGATCATACAATAATTGAAACCTTAATTTCATATAATGTCTTCAGTGGCTTTTGGGTGTTGTTTTTTGAGGGGTGCAGGGTGTTAAGGGGGGAAAAATGTAATGGAATTCTCTGAGACTGCCTTTTGCATTTGGATTTGGCAGGAAATGATTCATTAATTGAGTTCCAGCTGTGTGCTCAGTCCCATTGTAGTGGGACACATCACAGGAGCATGGAAGAGGAAAGTCCTGGTGTGAATCTTAGGGATCTTCCCTTTCCTACTTCAGTTAGAAAGGTGCAGAGGGTTAATGTGTCTTAGGATTTGTTTATTTATTTATTGAGATTCAATTGAATGGATTTAGGGTTTTCCAGTATCCATGTCAGTGTCTAATCCTTTGTTGAATCAGTAGCAGCAGGATGCAATTCTTGTTTGCTCCAATTTAATAAATCATGGCAGAGGTTGGCAGGGGGGATAACAGCTTCTGTACCTTTTTGACTTAGAGTGCTTCATCCAAAGGCTCATTAAACTAATCTGTGCTGCTCAGAAAGAGGTGAGAACCTGAAGGTAACTGAAAAAATCTAGAGAGAAAGCAAACAATTTATTTAATTTTATTTATTTAATAGAAGTACCAATTAAAACTTAGATGCATGACAGTTGTATTTGTAGATTTGGGCACTGTTCTGAGTTTGGGAAGGAGATGCATGTATGTTTTTCTTGCTCTTCCTATTTATCTGCTTTATAGAGTCAACTCATGGTGAATATTACTCATGGTGAATATTACTCTGGAGAATCTTGTAAATTTGTGTGATATCTGTCCCTCTAAGTGCAGATTGCAAACTTGGGAGATGCAGCTTAAAAATTGTTGGTTGTTAGCAGTTGTTCTCTGTTAAATTTATTGTTAAGGATTCACTTTTCTGCTGTTACACTCTATTTGTTGGTTCTTTACTGCAGTTCCTGCTGACCCTGCCCCCAGCACTGGTCACAGTTGTGTTTCCTGAGGTCTCCAGTGAAAGTGCTCACACAGATCAGCATGGAATGGTGTGGGTTAGAAAGGATCTTAAAACCCATCCAGGATGAGAAATATAAAATGGTTTGAGTTGGAGACCTTAAAATTAGTACAGTTCTACCCCCTGCCATGGCAGGGACACTTTCCACTGTCCCAGGTGCTCCAACCCCAATGTCCAACCTGGCCTTGGGCACTGCCAGGGATCCAGGGGCAGCCACAGCTGCTCTGGGCACTCTCACAGGGAAGAGTTTCCCTCATATCCAATCTAAATCTCTCCTCTTTTAGTTTAAACCCATTCCCCTTGGGCTGTCACTATCAGTCCCTGTCAAAAGTCACTCTCCAGCTTTCCTATAAACTCCCTTTAAGTACTGGCAGCCTCAGTGAGGTGTCCCTGGAGCCTTCCCTTCTCTGCCCATGTCATGCTGAGTGGATTTGGGTTGGGATTTGTGTGTTCAAGTGGATGAAGAGATGCCAAACCCTGTTCTCTTCTTGTATTTCAAACTGTCAAAACTTTTGGGGATGATATTGCACTAAAAAAAATCATTGCTGCCTTTAGTGTTGGAGTTTCTGGCTTTCAGATCCTGATTAATTTGTGTTTTTTTCATTTAGTTTAGTCATTTGACTAGCTCCAGCAGAGTGGTGGTTGGAGATCAGTGCTGTAAGAGGCAGAACACTTTATTCTGTCAGATACATGCATGTGTGTTTTTGAGTCCTGCTGACTCAGATCAGAGTGTTTCAGATTACATAAAGCCTTATCAATAGAGTTTAAAAGACCTGAATTGAAACAGAGAATTTGTCACTCCAAGTTAAAGTAAAATAATGATATTTTGAGATTTTTGAGATTTTTTTTTAATCAGAGCATCACCAATATGGGAGTAATGAAAGAGACAGAATCATTAAATCTTCCACAGTTTGTTTTGATGAGACAAGCCCTGCCTTGCTGGATGGAACTGAGATAAAGGGTGATCTGAGAAGTGGCTGTTGAGGCTGTGAAAAGACCTTTTTCATATGTGCTTCCTTCTCTTTCCCTATGCCCTCATAAAAGCTGTCCATATATCTAACCTAAATAGAAATTAGTCATTGAATAACTGACAGAAATTTCAACTATCTTTTATTTAGGGTCAATGAGTCTTTAGATAGTTTTTATTGTGGTATTATGGGGTGACAAAAACATCTATATACTCCAGTGGTAAGGGATTAATTACATGAAACTTCACTGCTGCAGAGATTCTTTCTGTTTTGATTTAAACATTTGAGTTTTATCAAAGCTATGAGGTATTATTTGCATTCAGAACATCTGAACATGGGAATGGTTTTGAGCCTGAGGCTTAAGGGATGTTTGTGCTTCTGTGTGAGGCTTAATGTAGCATCAAGGTTTAAGAATTGCTGTGTGTGTGACACATTAATTTATTATTGTGAGAGGAAAGAAGGAATCTAAGGAAAAGAGAATAAAGATCCCATAAGAACAATGAAAACATCCAGCTGCACAGATGTATAAACTGTAAAGCTTAGCACTGGTAAAGATGGGATTATTGTTTCTGAAACATGTTGCAATTATGCACTCTGCTTTGGAGACCTTAAGTCCTTTCATACACTTTCTCATTTTGAGATGAAAACTGCTAAGCAACAGAAGAGTTTAGCTGTGCACTAACAGGATTTCTCTGATTATGGAGAAAGGTAATTGCAAAATCAGGTTTTTTTTTAAAGAAACAACAATAAAACATCCTTCCAAAGCAAAATCACCATTTTCTACATTTAATAAAAGTAATTTAATATTTTATATTTAATATTTTTAATATTAATATTTTAATTATTTTTAATTATTTTAATTAAAACTATTTAAATTATTATTAATAATTATTTTAATTATTTAATAATTTGCTCCAGCTAAATATTTTCATTCATATAGTTTAGATCTTCACATTTATGGTATCCCACAAAGGGATCAGTTTTGCCAGACATGTTCTTATGAACCTGTGGTAGCTCTGAAGGAGGGGATATTTAGATATTTAGAAGAAATTCTTCCCCATGAGCCCCTGGCACAGGGTGCCCAGAGCAGCTGTGGCTGCCCCTGGATCCCTGGAAGTGTCCAAGGCCACCCTGGGATAGTGGAAGGTGTCCTTGCCCATGGCAGGGGTGGAACTGGATTCATTTTAACCCAAACCATTTTCTATTTCTGCCTTGAACTGGTTTTCTTAAGACAGCTGGGAAAACTGGCCAGGTTAGAAATATGAACCTTCAAGCCTAGGTTGAACTGGAAATGAAATTCTTGTGTGGATTGTGGTGAATTGTGCAGCTGTGAAATTGAAATGTTTATCTTTCTTTCCTTGCTTTTGAGTTAAGTTCTTACAGTTCAGAACATTAAAAATATTGTAGAGAAGACAGAAAAGATTACCCAGTTTATTGAATCCTCTTTGCTTTTTCCATAGTAATCACTTTTACTTGAGACAAAGCAATAGTTCAAACTATGGATTATTATACTATCATAAGAAAATGCTTGTTAAGAATGAAAGAATTATGTTATCTAAAGTAAGACCATTTTAATATTCCATGGCTCTGGATGGCTTGAAATCTTAAGTTATTGCCTTAAAATCCTCTCACATAAAATCCACAAGCTCACTGAAGGAAGGTTCTTGTTTCACTTCTCTCAGAATTGGGTCTCCTATTGTCTCTACTCCAGCCTGTCACCATCCCAAGGAAAACCTTGTGAATTATGTCCCACCTCTGGGACCTCACTTTTCTAAGCAGAAAAAGTTTTTGCAAATTTATGTGTGAGAATAGTCCTTAAAACTCAGACACAGGAATTGGGCACAGGAGGGACCACCCAGTGGCACTGCATTCTCTGGTAGTCAAGCTGCTGGTTTTCACTGCTTTTCCTTCACTCAAAGCCAAAAAAAAGCTCTGCAGCTCTTACCAAACCTAGCTGATGTTTTGTCTAAATGTGTCTTTTGGAAACTTTTAATCTCAAACATCAAGATATGGCAGCTCCAATCCTTCCCTTTGCTGTTTGCCCCAGTGGTTAATCACCCATGTACTGTAAAAAATGTGTCCCTTCTTCCTAATTTGAAATAGTCTGAGACTCTGTGGAACAGCAGCTGTGAATCTGACAGAACAGTGTTTCATGTTCTTTCCCTGAAGTGATCTAATAATTGACATCTGTGGACCACTTGGGCTGCCAGGATTTTAAAAGCCTGCAGTGAGAGAGTTGCATTATAAAGGACACCTCACTTTTGTGCTGCTCTCATACATTCACATTTGATGACTTTTTAAGTACCATTTTTGTGGGCTTGCACGTTTGCTGCACATTTATTGAGCTCTGCAGTTATCAGTGTAAACTTGTATTTTTTGTGTATCTTCATCTTCCAGCCCTGGATCCATTCTGCATCCTCTGTGCTGTCCTAGAAAAAAAACCCAAAAACTATCTTGGACAGAAATAGTAACTAGGTTTGGGCAAATGTTGGAAGTGTTTTTCAGTCCTAGAAAACTCAAAATTAAAACCTGGAGGGTGCACTAGTTTGTGCTTGAATTCAGGACTTCTTTCAAAAACTCCAAACAAATGAACAAATAAAACAGAGTCTTGTACTCTGCACAGAGACCTGCAGCAGGTATGTTTGTGCTGCTTCATTTTGCTTTTCATAAATAGAGTTTTGGTGGTACAGGAGATCAGAGCTTGTTGTTTCCTGAGACACGTGTTTTTGGAGGCAGGATAGAGGATTTGTGCCTGGAGGTTCCACATTGTCTCTTCCTGGGTTTGTGAGATGCCCCAAAGGGAGAGGAGAGGAGAGGAGAGGAGAGGAGAGGAGAGGAGAGGAGAGGAGAGGAGAGGAGAGGAGGAGGAGAGGAGAGGAGAGGAGAGGGAGGGAGAGGAGAGGGAGAGAGGGAGAGGAGAGGGAGAGGAGAGGAGAGAGGGAGAGGAGAGGAGAGGAGAGGAGAGGGAGAGGAGGAGAGGGAGGAGAGGAGGGGAGAGGAGAGGAGAGGAGAGGAGAGGAGAGGGAGGAGAGGAGAGGGAGGAGAGGAGAGGAGGAGAGGGAGGAGAGGGGAGAGGAGAGGAGAGGAGGGAGAGGAGAGGAGAGGGAGAGGGAGAGGAGAGAGGGAGAGGAGGAGAGGGGGAGAGGAGAGGGAGAGGAGAGGGAGAGGAGAGGAGAGGAGAGGAGAGGGGCTTTGGGGAATTGCTGAGGGGTGTGAGCAGTGTCTGAGCTCATCAGCACTAAACCCTTGGACTCTGGGTTCTCTGCTGGGAGAACAGACCTGGAGGAGAGCTGGGACCAGAGCTGGGTACCTGTGCCTGCTGCAAAGGCAAATGCAGCTGCAGGTTTGTGTGTTAACCAAATTAATTTCCTCTTTGTGGGGCTTTGCTCTGCTTTGGCAGAGCATCAGATATTTGGGAGTTTGTTTTTGTGGGTGACAGCCCAGGCTGCTTCAGAATTCCTAAGAACTAAAAGGACAATGTTTCTTGCCCTGGAAGCTGCTGAGGCTGAGCACTCTTCTCTCTGTTTGCTTCTTAAAATTCTTTTCATGGACTGGGGGTGCTGTGGTCACTTGGGGCTGTTGTAACAAGTGGAGGAATGTACTGAGAACTGGAAATGAGACAAGGTTCCTGATCCTGGAATTTCACTACTCCTAGGATTTCCACTTGCATATTAACTTCTCTTCTAGAGGCTTAACCTCTCTAGGGCTTTCATGTCAGTGGCACAATAGGGCTGGAACACGATGTTGTAAAGGTCCCTCCCAACCCAAACCGTTCTGTGGCACCATGAAATGCTGAACATTTGTGCTGTGTAGAGCCATCCTCGTCCAGACTTCAACCGAGCACTCCTCCCTTATCCTCTCCAGGCCTTTTGGGACGAGAACAAATTACCTGCTGGTCAAGGGACTGGGTGTTAAATGTCTGCGTTCAGCTCTTTGATGTCCTTTTGTAGAAGTTTGATACAGATTTCCATGGTGTTAAGGACATGGGAGCTGAGTAGGAGCCTAATGCCAGTTTGAAGAACGTGTTAAGTGATTACTTCCCACTGGTTTTCAGTAGGAGTTTGTGCCTGGCTGCTGCTTTCAACCTTGCTAATTGCCATCTTACAGCTTTGGGCACATTGCTACACATGAAAGTGTGTCCTGTGGTGCTTGTATGACAGTTTTCACTCACACAGTAGGGACAATGTTCCTTCCTTTCACAATAGGGAAGAGCATGTGAAAAATTGCTGGAGTCCTGCATTGTGTGGAATCATGGGCTAAACATTGAAACTAATCCTTTGAGCAGCACTTGGTCATAAGCAGTTCACTGCTCATAACCTCAGTTTCCTCCTTTCTCAGAAACACCTGAAAGATTTTGCTTTTCATTTGAAAGCTGAGTTTTGTGT
Organism: Muscicapa striata striata; assembly: GCA_030060385.1. Classification (NCBI taxonomy): domain Eukaryota; kingdom Metazoa; phylum Chordata; class Aves; order Passeriformes; family Muscicapidae; genus Muscicapa; species Muscicapa striata. Next base: position 1,568,267 of record JAREIS010000177.1, read on the forward strand.
GAAAAAAATCCAAGTTTAGTCCTGAGCTTGCCTCTGGACCAAGGGGCTAAGAGCACAAAACACTGAGGCAGAGGGAGCTGCAGGGAGCTGCAGCTGGCACAGGGGATGCTGAGAGGGGAGGGATGCTGGAGGGAATTTCCTCTAGTTGCAGAACACTCAACAGCCTCTGCTCTGCATGGCAGCAATCCCACTGTGCTTCCAGGCTTTGGAAGGGATGGGATTAGAGGAGCAGTGATTAAGATTATCTTTTCCTTTTAATGCTCGTGTTCTGTCTGTATTGGAATAGTCACTGTGATTATCCCCATACCCCGAGATTGATTTCCTGTCCTCAGATGATGGAGTAGGAAGTGTGGCTTTTATGCAAACATATTGTGAGTGTTGAACAAATTCAATATTGGTTCTGAGCTCAGAGGATCTTTCTCTAGGCATTGGTGGGATATAAAATCTTCTCTTATTTTGCCTTTACATGAAAGATCTGCCTCTGGCCTTCAAATACAATATTTTGGTCCATTCCTGCTCTTGGCCTCCTGTGGAATTAGTTTTTTCAGATTTGAAGTGCTGTTTTGTTGGATAGCAGTCTGTAATGCGTTTAGCTTCAAATTATGTTATATTAAAGTTCAGTGAAGCTGAATCTGTTTTTATTTCTCTGCCAGTCAAATCAATATCCTTCATCTATTTGCCAATGGGAGGCAGAAAAAAAAGAATGGTTTATGTGGGTGGCAGTGCCTTGATTGGCACACGAGAGGAACAAACAGGAGCAGATAAATTGTTTTCCATTTTTCGTGTTTCTTTGTTTTTCAAGTTCCAGGATTGGTTTTTTTTTTTTTTTTTTTTTTTTTTTTTTTTTTTTTTTTTTTTTGTCCAGTAGGGTCTTAAGCAGTTCTCAAAATGATGGAATTTCAACTTGTGAGGAGCACATGCTCTGTCAGTGCAGGGTTTGCTGTCAGCTCTTCCCCAGTGAAATCCTTGAGGAGCATGTGCTGCTGCAGGTGTTCCTCTGCTGACACAGTTGATTTCCCCAATGACACCTGGATCCTCACTGAAAGGTTTTCTTGGAAAGAAAAGCATGAATATGACCAACTGCTTAAACCTATTCCTGGCTAGAATAAAGGCTAAGAACATTCTTAAAATGACAGAGTCATAGCATTTTGTCATTGCTGGTTTTGAGTCAGTTAAAGCTGAAATGCCACCTCAAGAGGCTGTGAACAGAGAGCAGAAATTAGAGAAATTACAAATTAGAGAAAGCTGCAGCCATCACACCCAGTGGAAGGATTAGTGGAGGTTAAGGATTTCAGGAATAGCCCATGGTGCCCTGATTCTGCTGCTGTCAGGGCTGGTGGGGAAAGGCTCCCTGGCACCACTGAGAGCTGGTGGGAGCTGATGAAGAGCACTGTGACAGCTCCATCCATGGAAAACTCCTGGCTGCTCTTGAGCCCTGACATCCCTTGTGCTCATCCAGCTCTGGAGTGCCTCAACCTCTTAAGTTTTAATTTAACATTCCAGTTTCTAATGATAATTGTAAAACTGGCTAGCAGGATGTAGCTGTATTTTGCTTTTCTACCTGGTTATTTTCCCAGGTAAGATTGTCAGTGGATGATAAATCCATTTAAAGCTTAATGCAGGATGTATTCTTAGAGCTGAGATTTTTAGTGCTAAGACTGCAATGTTTAAGCTATAAACACTTATTTAAGCAGGTTTACAGATGGATGTGATATGGGTTCTTGGTTTTCTGTATGTTTCTGTCACTGGGTGAATTGAGTGTTATTTTCATTAGATTGGGCTGTTACTTTTGATTTGTCTGTGTGCATTTGAATTGAAATTGGGAAAAAATGGTGTTTCAGGATGATTAAATACATAAAGCAGTTAAACTTACTGTCTGCAAAATGAGAGAATAAGCTTATAAGATTTTTTTTTACATTAAAATTGATTTACTAAAGTGACTTGGTAGATAAAAAGTTGAAATAAATGTAATATGAGCCATGCAAAAACTTCCACTTACTTGCCTTGAGTGTGATGTAGAAGCAATGGGGGCATTTCTGGTTCTGTGGGTGGGAGAAGGTCAAGAATGAGCAGGGGACTGAAGGTTCCTGTGCTGGGCACAGCCCTGCCCTGCCCTGCCCTGTACAGGTAATTTCCCTGGATTGAGGAGCTTCATCCTGCTCTGGGATCAAGGACACTTTTCCTTTCCATTTCTCTCCCAAGTCAGTAAGCTTTTTCCTAGCAAACCATAATACCTTGCTAGTCATCTCTAAAATGTTCTTTTGGGTGAATGCACACTCCAGATTTTTACTTAATTCCCACATTTTCACTCTGCTGGCCTCCTGATCACCGCAAATCCTCTTTATCCTGGTGAATTGTGAATATGGAAAACTTCTTTTAAATAATGCTCCGTTTGAGCAGGAGATAATTATGTTTATCTATGTCGTGCAAACCCAGCTTTCACACCACATTAAGTCTGAGAAGTCAAGCATTTAGAAAAGAGCAGCATCACAGTTGAGCAGCAAATCTATGGGCTCTTATCACCACTTGAGAGGGATGCTCCTGCCAGCTCCCCCTCTTCCTTGCTGCTTCCTGGGATTTTGGTCAGCAGAATTCCTGCAAGGGTGGGATGGAAACTGAAAACTCTCTTTTCCAGCAGGAGCAAAGTTGGCTGCCTTTACTACAGTGTCTGGACTCTTCCCATTATTTGGATTTACCTGTTGGGGCTTTTTGAGAGCCAGGGAGTAGGGCTTGCTAACACTTTGCTTTCCAAACCTGTATTTGTGTCTGAATTTGTGCAAATGTCACCTTTTTTTTCATTCTGGGTAGGCACAGAGCTTCATCAGGCTTTCAAATAAAGCAGAAATTATCTATTGGTGAACTCGGCTACTGATCAGGAAGAGAATTTATGTGCTTTTTTTATTAACACAAGGCTTAAGATTGCAGCTGCCATGCCATAAATTTTAAGTAAGGCTGCTGAAGTGGATTATTTTATACTTTGTGAAACAGCACAGAATGCAAACACTTAACAAGATTGGACCCAGCAGACACATCAGGCAGCAGCTTTGCAGAGCTGGCGTGCACACACTGAAGCAAAAATGGACATGGAAAGGCCAGACTTGCTTTTGAGACACATAAACTAGTATTGATTCCCAAAACAGGTGTTGGGATGAGCAGCCAGACAGGTGTAGCTGTGCCTGATGAAGAACTGAGGGGTTTTGCTCTTTTATTGATAATATGCAGTTAATAACTCAGGCTCATGTCTGCTCCAGAAATCAGTCAGGAGGTTTTTGCTCAGCCCTTTTGGTGACTTCCAGTGAGCAAGGCAGCTCTGCTCTCAGGCCAGCCTGTAACTCTGGATGAGTGTCCTCTCTACCAGAGGTTGGTTTCCACCTGTTCCATGTGGTGATGATTCAGAAAGGTCAATTTTGTGGTGTGTGATACAAACACAGCCAAGACAATCTGTGCCCCAGAGTGTGACTTAGGGCTGGGAGAGCCTGTGAATTCTGATGATGTGTACAAAGATATTGTGGACCAGAGCTGCTTCTGTGTTGTCTTGGAGGGAGGGAATGTGGAGATTGAGAGATTCTGTTGGTGTCAACAGGTCAAGTTTTTCCTGCCCTCTGTACAGATGTAAAATCACTGCTTAAAATAAAATAAAAAATGAAGGCACTTGGATTTGTGCTGCTGTAACAAAGAACATTCATCTCTGGGTATAGTTTCTGTGCACTGAACAGATAGAGGCTCAAATGCTTTAAATATTGAAATTATATTAGTTTTTTCAAGATGCTTATTTGCCAAAAACTAACAAGGAAAATATGGGAAGTGGTTCCTGCCTTTCCATGCATCTCCAGGGGGGAGAATTCACCCTTATGTGCAAGGAGAGCATTGACCAGCTCAGCTGGAGACTTGGGAGCTCTGATGGAGTGTGTCCCTTTCCAAGGACCCAGCTGTGGGAAAAGGCTTCCTCTGGACTGGCAGCACTTTTGTAACTCATCCTCCTGAAGTCCAAGACTGAGAGCTGCTGCTATTTCTGAGATACTTTTGAAATCTTGCCTCACATTTTGGTTTGATCTGATGCACTTAATTCCCTTCTTGCATACACTGCATTATCAACAAAGAAATAAAGCAGAGTGTGCATTGTATTCTTGGTCTGCTGTGGGGTTTATTGGAATTCATAATCTAAACTGTGTATTAAAAGTCATGGTAAATGTTGATACAGCATTTTCCCTTTTTAATTTCCTGCCTTTTCCCAGGACCTCAGCATCAATTGGTTGTTTTTTCAACCACTGCCACAGTGGCCCTGACCCGAAGACCATTCCAAATGATGTTCCCTCTGTTCTGCCAAGTCAATATTTTCTGTCTGCTGTTCTGTAAATACCTCATGTTATTAAGTCCCTGCCCTTTATTACATCTTGCTGTGGGCTCCCTGCTGGGATAGGACAAATATTTGCCTCCTTGGAAATGGAGAGAGAGTCAAATACAAAGAAGGATCTGAGTAAGGGATACAAAGTGGTTTTTCCTTGTGCCTAATTGAGGTGGCTATGTGGATGTGTGTTTTAAAGCAGTGTAATTGGCCACATCACCCTGCACAGCATCAGTCTTTCTGTAATCGTGCACTTCATTCCTGTGCTGTAGTAGAGGTGTCCCTCTTTGTCAGTGTGTCCTTTGTCTGTCCACTGATGTGCATTTTTTGGTTGTGTCTGAGTGTTTGAGGTGAGGGACAGCATTTGGGTTCAGTTTTTTGTGTGGCATTTCCAGGGTGAGTTCCTGCCCTGAGGATGGACACTGTGAGGATCAGCTCAGGCCAGGTCTGGTATTTACTGGAAGCACAAGAGAGCAGGAAAACAGCACAGACACAGCTGGGTAGTGAGAATGCAATGAAATTACTTCTCCCCATGTCCTTGTTCTGCAGCCTCACCTCTGCTTCCCAACATGGAATAAATAGAAAGAAATTAAGTATTTGATTTCCTTAAAATGTCAATGCTACTGAAATCTCAGCTCTAAGATCAGAGGAGACTTGTGTGAGTTCTGTCATTTTAAGTGGCTTTGTCACCAGGGTGCTGAGAACACACCTTCATTTCCACTTGGTCTCAGCAGTGATTGCATCAGGCACATCTTTTATGGTGCAGCCTCCCTGAGCATCTCAGAGGTCACTCACTGTGAGCACTGGGTGCTTCATGTGCCTTGGGCCTGTGACAGATTCTCTGCTGCTCTCTCCATATCCAAATATCCTCTTGGGGGCTTGGTGTATGTTTGCCTTGGTCACAATGTCTGCTCCTTTCTCTTGACTGAGGAATTCAGAGATGGCCTTTGGCTTCCTCTGCCTTTCTTCAATTATTTTCTGTGCATTCCAATGACTGAGCAAGAGAGGAAAAAGTTAATTTACAAACTTTTCAACAGAGTTTGAAACCAGCTCTGAAGTTAAAGATGCAACATTTAACAATTAGGAATAGATACTGTGGAACACCTTCTTTCAGAGTAGCTTTGCTGTTGAAGATGTGTGTTGGGCAATGAATTGCCTGGCTCCCTGATTCCAGTGCACAGATAAGGGGATTAAAGTTGAAAATGGACTTATGGCTATTCTTTAAAGCCTGGTATGTTTAAAGCTGGTTCAAAAGGAATTATTAATGTCTATGTTGAGTAGGAGGACTGATCTTTTTTTCTCTTTTAAACATAATTTCTATTACTCCCTTTGAAAACCTCAATCTAACTCAAAGAGGTCAAGACCAAGTATTTCCTATGGGCAGGCACTAAGGCTCTCCCACTCATGCTGGTTGGAGTTGTCAGCTGCCAAGAGTGGAAGAGACTTCAGGCATTAAGTGAATGCTTTCATATTATTTGGTGTGTGGAGCATCAGCTGAGAGAAATTTGTCCATGAATAAAGTTTTACCTTCTGTTTCTTGTGTAGTTTGGGAGTTTCAGCACTTGAACTGGGTTTTTTTTCCTTGTATTTCTCTTGGTAAGTTTGGTTTGAGTGTGTTTGCTTTGCAGGTTACAGCTGCAGAACTTTTTGGCAGCATCCTGAAGCAGATCTGTGTAATCAGAGCCAAAAGGATTTCCCTGTGTCTGCTGACACAGAACTGGGGCTCAGGCCACTGGTTTAGACAGGGAAAATGATTTTTCACTCAGCACTAATGATTTCCTTTAGGTGATTTTATTTTAAGTGTCAAGACAGAGCACCCATGACAAAGTCCCACTGTTCATGGGGTGGTCAGGAGGAGAGAGGCAGAGAGTTTGTGTGGCATTGAGTCAGAGTGGAGAGAAAAGAGCTGCAGGGAGTTCTGCTGTGCCTTTGTGCTCTGGGGAGAGGAGTCTGACAAAGGAGAGGTGGATGTGGAGGAACATAAATGAATAAAATGTCACCTGTGGAAGCCAGCATTGTCTTCCTGCACTCTGGGGCAGAGAACTCTCAGCAGTGTTGGATGGATGGCAACTCCCCTGTTAAGTGGAGGAGGGAACACAGGGTTTGTTCCAGCCTTTTAATTATACACAGGGCTCAAAAATGTATTATTACCATGAACTAAATAACTTGGTTTTGGTTTTGTTTTTTTTTAACTTCCTTGTTCTTTCTTGAGTGAGATGGCACACATCAGCAACCTGTCTGGCAATTTTCATACCTTTCAGATTTGAATTACAATCATGTCTCTCTTTCCTGAGCTGTTCTTGAAGGAACAATTTATTACAAACTACTTGAATTCGATATTCTGTGAGTATAAAACTCAGAAGACACTGTGTATTTCTGTGGGTTATCCATTCTATTTATAATTACCATCACTCACTGTTTTTCCATTGCTTGAGTGCTGGGCATGAGCTGCAAATAAACTCCAGCAAGAGCCCTTCTCCACCCTGAGCCAGTGGGGGCTGTTCTTGGTCAGCTCCTCAGTGCTGAATTTGAATTAACTTGAGCAATGGGACTTCTAAACTTTTGCCTTAGTGGTCTTACCTTAAAATATGCACTGTTCACTTTCTTAAGTTCTCTGGCTCTTTCCTGATAGTTATATAAAAGCAAACATTGTCTTGGGGAGGATGTGCTCCAAGATGAAGATGAAAAATAAAATTCTAGTGACAGATGTTAATCACAAGGCTGAATTCTCTGCTGGAAACACAGCACTGAGGAGAGCTGGATGAGAACCCACAACTGCAGATACTCTTCTCATTATCACAGAGGGCTCAATGAGTGTGCAAGGTAATTAATGTCAGCAGAGTGCCTCTGCTCTGATTTACACAGATGTTACTGAGCCAAACACCATGCCCTTAATCATATTTGAAGTCTGGCAAATTGGAATCCTTTGCAGATTGTAGTTGTAACACTTAAAGGAAAATCATAAATCTTTCTTGCCCCTGCTGCTTTTGCTGCCCTGTCCTTTCAGGTTTCCTAGGGGCCTGAGGGGGCCACTTTCATCTCCTAATTGAGGTAAAGGGGGATACTTTTTCTGCTGAATTCTGGTTTTACTTGCTTAAAACTCTTCCTTCAGGCAAGAGGCTGTGTAACACTCCATTAATGCCAAGTGGCAGGGGTTTTCCTCCCCCTTCACTCGGGAGAAATCACAGAAAAAGGGAAATGAGCAACTTCTGTAAAAAAAGATAACTTTTCCATTTCCATCTAAGCCTAGTATGTGTGCAGGAATTTCAAAAGGGTTGTTTTTTTTTGTCTAAGTTGCAGAGAATTCCAGGGAATTCTGGAGCTGGATGCATCCCCATGGAGTGGATTTTGTTGTGCCCTCTCTGTCCATCTTCTCTCTGCTGCTGTCTCAGGCTGTCAGCAGAGAACTCAGCAATTTCAGCTGTTCCCAGGAGATAACTCTGCTTTTCCTTTAAACAGAAAAATGCTTTGGGTTTTTTCCCTTAAACTCTAGAGCACTGAGACTTTAATTTCTTGAAATGACTTTCTTAAATTAAAATTAGTTGAAATCCATTAATTTTGCAGAACTTGGGGAAGTCAGAGTGCACAACTAAATCAACAACCCCAAACTGAGTTTGAATTGACAGGACCTGGTTGTCTGCAGAATTTCTGGGTTCTGGTCTTTTTTGAGTGGAATCATTTAGCAGCAGGGAGCATGTTCATATTGAAAGTGCCTTGCACGTGTTCCCTGCCAAATCACTTTTTATTGTTTCAGAAGAGTGTGGAAGATTTCTTCCAATGTTATAGATTGGGGAAAAGGTATTGCCAAATTACTTGTTTAAAATTGTAATGAACTGATTCTCAGGTAATTAAAAATGTGAGAATTTAAAAATTCGTTGACCTTTGCTTAGATTTCCAGAAACCAAGTCCAATCTGAAGGGATGTCAAGCATCCTGCCTTGAACTTTGTTGCAAATTCTATTGTTGATGTCAAGGAATATTGCATCAGGTTGAAAGGACTGTGTGATATAATACCTTGAATTTTCATTAGTTTTGCTTTTTAAAACATATTCTGGAGATGCACAAATGTTTTGTGCCTGTCTGGAAGGGAATTTTTATATATATTATCTTCTTGGAAGTTATCTCAAGTCACATTTGTGTTAGGAAACAGCTTAAGTTTGCAGTGTTGATTCTGAGAGTAATTTTGTACAGATCAGGCCTTGGACATTTATTGTAACTTCGTTGTTTGCTGTTCCCTAATTGAGGGAGGAAAAAAAGCCAAGGATTTTTCTTCCATAGATGACAGTGGGATTTTTCAAGCTCCCAACAATAAAAAGATCTTAGCACTCTGATCCCTTCTTATAACAGCGGTGTCATAAGCAAACTGAAGATTTCCACTTGTGTACTGCAGATATTTATATTCACTTCTACTGCCTGTTCAGTTCATCATCTTCAGATCCTGTTCCCAGTCTCAGTACAAGAACTTTGAGGAAAAGTAATTTTTTGATCTACAAGTCCTTCCACATCCCTCTTTACCTCCCTGTGCTCCTTGTGTTCACCAAGCCTCCTCTCTTCCCTGATTCTCCTTTCCAAGCTAATTTCTTTTGTGTTTTTTTTTTTTTTTTTTTAGTGTGCATTCGATCAATTAACTAATCTGAAATGAAAATACAAGTCAGTGATCTTTAATTTTTGTGTCTTATAATGCTCAAAAAAAAAAAAATCCATCAGAGAGAGTGCAACATCTGTGCAGTTCTTTTTAACAGCTATTTGCCACTCTGGTAATGTGGGAACAAAAGGACATCCAAGAAATTTGGAAGGTAATGTATTTAAAACTGAATAAAAAGGAGCACATATTTTACTTGTGCCACTCTGTCTCGAGGCATTTCAGGAAAATAACTGAGCTGGCTTGGCAAAAGATTAGACGTTGACTTGAAAATCCACAGCTAAATTATGTAGGATGAAGTTTTAGAAGGGAGATAAAGCTGCCTGCTTTCAGACATGAGCCAAGCACTCATGGCCTGGGGTTAGCAGTGCCTTCCTCCCCAGGAGCCTTGTTACTGCCTGCAATGATCTTTCCTGCTGCTTGCCTGCTCCTTCTGTCAGAGCTGGAGCCCTGCACAAGCTGCTGCACTGCTCCAATCCAGGGTGTTCCTCTTCTTTATTGACCTCAGTACACCAGTTAACTGGCCATAAAGCTGGCCAGGCTTTCCCTGGCTGGGTGAGGTGGGTGATGCAGGAGCCCCAGGGATGATGTGCCAGGGCTGGGGCTGCTCTCACTGTGTGCTCACACCTCCTGCATAGCAAAGAGCTCACTGCAGCCATTGCTGTTCAGGGAGCCTTCACCAAAGGGAATTTAAACAAATAATTATGGTGTTTCATCCTTTCCTGTGATGGTTTTGAGGGGTGGCACAGGGCTCCCTCCCCCTCCCAATGTGCTTGGGCTGGTGGCTGCTGCAGTGGAAAGATCCTGGGTGTGACAGGGAGGGAGGGCACCAGCTCAGAGCCCTCAGAAACACCCCATGAAACCAGTGGGAAGGGATTAGCTTGGGAGTAAATGACACAAAGCCCTGTGCTGGTTTTACACGTGTGGGGGGAAGCCTAAACAATCAGTCTCTCTGTGCTGACAACCCAATATTTCTTCCTTCTGCTTTACTGTGGTATTTCTGTTTCTGTGGCAACCAGGGGTTTTTCTAGGCTGGCAAACTTTCCTGTAGCAAATCCAAGGAAACAGGTGTTGGCCAAAGCTTTTAGATTTGTCAGGTGAAGTCCCCAGAGGAGGATTTAGCCCCAGGTCTGCAGGGTGCTGCTCCCAGGGATGCTCCCAGTGCAGCCCACAGGTCAGTGCAGCTCAGTGTGCTGTCTGTTCCTAGGCTGCAGGTGGAAATTACATCATCAGGACTCCACTTTTAGACTATGAGACAGACATACAGAAAGGGTCAGAAAGCCCTGACTTGTGTTTCATTCACACAATCTTGTGGTGGTGGTGTATTTTAAGGAGCTGATGTTTCTCCTTCAGATTAAATTTACAACAACAGTTGCAAGTTCAGTCACCTTGTCACCTTATGTCCAGGTGGAGCATTGATCCACATTGCTCCTAATAAGCTGCATTAACTAACACATTATCTTTGGTTACTAAGGAGTGTAAATACTTGGCTTAATACATTACTGGAATCAACTGTCTGAGTAAAGTCAGAGCTGTGTCATTCCCTTTCTGCTTATTCTCTGCTAAGAAAGACAAAGAGGTGTAAGCTTCCCTAAGCCCTGTGTCTGCAGGCAGTGAGATCTTGTACCAGGGGAAGGAAAACTGTAAAATCAGTGAACTTGTATCTCCTAAGGAATTAGAGGTTTCTTTTTCTGTGTCACACATTGGTAAGGAGCTGTGTTGTATTTATGCTATGATTGCAGTATTCTGCTCTCCACATGTTTTCCCTGCTGGTGGATGTGTTGCTAAAGGAGGGGAACAGGGTGAAAGAAATGTTCTTTTTCTTAGTGTGTCTCTGTTGCATTAACAGCAAGAAATGAGTGTAAAATAGTCACTAAAGAAAAAAGTTGGTTTGGTACAATACAGTGCACTTTTATTGTTGATTAAAAAAGATAGGATAAAATTCCAATAGAGATTGGAAATGGTTTGCTTTCCTCCCAGCAGAACAGTCAGTAGGATGAAGGTGTGAGCTGTAAAGCATGAACTGTTTGTAGCATTCAGGAAAAGCTGGCTATTGATGGCAGCTTCTTGCCACTTCCCATGTGCTATCCCCTGTTAAGTGGCTTGGGAGAGACAGGTGAAATTAAGAAATACTGGATTTTAGTGAGGCATATGAATTGCCAGTGTGTACCCAAACCTCTGCAGGCTTAGTCTGGAAGTGCCACTGGATATCAGGCTGCTGTGGCAGGACTGAAAATGCTCTGAACAGCCCTAAGTGGTGAATTTGTCCATATCAGTTTCAGCTCCTAGGCAGCTCTGGAGGCAGAGGTGAAGTCTTGGAGGAAACAAAAGACAGAACTTGGAGCTTTTAGGTGTTTGGTAGCAGCTTAGATATGAGTGTTCTGTGTTCATATCTCATGGAAAGAAGAGATATCAAATCTCACTCAAATCTCAAACTACCCAAGTATAAATGTGCTTTACAAGCAAATGTGATGGGGTTTTTATTAAACCCCTCGTGGGAAGCTTTTCTCTCTCAGCATGATTGGAATTGTGGATAGCTTGTACATCCTGTGGATCCCCTCCAAGAAGTGCATCTATCTGGTGACCCTGGTGTGGAAGCAGGATTTATTTCTGCCAGGAAGGAGGGCTGGGCTGGGTGAATGGGCAGGGTGGAATCCCCAGTGCTGGGAGCTGGGCTCTTTGGAGCAGGCATGGTTTGATCCTGACCCTGCTGGATGCTGGGATGAGAGCTGAGGGGCTGGAGCAAGCTCTGAGCTCAGTCCATGTGCTGGCTGGACACAGGAGTATCTGCTGAGTAGAAAAGAGATTGATGCATGTCCTGTGCTGGGCACTTAGCACTCCTCATGCTGTCAAAAATGTAAAGAAATGTTATTTTCTCCCTGTGCCCTGCAGAGATTAGAGAGTCCAAACATTTACCCAATCTGACCACTTGAGTTATGGGATGCTTGGTTTTGCTGGCAAAACCTTGAGTTCATATAATCACAGAATTGTGTAGGAAAAGACCTCTAAGAGGCTCAAGTCCAGCATTGACCAGGCACTGCCAAGGCCATCACTTGTGTCATTGAGCACCTCTGTGGGGATGTACTGGGGGTGTTACCAGCACTGCTGAAACATTTCTGAGTGACTGGAAAATGAAAGCTGGAAGTTCAGCAAGGCAATTTGTCAGATCTTCTTACAAAAAAAGTCTGGTGCTGGAGATGCAGTACCTATTTGTCCCATGACCTGACTCTCTTTTTAAATGAGAAATGTCAATAACTTCCTTGTCCTGTGAGTCCTCCACCTTAGAAAACACTTCCAGGTGCTTCCAAAACTTTCAGCTTTCAAACTGCTAGGCTGCAGTTTGCTGTCTGATATTTCATTAGCAGTTTGGCTGATTGTTGGGGAATGGATGTTTTTACAAAGTACTAAAAAAAGGAGGCATCTCTAAAATGAGCAAGTTTCAGAAAGAGTTTAGAAGTCTGTCTGATGAGACAGTGACAAAAGCCTCACTGGAGTCTCAATATCTAACTTCTGTTATTCCTTTATCCAGTCTGTTCATGGCTGTGGAAAAAAAAAAAAAAAAAGTTTGATCCATGACAGTTGTTGGCTGTTACTCATTTCCTTGTCATCCAAATAGATATGGGTGATTTGTCTGTAAATATGTGTTAGTGCTCTGTGGAGGAATTATAAATTAAACCAAACTAGACTGGGATTAGCAGGTTTTTTTGACAGGTACTAGATTCATCATTGTAGATATTCTAGATTCTCATAAATCCTCAAAGTTTTATTGAAAAGAAACAATGAAACCACCAATTGTGAGAATTTTATCCAGCCAAGTTACAGATATCTGATATTTGTAGAGATGTTCAACTCTCTTCCCCCACATCTTATATGTTACCACAATAGTGTTTTCTTACTGGCTTCTGTGGTGTTGCTTCTTTAATATAGTCCAAGGGTTTCTTGACAGGTTTTATAATATTTTAACTATTTCTGTGCCACTGACCTGATGTCCATCTGCTCCTGATGGAACTCACTGAAGGAATATTGTCCATTTCACTCTCTTCAGTCTTTCTGCTTGCACATGAAATTACAGAAGAAATTGTGATTCAGTTTCTCAGTGCTGTCCATTTTCTGTGCCATGAAAGTTTGCTTTAAAAAACTGCAAGGTTTCCTCATCATTCCATGGCTGTTAAAGTTACCCAGAAGTTGGAATAATTTTTGCCAAGCTGTGAATACTCGAGATTATGGGTGATAACACATTAAGCAATTAATTTTGGGGAACTTTCCTCCTGCAGGAGAAATTCTGTAGCCACCTTCCCTCCAAAGAATAAACCTCAAACAGCAGCAGCATACAGAAGTGTTCCTGATGGTGAGGTGTGTCTGCCTGTGAGCTAAAATAAGAAGGGAATTTAGCTTTAGAGAGTTGTAAGTGAGGCTGGAATGACTGATGGACTTGGCTCACCATTATCCAGAGCTGGATTTCCAAAATGGAGCAGAGGGATTCAGCCTAATACAAATGAGAGGAAATGCCTTGCAAATAGTGGATTGGGGGATTGGGAACACCTCTCCTGTTTCAGCACTGGCAGAGGTTTCATGAATAAACATTTCTCTCTTACTGATTGAAGTTTAATTTTCTTGGGTTCCATCCAGAAGGAGCTTGTGCCTTCTGATTCTGGCTCTCTCCACCTCATCCTCGCAGGAGAGGGAGCACCTAATTAAATTTCATGTTCCTGCCTAGGAACAATCTCTGCTTTTGGCTGCCACTTCACAAAACCACAGAGAGAGGGTGAGGGGAAGATGAGAGAAAATAGCAATTCAGGAAGATGTTACAACTTCACAAAAATGAGGGAAGAAATGGGAACACGTTATTTCCCTCTAATTATTGCAGCAGTGCTTAACACCTCACTTTCCTGGGGGGCATACAGCAAGCTCTGGGGTACTTGGGGCTTTGATTTCAGGTTAAAGATGAACAGCCTTATTCTCAGGAGTGTAGAGCTCTCTGTGCCTTCTCAAGGCAGAGAAGGGATAGATGGAGAAAATTTAGAGCTAAAGGTGGAACACTTCAGACTGCTTGAGGAGATGGAAGGCATCCAGCTCTATTTTCACCTTTTCCTTCACATAATGGTCCTGGTGTGCTCTTTGATCCTCTGGCAGCTGGGAAATGCAGCCATTGCTGCCTGTTAAAAGTGACATCTTGGTGGCATTACAGGAAATTCATTTCAATTCTTGGCTGAGAAATAATGAACAGCGAGTTTAGGGAAAACCTGAGTAATAAGAGACCTTAAGCAATGTGGGTTTTTAAAGCTGTGTTATGTACCTTTAATCTTTCTGAAGATTATAGGGTGACAGGATTTTCTGGAAATGGGCAGGCTTGTTAAAACAGTGTGTGGAGATCAGCTGAGAAAGAACTACTTTTATCATAACCCCTCAAAGAGATCTCTCATCGTGCAGTTGGGAGATAAGCGTAGGTTGCACCTGGGAAGTTATAATAAATGCTAATTGTGTTTAAGAACTACTTCTAAAACTGCTGCTTTTTCTATTTCATGGGAGGAAAGAAGGGGAAGAGGGTAGGATGGTTACTCCTTTGAACAGTGACTGAGCTAATTGACAAAACATGTTATTAGTCTCTGTGTGTAAAAATATTTTTCTGTGCTTTGTAATAGATTCCTCGAGTTTACAGGAATGCTCTTTGTTTAGGAACAGCTTTGGTTACAGTAGAACTCACCTTACCCACCCACATGGTTGAAAACATAAATACACCATAGGTGAGGAAAGTGCCACCATTCTTCATTTCTAGCTGCTTCCACAATACCTGCTGAGGTACATGTTCCCTCTGCTTCAGCACACACCAAACCCCAAATGTGGCTCCTGCTGCCACCCCATATGCACAACTTTCACAGGTCTGCAGTGAGTGACATTGTTCTGGCAGGGGCCTGAGTTGTTTTCTCACAACTGACAGTGCAGCTTTGCAGAAATCTCCTGGTGGCATCTCAGAATTTTCCTGCTTTTTAATTTGGATCTGGGCAGCAAGCATGAGTTTTCTGGCTGACCAGCTGAGGTCTGCTGCCTGTGAAGCTTTGTCCTCTCTGTAGGTGAGATGGACATGTAGGATATGTAGACAGACTTAAGAGAGGCATTATGGAGAAGAAAAGGTTGGGTCACCTTGTGACATGAGAGGTCCAAGATGAAGAAAATGGCTTGTTCACAAATTCTCCCCATCTATAAGGTTTACAGGGCAGTAGCCTGACAGGGTGACCTGAGGTGCTTTGTCTCAGCCTGATGACTTGAAACAGGCTTGCCAGCACAACCCAGAGAAATGTTTGCAGTTCTTGTCCCAGGTCCTGAGCTGGAACAGAACACATCCTGCCTTTCCTAGAACCAAGGTGAGTTTGTCCTTCCCAATGTGCAGCTGGATCTGTTCCATCTTTGGGACTTTCAGAGTGTTACGTTGGAGGCATATTTTTGCTGCCTTCTACTTCCTTTGCCTTGTGATTAATTCTGATCATGAGACACCCAGTGCCACACCAGAGTATTCAGAATGTAGGTTAGTATTAAGCTATTGGGAAATTGGCCCCCTCCTCTCGGTTTTTGCAGGCTGGATGGATGTGAGTGCCAGGAACTCTGTGCAAATTCTTCCTTTTTGGATGTATGGCTTTCCCAGGAGCAGGTTTTGCTCCTGTTTGTGCTCTCCCATCCTGTGTGGAGGGAAGGAAACTGCACACTGAAGGCTGTTTTTGATGAAAGGAGCAAGTCTCTACGACAGCTAAATGTTCCCTGTGGGCCTTCCACAGTGTCAGGGAGAAAACTCTGTGTTTTCTCATGAAAATTCTACTTCAAGCATGTGTAACATCAGCAGTGCTGCTGCTCCTGTCCCTCCCCTGTGCCCCTGCCATGTGAGGAGCTCAGTGATGCTCAGGTGAGCAGGATGCTGAGATGTGGCTGTCAGCATCCCCAAAGGTGGAGCAGGGAGCCCTGCTGCCAGCAGTGATGGCAGGAAAGGGGAGTGTTGCCTGTTTCACTTCCTATTTGATGGTTTATGTGCACATAGCCTGGGGAACGTGCTCTTTCCTCACTGCAAGCTGTCCACAGCACCTCTGCTCCCACCACCTGAACTCCTGCAGCTCTCAGTGTCTGCAGGAACAGCA
The DNA here is from genome assembly GCA_030060385.1 of Muscicapa striata striata. Lineage (NCBI taxonomy): Eukaryota > Metazoa > Chordata > Aves > Passeriformes > Muscicapidae > Muscicapa > Muscicapa striata. The sequence continues at coordinate 1,584,377 of JAREIS010000177.1, forward strand.
GTGCCTGTGGAAGGTGAGAGATGGTGCCTGCCTTTGACCTACTTGTGAAACTTGTCTTTGGAAATCCATCCCATAGTAGTCATTCCCCTGGAGCAGACTTCAGGCAGAACGTCACTGTGCATAAAGCATGTGCTGGGGAAGGCAGGAAATGTGGAGGGGCTGATGCTGATGCAGGATGCACAGTGCCATGTGCCACAGGAATTTCAGTGTGGGGACACGTCTGTGCTCCCAGGCACAGCACAGCACCCAGCTCTGGGTGAGCTTGGAGAGCTGGGAGGGAATAATCCCTGCCAGCCTGGAGAGCAGTGTGATAATTGATAAATGATTCGTGTTAATCATAGAAGTTTTGGAGTTTGTATAAACCAGAATACTTAAAATAAGAAAAGAACATGGACCTAGATAAAGGGAAATATATGATTAAACCCATTCTGTTTAAATCCCCCTGTTATGAATACTGTGTATACCAGTTTGTAAAAGAGGGAAAAAAAAGGTTTTCCACAGTCTGAAAGGTTTTTTGCAGAATCAGATTTCCTGCCTTTGTGTGATCAATCCCAAACTATCTGCTAAGGATCAGGCTTCCCACTTCTCCTGTTTTTATCCACCAAGACCAGATGGTTCCATGACCAATTGTCCCAAGAGCTGTCCCACGGGAGTTTGGAAGTTTCTTTGCCCACCACTGCTTACCTTGCAGAAATACTACAACAAAACAATAGCAATTATTGATTACTACAAGGAAAACCAGACTATAAAAAGGGAACTGCAAACCAAGTTGGATGGAGCATGGAGTGGGCAGTGACCCCTCACGTTTTCCCCAGCACTGCTTGCTCTGTCTGTATAAAATAAACCAATCTAAATTTTGCTAAATATCGAGACTTTGTTTCTCATTTATAACAGCAGGAAGGGAAAACTGCTGCTGGAGTGGAGGCTCCTTCTAGGTGGGGAAGGCTTGAGCTGTGTTTTGTGAGAACAAGGAAGGAATTTCTTAATCTGACAACTTCATTTTCTGAAAAGTGAAAGGGTTTGCCACTTGTGGAAGAGAGGGAATGTTCAACTTGTAGGACAGACTTCAAATTCTGCTTCCTGAACTTGTGCCAAACAAAGAGACCATTAAGAATGACTTTATTATTAGTTTGTTACAGGAATGTTGTTTGGGGTCCTGCTCTGGGCAGTTACACCTGCAGCATGTCAGCAATGCCATCAGTTCATTATTACAGCAGTGTCACAACTTTTACACATCAGAAACCATGGAAATCATAGCCATTAAGCAATATCTGTTGTAACTTGCAAGATCTGTGGTACAGGAACATTAACTCTGTGTGATCCTTTGAGTTTCTGTCTTCTATACTAAGGTCTCTATGGGAAAAAAAAAAACAAACAACAAAAGCAACCAACCAAACCAGGAAACAACTGCAGCTGATGAAAACAGCCAGGTTTAGCTGGTGTTTTTTTCAATGCAAAAAGAAAAAGAAAAACAAAAAAAAATGAAAAAGTTGTTTGCAAGGTGCTATAAACACATTCTGTTGATGCACTGGCCTAGAGTTTATTTGAGCTTTTTCATGTCATTATAGTAGAAATCCTGAGCAGCCCTGACTCTACAACAGGAAACTACTCATTACTAGCAGGAACATAGAAATACAGCTGGTAAATTCTCTCAGCTCTTGAGAGAAAGGTAAGTGGCTTGCAGGGAATGGGAGGGAGTGGAAAGCCCAATTTTCCTGTTTTTTCTCTCCTCCCTTTTCATGTGAAGCAAATAATAGGGTAAAATTCTTCAGATGTAATTCTGGGTGGGTGAGTGTGCTCTGCTATACAGGGGGCAGTGGCAACTGTGGGACCAGAAATGTAAAGCTTTGAAACTTAGAACCCCTCCAAAAAAAAAAAAAGGGAAATCTGAGACCTCTGCGTACTCATATTCTGGATGCAAGATGTAGAAATAATTTGCAGTTTCACATTTCAAAATCCCATCCATTTCAGACCACAAGACAATGAGAACTATGGCTGTGTTTTGTTTTTAGCAATCTCAGAAATCTTTGCTGTCCCCACTGCCAGCCTGGGACAGGCAGGGCGAGCAGGGAGCCGTGCACTTCTCTGTGGTGCCTTTGGAGCTTTCAGAGAATTTGGAGCAGCTCTGCAGACATTTTTAGCGGGCCAGATCAGTCCTCTGTGCCCTACTTGTCATGGTGTGAGAGCAGGTTCTATCCCCACAGAGCCTGTGATCTGCACTCCATTTGCAGGGCAGCTGCTGCTGAAGGGTGCCCGACAGCAGTGATGGAAAGCATTTCCAGTCCTCAGCTTCCCATCCATGACAAGTTACCTTCACCAGCTGCTCTCTGCTCCTTTTCCCTTTTCATCCTTTTTTTTGAAGCAAATAACCAAGTTCAGATGAATTCCAAACAGGATTTAGTCTTGGGTAACATTTTGCAGAGATGGAGGGGAAGTGGGTAGGGAGTAGTACCAAATTTTGCAGTAGGTGCCAAATTAGAGGGCACCCAGCTGTGTTCAGTCCTGCTCTGCCTGGCTCAGGGCAGTAGGAGGGGATGAGGAGGTGCTGCAGTGAAGTCCTGGGGATGTGAGGAGATAAAAGGATCAACACTTCAGAAAGTTTATTTCTGCTGAATATCATGTCAGGGTTCTAGTTATCGACTGTTGCTGTTTTGGAGTGTTTTAATGATGCCATTTCATTCCTATTAATTAACTCTGTTTTACAAAAATTTATTATTTTATTATTTTAAAAATTTATTATTTTATTATTTTATTATTTTATTATTTTTAACACCTGCTTTCACTAAGGCCTTTTCTTGGCAGCAATCTGGTTCAGCAGCCATGGGTGTGTATTTGTGTTCTGTTTCTACACATATTCAGTTCTAAAGAACAGGAATGTCTTTGCCCTGTCCTGGCTTGATGTCTTAGGTGGCAAATGCTTTTTTGCCAAACTCCTTAAGTTTAAGTCTAACTCTAAAACTACTTTTATGTCAACGTCCATTCAAATTAGCATTGTATTCAAGCACTAATTAACATCTCATTCAGATGTTTGACTTCATCTGTGCAGAGGGTTTGAGCAAGGCACACTCATCCTCACAGTGGCTTCTACCCAGCTGCTCCAAAAGTTCATTTTGGCTCCACACTTCAGGTTGAAATTGCTGGTTGTGAGTGTGTGGAGCCAGCAATTTATAACTCTTTATAACTTTTGAATCTTCCCAGCATGGAGACCTCCAGCCTGGCTCTGGCTTCCTGATCAAGTAATGCTTGAGCTGTAATTCCTTATTCAAGGCCATCAAAGTTAATGCTGTGCTTATATTGTTCATAGATGCTGCTTCTCTGAAGTCCTCTTGACCCACCTTAGTATTTGGCATCAGCCAAATTGGGGCAAAAGGTAAAGGAATCACCAGAGACTTCTGCTCTGGGCTATGCTGTGCATTCCAACTCCCAGCTTCAGCCTGGTGAAGTCTGCTTGAAGTTGATATTTTTTCAATGGCTTCAGAGAACTACTGCAAAAGAATCTTCATTTTCTCTCTCTCATCTGAGTGGAACTGGTTTTATCAGCTCTTTAAATAGTTTAGTGTTTGTACTTTGTTAGAATTCAGGACTGCTGATGCTGCTTTGATTTCTGAGCTATGGCTTGCCTCTAATAACATGTTTTAAAAAGACAGAACACAACACAAATCAAACCCCTAATTCTCTTTTCCTGTCTCCTTTCCACACAAAAAACAAAAGCCCAAATAAACAAAACAAAACAAAACAAAAATCCAGCCAAAATCCAGCCCAAAGAAGTAATTCCAGCTTGAGTTGAGTGCTGTGTGGGTCTCATTAGGATTTTGCCTTTACACTTTTGGGTGTGTGTGGTTAGAGACACCTAAATGAGTAGAGAACAGCTCTGCTTTGACAGCCACATGCTTTGGAACAAATCTAGTTATTACTTCTGCATTTTTAGCTGGAGTTGTCTACAGGATTTTTGCTTCATATATATATATATATATGTTTCCAATCTTGTGCTTATTTGCAATCCCAGATTTGTAAGCAACAGAGTATTTCCTACCTGGCTGAAAATCATCCCAGGCAGTACTACAGATGTAATTTATATTTTTTTATTGCAAGAGTGTGTTTGCATCTGTAAACATATTTTCAGTGAATATTTGTACACAGAGTTTAATGTTTTCTTTTTGAAGAGAGTGTGCCAGGAATTGCTGTATTTAAAAATTATACACCTGGCATTGGTGTGATTAGATTGCTTCCTAGTTTTTAAAGGAGTTTTTGCTGTTTGCTGCCTTGTTGCCAGGGTGGCAGTAGTTTTGTTTCTGGAAATTTAGATGTGCATTCTTTGTGAAGGCCCTATCAATGCTATATTGCATGAAGTAAAGATTGATTAAATTCCTGTTGGTTAAAGAGGAAGGTCCAAACATCTTGCACATAGGATTGTACACAATAGTTGTGCATAAATAAATGATTTGCCAGAAAATTGCTATACCCAGTTTGAAGTTAGTATTTCGAAATTGCATTATTGCATTTTTTTCAATTCAGGGTTTATTTTTCTTTGATTCAAACAAGTGAGGGTAAGGAGTGAAGGTCCTGTTGTCATCAGAAGAGCACAGAGCTGTCTGCAGTGTGCTTTCCTCTTGCTCTGCAATAAAGAAAGCAAGAAGACATTCTCTCCATCCTTTGTGTCCTCCTCCTCTCAGGAGCTGCATCACTTGGCTGCAATGGGCTGTGTGTCTCCTGGAGGTAAATCATCCTGGTTATAGCTGCTGTGGAGGAGGTGCTGGGGCAGCTGGGGAGTTTTGGATGAGCTGGGGGCTGTGGAGCCAGTGTGAAGCAAACATGCACGTGGCTGCTCACCCACTGAGAACACCTTCAGAGGGTTTGTGACAGAGGGTGAGGGGTGGCAGAGCTCAGCTTAGTGTAAAAACTCCACATGGAAAGTGCTAATTTCTGCCTCATTTTGATGTGCTAATGATAGCAGTGCTTTTGCTCTGTTCTGCTGTCAGCTGAGCCTGGAAATCAAGGTCAATGATGTTTTCTGCAGCACTTGGAGAAATTTTCTCCTTCCCACTGGCTGTGGTCTTCAGAGCTTGGGGGCTTGGCTTGATTTGCTGTGTGCAAAACAGGTCAGGAAACAACTGATGATACTGATCTGTGCTTGTTGCACTGGGGAATGGGAAGAGTAACATTCATAATGAGACCTCCTCTCCTGTGGAGGATGTTTGAGCACTGAAATTCCCATGAATGAGAAGAAATTTTCTTTGCCCAACTGCAGCTGTTTCTTCTTCTGTGTATCACTCTTCATGTAGATAAATGTGAGGAGAAAATAAAAGGATCCAAAGTAACAATTTAGACATTTTTAGCTAATATAAAAGTACTTTGTGCTTCCAGTAAAACATATCTCTAATACTAAGGCTTGCAGCACCTATTTGTAATTGGGAAAGGCAGGGAAAGAATTCCTAAGTGTCACAAGCATCCAAATATTCTTTGTTTCCAGGAGTTAATCCTGCAAATACATCTTGTTTGCCTTGTGATTTAAGACAAACTTCAGATTTCTCACACCTTAGATTTTGAGAACCTGAGTATTGTAGTTTCATTGTCACTTGGATTCAGTACATGAACCAGCTGAAGCTAATTCCCCCCTTTGCTTTTGCACCAGCTTGAAGCTGCAGGAGGTTTGAATGGTGATTTTTCTGAATATTGACAAATTCTCTAAGTGTTTCAGGGCAGCAAAACAATAGATTTTATGACTCCTGAGTTTAGCAAAGCTTTACTGGCTTAGAGGCTTTGGAAAAATCGTTAAGAATTAGGATTTGATCTGCACTTCCATTTGCAGGGTCACAGCTATGAGTATAAAATTGTCAAAGAAAGTTCAATGTGTGCAAAGCTCAGAGCATTCAGCAGTTATTTATTGCTTGCTGCTTGTTTCTCTCTTGCACTGTTGCTTCTTCATGTGTAGAAATGTGATCTGAAGTTGTGCTGGGGAGGTCTAGGAAAAGTTTTTTTGGAAAGGGCTGTCAAGGTCTGGCACAGCTGCCCAGGGCAGTGGTGGAGTTACTGTCCCTGGGGGGATTTAAGAGGTGTGGGGAATGGTTGGATTCAATCATCTTGGAGGTCTTTTCCAACCTAAATGATTTTGTGAATTTTAGAGGTAGAACATGACTTTGCATTTCAACGTGGCAACACTAGGATTTGTGGGAAACTGTTCTGGTTTGAAGGACAGGTGTCTGCTAAGAAAAAGCAGGAGCTTCTTTTGGAAATGGAGAATGTAAACCCCCTCCCTCCGAATTATTATAATTTTGAAATTAAGGGGCTCTCAGCAAAGATATGGGAATTAGGAGTAACAGTTCTTTACTAGGAAAATTAAAATAGAAATACAGTATTACAAAGAACAATCCCAAAACCCTGCCAGAGTCAGAATCCAAGCTGACACCCGTCAGTCAGTCAGGGTGTTGGCACAGTCCCATTCCATGGTGGCTGCATCCTCCTGCAGTGGCAGATGTGGTTCAGCTGGAGCAGTGCTCCTGGAGAAGGTGCAGTTTTCCTCTGAAGGTGCAGGGATGATGTGGAAAGGTCTGGCTTTCCTCTGGAATCCAGTAGCAAAGGCTGCTCTGATGTTCCAAATCTCAGATTTTATCTGGGTAGGAAAGGCTTGGCTCCTCCCCTGGCTGGAGCATCTCCCATGGGATGATGGAATTTTATCAGCCATGCCCTGGGACTCAATGGCCATTAACAGCAGATGATATCTTCCTGGAGGGAGGATGGGCTGTGGGAAAGATAAAGATCACTACCCCACCTGGTTTAACAGGTGGTGACAGAATACATACTTTTGGTCACACCCTGTATTGCAACCCAATACAAAAACATTATGAAATTGGAGAATTTTCCATTTCTATGCTACTTGTGGAATTTCCTCCCAGGGAACACTGGTCACAGCAATCTCCTTCTGTATTGTAAAGCAGACTCATATCTAACCCATCCTCTGAGGGGAACTGATGCTGTTTAATTTGAAGGATGGTTTAAAGTCACTTGTGTTCCTCTAGAGCAATCAAACACTCTCTGAGGAATCCCTAAATTACAAGATCATGCATTGCTTGAATGCACTGAGCATGAGGATTCTTTGAGGAGCAAAAGCTGCTTGGATTCCTCTATTGTGTGAGTGCAGAAGAGATCCTGGCTCTCCAGAGTGCAGCTCAGTAACAGAGCTCTGATCTCTGCTCCTGGTGGCCACAGCTTCTCCATGCCTGTGCTGGCTGGAGAAAGGGCTGTGGTTATTTCCCCACCTCATTTTCTTTGCCAGATGATGCTCAGAGCTGCAGGTGGTGGTGGCATACAGGAAGCTCCCATGCAAACTGCAGCAAAGCAAATGAATTTTGCTGCCCTGCTGTTTCCTTCCCTACCACTATCCTGGGGTGGTCTGGCTCCTGAGTGCTGCTTGTGAACAGCAGCTGCTGGCTGGAATTTTTATCAGACTTCTGGTATTTGAAATTCAAGAATCTTCACTTATTTGAGATCTGTTTATAAGAAAAAAAAAAAAAAAACCACAGAAACAACAAACCAAAGAAAAAATAACCCAACCCAACCACCCCAAAACCCAGAATATACCAGATACTTAATGCAGGATGGGATGTGGAGAAAAGAGCATAGGAATTTTCAGTAAACAAATGCTGTGTGATTAACAAATATCACAGAATCATAAAATGGTTTGGGTTGGAAGGGACCTTAAAATTCACCTATTCTCAGGGTAGGAACATCTTCCAGTGTCCCAGCTTCCTCCAAACCCCAATGTCCAGCCTGGCCTTGGACACTGCCAGGGATCCAGGGGCAGCCACAGCTGCTCTGGGCACCCTGTGCCAGGGCCTGAGCATCCTCACAGGGAAGTATTTCTTCTTAATATCCAATTTATGTTTGGAGACAACAGGATGAGGCATCTTTAAGACATTCATATTTCTGTTATATTCCCCTGTAGCCCCAAAAGTTTCCACAGTCAGTCCTTGGGTGCAGGGCAGGGAGGGCTTTGTGGGGTAACTGTTCAGAGTGGCAGATTGTTTTTAACTACTCCTCAATAGGGTTAAGGTGAAGTTTTTGTGGGCAGGTGCACAAGCAAAACTTTCCACTGAGTTCAGGTTTTTGCACCTAAACAAGCTCTGCCATTTAAATAGTGTTTGTGGGAAAGGTTATTGCTGTTCCACTGCGTGCCAGCATCATGAAAGGGATAAAAACACCAGGAGATTGTGTAACGCTGGCAGAACGGGATGAAATTGAGTTTGGCACTTCTGGGTTCTCTTTCATGAAGTTGGCAAGTGTCTGATATCTTACTTGCACTGCTGGAGAGCTCTTCATACTTAGCAATCTTTTTTAAAGCAATTTACCAAGTGATTTCTGCTGTGAGACTGGGTTAAAGCTGGAGACTTGCAGGGGCTCTCGTGCAATGCCACGACAGGTTCAGGCCCCAGCATCTCCTCAGCTCTGCTGCATGACAGTAATTGCAACCAAGGGACATTTTCTTACACAGTCATGAAAAAAAATTGCTGTTGTTTGGTTTATTTTGTTTTGGCTCAATCTCTCTCCCCCAGATGTTTGTAATTTCTCAGGAAGGTTTTGCTCTTGGGAGAAGGAAGGAAAGGATCTACACAAAAACCCCACCATGTCTGGGTTTGGGTGTCTGAACAGTCCCCATGAACATTGGTATGGATCAGCAGTGTCAGTGGAAAGGGTGACAAACCTTGGAAGAGCTCTGGGATGCTTTGATAGAGTAAGTTGGAAGGAAGGGAGGGAGAGGGGAAGCTCACACTGTAGTATTTTGCTTTTGAAGTACCAGCTGTCCTTTCTGCAGCCCTAGATTTATCAAATTAACTCCCTTCTCTCCCCATGCTTAGTTTTAATATGTCCACTTGTACCACAGAAAAAATGCAATTAAACCTTAGCTTTCACTCAGGCATTGGTACAGTGAGAACATTTGCTCATTTACAGCAGTGGCAAGGTCATGAGCTGCACACTTATTTCAATCTAATTTTTTGTGATTCTGTAGTTGACTTCTTAACTGAAATTTTCAGCTCCATTAATTACATTTAAGAAGGTTTTTTTTTTTTGTTTGTTTCTTTTTTTTTTTTTTCCCACCTAGGATTATCAGTTAAAAGGGAAAATGAGCAGAGAAAGCACAAACATTGCTTTCTGTTCCTACATCTTGATTTGAACTCTGTGCTGCTACTACCAGAAGAAAACATGAAAGAGTCTGAGAGATGAAACCCAGAGCTGCTGGTGACAGAGGAGGGCAGGTCACACAGTTTGTGGTCAGTTTAGTACAGCAGGGACACAGAGGAGAGACAATGCAATTGTGTCAGAGGAAGACAATCTTTTCAAGCAGCATTAATTCAACTCAGAGTTTTAAAAGCAGTATAGAAGTTGTTCTTCTGAAAATCCATTATCAAAGGCCACTGCTGGAGCTAAACCACATTTTCCTAATATACTGAGCAGCTGTCAAATGAGGTCTTCAAACTCTTGTCTTTCCATGTGTGTGTCCTGCTCCTACTTTCATTTATTTGCCTGGCTCACTCTTCCTGTGTGTAATGTTAGGGAGGTCTGCAAACAAGCCCAGACTGAAAGTCTCTCAGTATTTAAGTTTCTCACAGCTAAGTGAAAAGCACTTAGTAAAAGTAATGCAGCATTATCCATAATGCTAGGCAATTCTATTAAAAGGTCTATAAAGTAACACTGAAAGACTTTTACACATAATCTAAAGTGATGGTAAGTACTGACCAATAAAACATTGTCTTTTCTAGAAATATTGCTTTTTCTGGAAGAGTAATATGATTATTCTTCTATTTAGCTTTATTTTTCAAGGTAGAATTTGAAAGGGAAATACCTGACCTGCTAATTGATAGACTTTATCCATTATTTTAATGTAGTCATATCAGGATGCATTTGAATTGTTTGTTGATGTGTTTGTCCCACAACCCCACATTAAAGTGTTTCCAACGTTGTTTGCTTTTCAGGGAATTTTAAACCTAAATTGTAGGTGAAGGCTTTATAGTCAGGGGTGTTAAGTTTGTTCACTGGTGAATGTGAACATGACAGCAGTGTGTGCCTGGGAATTACAGCCTGGGATGGGGAATGGGCTGGGATGGGGAATGGGCTGGGATGGGGAAGGAGCTGGGATGGGGAATGGGTTGGGCTGGGGAAGGAGCTGGGATGGGGAATGAGCTGGGATGGGGAATGAGCTGGGATGGGGAAGGAGCTGGGATGGGGAATGAGCTGGGATGGGGAAGGAGCTGGGATGGGAAATGGGCTGGGATGGGGAAGGAGCTGGGATGGGGAATGAATTGGGATGGGGAAGGAGCTGGGATGGGGAAGGAGCTGGGATGGGGAAGGAGCTGGGATGGGAAATGGGCTGGGATGGGGAAGGAGCTGGGATGGGGAATGAATTGGGATGGGGAAGGAGCTGGGATGGGAAATGAGCTGGGATGGGGAAGGAGCTGGAATGGGGAATGAATTGGGATGGGGAAGGAGCTGGGATGGGGAATGAGCTGGGATGGGGAATGAGCTGGGATGGGGAATGGGCTGGGATGGGGAAGGAGCTGGGATGGGGAATGAATTGGGATGGGGAATGGGCTGGGATGGGGAATGGGCTGGGATGGGGAATGGGTTGGGATGGGGAATGGGCTGGGATGGGGAAGGAGCTGGGATGGGGAATGGGCTGGGATGGGGAATGGGCTGGGATGGGGAAGGAGCTGGGATGGGGAAGGAGCTGGGATGGGGAAGGAGCTGGGATGGGGAAGGAGCTGCTGGTGCTGTCCCTGTGCTCAGTGTGGGCAGGGCTGGGCTCTCCAAAGCAGGGTTTGTTTGTGTGGAGCCAGAGGAGCTGCTGGGATCCATCCAGGGATCCATCCAGGGATCCATCCAGGGATCCATCCAGGGCAGCTGGGCTCTGGTGGCAGCCCAGAGAGGCCATGAGCAGCTGGCACTTGGCACAACAAAGGGCACAGGGACCTGTGGCACAGCCAGGGCAGGGACACTCGGGTCCCCAGCATAGGAAGGACATGGACCTGTTGGACAGAGCCCAGAGGATGCACCAGACTGATGGCAGGGCTGGGACACCTCCTGTAAGGACAGGCTGAGAGAGCTGGGTTTGTTCTAATGAACAAGAACAAGCTCCATGGAGGCTCCAGGGCCCCTTCAGAGCCTGAGGGGCTCCAGGAGAGCTGGGGAGGGACTGGGGATGAGGGATGGAGGGACAGGACAAGGGGCATGACTTCAAACTGAGAACTGTCATTTTAGAGCTATTAGAAGGAAATTCCTCCCTGTGAGGGTGGGCAGGCTCTGGCACAGGTGCCCAGAGCAGCTGTGGCTGCCCCTGGATCCCTGGCAGTGCCCAAGGCCAGGTTGGACAAGGCTTGGAGCAGCCTGGGACAGTGGAAGGTGTCCCTGCCATTGCAGGAGGTTGGGACAAGATGATTTTTAAGGTCTCTTCTAACTCAAACCATTCCATGATTCTGTGATTAACTGCCAGGAAGCTCTGGAGTCTGCAAAAATGCTCACAGGTGGAAATCCATGCTCTCTTCCTTGCTGCAAGAAAACCTGTCTGGAAGAGAAGTAAATGAATGATACAGGATCAGAGCATTTGATTTATTTGAATGCAGTGTTTCATACCTCAGGGAGGAAAAAAAAGAATTAGCAATTCTTTCCTTAAAAAGTTTTTTTTTTTTAATTGAAAATGAGGTTTGAACTTTATGTTGAAGATCTGAGATCTCCAAAGAAGTTGGAGATCCATTACTTTGTAGTTTTCCAGGAGCTGCAGCACAAGAATAACCTGTACCCTGTGTCTCTTTATAGCTGGGAGGGTGAAGCTGCTGGTGGTTCAGGGTTTCAATCCAGTTTTTGTTAAGGCTTTTGCATCTTTCAGGCAGAGCAAGTGTGATACTTGTCTGGCAACAGCAGTGTGATTGTTTTGAGGAGTAATCAAAACACCTGATAACCTGAATTAGGTAAAGACTGTGTGGTCTGTGTGAGGACAGGTGATGGAAAATCTTCAGATTGAATTCCTCTTTATTTTTCTTCATCTGTAGCTGTCAGTGTCTGTATCTGCCTTGCAGTGCCATGAAGGAGTCAGGTCAGAAAGAATCAAAGCAAACAGCTGGAGCCTTTAATTTAAAAGCCTGTGATATCTTTGTGCTGAGACTGGTGAGCAGAACAGGTCAGAACTGGTGAATCAATGGCAGCTGCTTCTTTCCTTGCCTGGGAAGTGGTGGGTGTGAATTTGGGGGTTCTCAAAGGGGGAATTAAGGTCCCAGCCAGGCTGTTAAAACCCCCTGAATGTATCCTACCAGCCTAAATGTTCTATATTGGGAATGCAACATTGTATATTGGGATGGAAGTGCAGGAAAGAGTACACAATGTCTGATACAGAGATTTCTTTTCCTGTATCTCCAGCACAGGGATGCAACCCAAAAAGGAAAGCGAAGTTATGTTCAAATGGCTTGGACATTGTTATTGACCAGTGCAGCTTCTAAACTGTTTTAGGAAACAAATTACAGCAAAAGTAAGATGGTTTATGTTATAAATGAGAAACAAAGTCTCAATATTCAGCAAAATTTAGATTGGTTTATTTTATACAGACAGAGCAAGCAGTGCTGGGGAAAACGTGAGGGGTCACCACCCACTCCACACTTCCACCCAACTTGGTTTGCAGCTCCCTTTTTATAGTCTGGTTTTCCTTGTAGTAATCAATAATTGCTGTTGTTTTGTTGTAGTATTTCTGCAAGGTGAGCAGTGGTGGGCAAAGAAACTTCCAAACTCCCGTGGGACAGCTCTTGGGACAATTGGTCATGGAACCATCTGGTCTTGGTAGATAAAAACAGGAGAAGTGGGAAGCCTGATCCTTAGCAGATAGTTTGTGATTGATCACACAAAGGCAGGAAATCTGATTCTGCAAAAAACCTTTCAGACTGTGGAAAACCCTTTTTTTCCTCTTTACAAACTGGTATATACAGTATTCATAACAGGAGGATTTAAATAGAGTGGGTTTAATCATATACTTCCCTTTATCTAGGTCCATGTTATTTTCTTATTTTAAGTATTCTGGTTTATACAAACACCAAAACTTCTATGATTAACACGAATCATTAATCAATTATCACATTTATAATCCTTCAACTTTCCCCTCCAAGGAGTCCCCCTCTCCCAAGGACTGCTGGCAGTGTGCCCCCTCCCTCAGACACAGGAAAGCAGGGTTTCAGCAGGTAAATCAGTGTTTGCAGCAAATCTTGCACTCCTTGCATTAATGCTAAACTCCTGCTGTCCCAGCACACTGCCAGCATCTCATCCATCCAGGGAATGCATTACTGTGGGCTGTAGAGTGTAATAGAGATTCCAAAGCAGTGAAGGGCTTGAGCTCAATAACCTGCATTTGATCACATTCTGGCCCTCATTCAGGTCTCTGGGGTGCTATGATAATACAAGTAATGGAAAGTTGCATATTCAGCTGGGTATATAGTTTTCATCTCCAGCATAAGGAAAAAGGATGAATATCCATTCCAGGGGACATTTTTGGAAAATGGCCTGTGATTGATATCTTAGCCAAAAAGATTTAAAACACTTAGAAAATACTTTATAATTGCCTCAAAATGCTGGTACTGAGTGGCAGCAATTTTAATAATTTAAAGATTAAAATAAGATTATTATAATTTAATGAAGTCTCTTTATATGCCTGTGGTGTGCCAGGTTTTAGGAAGATCATGAGTTTTTAAAAGTCACATAGAAAAGGAACATAGCTTAAAAACTTAATAATAATTAAAAATGTAAAAAACAGGTTGTTTAAACTGCTTCCTATTTCCTAGAAACCTTTTCCTTTTTGAGTACATGAAGTCCACAAAGTTCACTGGAAGCAAGTAAAGGCTTTTTTTAGGCTGTTGTAGAAAATCATGGATTAATGGCTGGAATTATGTGACCTTCATAGGAGTCCAGAAATTTGCTGAGCTGACTGAAAAATTAAACAATATTTTAAATAAACTAAATACCCTGGTAGACTGGGAATTTATCTGTTCAGAGCAGCTGTGGCTGCCCCTGGATTGCTGGAAATGTCCCAGGCCAGGCTGGATGAGGCTTGGAGCAGCCTGGGACAGTGGAAGGTGTCCCTGCCCATGGCAGGGGTGGGGCTGGATGAGCTTTAAGGTCCTTTCCAACCCAAAGCATTTTGTGTTTCTATGATTTTCATGTGTCCAAATCTCTTCTTTTTGTGAATGTGTAAAGGTATTCCAAAATAATGTGGGGTTGGTGTTTGTTGTTGGTTTTGGGATTTTTTTTTTTTTTGATTGGTTGATTTTTTGTTTTTTGTTTTTGTTTTGTTTTGTTTTTCTCTTCTCTGAGCAGTCTCTCAGGAAATTTTAAGTTTTTTGCTGTGGGTGACATCTCTTCCACTCCAGTATAAATGCACTGTGCACCAGTAGAGGGAAATGTGTCGTGGTGCATAATTTATACTCCTCATTGCCACATCCCTGTTCAATTAGTAATCAGCTTTATGATAGTCTGGTCCACTGGGATTCATCAAAATCACCTTAAAAAGGACTTGAGTTCTGTTTCTGTGCTTTGACACCTTTTTTTGATCATATCCCAAAGATTGCATAGCAGCACCTCATTGTTCTGTAAAACAAGGGACAGACTAATGCTTTCACCAAGTTTCCAGGGTTTGGTTCCTGACTCCCAGCTGCTGTCCTTGGTGAGTTACCTGTTGCCCTCATGTTTGTACACAGGTTTTTTACACTATGAAGGAAAATAACTGTGGGTACCAGGTGAAATGCAGATCAACTCCCTGAATGTGACAGTTAGCAGGAAGAGGATAGGATCTCTCCCTAGTCTGTATATGAATATACTTGTTATATGTGTAGAAAAATTAAACTTGCAAAGCTGGGGTAAGAACCAGCAATTCTGTTCAGTGTGTGGAATTCTCCCAAAATTCAATAAGGCAAAAATCTCACTTTGTAGTGGCTAGTAAAGGTACCTGGGAGTTACTGATTCTAGATTATTGATGCTTCATAGCAAAACAGTAACTGCAAGTTTGGAGAAGTCAAGTGGAGCTTGTTAAAGGAAAGGTTTTAGAGCAACTCTGGTTTTTTTTTGTGTTTCTCACTGTCACCTTCTTGCCTGTGAAACACTGTCAGTTTGCCAGGACTGAAAGTCAGGTTCTATTTTATAATTGCCCTGTTTAATTAGTACCAGCATGTTAGTGCACTGACTTTATCTAAGACATTAAATCACATAAGTGACACTTTCAGTGTTGTAAAGTGTGGAATTGAATGATGGAGGATTGGTCCAACAGGGTATAAATTCTTTTATTCATACTGAATCTTTTAATGTTGATTGCTAAAGCTGGAGAAGTTTAAATTAAAGTGTAAGTTTTTGGAAATACTACCATAGATCCTAAAAGACAGACTTTACAAGGGAATTGGTACATGGATGCACTCTTTACCTGGATGATACCAAGAGATTATTTGTGTGTTTGAAATGCAGTGCCCAGGGATGGGCAGCCTGGGACAGTGGAAGGTGTCCCTGCCCATGGCAGGATGCTGGAACTGGATGGGCTTTAAGGTCCCTTCCAGCCCAAACCATTCCAGGATTCTGTGACTGGTTTGGAAAACATAGTATGGTAAATTTAACTCAAGTTTAACAGCAGTGCTACAGACAAATAAGTTAAATGTGTGAGTCTAGGACTACCCTGGGCATTTTAAGCTTTTTAAAATATCTTTCTACTGGACCAGGCTGGAGGAATCCTAACTGACATTAAATGATAATTTTTGAAATCTTAGTTTATTTCACTGCTGCTCTGAACATAAAAACAAGGAATGTGCTTTTATAGGTAGTCCCTCACACACAGCTGGAGGAGGATAAAATTATCAGACAGGAGGAATTAGGATTTTGAAATGTGATGAAATAAAAAATGGGATGTAATTTAGCATTACAGAATGCAAGGTCATGCATCTCAGGACTAATTAGTTTTTTTGATTTAAGACTTGAAATCAGTTGAAAGTGACAAGAAGCTGTTGGAGCATTAAAACCAGGAGATTGAGATGAGCCTGAGATGTGCTTCTGCAAAGAGAATGTCTTTCTGTGAGGCAAGATGGCAAACAGGAATGTCTTATGTAGATCAAAAATTATTTTATCTGGAGTATTCTGAAAGGTGATTTATATCACAGATGTAAAGAAAGGCTATAAGGAGATTTGGCATAACTGAGAATTTTTGCCATGGAGTGTGCAGCTTCCTTCATCCAGCAAACAGAGCCTGGGAGGTGCAGTGAAGGAAAGCATGGAGTGCTCCAGCCACTCTGGGTTGGAAAAAGAATGAATTGAGCAGGTTTCACCATCTGTGAGGATCCAGCAATATCACCACAGCACTTTTAATTCCAAGGAATAAATAACAGGGATGGGAGGCAGTGCTTGGATCCTGCCTTAGCACCACCCTCAGGCTGTGTGCTTTGGATGAGATTTCTTTTATGTGGGAACCTCACTCAGGAACAGCCAGACTTCTGCTACAGTGAAACTATGGTTTCACAATCTGCTGGTGCACAAAATTGGTGCCTGGACTCCTTCAGAAAGAAATGATTTTCTTTTCCTAAATAGCAATAAACAGTGCTTCACTTCTTTCCTTACCAAGGTGTCTTCCAGCCATCCCAAGAAAGCTTTGGTGACATTGGCAAGAAAACAATATTCTGTGTCATCAGTCACTCTTGAGGACATCTCATTAATGCCTCCATCATTCAATGTAGGTTAAAAAAATAAAATAAGATCATTTTGCTGAGGATCTGCTAATAACTTGTAATTTTGACTTGAGGCACCCAGCCTGTGCTGTCACCACGAGTTCAGTGTTCCCAGAGGCTGCTGTCAGTGCTGGGCAAAGAGGTCACTTTTTAATAACTCAGGTTTTCATTTCCTTGTTTTCAGCTCAGAGTGCCATGGAATCCCATGGTTGTAGTTCCTCCGTTACAGAGGTGTTGTGGAAATTAGCTCTGGATAGGTGAGAGATCTGCCAGCACAGCTGGCTCTGAGCTCTGGTGCTGGTGTGAGGAGCAGGGTCACCAGTGTAACTCTGGAAAGCTGGTGCTGTGACTGGGATTCAGGTCAAGTGTGTTCACAAAGTCTCTGTTCACACTTGTCCTGATCTGTGGTTGTATCATCACCACCTCTGAGGAAAGAGAGCATTAAACCAAAACCTGACTCACACAACTCCAGTTTAATCTGTATATCTGAAACCAAGTCCACTCACTTGGATTGTTTTTAGTTTCTGTGCTAACAAAATTATATCTGCTGGTTAAATAATGCCTTTTTTTTTTTTTTTTTTTTAAATCCATATTAATTGTCGTATCTGTTCTGGGAAATTCTATTAGTTTTTGCCACAGATGAGTGTTTTCAGATAAACAACATCTTTATTCCAGCTGGGACTTCATCATCCAGTTTATCTTAATTATCTAATCTTAAAATAGTCTTAAACTGCTAGAAAGGCTGCAGTATAGTCAAGTATCACAATTATTTCCTCCCTGTGAGACAGTGCTTTAGAATTGGAAAAAAACCAACAAAAAAACCCCAAAACAACCAACCAAACAAACCAAAGCTGATATTGATATTCTGGTGAGAAGTCTGTCTTGTATGAAGTGCAGAATGTGATGGGAAACAGTTGTGCCTCCTGGGTACAGCCTGCCAGGCACAGTCATTTCCATGGAAAAACAATCTCCTGCAGTCCCTGTCTCATCCCTGGGGTGTTGGTTCAGCACATGGCAGATGCTCTCTCTGCAGTGTCACTGCCCCATGCCAGTGCCTGGCACCAGGGCAAAACCTCTGTCCCCTCTGCTTCCAGCTAACCCCATGGAGATGGCAGCCAGATGTCAGGGTGTGGCAAAGGTGTAGAAGTTATCCTGGGAGTTTACAAATTCCACAAGTGTACAGAGATTCTGAATTTTTGAGTATCAGTGAAGCTTGTCCGTGGAATCACAGAATATCCTGAGCTGGGAGGGACCCCCAGGATGACCCAGGGCAGCTCCTGGCCCTGCACAGACACCCCAAAATCCCCCCCTGAGCATCCCTGGCAGCGCTGTCCAAACGCTCCTGGAGCTCTCCAGGAGCTCTGGGGAGCCTGGGCAGTGCCAGCCTGGGAACAACCTTTCCTGATCCCCACCGTAAACCCCCTGACGTTCAGCCATGGGGAGCCTGGGCAGTGCCAGCACCTCTGGGAACAACCTTCCTGATCCCCACCCTAAACCCCTCTGACACAGCTCAGCCATGCCCTGGGGAGCCTGGGCAGTGCCAGCACCTCTGGGAACAACCTTTCCTGATCCCCACCCTAAACCCCTCTGACACAGCTCAGCCATGCCCTGGGGAGCCTGGGCAGTGCCAGCACCTCTGGAAGGTGGGAAGGAGTTTGAGGCTGGGAATGTACTTTGAGGAGGATGTAGTGTGTATTTATTCTGATCATGAGTGTTTCCAGATAACCTCTGGCAGGTGTCTGACCTGATCCAGCTGTTCTGCTGGTTTTAGGCTGACTCTGGGGGTTCCTGTTTTTTCCCTTTGCCAGTCACAAGTATGTGCTAGTGATGGGATTGTGAGAGGACTCTGGGGTAAGAAAAAAGTGGTTTGATGCCATAATTGTTACAATAGGCTGCAAACTTCAGTCTTTCAGGTACAAACCTTAGCACACTGAATAAAGATCAACAGAGAGGCCACAGGACAAAACCAAAGAAATTCACAGGAGCATGGAATGGTTTGGGTTTGAAGGGACCTTAAAGAGGGAGGGCAGGGACACCTTCCACTGTCCCAGGCTGCTCCAAGTCCTGTCCAGCCTGGCCTTGGGCACTGCCAGGGATCCAGGGGCAGCCACAGCTGCTCTGGGCACCCTGTGCCAGGGCCTCTGAGTAAAGAATTTCCTCTTAAATTCTAATCTGAAGATCCCTCTTTTATTTTAAAAATATGCTTTCAAACATTCTTTCACTCCATCTCTCTTACATTTTTGGCTGCAATGCCTAATGTGCAGTTAGCTCAAGTATCACTATAATTGCACTCTGGTTATAATTGGATAAGTATATTTAATACCAATTCAGTTGATCAGAAACTGAATCTAATTTCTGAATGACTTAATGTCATGATCATAATCTTTAGAAGAATCATATATTTAATAAATCAGATTCTCACACAGGCATCTTAAAATTTAAATGACTTGTATGAAAATGGACAATGAATTTATTAGAAATTTTATACTTAGTCAAGCTGTAGAGCTGAAATCTTGAGGAGGACACTTATTAAAAATCTTTGCTGCTGAGTAGCTGCACTTTCACCAGGGGCTCTGAGAATGCATTACATTTTAATGGAGTTTCCTGGGCTGTTAAATACTGCATGCAGCTATACTTACAAATACCCTTTCATCTACCAAAATCAAGTGGCAAGGTGCTTTATAGGGCTTGGTGAGGATGTGGATAAAGCAATATCATGCACAAGGTATTTGTCTTATTTTTATTCAATTTCAAGTGTAAAGAGGTCTTTAAAGCAAAGACAATTATCTTCTTAAATTGCTGGTAAGACCTTATTTCCAGATGTAAATATCCAGTAAATGAGCTTTTTGTGCATCTGAATTGCACTTATGAACTTTGACTATTTCAGTGTAAGAACAGCAATAAAGTTTGGGGTTTTACACAGGTTTAAATAAATCCTCTAAGATTCCTGAAAGGAAATATTGATGAACTGTCTGTGAAACAGCTTTGAAACCTGTTTCAAGTTTAGATTTTTAGGATCTGCCCTTTACTGGGCCATCTCTGCTGCGTGTCCATCCCAACTGCAACACCAAGGGCTGGTGAGGTTGGGATAAAAAGCTCAGAGCACTTGGTTCACATGTCTCAATGGACCAAGGATTAAAAGCTGACTGAAACCATGGTTCATATGACAGAAAAGGGCTTCTTATTCCAAGCTGGTCATTCAGTATCCCAAGAAGTGATTGCTTTTATATTCTTTCACCTTGTGCCTTTCAAGTCTTAGAAAGAAATGTTTTAAGGATTTAATGCAGAGTTCAGGCTTGATGTTGCTTAAAAGAAATAAGAGCTGTGGAGTTCAGAAAATCTGTCTTGAAAAATATTTTCCCTTAGAAATGTATTATTCTAAGTTTCAGTCTTATACTGGAGGTTATCTATAGCAAAGACAAGAATAAGGCCTTAGATGATGGAATAGGAATATTTTTCTCTCTGCTTGTTACCAACCTGGTTTTGTATAACAGAGATAGTACTGCCTGAAACTGTTCCAAGTGAAGTGCAGAGTAAAAATAAGATGTTGACATTTCGTCCATTTTAAAGTTTGTAATTCCTCTAAAATCAGGAACCTCAGCAGATCCTGAGCTGTTCCCATCCTGTTATTAACAAATCATTTTCCCCCACCAGTGGATGGAGACTGGGGTGGCTCCTGGGGGCTCCTTCAGCAGCACGTGGCCATTTCTGAGCCCACCTGTGACTTGTCACTGGCTGCAGGTGGCCAAGGATGTGACAGGGTAACACCCAGGGGGATGAGAGGCTGTGATGGCCCCTTACCAAAACCTGAGCTGTCTGCAGAGATAACTGCACTCGTGCTGAAATTCCTCTGGGTTTTCTCCTCATTGCCATGCTGTCCCTCATTAATACAGAGCTAGGAATGCTGCAGCTCTGCTAAATGCACATTCTGGGTCAGGGACTGGGAGAGGAAGATTCATGGCTGTAATTAGAGAGGCACTTTGCACATATGCTTATGTAGTAGTAGGAAATTTGGTTAAACAGAAGAGGAGCTCTGTATATTTTCAAGAACTCACAAGTGCTGTTAGGCAGAGACCTATTTATTCCTGGCACGTATTTACTCTGTGTTTTGCTCTTTGGGCAATGAATTTACACAGTGGAGGCTGGAAGATAAAAGCAAGCAGATCTTTTTTTTCTCTGTTTCCAGTTTGCTGCAGAGGACAGAGGGGCTTCCAGGGTTTGCTGTTTGCCCCACTGCTCAGGGATTCTGAACAGCACCCTGGGTATTGCAGTGCACTGGTACAGCAAGGGAGAAAATGTGTATAAAAACACAGGGGCAGAATAAACAAACTGAAAAAGCAATTAAAAGCCAGGTAACAAATCACTAAAATTCAAATCTGTAGCTGAGTGTCAGTGCCTCAACCATCAGAGAACTGATGGAGCTTTACAAGAGCTCTTACAGAGCCCAGGATTTGCCCTCCTGTTCCCAGTCTGACTCCAGGGCACTTGGAAACAGAGCAGCTGGAGAGCCACTGCCACGTCTGGGGCTGACTTGCTCCTGACACATTGAATGAAGATCATGGTTTGACTGAAAACAATTTAAGATACATGTCTTTAAATACCCTTGACATTGCACTTTAACTGTAATTTGAAACAGTAACTGTCAGCAACAAGTGAAAGGGCATTTGGAAGATAACCTTGATCTGAGATATGTATAAAGGTGGAGCTATAGGAATTGTTAGAACTCAATAAAAGTTATTTATACAGCCATTCTCTGGGAGTAGCTTCCAAAAACAAAGTTATTAAATTTAGCATGATATACCAGTGGCAAGACTCATTGCAAGTTATTACCATTGTATTATTAGCCAATTAGATTTTATTTGCTGTTTCTCAGTAACAGATAATAGCTATCCTTTCATCTAAATCTGATATTTAACCAGGGTGGAGTTGAGCTAATACTTGTCAAGCATGGTAGCTCAAATATCAAGGAGTTTTTGGAGTCCTGCACAGTGCTGGATCTTTAATTGGACATGCTCAGAAGCAATTGAAACAAAATATCAGTATTATTCCTCAAGAATCAACCCACTTTGTTAGAGTCTTCTCCAAGAAAGTGTTTAAACTACTGATAGTTCTTTTTTAACTGTTTAGAATACAGATGGGATGTGTGTGTGCACATGGATGTTTTTGTCCTCATGAAGACTGTGGGCACTTTTCTCTGAGTGCAAAAGTAAGATGCATTTTGGATGTCCAGCAATGAGTTAATTTTCTGCCCTTGGCCTCATTTGGGAAATTAATGGAATGATTATAAAAATGCCAGTCCAATAAAAACTTAAATCCTTCTCTGAAAAGGATGTGTCTGTTCTAGTTATATTTGATTGCAACCAGATTGTGTTTAATTGTATTCTATGTTTTGGTGTGGCAAGAAACCAGACTTCCTACCCTTATTTAACTAACCCTTGTGTTTTATGACCATGACCTTCCAATGAAACATTTCTGTTGGAAGGAGATCTTCCTCCAAAACAGGAGCCTGAACAGCAGAACACAGAATGGAGAAAAATTGGAAATTTTGTAGTTGCTGTTGGAATTCCTGAAATGGTGTCTGTTGAGACAATATTTTATTCACCACCAAAGATAATGTGAGTCAGTCAATGGCTGCTTCTTGCTTAAAGTTCAAACACATTAATTTGAAGTTTGTATAAAAGCTTATTGAGAAAGAGAGGCTTGCTAATGGAATATAAAATAAGTGAGAAACAGCTACTCCCAGACAGGTTTTTCTGCCTAGTAGAGTAAAGTAAGGATGTATTTAAGTGTGCAGCTTGAACAGGTATCCATGTGACAGGTAAAATGCTGAAATGAAGCAAGTCAATAGAGAGCTCTGACTGATCAATGCTCCAGTGTAGCAGCTGAGGTAGAATTTAGTGGAAATGCACTATAAATACAGTGTTGGACAAAAGTGCTAAGATCCACTGAATAATTAGCCCTAAGAATTTTCAGATACTGGAAGAAAAGAAAAGCAATATTCCCTTTTTTTTTTTTTTTTTTTTTTTTTTTTTTAATGAACACCAACAAATAGCTTTTACTGACAGATATAACTAAGCACATCTTCAACAATCATGGCTAACAATTTAAGGCAATTTTTGGAATACAAAACAGAATTAATTTAGGAAAAAAGAATGTCTGTGACTTTAAAAATGAATTAAAGCAAAGTAAGGCTTTTTAAAATATTTACTTTACAAGTATAGCAGCAAGCGTGTGCTACAAATCTGTGTTTTTAAAAAGAAATCTTCATTCTGTCATACTATGACTAAAGCAGGAGTCTGCTTCAATCATGGAAAGCCATTAAATTTTTAGATTTAAAGATCATTAGTTAGAATCTTGAGAAAAATTAGTGGGGAATGTCTGTTTAAGAATCTTTTATAGGTTTGATAACCTGTGTTAATTTTACAAGTTTAATTTCCTTGGGACAGGCAAGTCTGAAAATTCTTAGCATAAATCTTGGTGTGTTGCAGCAGACTGGAACTAACTGAACTTGGAAATTCTGGGTTCTTTGAAAAGGTGCAGGATATTAACTGACTTTTTTTGTAGCTTGAAAAAAATAATTCAGTCAGATTAGAAATATGTACAGATCTCTAATATTAACTTATGCTTAAAGCAATAAAATGTTAATATTGAGCTATTGAAATAGTGACAGCTCAGCTGTCAGTAGCAAAAATGTATTCCTGGTATTAAATAAAGGACATACATTTTTGCAAGGCAAGATAGATGAGTCATCCTTGATTTGGACATATAAATTGAAACAAATGACACTTAGTGTTAGTTTTAGTCCTGGGATACCTCAAAGTGATTTCACTGATCCATGGTGGATCATGAAGTGCAGAATTAGTAATGAAATGAGTGTTTGAGCTGGTCTGGGGCTCAGTGATGAGAACAGCAAAGAGAAACCTGTAATGATGAATTTAAGGAAAAGAACTCAGCTTAAACTGACAAGTTCAGGGAATGGAGCTTAAGCACCCATTTCATGCATGTCAGGATCCACGAGGCTTGCTCTGCTCCATGGGATTAGGAGCAGAACTGATGAACTCTGGGGGCTCTGCTGCACATTTGGGACCAATGCTTCCTGCAGGGAAGTGCTGGGAGAAAAACTTGTTATTCCTGGGAGGGCACTTGAGGTGTTTCACCTGACAAAGATACACCTGTCTGTTCCTGGTGATGGTCCCCATGTCATCCCTTACTCAGGGGATGCAATAATTTGATTGTAGCAAGGTTCCTATGCAAGGAACTTCCAACTATTGATTTTATCCCTGCCTGGGTGATGTGTGTGCATGGAAGCTGTGCTCAGAGCTGCTTCAAAGCATGTGGGAACAGATATGTAACACTAAACTTACAAAGACAGCAAGGTCACAGGATGTATAATTGGAAAAAGACTTAGAAAATATGCTGATAGTATGAGTGTCTTCCTTAATGCATTAATAGCACTTGGAATCACAATTCCAGTTTTGAACCAAGAAGAGCTTTTCTTGGTTCTGCATTCAGGATTTTCAAGGATTACATTGATTTAGAGGAAAAAAACAAACACAAACCCTATACATATATATTTTAATTCTAAAGAAAAATAAATTTAATTGCTGCTTTTAAAAATAAAGACAAGCTTTCTGTAATCTGGATTGCCAAAGCACAGAACACGTAAAATGAATGAAATTTAGTCAAATATAATACAAATTGCTTCTAACTTTGGCCAGGCAATTGTTAGTGGTATCTGAGGGAACTGGTATCTTCCAGAGCACAGATAAAACTGTCTCTGCTTACATGGAAATTTAGCAAGATTATGTCAAGAGTGAGATCCAAGACAAGAAACAGAACTGTCCTGTGGTGGGTGAATCACTCCTTGACCATGGGGACTGACACTTGCAGCAGAAACCAAACCAGGTGGGATGTATCTGAGGCATTAGAGGAGTCACTGATGGTTGTTTCTGAACCCCAAACATCTGGATGCCTCCATAGAAGCACTTCTGGAGCATCAGCAGCTGAGAAACCTGGGATTTGTCTTTAATGGTTGAGTGACTCACCTGAATTTGCACAAGGTCTGAGCCCAGTTCTTAAAGAACTGACATCAGAAAATGAAGTTAGGAATGCTTTACTTCAGGGTTTATTCCTTCTTACTCACTTGAGAGCCTACTCCTCACTTTCTCCTGCTGTGGATCCTCTGTTAGCTAATGAGCCACAAAAAATGATCAAAGCTTTCCCTGCAGGTTGAGGAATCAGAGCATCTTTGTCTCCCTTGTAGAGTCTGAGTTTAAATACACCCTGAAAATACATGGTGGCCTTTGACTCAGTAAAGATTACACTTGTCTCTCTGCAGAAACCTGTTCTTTGAAAAGCTGTGGCTGTAGAACAAACATTTGGTTAGGATTATAAAGTACTCACTGAAATTGGCCAGTTGCAAGAGCAGGTTGATGTGCACTTGTCTGATGTCTTCTGTCTTTATCTTTCTGGAAGAACTAGGAAGCACATAAAGGATTTACTGCTCTTCCTGAGTGAGGGAACCCCAATATCCTTTGATTTATCCCATCTTAAAGCAACTCAGCACAAGCTTTACATGGACATTTTCATTCTGCACTCTCTTTCACTTCCAGAGGAATATACAACAAGATTTCTCAGGAATTTGCTATAAGAATTCTACAGTCTGAAAAATAAGTTACAAAGGGATTTTTATACAATAAATCCCACACTAAGAGTTACTTTAATGAACCAAATGCATCTTCTCCAGTCCTGGTAAACAAGAATGTCTTTGGAAGGGATGAGAATGAATGATCAGAAACAATGGTGGGTTAATTTGTAGAGTTTTATAGTTTATAAGCACTGCCTCATCCTGACAGCATTTGTTTCTTCCTTTACTTGCTTTGCATTTTGTGGGTTTAAGATAAAAATTGACAGACTAAATCTCAGCTCTCATGAAAGTTTCAGAGGGGATGTTGACTAAAAAGTGTTCACGCTTTCTTCTCTTTCTCCCATTTTGTTGCCATTTAGGGGGTTATTGTTTTTATTTGTTCTTATTTTTTAGTAAATGGGAGAAGTAATCACTGCTTTTTGGAGGAATGGTGGAATGGACCAATGACACTGATGTTCTCATTGTCTCTATCCCTTTCCCTCTTTGGGATTGCTGTAAATGCCTGATCAAATTACATCTGCTGCTCTGTTTCCTGTGTGTGTTTGGAACCATGGGATAACCGATGAAGCTTCTCACATCAGTGTGTTTCTTTATCCCCTTTCAGAAGTATTGTGTTTTTTATCTGGTGAGTCTGTGAGAGTTTGACATTGGATGACTTTATAAAACATTCAACTAATTGGATTTGTTAAAATAAATAAATCAAACACTAATTGGAATGTGCCCTGCCATTATTTTTGCTTACTGAATTAGATCTTATGGCGTGAAGTTCTTTTTATCATATTTGTGCACTTATTTAAACACCCCCCTGGCGCACACTTTTGCAAATTCAATTATGTATTCAAAGGAGCCATTCAATTTATGCAAGGCTGGTTTACATTTAATCCAGGGGCAAGTCTCAGTAACTGATGATAGGTCTGCTCAAGATTAATTAGCATCACTCAGATGAGCAGTGGCATTGTTACAAGCCCGCAGTGTAAAACAAGGGATATTTTATCCTTCTTATGTGAGCCATTATTTGCTTCAATATGACCCTTTTCAGGAAAGGAAAAGCTTTCTTGTTTAGATTTCATTTTGTGAAAAGTGTTTAACACCACCTGTGTTATCCAACACCAGCAAAGCCATCTCCAGTCCATCACTGGCCCCACTGAGCAACAGTGTTTAATTTTTAGCCAAGCAGGAAAAAGGCTCCAAACATCCCAATTTGTTTTCCAAAAATCCTCATTCTTGCTAACAATTTATGAAGATGCAGCACCCCATTTTGGTGACTGTGTAAATGTTGTCATTCTCCTCAAGCTGCTCTGTGCTTTGTGGCTGAAGTGATAGCATGCAGACCTGGTAACTAAATTCATCCAGGACTCTGTCTTCCTTTCCCTTCAACTTAAGGGTTATTTTTTAAGGTTAATGAAAAGCCCAGTTCTGCCTCTAGGCAGTCAGATTTCAGACATGGATGATTTTCTTTGGGGAAGGATCTAATCTTTTCCTGTTCCATCATATTCAGGTGTAGTTCATCTAAGTATCTGCACAGATGGGGTGTCTTTGGAAATGTTGAATATTAAGCTTATGCTGACATCAGTGACAACGACACTTCTGCTTGTTACTACTCCTACTTTAGTGAACTCCTAAAATCTCTGCAATTTTCTGAACCTGGCTGCCTGTAAGGGAAGCTGCATTGTCACATCTGGCAGCTTCTGCAGAAAGTGGGGCCACCACTGCTGTCCATGCTCAGCAGATATGAACACAAACCACTGTGGCTGCATGGCTTTACCAAGGATTGGATATAAGGAAGAATTTTTTTTTACTGTGAGGGTGGGGAGGCCCTGGGACAGGGTGCCCAGAGCAGCTGTGGCTGCCCCTGGATCCCTGGCAGTGTCCCAGGCCAGGTTGGACACTGGGGCTTGGAGCAGCCTGGGACAGTGGGAGGTGTCCCTGCCATGGCAGGGGTGGCACTGGATGATCTTTCAGATCCCTTCCAGCACGAACCATTCTGTGACTGTTGAAGTAACCCCAAAATCCCTGATGCTCTGATATAGTGTACCAGTCTCCTGTCACTTTCTGAAGTCTTTTCCTGCTCCTTAATACAACATGCACTACAACAGTGTGGAGAGTTGTTGACTTCTTGGCTCACAAGTCACTGTGGCTCTGGCTCCCAGCTGAGCCTTTATTTCATTTTTAATTCTGCTCTCAGTGGGACACACCAGAGGAAGAAACTGGTGGGCACTGCCCCCCTCTTGGTACCCAGGATTCACACAGGCAGTCTGCTTGTCTGAGCCCTAAAAATTGACTCCAGCTTTTTCTCCTTGTCCTCATTTGCTGCAAATTCACCCCCAGATTCCAATTCTGCTGCCTCTAGTAAATGAATCCTTCTGGCCTATCACCCTGTCACTCTGTATTTGGAGGTTTCTCCACCAACCTTCTCTTTCTCTGAAATATAGGGGTCTTGCTGCTGCTTTTAAGGCTCTCCATGGTTTATCCTTTCCTTTCCTATTCAGCTGTACTACAAGGTTAGCTTTGACTTTCAGGCAAGGCACTTTAAAACTTCCTCAGCTGTTGTCTTCTATCAGCAGATGCTCCCAATTAATTTCCACAAGTTTTCACTTTTTCAGCTGCTCACACTCCACCTTCCTCAGTGAGGATAAAATCACCTGTTTGGCTGATTATGCCAGGCTATTGACAATTATATTCCCAGTTCAGAGAGCACTACTGCCCCACATTTTGCTACTTATTGCTTGTTTTGCTTCTGGAACTTTGAAGCAGCTCCTGTGCAGTTTTCTCTGCGTACAGGAGATCTCCTACCACAGTTGGGCTGGAGCAGAGCAGGTGTTTACAAACTCTTTAGAGGAATAGCTCCCAGACAGCCCCATGTCTGTGCAATAAGCAGGGGGATGGGGATGGTTTGTGTCTGAATTAAAGGGTAGCTATCAAAATGAGAATGCCCTGTGTGGAGGCTGAGAGCAGAAGATCTGATTCTGCTTCTTGTTTTGCTTGCTGGGATAAGGGTGACTTTCACTGCTCACTCCCACACAGTCCAGGTTCCTGGATCTTCCCTTAGATTTTTTTTTTTTAATGAGCCTGTTCAATATTGTAATTTTGAACTTTTTCACCTAAATTAATTAAAAAAGAAATTAGGGAAACAGTTTTTTTAAGTGTAATCCTGCTTGTTTTGACAGCTGGGGAAGCTTCACAAATGCAATAAATTAAAGGCAAGGATTATTTAAATATTATAAAATCACAATAACTCAGAAATATTTGCAGAAGCTGCTGAAACAGGCAAGTTGTCAAGGGTCATAAAATCTATTAACAGATCTATTTATAATGAAAATATGTAATATATAAAGTTTTCAATTTTTTAGGGCAACAAGCCTTCCTAGAATATATTTGACTAGAAATATTTGCTGAAGTTTTGTAGAACCACTTAAAAAAAACAGCTGCAGTTGGAGTGCACAGAGAATAATTTAACAGAGTAAGGGATTGAGAAATATTAATGACATGAAATACATTTGTAATTTGTGAGGAGTTCCATAGGAACTGAGACAAAGTTTGGGCTTTCCTGGGGGATGGGGAATATGGGTGAAAATTAAAGAAGGCTTTAATTCAGTGCTGGGTGACCCTTTCTTGCAGAGGAACCAGAGGTCAGTGATGCTGCAGGTGTTCATTGGGTGAGTGCAGCTGTGGGAAGGAGGCAGGATTTGGGTTTCTCTCTGTCCATGCAGCTCTGGTTGGTGTCAGGAGCCATTGGTGCTTGGCTGGCAGAGCAGGGCAGTGTTGCCCTGAGCACTGTTCCATGGCATGTTCCATGTGCCCAGCTCCTTTGGAGGACTGGGATCTGCTGAGAAAAATGATCCTTTCTGTCCTAAGAGGAAACCAAAGCTTTACAGACACACCCTGGGCATGAATCAAGTCTAAACTGAGGGACCCAGATCCAATGGATCCAGTAATGAAATACTTTGGGCTGAGTTGGGGGGAGGTGAAGAGTGCATGAGATCATAAGAGACATGAGTGTAGGAACATCCCAGGCAATAAACTGCCTCTGTTTCTTTGTGTTATTCAAGTTTCAAAGATCTGAACTGGAATACAAAAGTTAATTCCACAGTCCCTGGATTTCCCTTGATTCACAAGTGTTCAGGCAGCTGCCAATGTATTTATGAGAGTTAACTTCTTCCAAGTATTTCAGGAATTGTAGTAAAGATTTTTCAGTCAGAATCTGGAAGGTGTGAATGCCAGTTGACATCTGCTGCTTCTCATTCTCCTGTTCAGAAACTACAGAGCCATGCTCAAAAATATTGACTTGAAAGGCTTGGAGGAAGCTCTGTGTGTTCGTGGACCACACAGAAATTTGTGTTGTTAAGTTTAGGAGATGGTTAAAACCAGATTAAATAGAATCAAGACTCAAAAGCAAAAAGAATGAGGCATTGCTGTAGGAACAGTGATGCTGTGCTTGTTTGTCATTTGCACTCCTCCTTCCTTTTCCAGATTTTTAAGAAATATCTTGCATAGAGGTTCATGCAAATATTCCTGCATGGGGGTATCCTGTAGAATTGTCCTTGAAAATGACAGGTTTAAATAAAGGGGACTGGTCTTAGAAATAGTAGTGTGGAGGGAAGAAAATAAGGGCTTCCAGTAGATATAAAAGATGGAAAGTACAAAGATTTTTTTTAGGCATCACCTTTTGAGCTGCAGGAAAAGTAACATTCAGGAAATAAGTTTCATTTATTTTTATTTCCTATGTAAGCTTGGGTACAAAATATCTAAATAAATGGCCTACCACAACGAAAGAAAGAAAAATGACCCAGAAATGTTTTTGTTTTTCTTGGTTTTAGGTGGTTGTTCATTCGATGAGCACTACAGCAATTGTGGCTATAGCGTCGCCTTGGGAACCAATGGATTTACCTGGGAGCAGATCAATACCTGGGAAAAGCCAACAATGGATCCTGCTGTCCCAACTGGTGAGTAAGGAGCCTCATCAACAATGAAGGGATGCAATCCTTGGAGACAATCTGATGTTATATATATGTGTGTGCTGGCTCTGGATACACACAACAACAGAGTAGCATTTTATTCAGCAATAAAATGTTACTTTTGTGTTCAAAATAGTCTGGCAACAGAATTCATAGATATGAGGTGGCTTTTTAGCAACACTTGCCATTGGATGTCCTTTCAGAATTGTTTTACATTTCTTATTCTATTTCTCATTTAGCAGAGAGAAAATGCTTTGGCTATAAAATTCCAAGGTTCAGCCAGCTTTTGGCATGGTTCTGGATGAGAGGGTTATGTGAGAAGGTTCATGCTGGACAGGCCTGAAGAAGTAAAGCCTTAAAATGTGTGGAAATATTGGACATTGCAGCTACCATTTAGCTCTCAACTGATTGTTTATAATTCCAATTTTGAGAAAGACAAGAAAGTTCCTAGAGAATTAATTGTGATAGGTAATGCTTGATTAGGCTGGAACTTGAGACAGAAGAATTTTCATATGCAAGAAAAACATTTCCAGCAGAGAGGGTTACCAGAGTTTCTAATTTACTAATATGTACTGAGTGTAGTGTAGACTTCCCTGTGATAGTTGGAATATTCTTAGCAGAGCTCACTGTGGTAATAATTTCCAAGTTTTGTTTTTCATTGGCAGTTACCATTGTGCTTTATATGGGAATGAATTCTCTAGCCTTAAAGTGCTGTGGAATACTTTCTTTACATTGAAGAAGAACTTGATTTACGAAAACACTTTAAAGTTCACTGAAGATCCTACTTTGTCCATGCTGGTTGCCACCTATAATAGCAACACAAGTCTCTTTCAGGCAACAGTGGCAAAAAGACTTCATCAGCCAATTAAGACTTAGATTTCACTCCTAAAAAAAGATATATTTGTTCTGGTTAGTGCATTGCACTGTGAAAGCATGAGCTACATGGAAGAACAGAATGTAATCTTGTTCAGGACATATTCTGATGCCTGTAATTATTG
This sequence comes from Muscicapa striata striata, assembly GCA_030060385.1. NCBI lineage: Eukaryota > Metazoa > Chordata > Aves > Passeriformes > Muscicapidae > Muscicapa > Muscicapa striata. Next base: position 1,615,698 of record JAREIS010000177.1, read on the forward strand.
GGATAGGAGACTTGTAATTGCTGGCTGCCTGGCAAGGACATGGTGTGGAGCTGAGACAGCAATAGCTCCCTGCCACTGCCACTGTCAGAAACCCCAGAACTCATTCCTGGGTGCTTGTAGTAAAAAACCAGCTCAGGAGACACCAGCCTGGCTGGGCTTCCTCCAGCACTGAAAGCTGTATAGGTTCAGTGGGTTTTAAATCATTTTATCATTGGAAATTGCTCAGAATAGGAGCCTTCAAAGTGTGTCACACCTGGCACCACTTGGTTTGGCTGTGGCATCCCCAGAGGAGTTAATTATGGAAGTTGCAGATTTTTGGTCCTGCCTGTAAGAGTGTATTTGGTGATTCTGGATGCTGTTGTGTTTTAAATGATGGCAATTTTATCTCTGGGGCTCCTTAGCTTTTGGTTTGTTGTTGTGTCCTTATTTTGTGTCTTTGGTAAAGACCAAGCTAGAGAGACATGGGAGGTCTTTGAGTTGACTGATCCCAGAGGGAAGGATAGGAATTCACACAGTTTTGATGCAATTGAGGATCTGAAACAAATGGGAAGGTTTATATGCCTTGCACTGGACGAGTTCAATGCTTTGTTAACTTCAAATATCAAAGTAAACCCTTCCTGGCCTCCTTATGAAGGTGTATTGTCATCTGAAATACCCTGGAACCCTGGAGAGGTCAGCAGAAATCACAGAGCTGGAAAAGACCTCTGTGGTTATTGACTCCAACCATTACCCCACCCCAAACCATGCTCCCACATCTGTATTTTATGACCACATGTGCCACATCCCCTCGTTTTATGAATTCTCCCAGGGATGGTGACTCCACCATTCCCCTGGGCAGCCATTCCAGGCTGACAACCCTTCCAACAAAGAAATTTTTCCTAATATTCAATCTAAACAACAATAGACAAGCAACAGCCAGGAATGGCATGATTAAAAACCCCAAAGCAACAAACCAACCCAAAAAAATCCCAACCCCAAGCAAACTGCTCCATATACACAAAAAACCCCATGTCAACCCCAAAGCATCACAGTGTAATTTCTCCAAATACTTGTGGTGTTCCCTTTTCCTTGATATCTGGTTTAACAACAACAACAAAAAAATATCTAGAGATACTCCAGCAGCTGCAAATTTAATAAAGATTAGACCTCAAACAAAAAAATGCAGAAAACTTTATTGAAGTTAAGAGGCAAAGGTAGAGCAGCTATCAAGTGGGAATGTGCTGATACTCAGTAAAAAGGTTTTAAGGAGCATGAGGGGAAATGAGTCAGTTCCTAATGTGGCTGATTGATGTCACAGGACTGTTCATAGAGAACAAAGGGCAAAATCAGTAGGTGGAAGATGATCAATCACAGCAAATGGGTACAGAAGGGCCTGGTGTCACAAACCCCAAGTCTTCAAAAGCTGTCCAAGCAGTGCTAATCTTGGAGTAAATTGTACTGTTCAGTCAGACTCCCTGAAGCTGGCAGAGATTTTTGGAGCTATTACTGAGAGTCTGTTGCTGGCTAGAATTGTGATGTTTGTGTTGGTTACTCTTTGAAAAGCTGTTTGGTGGGAATAAAAGTTGTTGACTTAATATTCATGTGGTGGCAAAGCCAGGTGGGTAAACTGAAGAGCAGCATGTTCCACTCCTACAGGCAGGCACATCTTTAAAGCTGGAGTCCTAGAACATGTGATGGTTGACTTTCCATTCCATTGAATTTCTCCACAGCAACTGAGAGAAGCAGGGTGCAAATCCACTGAGCTGCAGGGTGTAAGAGGTGCTAACAAAGAGGTGTTCATGGAATAAGCACCCAGAGGCACAACAGCACAGAGAGTGGTGGCAGGAGTGCCAGCAGGGCTCTGGGAACACACCAATAATGCAGATTTTCTTTGCTGGGGTTGTATTTTAAACACTACCTAATTTTTGTTGCTTGAAATAGGTTAAAATTCTATATTGTGGAACTGTTAAAAACAAAAAGGGAGCAGGGTTTAGGTTGGTTCAGTGACACTGAGTCAGCCTGCAGTGCTGGAAGCATGGCCAGCCCCCAGCTGCTCAGCCCTTTCCTCTGGAAAATGTTTTGGCTTTCCTGAGTACCAGCAGATCCCTTTGAATTCAACCAAGCCACAGAGCTGTGTTCTCCTGAATACTAATGATGCTGTCCAGCACTTTTTAAAGTCCTTTTCACTGCTAGATCTCAGAGTGCTCTTCAAAGGAGGTCAGTACCATGAATGAGAGCCCAAGTCCCCAGAGCTGTGTAATTCTCTGCTGACACACTGCTGCTAAGGTCTCTGCCCAGGGATGTCTTTCTGGTCTTTATTTTTTTAATTAAAATGTCAAAAAGAAAAAAAAGAGGCAATTAAACTGCTCCATTAGCAATGTAGAAGTTTGTAGGCAATTTGTTTTACTCCGCTGCCAGCAAATAAACTGTTTCCCATGAATTCTGTGATTAATTCCTTAGGGCTGGAAACAGTGTTAATTGGGGGATTAAGAACCAGATGTTTGTTGTTCTGAATAAATGTTTCAAAAATATGGAACACATGAATCGTAGGTATCCAACCCCCAGACTTCAGTGGGACTTTGGTTCCACCTCCTTGCACAATAGCAGGAGTGATTATAACAAAATATGCTTGAACAGATGGGTGTTTACTTAAGCCTGAATACCCTCAGTGATGAGTATTCTGCAGCTTTTGGGCTGTTTGTTCCACTCTTTGTATTGTAGAGGCTCTCAAACCTTCATTTTCCTTTCTGTGGCTGCAGCTCATTATTTTTTTTTTCCATTTTTGAATAGGGAGAATAATCAGTTTTCGCTCTCTTATAACCTCTCCTATATAGGAGTAATATGCAGTTAAACCTTCATTCTGCAGGACTAAATGTGACCCAGTCCTTTTAACCTTTTTAATTATCTTGTTGTCTTCCTTGTGCTTCCAGTTGCTATTTTCACACCTTTTTGGGGATATTTGTCTGAAGTTGTGCTGCCAGGCAAGGATTCAGTACTTGGCATGGCAGTGCTGGGAGACACAAGAGCAGCCCAAGCCAGTCTGGGATCCTATGAGAGCAGGACTTGGGCTCTTTTGTGGGTCTTTTTTGAGGCAGATGCTTGGTTAGCACAAAGAAATGTCTTTAAATCAACCAGGCAAAAGTACTGCTCTTATTCTCCATGTCACCACTTTGCAGCATTCCAAGGAGCCAAGACCTGGCTGCTCTTGCAGCAGTTGAAAGAATAATGTTAATAATGAAAGTATTTAACATTTAAAGTTCAAAGTATTTTACTATCATTTGCTAATTAACTCCAATGGAAACTTTACCAGGGCTGACTAGACTGAAGTAATTACTTTAATTGTATTAAATATGATCCTATCTGAATGCAAAGGCATCGTGTCTTGTGCATTTGTGCAGCTTCATTCTTTGCTGCTAGATTTTAATCCCACGTTTACTTTATAAAGTTTTCTGTTCCAACTTAGCAGATAATCAGCACACAGAGGCTGAATTTCTGGCCCCATCTGCCTGACTGCTCACTTCCTTTCATCTCTGTAGCACTTGTAGCAAGTGCTACTTAGCTTTCATAGAAATAAACTATAATTCTTCCAAGAGAAATAGAGTGTATGTGTATATAAACATAGATCTGCATCTCTGTGTGCTCCATATCACTGCTGTTTCTTGCTCAACTGTTTTCCAACTGGACATTATCTAGGAAACAGAAGTGTAGGTATGAAGAATATATGGATTACCAAAATGTTTGGAATAAATGATGAATTCAGAATGACATCACCATCACTTGTAGGTTGCCTAGCGAGTGCAAATGGCCTCACTTTGCATTCTTATTCCAAAAAACATTTCTGCAAAGAGCAACAGGACCCGTTATCATTGAAGGGTAATTTTGTGATAGAAATTGGTGCATTTTTATCTCACATGGAATTGTTTGGGTTGAAAAAACCTTCTAAGATCATCAAGTCCAACCATTAACCCAGCACTGCCAAGGCCACCACTAAAGCATGGTCCCAAGTGTTTCATGATGTATTTTTGAATGTTTCCAGGGTGATGATTCTACTGCTGCCCTGGGCAGCCTGCTCCAATGTCTGACCACCCTTTTGGTGAAGAAATTTTTCCTGAGAACCAATCTAAACCTCCATCTTAAGTGGAGGTTGTCCTGATTTGAAGGACAGGTATCTGCCAATAAAGGCAGAAGCTTCTCTTTGAAATGGAGAATGTAAACCCCCTCCTTCCAAATTATTATAATTTAGAAATTAAGGGGCTCTCAGGCAAAGATATGGGAATTAGGAATAACAGTTCTTTACTAGGAAAATTAAAATAGAAATACAGTATTACAAAGAACAATCCCAAAACACTGCCAGGGTCAGAATCCAAACTGACACCTGTCAGTCAGTCAGGGTGTTGGCACAGTCCCATTCAATGGTGGCTGCATCCTCCTGCAGTGGCAGACGTGGTTCAGCTGGAGCAGTGCTCCTGGAGAAGGTGCAGTTTCCTCTGAAGGTGCAGGGATGATGTGGAAAGGTCTGGCTTTCCTCTGGAATCCAGTGGAAAGAAGGTACCTTGCTGTTCCAAATCTCAGTTTTTATCTGGGTAGGAAAGGCTTGGCTCCTCCCCTGGCTGCAGCATCTCCCATGGGATGATGGAATTTTATCAGCCATGCCCTGGGACTCAATGGCCATTAACAGCAGATGATATCTTCCTGCAGGGAGGATGGGCTGTGGGAAAGATAAAGATGATTGCCCCAGCTGGTTTAAAGCTGGCCCATTAGCAGATAATGTGTGCCACAGAGATAAGGGTCACTGCCCCACCTGGTTTCAGGAGATGGTGACAGAATACATAATTTTGGTCACATCCTGCATTGCAACCTAAAACATGGGTGTTTTGAGATGACATTTTCAGGCACAGAGGAGTTCTGAGTGTGCCCTTACAGAGCATCCTGTGTCCCATGAAGTGAGCCCAGCTGGAGGGCTCTTTCAGGTGTGCAGTGAATCACCTCCCCTGGATGCACAGCACCACTTCCTGAGGAATCACAGCACAACTTTTATCTGTCCTCTTGCAGCAGAGGTGAGGGATGGGGAGCTCTTCCCACACTGCAGTGAGTGTGTTCCTTTGTTGCAGGAAATGGAGGAGTCTCTGAGCTTCTCACTGGAACAGCAGAAGGGTCACCATCATTAGTGTTGCTCTGTGAAATACTCATTTGGCAGGTGAACATCCAGGATTTCCAGATGGCCAAATTCCACAGGGGTCCCACACTGGATGGGCAGGACCCGTTAATTCTGTTCAGGAGATGAGAGATGTGAAGCTACTGCTGACCTCTAGAAAGGCCAGAGACCCACTGTGCATAGGTCAGGCATTTGTCTCTTCTCCCTGCAGGCCAGAATGGTGCCAGCAGGAGTTAGACTCAACATTTGTAAACTTGAAAGGCGAGGCAGTAAAATTAACATTTCCCCATGTCTGAGTGTATTAATTCTTGCTTACAAGAAAATACAAAAAGAAACTTGTTAAAGGAATAAATTAAAATTCATCTGTGTATATGATGAATCATGATCCAGTTTTGTCTGAGAGGGAGAAAAAAAATTGGCTCAGCTGCCTGTATTTCTTTTCTTTCTCCAAAAATATTTTATGCAGGGGAAATTACTAAGAATGAGTCAAATATGTTTTTCCCCACTCTTTCACTTCCATACAAGTAAATAGATTAGTCTGTGGCTTGTTAATAAGCTCCAAGTAATTTCTCAGCTGTTAAGGTCTAAAGAGAAAGGGATCTCTGGAAAGTTTCCCCAATGTGTTTTTATTTTGGTATTTACTCTGCAGCCTCCTGTGTTTTGGTGTTTTTTTTTTTTTTTCTTGTAGTTGTAAACAATTCTTCCCAGTTCCCAGAATGCCATCCTTGTTTGATGCTAACCTGAGTTTTTTGGGAGAGATTGCAAATGTTGGGTTTATATTTGGATGAGTGCCAATTTTGAGGTTTCCAGGAAAGTGGACAGTCTTGACCTCTTTATGAATGCAGCTTTGGGAGGAATATAACCTTGCAGGGAATGAGAGGGATTTTTTGCTGTACTTACAGCTCTCAGTTGCTCTCTTTTACTCTCTCCAGATCCTATTCCATCCCTATAACTCATTCTGTGATGGCTGCTCAGAGCCCAGCACCAGGATTTAGGTGTCCCTTGTAGGGATGTGTTGACACCCATATGTTTTTACTATCTCGTGTTACTCTGGGCTGTCAGTAGCTAAATCCCTCCTGTATATGTAGAAAATCTTTCTTATTCAGCAATGAACACTTCCATGCAGAACAGGTACCAATTTAAACCCATAAGTTTTGAGAGTGTTTCTTACCAAATATTTGTTCTGTCTCATGTTGCTGTATTCTAACACCCAGTAAAACCTTTCCTTTGGGATGGGGTGTACTTGTTTTGGATTAAATAGAAACAGTGGGGGACTGTTTGACCTAAGTCTGTGGGGAAATTGCAGACCTATAAATTAAGTATATCACAGTTAGCTAACTAAGTACTTGCTTTTATTCAGTGATGTAAAAAGTTGATTTAATTAAGAACATTTAACTATAGAAGACTTCTGCTGAGAGGAAGTTACATCCCAGTTTTCAAATCAGTTTCATTCCCATTGTGAAGGTGAGAGAGAATTTCTCCTCATGTGCTGTGTCAGAAGTCAGCAGAACCATCCTGCCACTTAGAGGGAGGAGGTGTTTTGGTACTGAAATCAAGCTTAGCAAGGATGTGCAGCCTTCAGGGAGTTCACAGGGTAGGAAGAAACGATATCAAAGATGAGAATGGCTTCTAGGAAGTGTTTTAATGACCCTGAAGGGATTGCTGTCTGCTGGGAGCACACTTTGTTCCTGCACCTTGATGTGTTAAATGGTACATCTGAACTGTTGTCAGTCTCTTCCTGACCCTCTCCTGTGAGAGCTTCCCCAAACAGAGCTGTTTGTGGGTGTCAGGACCTTTCCATTATCACCATTAGTGAGATCATGGCACTTCTAAAGCACTGCCACAACATCACTCAGCATCACCCTGGGAGGAAGGACAAGCAAGCTGCTCTTCTGCTCCTTTCTCCTGCATGGTTTCAGCACAGAAACATTAATTTTTCTCAGCTCCTGTTGGCTCTAGCAGGAACTGATGCCTCTCAGCATCTGAGCACACAGCCTGTATTTTTTATAATGTGTTATTTTGAGCTCTGCTAGGACATGCTGTCCAGATGCCCACGTGTTAAAACTGGTTTTCGTTTGAGGGCTAAGTTAGGGAATTTTATAGCCACACCAGTGGAAAAATATTTCTCATGAACAGCTTCAAAATCTTCAGGAGTTGGAAAATAGAAGAAAGAGAGGTTTCTTCCAGATAGATGAAATTTAATATAAATTCTATCGAAATAAATGGGGTTGCAGGAGTAAACAAATTGCATCGGTCTGATGAGGGATGGAAAAGGTCTTTCTGACAAAAATACTAAAATTGATAAATGTGAAGTTAGTGGATATTAAGGAATTGAGGCAAAGCAGTGAGTAAATAGGAACAGAAGTTTTAGGAGGAATAGATAAATTCTAGTGCTTTTGAAGGAACTGATAGGGTTAGGGAATACTGCAGATCTAGTGAGGGCTGAAATTTATAACAACATTTGAAAAGTGAATTTTTGAGTAGATAAAATTCTGGTTTTATTTTTTCTTTTCCTCCCCTCAGACTGTGAACTTGCTCTGTATTGGGTATTTTTCCTTTTCCCTGCAAGGTTTGTGAACAGGCTAGAGATGGACAGGTTTAACAGGAAAGAAGTTTCAAAGGAGAGTGACCTGAGAACCTGCATAGGGCAGGTGGCCAAAGTCAAGACAGACCAGATTTGAAAGAGGGAAGGAGAAAGCCATGAATGAACAAATACTGACAGATAAGGATTTACAAAAGGAAATGCTGAGGAAATCAGAGGCAAAATGACTCCTCAGCATGATCCAAGAAAGCAATTGGGTCATTAAGTAAGGATTCAAGGCACAGAGGGTGGGCAAAATACAGGAAATGTAAGAAGAATCATTAAGTTGTAGCTCAGCCCCTTATGAGCCTTGGTAGCTCTGAGTGAATTTTCAACTTTTAGGAGTTGTTTTAACAGAGTCAGTGGAATTCTCCTGAAATCCCTTAAATTCAGTGGGAGCTGGGTGTCATCTCTTAGAGGGACTCTGTGCTGCAGTGCATTGTCTGGTTAATGCACTTTCCTCCCCCCATTTGTCTCTTTTGCCAAGGGAACTCTCTTCTTTAATCTTTCTTACTTTTTTCTTTAGTTTTTCACTTCTGTCACCAACCATCACAGCACTTAACAGGCTCCCAGCACCTGAGTGCAAAGCTATGGAAGAAGACTGCAATGTTAAGAATTATTTAACTAATGCAGTTTATTTACCACAAGCCCTATTCAGTGTATAGTGAACTAACTGTAGGTCTTTCTGCCAGCTTCAGAATAAACAGGATGGAAACTCATAATGAGCAGATTTTCAAATGCTTTACTTTTTAATTAGAAAGATACAGATTATTTGATGGAATGATAATAACAACCTCTGATCACTGGTTCCAGTGAGAACTGTTGCTATTGAGAATTTGTGGGGGAAAGAGAGTTCATTTTTCATGCTTAGGAAATATTAGCATTTGCTATTGCCAGTATCAGATATTTAGTGCATGTAATTTGGCACATGAAAAATGCTGGCTTTTAAATCTCTTTTCCAAAAGTCATTTATGTATGTACAAAAGCAAGTTGATAGCAACAATATTAATATAGCTTTATGGGAAAAAAATAATATAAGCTTCTCCTTCATAGGCAATCCAGCCTCCTCTGTGCCATTCACCTCCTTTAGAAGGGACTGGAAACTGTTGTGCTTGTATTCCTTTGAGATGTAAAGTTGTTATATTACAAATTATCACTTGTTTTCAGTATTGACTAGATAAATAAATGCAATTATGTTTATCAATGTTGAAAATTAAGCAACAGAAAGCAATTGTGTGTGTTTGAGGGTCTTTTCAAATGAAAAGCTGTATTCAGTGAATTCTCATCGGCTCTTTTTCTCCCTGACATGTTTCATGATGTGAGCTCTCAATTGAATGAACAGCTGCAGTAAAAATGGCACCAGCAAAGTCACAGGGAATTCACAGGAAATGGAGATGTTTCAGGCTTCAACACAAGCCATTTGGGCCTTCATTTAGCTTGAGATTCTTGGCTTTTCCTTAGTAAAATGTCTATAAACATAGAAGAGTGTCAAGCCCTTTGGATAAAGCTCATATTGGTAAAACAAACACACTTTGCTGGGTGGGTTTATCTTTCTAATGGTGGAAAAAGCTTTTCCTTCTGGTCTTCTACTTTGGAGTAACTTACAGTGCATGCATGAAGGGGTAATAGGAAGGAAATGTCAGTGTTCATCAGAAGGATGCAGTGAGGGAAGCAGAATAAGAAACCCTTATCACAGCTCAGGTGAACCCTTATCACAGCTCTAAGAACTTCCTTGCTTCATCTCAGTCTTCTAAGACAAGATCATCCTTCACACTGAAGATCTGAACCCATCCCTTAGACCTTTGGAAATGCCATCTCTTGCCTTGTAGGGATGCTGGCAGAGTCAGGATGTTCTGTCCCAGCTTCCCACCCAGCTCTGGCACACATAGATGTGGCAGGATGAGAAAAGCACCAGGTTGGAGGCAGAAAATGGCTCGCTGTCTTCAGAGCCATGAAACAGCAGAGCTGTTCCTGATTCATCTTAAATGCTTTAGAACAAATGTTTTATGTCCTCAAAGTTTAAGCAGCACATAAATTTTTAAATTTATCTCTGTGCCACTCTTCTTTACCAGCCAAGTTAGTAAAGCTTTAAGCAGTTGATGAACTGTCATGGTGTAACTGTTCTGGTGCCTCCTCACGAGTCAGTCTGCCCCATAAACTCACCATTCATGGAAACATAAACCCCCCAAAATCTTCCTTTCCTTCCATCCCTCTTGTTTCCCACATATATGAAACTTTTTTTGTATTTCTTTTTTCCTGCAATACCATCTTCATCTTATAATCTCCTCTAGTTATGGTAGTGAGGATCAAGCTGTGAAGAAATTTGGAATAAACCCCAAATCACCTTCTCCATCAACTCCAGCGTAATAAGAGGCAATCAGAGTATTAAAAAACAAACAAACAAACTATAAGCTAAATTAACTTCTTGCTAAATTTGTTGCAGTCTAGGGTGACTGAGTGAAGATGTGCCATGGATATTGCTGTGCTTTCTCATGGCCAGTTTTACTACTCCATCTGTCCACAGCAGAAGAATCTCTTTTCCTGTTTCAGTTTTATAGGTTTGAGTTGTTTAGCAGTACAGTTATGGGAATATTCAAAGGAGGAATCATGACCAGAGAAAAGTGGTTTAGCTTAGTTCTCATTAGCTGTTCACTAGAACAGATTGCCTAGGATGGACTTCTGGAGTGAAGCTGATTGCTGCAGCATGGTGACTTAATGGGAGACGTTCCTATCAGCTTGTCTAAGGGTGCCTGTGCCAGCTGACCTCACAGCTTGGTGTGCAGTGAATGAGCTCTAGAAACTACAGTTTCAGTCTAGGATCTCATTTGTATGTCCCCCTTTGAACTTAATTTGCTGTTGTATGTTTGGTTTGAATTTGGCATCTGGCATCACTGATCTGAACTGAACCACCACCACCCATCCATAAACATTTATTGTTATTCAGTCCAGCTCTCTAGTCCAAAAAATCCTGGTCCCTACATTTTTCCTTCAGTCTCCTTATGCCCTAAGCCTTTCTTCTGATGTAAAATTCATGTTCCTAATCCTACTTTTTCTAGGAACTAGGTTTTATTCCTTTACTCAGAAGTGTTTTTATATAGAAACAAACCAAGAAGCTTTCAAGCCTCACTATTGCAGCTCTTATTAAACCATCAAGGCCAGGTTGGACAGGGCTTGGAGCAGTCTGGTCTGGTGGAAAATCTCCCTGTCCATGGCAGGGGGTGGAATGAGACGAGCTTTAAGGTCCTTTCCAACCCGACTCATTTTGTCATTCCATGACTTCTGTGTGTCTTGATTCTCAGGACTGTGTCCATTAGCTTTCCTCCTCTGTTCCCTTCTTTAGCTTCAGCCCTCAGGATCTGCCATTCACAGCCTCAAGCCCAGGGAGAGGCAAATCTGTAAAACTCTCCTTCAGCTCTCCAGGAAAACAGCACAAACACACTCCTGCAGCTGAGCTGAATTGGTACAGAAAGCATTTCTCAGCCTTGTAGCCTTGAAGTGAGAAACAGGATTTCAAAAGCTAATTTGCTTGTTTTTGTAGCACGATCTTAATTCTACAAGGGAGAGAAGATGATCTAATCTAATTTAATTTTGCTCTTTGAGGAGAAGGGAGATCACTTGGCCAGCTGCTGCTCTGAGCAAACACGGAGTGTGCAGGCTACAAGATAAGCTTTGAACTTTATCAAGTCTCTTGGCAGTATATGCTAATGTGTGCTGTTGGGAGAGTTCTGAAACTTTCGCCTCTGATTGTATTAATTAGTTTGCTGCTCCAAATGAGCCATATCTCACTGTAAAATAAGGAGCTGTTACACATCAGGCTTTCCCTGTCCCCCATGCTTTAGTGTTTGGGCAGAGTGGACTATGATTTCAAAATCAGGCCAAGCCTGTGTCCTCACAGTACTGCTGCTGTTTTGATTTCTTTTTGAAACTTTATGAATAATGTATTCCAGCTATTCATTTATTACAAGAGGGAAATTACAATAAGATGGTCTCCAGTCCTGTGTTTGAAGAGGAAGACTTTTCCTCCCTGAACATTTTGACTTTTCAAACCCAGGGTAAGGAAGCTTCTGTGTTCACACTGTCTAGACAGTGACAAACTCTTTCAAAGAACAAATCCACTGTGATTTAGGGCCACAGGGTTCATAAAGTAATCTGTCTCTGAGGTGGATTTGTTGCATTCTTAAACCTGTAGTTTCTAGATGAGGTAAATTTATCAATGTGTTTAGATATGTTTTCATGTTTTCATGTCTATCACTTTTATGTGACCGTCACAGCCAAACAATTTGGCCATGACAGACCCAGCGGGACCAGCCCCAGCCCCTCAGAGAACAAGGAGTGACCAATCCCCAGGTCTGACCGTGATTGGTCAGATTCAAACCCAAGCAGGGCACCCCAGCCAATCCCTTTGTGCCAGCCATGCTCCCGTGCCATTGGCCAGTGAGCTGGGCGGGGCTGAGGCTCCGACCAATGGCGTGAGAGAGCGGGAAATTCAAATCCCCTGGAGCAGAGAGCGCGGCAATGAGCTCGGGCTGTGGCTGCTCGGGGTGTGCGGGGCACAGCCCTGCCTCCAGCAGCGACACTTTTACAGCAGCCTGGTGCCTTCCACCAACCAGCAGTGCCCTCCAAACCCCCCCTGACTGGAGATTGCCACCTCTGCTTCCATCCCTGCTCTGCACTCCTAGCAGGAATGAGATCTGGCTTCCTGTGCAATCCACAGGGTTGTATCACAGGGTGCAGATTGTTGGCAGGTGTGTGTTAGACATGGACAGTAACACAAAAGTCATACATGCTTTGGAAAAAAATTGAGTTTTGTTGTGATTATCATCTTATAGCTCTTCTTGCTGATGAGTTCATCAAGGTAATGAGCAGTGCTCTGACTCTGATCCTCTTCTTGCAGTATTGTCCCAGGCTGTTTGACAGAGCCATCGCTGTTCAGGAAAATACAACTAACCAGGGGTTAAGTTTCAGGAGCTCTGTGCTGTGTTTCTCGGTGGTACAGCAGAAGTCCATGACTGCTCCAAGAGAAGTCAGTGTTGCAGTGCTTGGGAGACTTCACTGCAGCCTGGATAACCTGTGCTGAGAACCAATACCCTGTGAGGTGAGAGTGACAGAGTCCCGAAAGTCCTCACCCAGGCTGGGAGGTTCTGACTGTCTGAAGCTGGTGACTCTAGTCTGTGTCACTCCCTCTATTCCAGAGGTTCTGTCATCATGCTCATTTTTACAGATTTGCAGTCTATTAGGACAAAAAGCTTAACTTTATGTTCATTATATCACCTTAAAGATGATATCATTGCCTCATACATGTGGTTTAAATTAAATAATTGACTTTTTGTGAGCAAGCACAGATCCAGCTTACAGCTTCACAACTAGGCTGGCCTGTTGCTAAACTTTTACACCAAATGCCTGCAGGTTCTATGTTCTGCTTACACCTCTCAGCCATCTCTCTAAGCTAAGAGATCTAAACATTTTGATAAAAATCTCAGTTTTTGCTCAAAGATAAGTATGAACTGTTCAGAAATGCTTGTTTCGATCGAGGCACTGCTCTGTGAGAGCGTTTCCAACACAGGTAATACACTGGGAATTATTTTGGCTTTCTTATTCTATCAGCTATCTCTTTAGATTTCTTTTTCTATTTCTCTGAGAAAGACTTAAGAAGTAGATGAATCACCAACATCCTTCTTGTGAAACAGGGAGTTCATACCTTCCATATTAAAGATAAAACTTCATCTCTAGTCATTCAGAAAGACTCCATATTCTTGTGGAAAAAGAGAAGATACTGACATTTGTATCTGAAATTAACTCCTTGCTCAAATTGCAGTCAGCCCAATAATTTTCCCTTACTATTTTTAATTAAAGGAATGTGACCAACAGTATGGTTTTTTTTAGGCAGCCTAAAGCTCTCTGGCTGCCTTTTTTTTTTTTTTTTTTTTTTTTTTTCCAGCTCAGGAGATAGCAGACTTAATACTCCCACCTGCTTTTCCTGAATACTTTTTCATTATTCCAAGAGCAAAGGCAATAAGCATTATCTCACTCGACAATAGTTATATTTAAAGCTTTCTTAAACTGAGGTCAGATAAAAAATTTGAGCAGCATAAACTGAGTTTGTGAATGTACAGTGCAGCAGCCTGGACAGAATTCAGTGGGTTGTGGCAAATTTTCTACAAGCACAAATACTATTCTGTGTATTTGATGTGTGTATTCATATAACTCGACTTGAATTTAAAGAAAGTGATAAAACCTGTCAAACATCTTGGGGCTTGGAGCAGCCTGGGATAGTGGAAGGTGTCCCTGCCCATGGCAGGGGGTGGAACCAGATGGATTTTAAGGTCCCTTCCAACTCAAACAATTCTGTGATTCTACAAACAATAAAGTCCATTCCATATTGTATCTAATAGAGGATTTTGGGTAGTAACTGAAGCATTTTCCTTCTGTTTGTCAGTATTTATTCCTGGAGCCTGATTGACTGTGTAGGTGTCTCCTGGTTGGAGTGGAGGGATGGAGTTCTTCCTCTCTGTCCCTCTCTCTGCCCAGTGCTTGGAGCAAGGCTGAGGATGTTGTCCACCTCTGCCCAGCCACGTTTCTGCAGTGGGATGGGCCTGTCAATTGTGTGCCCAATTTGCTATTAAATGGGTTTTTTCCCTGTCATTACCTTATCCTCCAGCCTGTCATCCAAACACCAACCTGCATTTTCTGCTTTCTTATTTACATCTCTGTAACTAATAATGCTCTCACAAACCAATTATGCTTTCACAAACTGATTATGCTTTTACAAACACATGCATAATCATTTATTGTCACTAATTGAAATTTTGCTGCAAAGACTCCATTTCCCAGGCCAGTGTACACAGTTTCTGTTGTGTTTGTTGTGCTTAGCTGGGATTGTTGGTGCTGTGCTGCCCTCTGCTACACCAGCACCCAGGTGAAATCAGGAAATCCCTGCACACAAATAATAACTTTCATGTCAACAGCTGTGCTAAGAGAGGGCAAGTGCTCAGATGCATAGGTGAAAGCTGGAGATTTGGATAACATCTTTACAAATTAGTTCAGGCATGTAAGATAATTCTGCTAATTTTTGATTAGTTAAAAGTAAGTGGAGGATGGTGCAGCAGGGAAGGAAATTATTTCAGCTTCAGTTAACACACAGTAAACTACCTTTTCCAGCCTTTCCACTGCAGACTTACTTGAGAATATTAACAGTTCAAAGTACTTAGCTCTAAAAATCTCATAATGAACATTAGAATTATTTTTATTTCAGGATACTGGTCTAACTGCAGCAGCAGTTCAATCAGCCTTACTGTAGTGCAATCTTATTGAATTTCTGCCAGGAATGTAAATGAGAACCCATTCTTTTTTAAAAGCTTCAGCTAATATAATTAATTGCATTCATTTTCAAGGTGATGTCTTGCTTGTTTGGGTGAGTGAGCAGTAGGGGATAAAAAAAATGGAAATTTCATCAGTGATTACAAAAGAGATAGTGATTTACTAATTGCCTTTCACCTTTTCCTGACAGTTGGTATCTCTTACCAATCTGCCTCCAGCCACTGGAAACAGTTGTGTGGTGAGATATTAGGATAAATACACTGTGAGGAATTCTTTAGTGGTGAATTTGTTTTTCCTTCACAGGGAACTACATTTGTCTCCTGTGCTTTGTAGCAAGTGCAGCCATTTACCCTGTGACCCCTGTGCTTTTGGTTAAAATGTGCTCCAGCAGAGAGAATTGTAGTTGGGAACAATCCTCCTTTGCAGGCTGCTGTGGACCTTGCTGGTAGCTGTGTCTTGTGTTTTCAGCTCCAGAAACATAAAATAAAGAGTGATTTACATCAGTTCACAGAGGTGCCATAGGATGCTGCTGCCCATTCCCTCATGTTGCTGCCTTGTCAAAACTCCATCTCCCACAAATGAGATGACCACAATCAGATTTCACAGCCTGATGTGGGTGTTGGATATCAAGCAGGGCAGCAGCTCACCTGCTGGGATCACTCCTGGTCCCTTTATTTCTTTGTGCTCTGGAGTTTCAGTGTGCAGTGACCTGTGCTGGGGAAATGCATGAGCTGCTCACAGGTGTGAAGGAGCAGATGTTTTTCTTGAAATCCATGATTACAGAGTGATATGCATTTAAGGAAACATTGCTCTTACATGAATATAAATACAGCTGGATATCCCCTGCCTCAGTTCAAGGCTGGGAAACTGGCTTAGGTTTTACCAGAAAAAAAATGAAAATACTTCAGAGTAGGAGAACCCTGAGAATAGACATGATAGCATATCCAGGAAACTTTTAAAAGCTATTTAAGCTTTGATGCAAAATATATTTATACTCCTGACAGTTATACTTCTTACTCTTCCATTTAAATGTCAGATATTTCATATCTACAGGAAACTCCCAGTGATATGGCTCAGTATTATCAGGGAACCACCTGCACAAGAAAAGAGCAGGAGAGTTTCATTTGAGTCCCACCTGTGTGAGGGAAGGCAGGAACCATCAGCACAGGCTTTGCCAGTGCCCTGGGCTTCAGAGGCTCTGTGATTCCCAGTTCTAGACATCAGGATAAGAGGGGACACTCCCAGCAATTTCTTTATTTCTGGGGAAAGGAAACCAGACCAAAGGGAGGCCATGGGAGCTCCAGCAAATCCTCTGTTGCTGAAGAAGGACTGGAGAAAGCTTGAGTAAAGGTGCAGAGTTGTCAGGTATGCCCAAATACATTTCTCTTAATAGAAATAGAGCTTCTGTGACCAACTGTTTAACACAATTTTAAGTCTCCTCCTCTGCTCTTAATTGCAGTAGTAATTTGGACAGATTAGAAAATATCAATTAGAATTTAGAAAGATTTTTTCCAATTTTTTCTCTTTTGCTATTATTTATTTCTCTTGCTAAAAGCAGGATTAGAGCTTGTTCCAGCCCAAGGGTTGGGACAGTGCAAGGTTTGGGAGTTAAGATATAAACTGGATTTTGTGTGTTGGGTGGCTACAGCTGAGCCATGTACTGAATCAGGGCAGTGATTCCTGCAGCCTCCCTTGCTGCACTCTGGTCCATCTATCCTGCTTTGAAGGACAGGTGTCTGCCAATAAAGGCAGGAGCTTCTCTTTGAAATGGAGAATGTAAATCCCCTCCCTCCAAATTATGGGAATTAGGAATAACAGTTCTTTACTAGGAAAATTAAAATAGAAATGCAGTATTACAAAGAACAATCCCAAAACCCTGCCAGAGTCAGAATCCAAGCTGACACCCGTCAGTCAGTCAGGGTGTTGGCACAGTCCCATTCAATGGTGGCTGCATCCTCCTGCAGTGGCAGATGTGGTTCAGCTGGAGCAGTGCTCCTGGAGAAGGTGCAGTTTCCTCTGAAGGTCCAGGGATGATGTGGAAAGGTCTGGCTTTCCTCTGGAATCCAGTGGCAAAGGCTGCCTTGGTGTTCAAACTCTCAGTTTTTATCTGGGTAGGAAAGGCTTGGCTCCTCCCCTGGCTGGAGCATCTCCCATGGGATGATGGAATTTTATCAGCCATGCCCTGGGACTCAATGGCCATGAACAGCAGATGATATCTTCCTGGAGGGAGGATGGGCTGTGGGAAAGATAAAGATGATTGCCCCAGCTGGTTTAAAGCTGGCCCATTAGCAGATAATGTGTGCCACAGAGATAAGGGGCACTGCCCCACCCGGCTCCAACAGATGGGGACAGAATCCACATTGCTGGCCACATCCTGTATTGCAACCCAAGACACCATCCTTGCTGGAAGTGTGAAGATAACTCGTTAAATCAATCTGTTTAATGAGATCTGTTTGACTCCATTTAATTTTGTAGAAAAGCGTATTGAATGCAGATGGAATCAGGGAAGTGCCCTCTCAGACAGATGTCTGGGCTGTGCTGGGGATCCCTGGGGCATTTCCCAGTTTCACTTAACCATAGAAAAGTGCCAGCTTTGACCCCAGTGAGTTGGCAGATCCAAATCCATCAGGCTGTGGATCCAGGGAGGCAGAGCCCCTGCTGATGCCAGCAGATTCCCAGTTCCAGGGCTTTAACAAACCACAACTGGAGCGTCCAAAAACTATCAGCAGATAAACAGAAAGTATCAGAAGCTGAATAAACACTGAAGGGTTGGACAGCGTGGTGAAAAAGATCACAATGTTTGCTGCTTCACTGAGGCTTAAATCATTCCCCTGTAGCCAGTTCTATTTGGAAATGCATAAATAAATACTTTGTACTGCAAGAATGGTCGCTTCTCTAGGATAAACAAGTTGACAGGTTTTTTTGGGTTTTGTTCCTCAAATACTTTTTTTTTTTTCTTTTTTCTCAGCAAAATCAATGTAAAAGAGCAGACAAGCCTTGAAGTAACAAAAGTAATAAAGTGTTAAAGGTCTGACTCTCTTAGAGTTGTAATGATATCATTCTGTGGCATTTCCTTTCGGTTTTGCTGTTATCCTGGAATACTTTGCAAGCTGATTCTGGTGTGAATTCACTTTGTTTATTCCTGGTTCACCTGTTCTTCCTGGGGATAAGGTGGGGCAGGAAGGAATGAAGTGGAGTTCTGCTGCTTGTGGAGGATCTCTGTCCCTGCTGTTCCAGGCTTGTGCATTCCCCATGTAGCCTTAAATGGTGGCAAAAGCCTTAAAATACTTAAGACACGGATTAAACTCTGAATTCAGCATTTACTCCTTTCCCCAGCAGCTGCTGCTGGCATTCAAAGCCCCTGGGCCCAGTTGAGTTAACTGTGGTGGCTCTCACCGAGTTGTTCCTCTTCCTGCCTAAATGAGATGTCTCCCCTGAAAATAACACAAGTCTGGGATGCAGGTGGCACAGCTTTCAAATGTTAAACCAGACAGCAATTATCCTCAGTTAGTCACTCATTTGCAAACCATCCCCAGGTTTTGGAATTGGATTTTTTTCTTTTTAAGCAGTTGTGGTTGATGTTTGATATTTAAAGACTTGTTTGCTTAGGTGTTTGTAAAGTTGTGGAGTATTCTCACCTGTGAGAAGGGCAGTGGCCAGGGACAGGAGGAACCTGGCTGGTTCTCACCTCTGGAATGCTCCAGTACATAACAGGAGACTCTGGCCTGTTCCCATGCAGAAAATCAACACTATTTCCATTTAAATACTGCATTTGCCATTTACCACATTTTTTTTGTTTTGGAGATTTTTTTTTTTTTTTTTTTTTAAATTGCCTTTAAAGCTGTTATAGAATACAAACCAAGGCATAAGACTCTCCAAAAGTAATTTAACTTCAAGTTATTTAGCCTGAAGATGGTTTGTGGAGCCTCTCTGCTCTGGAAATGCCCATCAGAAAACTTTGATCCCTCTCCCAACTCCAGACAGGAGACACAGTTCTCAAAGTAGATGTGAAGATACAGAACAACTTTATTTTAATTTTCTAGGACTTTAAAACAAAATAAATTTGGATCAATTGGAAGTGTAATGTGGATTTTTAAAATGTGAATACTGATTTCTGAAATTTCAAAATCAGGTGATATTGTATAATTTCTCTGCAACAAAAGAAATAATCTCATCTGGAAAGGGAAATGTAGAAGAACTTTGCTGCCTCCACAGAATCATTCTGCATTCTGTAGTTGCTCTTTGATCAGTGTGGACTATAAAGTGAAAAAGAAGTGGTCAGGATTGTTTCATTTCAATACCTTCAGGAAGATATTTTCTAGTCTGTAGAACACATGGATACTTCTGCATACCTTCTGATTTGTAAACTCAGTTTGTTTCATGTCCTAGCACAACCCTTAAGAATCCAGTTGGATTGAGTGGAAATAAAAAGTGGATTATTTCCTGTGTAGAAGTGATAAAAGAATAATGAGTATCATCTGAGTAGGAAAATAAATTGCACCAGCCTCTGGAATTAAGGTTGATGTTTGTATACATTAAATAAATTAAAGAGAAATATTTTTGGAGGAGGAATTGATCAAAGATCCAAAATCTGTTTGAGCTGGGCTTATGCACATATTTTGTCTTTTACGAGGTAGTAAATTGTCAAAATAAAAACTCCTAGAACTGGCTTGTGGAGTTTCTCACAGGAATGAGTGGGAAGTCTGCAGCAAGATGTTGAAAATACAAACTTTAGGTTTTGTATAAAGGTTATTTATAATCATAGGAATTAAAAAATATATAGAATTTGCTCTAGCCCAGGGGTTAAGGCAACCTTTGGTTTGGGAATTGTAGGAAAACATAAGGCAATGAAGCTGTAAAAGCTGAAAAGAAGGGGAATATAAATAATCATACAGTTAAAAGA
The DNA here is from genome assembly GCA_030060385.1 of Muscicapa striata striata. Classification (NCBI taxonomy): domain Eukaryota; kingdom Metazoa; phylum Chordata; class Aves; order Passeriformes; family Muscicapidae; genus Muscicapa; species Muscicapa striata. Next base: position 1,635,633 of record JAREIS010000177.1, read on the forward strand.
AAAAAAAAAAAGAACAAGGCAGCAATAGAGAAAAGGATTATAAAGGGTAGGGGTGATGCCTTTAATGCACAGCTAAGTAGCATTAAATGTCAAATAAAAAGCAAATTCTGGGCTGAATGAGCAGAGTGAGGGGAAATTGCTGCTGGGGTGGGCAGAGCTCCCTGGTATGGAAGGGATGTTCCAAAAGAGATCAGGGCACAGCCAAGGGTGGTCTGGGGTTCAGAGGGTGTAAAAGTACTGAGGGACATTTGAAAAATTGGAGTTTAATAGCCTTTGGTAAAATAGAGGTGGGAAAAGGATTAGTGGGGGTTCATGGATTGATAAAGGCTTTCTGCTGGAATAAAATGGGAGCTGCTCCAGGAATGTCTGAGCTGGTGGGACATGAGGCCAAGGCATTGAGAACTGGTGTGAGAAAGGGATTCATGCACTGGATCATGGCTCCTTGGAATAAAGAGAAACACACCAGAGGCTTTCAGGGAGAAGAGTGGGATAAATACTCTCAGAACCTTTAAAACTGGCTAAGCTGTGACTGGTTGTTAGGTGGAAAAGGGAAGCTGCTCTCCACCAGACTTCCTTGGCAAGAATGTTTTATGCAACCAACTCTTTGCACGTTGTTGGAATAGTGCTGGAGAGTGGAGATTATTGGGTTCATGTGGCTGCTGGGATCAGTGCTGAAAATCCAGGCTGAAGAGTGAAAGAAGAGGGGAGAGAGGCTCTGAAAATTCATCATTGCTGGATTTAGGGGTTAAAATGAACCTTCCCCCAAAGTGTGTGCCAGTTCTAGAGGTGTAACATTCTTACATGAATTTATTTCAGTGTATAAGGCATCATCAATGGTACTACTGTGGTTTTCTAGTCTCTTTTATCTCTTGGATTGACTGCTTTAATTATACATTAATCACCCATTCAGTCATAGTCAAAACAATGTGTTTGTACATTCTGTATTTTCCAAACGTGACACTTGGTCAGGCTCTGTGTTTTTCCAGTGGACGAGTATTTCATGGATTTTCTCTGCTAGTTTTTAAGAGACATTCTGTTTATTAGCTTGTCTAGATGCTTACTGTTTATATGTCAATTTTTTCAACACTTCACTTGTACTGATGATGTTTTTCTGGCTGTGAAGAGGTTGCTTTGTCCTGAAGGAATGATTGTTGTTTGTCTTAGTGGATAAGATTTAACATAAGTGTCTTCATAAACAGTAAATACAACAAAGCCATAAATATTGATTCTTTTATTAAAGAAACATTTGGTTTTTTACTCTGTTTCCAAACTAGCTCTTCCAGGCAAAAAGGAAACATTTAAGCATTATTTTTGTTCATGAAACTGTAAGTTTTCCCAGAAGGTGGGTTCCAGGTTCCAGGGTTGATTTTGACATCTGTACACAAGAATGCAATTACTGCAAAGTAAAATTCTCTGCTAATATTTGAGAGCAGAGAGAAAAAAACAGCCCTGTGTATGACCCTCTTCTTTGGATGCTGATAATGGGAATCCTTTCCATCTCTTTGTCCTGCCTCACCCATGCATGACTGGATATTTTTGCAATTCCCATGAAATGTCTCCAGTGGCAACATTTCTCATAGGAAGTTGACTTCACTTTGAGAAAACATTGCCCATTATCCAACACTTTTGTTTACTGGATTAGTTGTATCTCTTTGGGAGACTGTTCTACTGTAGGAAAAGGAATAATTTCCTATATCAGGTGATTTTTGCTAAATGATATTTACAAAAGAGGGGGATGGCTGTTGTTACCTGGGGCTGTGGTGTTAAAGGAGAGCAGAAGAGCTCCAGTTTGGAGAAGTCTCTTTATTTTTCAGTGGTTTCCTCCTGCCCTCCAGAAGTGTGTTGTGAGGAGTAACCTGCAGACCTTGCTACTGTGGGCTGCTTCCTCCTCCCATGAGGAATCCCCTCAGAAAGGTGAAGATGGTCATCCAGAAACTCTTGGTCATCAGTGAAGAACTGGCTTGGGTGGGTTTTGGTGAAATCCAGGATAATATGTGAGCCTTTGAGATATTTTTTAAGGAAGACATGGGTTGTTCACTGCCTTAGGACAATCCCAGCACTAATTTGTGATGTCTCTCTGCCATTTGAGGTTTACCTCTTCGGATAAGATCTTAAATCCCATCAGCAGCTAAGGAATTACACTTGAGAAACGTCAAAGATCTGTACTCATTTAATGATCCTTGCAAATAACAAAATCACCTCTGTCTCCTCCTGCTGAGCTAAAGCTGAAAGGACCTTTGTGGTCTTTTCTGTTTGGTTTTTGGGGTTTTCCCATTCCCACATGGTGGTTTCAGTACATCTCTTCCCTCTCTCAGCTTTCTTGGAGCTTGGCCAGTTTGCATCAGTTGAGGATTTAATTTTTTTCCTGAAGGTGTCTCTATCAATTGCAGTTGTTGTCCTGGGGGAGGAGGAAGTATCTTTTCCCATTCTTCAACTTGTCTTTCTCATTCATGATGCTTTTCTTCTCATTCATGATGCTTTTCAAAAGTCATAATACCTTAGCACATTCTAAATGTCACGAAGGGTTTGAATAACTTCTACTTCAACATATGGTGTGGATCAGCTGTGAATCCCACTACAAACACCAGGAGCAGAAAGCAAACTGCATGAGGGAAGGCAGAAAGCAAATTAGGTGGAAAAAAACAAAAAACACATGGAATTAGTGGAACAATGAGATAAATCAGTACACCTATTTTAAATAGTTGGATAAAATAATATGCTTGAAATTCAAGGAGAAATTACTGGCTTGTCCTGTCTATGTCCACATTTATTTAATGTTTTCTGCCTGTTTGTAATGTCCTTTTAAAAAACAATTACCTGTCTACATTTGACATAATTTTAAGTATTGACAGAAATGGGGATTTACAATTTAAAAGTAATTGTCTTTATTAATTAATATCCAGAGATGAGCCAGGTTGAACTCATTTGTGGTCAGACAAGGTCTGTAGATGACAAATGAAGGAAGGAGCATTTCCTTTCATGGCCCCAGAAAACCCTGTGAAACATGAATTATTTATCAAGATAACCAAGGTCAGAGGGTGAGCTGTTACTTAATGGTATTTTGTGGAAATTTTTTCTTTTTCTTGCTGTTATTTCCAGTTGATGAAGTGCTCTATTATGCATCAGTGTGCAGTGAGTGTATATATATATATAAATATTGTGTGTATATATAGTCTTTGTACACTCATGAATAAAATATACATGTGTACATATATATATATACATATATATGCATTTTCTGCTAAGGAAGCATGGAACAGGCAGGACTATATTAATGAATTTCCACATAGGTTGCTCTGAATTCCACTTTTCCTGTTGACTCTTTCTGTGGCAATGTGTGACTCCAGCTTCCCTCGAGTGACCTGGTGGAACTGAATCTCCAGAACCTCCAGTGGCTCTCTGAAGGGCCCAGCTGTGCATTCCCAGTCTGCCCCAGTCTTTGCACATGGCTGGATGCTTTTCCAGAATTGCAAGGAGGCTGCTTTAAACACCAATTTATATATCTCAAAATATGAAAAAAGCAGCTGAAGTGCCCTGGAATATCATTGAGACAACTTGTGTAGGTAACATTTTTTCTTCCTTTTAAAATTTCTTCTTGCAGTGCATCCTGAATTCATATATGAGAGATAAAGTTTATTTTTTTGTGTCACCTGACCTCTGTCACCTTGTGTTTGGTGGAAAACCACTGTCCCACTAAGGGCTTTTTATCTCATTGTGTGTTTCTGGTGTAGTGAGTCATAGAGAAAAGGGACTGCTAGGGATTTGTTGTCTGAGATTTTTGCATTCCAGTGAAAATGGTTCCATTTAACTTGTGGCTCTTCCTTCCCTCTGCACTGAGCAATGTCCACTTGTTTGTTTTTGCACAAAAGGCAGAATTACTGTGGGCAGTTTGACTCCAGCCCACTGCAGCAGACCCTCAGGGGCTGGAATCCTGACAGCAGCAGGAGCTGGGGCTCTTTACAGGGTCACAGTCCATCCTATGCACGTACAATAAATTTCATTTCACTTCATCTGGACTTTCCTACATTTAACTGATCTGAGATGCTCTTGAAAGTCTTTGCTACTGGTGGGTCTTGCTTTATTGGTTATCCAAAACAGGTAATTTAAAAAGCAAATTAAAGCTGAGTGGAAACCTGCTGAAAAATGAAGTGTAATAGGAGGCAGATATCACTATATGTTTTACAGAAATAGACCTGTCAGAGGTATTTGTTTGTGACTTTACAGCTGAAATTGAATTTTCTAAACCGTGTCAAAAACTAAAAAAATGACACAGTGCAAAGACTTAAAGATGCAGATAAACACAGAGCTTCTGTGTGGAAGCATAGAGAGGATCTGTGGTAATTGTAGGAATAAATCCCCTCATGTGAGTGACATACGTAACTCTAAAAATCCCCTCACCACTGGCATATGTAACTCTAATAGCCTTGTCTTTTTCCTGTCCTCAGCTGTGTTCTCAGTTGAGGCAAGGCTGCCTGGGGATTTGAACAGCTATTTAGAAGTGTGTCAGAATTTTAAAAAAAACCAAACAAACTTGAGATCCCTGTGTTTTGAGACAGCAGCTGCAATACAGGCTGGCACTTGTTTCCAAATGGTTATTACAGAGAACTTTGGTGTGTGTTTCCATGCCTGGGTGCTCTTTTGTGGGCTGACAGCACAAATGTTCTCCATGTCTGTGTGAGATGGGGTGCTGGGGATGCTTCCAGTGCAGACCTGCTGCTGTCCCAAACCCCTGGGGATGTGAGGCACAGCTGAGTGTCCCCATCAGGGACAGCCAGGGGTGATTTGTGAGCAGGTTTGTGTGGGGGGCCAGCTGAAGTCATGCTCTGCTCTGTGTTATTGCAATGATAGTGGGCATGCTCCTGTTCATACTCCAGTAAGTTCAAGATCATCTCTTGTAACAGGGTAAAAAAAGGCCTGGAGAGTTTTTCCTACAATTTGCTGTAGGAATCAGGACACTTGTGCACCTTTGGGTGATGCCATGGGCTGTGCTGGTGCAAAAAGGTCAGAACAGAATGAAAAGCTACAGGAGTTCCTGGGAGGAGCACAGGGCTCAATAGTGCAATTGAGGCTCCAGCTGAAACATTCCTTAAAATAAGCTTGGAATTGGGCACTTAATTAAAGATTTGTTATCAGTGGCACTGAAAGCCACAGTCCCACCCTGCCATGGGCAGGGACACCTTCCATTGTCCTAGGCTTCTCCAAACCCCATCCAGGGGGGACACTTCAGGGATCCAGGGACTGCCACAGCTCCCTGGGCACCCTGTGCCAGATTTCTTCTTTTTTCTTTGTATTTCAGGCCTCCAATCCATTAAAAGGCAAATACTTTAAAGATGATTGATACTGCATCTTCTAAATGCAAAGTATTAAAAAGCAAAATAAAATGTTACTTTTATCAGATTTTTTTTTTTTTTTAAACTAAAACTCTTGTAAGGCTTTGCTTTTCCCATTCTGTATTTGGAATGTGTTGGTTGCAGTGTCTTTCTTCCCTGTGCATCCATCAGTGGTTATAGGTTTTTTTACAGATAAGTTCTATCACTAAGACCAGATTGGTGTTTCTTTCTGCCACTGAAGGAAAAGGTTGGCTCAGCAGTTGGAAAATCAGGTTTTTTCTGTAAATACTTTCCCAGCCCCCAAAGCTGCTCAGTCCATTCAAAATCAGTGTGTGTGCTCCCTCTGGCACCCTTCTGACCCTGCTGTGGCTGATGGCTCTCATGCCTTTCTGAGGATGTTCATCTTATTCTCTTGATCAAGGACAAATAAAAATCAAATTGGACAGAGCAAGAGAGATATTGGGAAATCAATCCCAATGTGAGTAGGTTTGGGGTTTTAGCACATGGGAAGCTTAGAAATTTGGGCAAGTGGCTATTACTGACAATTTCAGAGTCTGCCTGAAAAAAATGCATCTGATATTTGCTATTTGTTGTGGGAGCAGTTGTTCCTCTCTTGTAAAAGGCTCAGTGATCCAATCCAGGAATAGAAGCAGTGATTTTGTTGCTTGGAGGCACATGTTGTGATGAGCAGAACTGAATAGTGAGTAACCCATCAGCTGAAAAATGCCACATACAGGATTTAGGCTATTACAGAGCCCAAACAATTTCCAAGGTGTCAAGCTGGGTTGGTGAATAATTCATAAGTGAGAGAATTGTCCATGTTACCAGGTAAAGCACTTGTACAGGGTTTTGCTGAGCCCCTTCTCATGGTGGTGACTTATGAGCTTGTGTAACATTCTCTACACCCCCACAATAAAGCTTTTTTATTTAATTTATTTCATAGCTGGGTCAGGAATTCAACTGGCATCCCAACCCTTCTGCCAGAATTTCACAGGACCTCAGACATTGCCCTCAACAGATGGCCTGATGGGCTAGAAAAACCTTACTCCAGGGTGGCTACTTGCATGACTTCCCCAAAATCCTGCTCCCAGGAGAGCAGCTCCAGTAATGCCAGGCATGTGCTCACATTCCTGCCAGGGGTTTGGAGAGCAGCATGGCATGGAAAGCTGATCCTGCATGGAAAGCTGGTGTGAAGAGCTGGCTGTTTGCCATTCCTTTACACTTCTCCTGTGGATTTTTTTCCTTCTCTAAGAGATACTCCATAGCAGGAAAGTATGAGAATATCAGTGATTTATTCATTTTGCTGAGCATAACATCACCCTTGCTGAGATTAAATCTTCCAGGGAGTTACAGTTTCATGTTTGTTTGTGTTTTGATGTTGTAGCAATAAACAGAAAAACTCTGGCCTTAAGGGGTGAGGAAGACAGCTGGCACATGAATGGCAGAAGCAGCTGAACCCCTGAGATGTCTGAATAATTTCCAGTGTATTATCACCTCCCTTTTCATAACTACATTAGAGTTCATTAAAAAGATTGGCTCTTTGAACTGGCTGACATGGTGTTCACTGAAATATTTTGCCCAACTCCCACCACTGGCTTGCATGTTAATGAGTGAAGCTCAAAGTCTGACCCTGGGTTTTGAAATCCTTTGGTGGCATGTCAGGACTGGGGAATAGGTTTGTAATTGGATTTTTAACAGATACGAGTGTGTTTTAAGCCCTCCTTGAACTCTGTGAGTAGAACTGATGGAAGATGTCAGTAAATAGGGAAAAGGAAAGTAAACACAGGATTTGGAGCATAGGGATCACTCTGTATTCCTTAACTTCTAAAGGAATCTCTGGGATGCTCTTCTGCCAAGTGCAAATAACAAAGAACCAGCAGCTGCTGTAAATAATACTGGTGGCCAGTTCAAGTGAAGACTCAACTGAGACAAAGTTCCTCTTTTCTTTTTTTCCTTTCTTTTCTACTTCATTATTTATCATAGCAAATCAATGTATGTATGTATGCTGCATGCATTAACAAGGGGTTATTTGTAGCACCTGGATGCCTTGAGAGGAAAAAGCCCCAGAGAAAATAAAAAATAAAATTTATGAGTTAATATATTGAGATTAGACAATATCAGCCTTGAAAGGCCTTGTTATTAGTGGAGTAGGGTTTGGCAATTGTTTTCCTAATGACTTATTCATTAAAGAGAAGAAAATCTATATGGAAAGAAGAAGAGAAATCCACGTTTCTTCACAAACATATGCATCAGCACAGACTCCAGCAATTGCTGTAAAAGTGTGTGTTCTTCCCTGTGCCTGTCACAAGGGACTGAATTATGCTGCCACACTCTGTGGTGGGGTAAGAGATTTGAGCAATGCTGACTTATAACACTGAGGACATGTGTCTCCATTAATTAGGGAGCACCTTCTGTTGTGTTTGCCTTTATTCAGGGAAGCTCTGCTGGTTGGGCTCTTTGGGGAAGAAGGACAGATTATTTTCCTTTCCCACTTTTTGTATCTACGTTCAAATTTGTGACATTTTCAGGGCAGGAAGAGGCAACTCCCCAATAAAGCTGAGATATCAGGACAATAAAACATCATTTATGTGTCTATTGATTTAGGAAAGAAAGTTTGAATTTTATGCTGTTGGAGATGCCCTTCAGATCCTTGGCTTATTTAAAATTTGTCTTAGCAACAAATTCTCTGGTAGCAGATCTTTGAGCAGTAGCAGCTCTGCTGTGATTCTCCACAGCTGAATAGAATTTCCTTTCCTTTGTGATTTTTCCCTGTATAATACACCTAAAAGGAAATCTTCAGTTTCAAGGTTTCAAGGTTGCTAACTAATTACCCAGACTTAGAAGGCTTTCTCTGGAAGGTGTTGTACTGCAACTGTTTAGTAAAAGATTTCTTGTACTATTTTATTTGAAAGCATAGCTGAATCTAAAGAGAAAATACCAGACTAATTAGTTGCTTATCAAGTGGGATCTGTCAATTTGTATATTCTTTATCTGAAGTAAAACCCACAGTTTCACACTGTTGAAATATCAAACAATTGGACTAATTTCATGTTCACCTTCATGTTTACTCTGTCTTTGCTTTGAAGGAAGGACCGTTCTCCCAATATTTACATTTATTAGGAAAGTGCTGATTTTTAAGGAGTCTCTGGGAGATTTGCAGAACTGATTTTATGGATTAAATGCTGTTTCAGCCATTGGAGCCACTCCTGGCTGTGCATTAGGAGGCTCGAGGCCAAAGCCAGGTTGTGATTTATCCTGTGGCCCTCTTGGCTGTGTAAATGGCATTTCACACCTTCTGTCTGGCTGTGATAAATGTGGAGGAATGAGTTCTAAGAGCCCTGCCCTGGCTCAGGGAGTCTTGGCTCTGGTTTTACTGGGAGCTTTAGCAAGGACATGGTCCAAGCTGGGACAGCTGAGAAGCTTAGTGAAAAAGTGGAATAAAATTAATTTTTATTGTGATTTGTCCCTGTATAACAAACCCAAAACTTCTTCAGTTGTGCTTTGTTGTCAGTGTCACCAGCTTTCAGTGCTGCCACAGTGCTGAATGCTCTCAATTCTGTGTGTCTGGTTTGAATGCTTGTGAAGGCTTTGGTTTTTTGGGAGGTGTTTGGCATGGGAAGGATGAGCCAGCAGGTGTTCCCCAAGTGCCCTAAGCCCCCTGGAATTGGCTGGGCAGCCCTGAGCATCCTTGTCTAGAAATTCCCCTGGCACCCTGCTCAGGGTGCTTGGGAGCTGAGGAGGGAAACCCAAAGATTGTGGCTTGACTTACCTGTGGAACATCTCAGACATCACAGCAGTAACAACATCACCTCTGACAGCTTGATGAGTAATTAAACTAATTTCAAAGTTATGGACATGCAGTGCTTCACATTTTAACACATCCTGTAAGACTTTGGCTGTAAAATTGTGTGGTTGAGTGCATGGAATTTTAAAATCATAGCAAGGCTTGGTTTGGAAGGGATCTTAAGCATCATCTAGCACCAAAATCGCCCAAAAAAGCCCAAAAATACTTCATAACTTGGATCTATGTGGCATTTTAGATGCCTTTGGATGCCTGATTTCTAGCACCACTGTGTATGGAGACTTGTTCAGTCGTTTGCTAAATAACAAATGGTTAAAACATTCTTTTACACTGAAGTGTAAGAAAAATGTGTTAGAGAAAAATAAGTATGTTAAAGAGCCTGAGAATTCCAGGGGGGTTAAGGATATACTCTTTAGAAATGCAGCTCTTAAAAAAACTCATGGGGAAATGGTTGCACGCTGAGTCTGACAGATTCTGGAAACAGGAAGAAATTACACTCCACTGTTCTTCCAAATTAGTCCCCTTGATAGAGGCTCTATGAGTACAAAATAGAAACTGAGCCAAATGAGGCAAATTATCTTAATTTTTGTTAATTTGTTTATGTGTTGTCACAATACACTAAAAAATCTTGAACTGTTTAAAATGGTGCAATAATAGATCCAATATTTTAGAAGAAAAGTAGGATAAGATTCTTAAAGATGATTTTTTTTTTTTTTTTTTGAGGATGGATTACATTTGGCATGTGATACCTACAGCACTATGAAATCAAAATTTCATGAAGATATCTGTGTTGCAAAAGTAAATCTAGGGCATGTTACCAGTTTGTAGTGGAATATTCTGAGCCTTTGCCTTACAAGGGTGGAACGTGTTTGTGTCCCAGGAAAGCACAAGCTGTAAGTGGTACGTGTTCCAAATGGAAAGGTGTGTTTTAAATGGACTGCCTGCAGATTGGGAAATTGGATTCTTCCTTCTAGCAGAGCTAGGCAAATCTGCAAAGCAATTGCCAGGTGCAGGACTGCTCAGTCTCAGTTCTCTCACATCATGGGGCTCTGTGTTGGAGAGCACTGAACAAATGGACAGGAGCTTTGTTTTTCCACAGGTAGCTTCTGCATTTGCATCCCAATCTGAAGCATTTAATATCAGGTACATTTCTTACTCAGCCACTGAAAGTGGTTTGAGCCATTTGAAAATGCAGAACTGGTTTGAGCAGGGCATTAAGCAAGACCATCTTAAGATTTTTACTGGGCTTTTTTAAACAAAGTGTTTGTTTTAATGGAGCATCTTCCTTATGCCTTAGAGTTGAGAAGGGAATAATTCTGTGTGTGGAGCAGCACTGAGCCCTTCATGTGTGGTTACAGCATCAGCATCCTCTGAGTTACCACAGGTCACTGACACAATTAAGATGCCAAAAACTGCATCTCAGTGCTTTATCAAATAACAAGAGGAGGCAGGGTAAATGCCCTTGCTTTGTTTGTTTGTTTTGAGAAATGTTGGTAGCTTGAGAAACACTCGAGTTGTCCAGGATCTGATATCATTGCTGCTGACAAATCAATTATCCTGGCAATAGTTGGCTGCCTGTATGTGCACTCCCATTTAAAGGATGATTTTGTGGGTTTCATGAGGTTACTCCTCACAGTGAATTTATTGTGGCAGTGATCTCTGTGAATGACAAAATCATGAGCAACTTATGCAGGTTCCTCTGATGGTGTGTCAGCACAACCTCCAAGGCAAGAATGGCTGTTTCCAACCTGTTGTGGCCAAGAGGTTGGAATTAGATGATCCTTAAGGTCCTTTCCAACCCAACCTATTCTGTGATAAACATGGAGATCATTTCAGCAGGAGTATAAATTTCCTAATTCAGTCTTTCTTAGGGTTTATGTGTGAGTGGAGTGTCATTCTAGCCCCTGCATGGAGGGTGTGTGCTGACCCTGCTCTGGTGGCCAAGCAGGTAACACCAGTAGCAGCCAACCTGTGGAAGGGTCCTTGGAATGGGACCTGTAAAACATCTGTCCCAGGTTTTTGCTGTTAACACTGCTGCATTTTTAAATGCCTATTTTTTGGACTGTGTTGCAAACTCAAGTAATGTTAATAAACAAGATTTTGTAATGATCTGGCTTATGTTGAACTATTGGAGGAAGAAATCTTATTCATTTATGCATTTGAAGATGTTCTCTTATTTCTCCTGAGAATTTTTTCACCACAGCTGTCTGGTTGAGTGCAATCTGAAAGACAACAGGGACCCTCAGTTTTCTTTTGGAGTTGCCTTCTAAAGCCAAGATGGTTTAGGTTAAAGTATCCTGCTGATTCTTGTGCTACCTGTGTTCTGCACAGATCAGAAAAGAGCCCTGAACACTTACTTGACAAACACTTTGAAGATTTTGGGGATATATCTGTAAAAGATAAAGTTACCAGGGTAGTTTTCTTGCATGAAGAGATCTGAGAGCTTTAGTCACTTCAGGGAAATATCAGCAGCTTGTAATTATGACATGCAGAGACACAGATGTTTATTGAGAGATATTGCTGCATTTTCTTACAAGCCAGGCATCTCTTTAATGCTTGGTGTGGTATTGTGGAGACAACCAAAGGAATAAGTGACACCAAGTGGCATTTCTAATGGCAGAAGTATAGTGAATATCTGTCACACAGTGTATGATTTGGATAAATCTAATATACATCCCAAATTACAGCATTATTGTCAGTGGTTTAAAACTCTCATGTCCAGAGGCTGACAGGAGTCTGGGGTGTGTGACTGTGTGTGTCTGTATGTGAAGGATGGTGTGCAAATTCTATTCCTTCAACTCTAGTTGGAATTCACAAGTGAAAAGCTGAATGGAAACCATCCCAGTTTGCTAAAACTGTTTAAACTGTGTTCTAAAAATGAGCAGGATGTGGATGTTGGGAAAATCTCCATCTCCAAATCCATATCAGAACAATGTTGATGCTTGGAACTGTCTAGAACACAACTCTTCAGTAAGGGTAGAATTTGATATATTAAACTGGGAGGAGTAAGAATATGGCCCTGGATTAGATTGGTGTAGTAGAGATTAACAGAAAAACTGAAAGCTGTACTGTGTCTGCATGCTTAGAAGGTCAGGCTGTGGGTAGGAACTTGTGAGCTAACTCAGTGTAAATCCTACATAAATGGCTTGTTTGTTTGCAGGGCCATGAGGAGTAATTATTTTTCAGGGATGGATAATCCTACTGAGAAAATGCTTGTTAATAATTTGGCACTGATGCTGATCATGCTGAGTTCAGGGGGAGGTTCATTTGTCTGGGTCATTTAGAGAAGAATCAGAACCCCAGAGAACCACTCAAGTGTATTTTAATTTGAATCCCTTCTACTCAAGGTGTTTGCAACCTGTTTCAACTCCAAAGTGTTGGAATTGTAGGATAAGCCTTGCCTGTGGAAAAATCTCTGCTCCCTTTTGAAGTCCTGCCAGTACTGAAGCTGCATTCAGGTTCTAAAACATGACAGAAGTTTCTACTTTACCTCTTGGCCATCTGAAATATTCTGCTGTAATTGCCTAACATCCAATCAAGCCTCAATGTTTTGTATTGTTCCAAGATGTTTAATTTAGAATTTTAGTTTTTATTCCTATTTATGCCAGGAACATCTCCTGGTATTCTTTGTCTGTTAATGAGTAAAATGTGTAATCCCCACAAATGTTTTACACCTGCTTAAATTACAGCAATTTTGATAAATAGAATTGGTGCATTGAGAGTGTGTCAGAGAACTGCTCTTTTAATGAACTGTGTGCAGATCTTGCCATTGCTTCCAGTGGAAGAATTACAATAATTCTGTCCACAGGAAACTGCTGGAGCTGTAGTGTGGATCTGGATGTGTTTCAAGCACAGAATCATGGTGGATGGGTTGGAAGGGACCCCAGAGACCTCATTCCACCCCTTGCCATTGACACCTCCCACTGTCCCAGGCTGCTCCAAGCCCTGTCCAACCTGGCCTTGGACACTGCCAGGGATCCAGGGGCAGCCACAGCTGCTCTGGGCACCCTGTGCCAGGGCTCAGCACCCTTACAAGGAGGAATTTCCTCCTAAAATCCCATCTAACCCTGCCCTCTGACAGTCTGAACCCATTCCTCCCTGTCCCATCTCTCCAGCCCCTTTTCACAAGTCCCTCTCCAGCTCTCTTGGAGCCCCTCTGGGTTCCTGAAGGGACTCTAAATTCTACTCAGGACCTTCTCTTCTCCAGGCTGAGTAGCCCCACATCTCTCAGCCTTTCAAATAAATGTAAACTTTGAGGGTAAAAATGGCATCCAACTTTCCAAAATGAAAAGGAATCTACTAAGAATAATTTCAAACTGTAGTGTAGAGACTTGAAATTGGGGTGAAGGGAGAAGCTCAGAATAAGAGTAGGAGACTCTGGGTTTATTTAAATCGCCTAGTTGCAGGAAGTGAGAGCTGGTGAATCAGTGAGAATTGCAGTAATTAGCTGCTTCACTTAGAGAAAAATGCACGCTTCAGAGGGTCCAAATGATTACTTTGCACTAGGGTTAATTCTAGAAATTACTGTGTCTTTTTATGGATCTTTCTTGTGCATGTCAGACCGAGGAAATGTTGGGCAAACGACCGGTTATCATTTTGGTGAGGAACAACAAGTCTTTGATCATCTGAGGAGATTTTGAAGTGAAGTGGCTGCTTTGCTGATGTATTCCTTTCATAGCTGTTTAATTGACCAGTAAATAGAAAAGCAGTGGGATTTTTTTCTTTGAAGAAGAGAAAATGGAGATGATTCCAGGAAGCTTGGAGGGAAAATGACTGAAACAATAATAAACAGATGAATCCACTTAGGGTGGGTCCAGCACAGCAGACTCACCACCAGAACCTCTGCAGTGGAAAACTCTGATTTTCTATTGTGCAGAAATTACTGTGCCAGTGTAATAATGGATTTAAACTGGATTTACCAGGTATTTCAGAGCTTTTGAAATACCTTTTAGAGTTTATTATCTAAAGTGATTCTCTGGGGGGAAACAAAACTCCCTGTGGGTTTTGAAGGCAAGTGCAGACAGCAAATAGTTAAAAGTCCCAGAGGGTTCACAACTGATGGCCCAAATGTCCCTCCTAACAATGCATTAAATTCCATTCTGTGAGAGACTGTGGACAATTGGATGAATAGCAGTGAGAGAAAAATGTGTGGGGAGCTGTGAGGAACTGGAGACAAGCTCAAAGCTCATCAACTTGGGATAGGCTGGGGGCAGTTTCTTCTATAAAATTTCTGATTTTTGGTGAACTCTGCTTACTCTACAAACTCAATGTATTCCTGGACATCTAAACCAATCATTTTGCTGTGGCAGGAGCCACAGGAAAAAGGTGGATTTGGATGGATCAAGGGACTCAGCAGTTACAATATCTGAAGTTCCCATCCAAGCAGTGGTGTCAAGCCCACCTGCCATGGCCTGCAGAACTCAGAATGGCTTTGGTTTTATCCTGCCCTGTTGGTTTTTGTCAGGAAAATCTGGACCAGAAAATGTGATTCAGTAGATACCATTAATTTCTAATAAAAATTTAACAACATGCATATAACAGTGCTTATTTCTAAATGAACTGCAGTCCACAGGAAATAAATCTCTCTGTACATTTTGGCAATTTAGTGACAAATGTTTCCACTGGCATCCAGCTCAAAAAGCACATGGTAGTAACAGCCTCTGTAGATACTGGTAATCTTGTTTCTGCCTAATATCAAAAAGAGAAGAAGTGAAATATGATAAAGTATTACAAATTATGTGTCCTTTAAATGTACTGAGCCTATTTGATTAAAACAGGGCCATGTATACAGTGGCTCAAAGCATGTTTCAAGCTACTCAAAAAGATGCTTTGTTACTAACCACAAGTGTCAAGTTATTTGAGCAAAAATGCTTGCCAAGTTTCAGTACTATCAGATGTTTCCTTAAATAATGATTAGAGTGATGTAATGATGGATATAGTTTAATAATCTTTAATTATAACTGTGTGGTTTCAGATTTCTTTAAGCACAAATACTGAGTTGTGGTGTGAACCAGTCACCAAATGAATCATTTGATGCAGAAGTAGCTGCTATTTGGATTAAATTAGTCTGTTACCACAGAGACTTCGGCACCTCTCTGAACAACAGGGCCAGCCACTGTTGGCAGCTGAGCTGCTTCAAGTGGCATTTCCTTTTCCCTTTTGAAATATAAGTCAGGGACTTTCAGCTGGACAATGTCCCCCAGAACTGTACAGTCCCCTGGAGAAGAGGGTGCTGGTAGCAGCCCCCCTGTTTAGGTTGCTGCAGTTCTAACAGGAGTTAAGACAGGCAAACAAATACCGTGTTTAGAAGAAAAATCTGGTTTAATTTAGTTCCCATGGGGAAGAGCAGTTCTGGTGATCTCAGCTGGGAAAGCCATGGCTTGGCTGTGGCTCCTTCCCCACTGGGATCTGCACCAGCCTCTGCTGATGCACTCTGGAGCTGCTCCTTTTGGGGAATTGTGCTGCTGAGCTCTGTGGGATGGCCTGGGATGATTTTTGAACCCGCTCTGCCAAATCCCATCCTTGGCTGTACTGCAGCACTCCCAGAATAGCAGCAGTGAGTGACTTCAGCAGCACCCAGTGCTCAGAAACTGAGCTCATCACAGATGAAAATTTGGTGCAAAAATAGCTCAGCCTCTGACCTTTAATGTATTGTGAGTTTGGAGCTGTAGTGTTGATTTCTTAGATGTACACAGAAGTGACCATATGGTTAGAGCAGAGTTATGTAAAATTGAAGACACAATTCCTCTCCAGACATCATTTGCTCTGGTTGCCTTTTGGCATTACACTTAATATGTGCTTTCTGTCACAAATAGAAAAGGTAATAATCCCTCTGCAGTTTCCTGGAAAATGTTACATATACAAAACATATGGAAATGTTAGCTGAGCTGCAGAGACCATAAATGCTGGCTGGCAATGGAGCTGCATGCTTGCTAATGAGACATTTAATTCTGGCTGACATGGAAACCGCTCCTAATACTCTAGAATTATGTAATAAAATATATTTAGCTATTTGTCTTTAATGATTAAGCAAACAGAGAGCCTGATGTATTGAAAATAAATATGTGCCTGAGCCGTGGAGCTCAGTGCTGCCCAGGAAAGCGATGTTTGCACCAAAATACTTCTGGCAGCTGCCTGGCTGATGCCAAAGGCAATTCAAGAGTGGTTTCCACAAAGCCCTTATTGGTTCAACCTTTAGGGTCCAACTGGCCCAGCAATTTAGATTTGATGTCAGTTTTAATTAACCACAGCAGCAAGAAGATAAGCACAGTTTATTAACTTGCCACGAGCAGGAAGCTCTGGGTAGAGCTGTCTCAGCTGATGGTCTTGTGAGGCTTTGGAGACACAGAGGCTTTTTTTAGACACATAGACTGGAGCCTGAGAACCTTGAACAACACCAGGGTGACCACCTGAGAGCATTCAACCTCAGTGGCTTTAGAGTAACCAAATTAAATAAAGTCAATTATGAATTATTATTCTAACAGTAATTCCTTGCTGTGAACCTGGAACCATTCATCCATACACCTCTCACAAATGAAGCTGCAGCCAACAGCTGCTGCATCTTTGGGAAGGGAAAAGGAGGCAGAATGGAGTTTGTAGTTGGTCCTTTATCTTTTAAAATGTTGTTAGAGGAGATGATTAGGCAAAAATAGAAAGATATGTTCAGAGAATAAAATGAGTTGGAAAAGAGGATCAACACAAAATAGAAGTTGAGAACAAAGGCTGCCTTGGCAAAGGACTGTTGGTAATTTTGTAATGGCTTAATTGGTCAGCCATTGGATCTGGGTAATGCACAGCAGTCTGAGAATAACCATGTGTTGTTTTCTGTGTCTTTTCACCATTGTATAAATCAGACCTTTGTTGGATAGAGAGCATTGGGAACCTGACTTTTTAATCTAAATTTTGTGCATGTCATGTACGTTTAAGCATGTCAGATCCTGTTTCTGGAGAGAGGTTTTACCCTGAGAAACAACAGACATTTTGGCTTGCTGCCCCCTCCAAGGAGAGCTGATGTTGCTGTGGCTGAGATGCAGTGATTTAATTATTCAGTTGCTTGTAGTCACCAACTTAAAACATGTTTTCTTTGCATCTGTATCCACCTGATTGGAGAGATTTTTATTTTTAACCACAGGGTTTTGGCAGGATACAGAATTTAATTTTTAAAATAAGCACCGTGTTTGAATACAAAGCTGAGGAACACAGAGTAAGTAGCAATTACTTGTTCAAAAAGTACTGACCATTCTCTCTGAACTCCTTTTATGTTGGTATTTTGATAGAGAGGTGCATTTGGCAGCACTTTATGGCCCAGGTTAAATCAGGTGAGGAAGGGATGGTGTTCTGCTGGATCCTGAGCTGACCTGAGCCACATCTGTGTGAGAGAATTCAAGCAGAGGTTGTGACTCACGTCCCCACAACGTCTCTGGGACTTCACTTTCAAGCCTCAGCTGCAATAAAGCTCTCAGATGCTAAGAACAGGAAGTTTGATGTCATTAAATTAAGATATTATGTTGGATAATGGCTGTTAACCCTATTTTTTATTTGCCCATTTAATTACATAAACATTATTAACTGTTTAAATCAATTGCCTGCATTTCACCAAAGTGGTAATCTAGTTATTGACAGGATAAGTAGTTGTCAGGCTACTGGAATTGAAAAGCAAATAAACCTGTTTAGTTTGCAGGGTTTAGTGTACACTTCCATCAGTTTTGAATCACTTAACAAAATTAAACTTGCAGAGAATACTTGACTATTGTTTACAGTGAATTGTATGGTTTCTATTACAAATGCCTTTACCTGATAGACTGGTGTAACTCCATTGTTAATGGACTTTTTTTTTTTTTCTAATACAATTGCCAAGCAATTTTTACCATGTTTGTAAATAATAGAATAAGGACACTGTTGAAGGAAACTACTGCAGTGACCTTAGCAGCAGTGAATGCTGGCAATGAGTCTATTAAAAAGGTTTTTCACTGCTGAGATTTATAGAATCATTTCTGATTCTACAGCACACATAAGTTTTTGCTTCTCAGTGAACCCAGGCTCTTAGCTGTGGCAGTCAAGCTTTTATTAAAGAAAAGTTTAGAAAATGTGTGAGGAAAATTCTAGAAATAGCAGTGGGCTCTGGAGATAAGCATGAGATGTGTTCTGCATGTGGACACCCCATCCATGGCAGTGTCCAAGGCCAGGCTGGATGGGGCTTGGAGCACCCTGGGACAGTGGAAGGGGTGTCTGCCCATGGCAGGGGCATGGAATTAAATGCTTTTTATGGTTCCTTCCAACCCAAATCATCCTGGGATTCTCTGATACACAGAACAGCCTCCACATGGATGTAACTGTAGAGCAAAGGTGTTCTCCTGAATTCTCATGGACAATGATTGTGTTGTAAATAAAAATATGAGTTTGTTGGTGAAGAGGAAAATGTGATTGGAGTTCTGGTGCTACTCTAGCCACAGTTCTCTGTGGTGATTTTTAAAGAGGAAAGGTCTGTACTCTAGAGGTGCAGGTGGAAAGCAATGCTGGATCACCTTGCACCACTGAAGTGAGAAATTTTGTCATGAATCTTTGTGATAAACTGTGCAGTGCTTGTTATAGACTACAAATGTTAGATGTCAATGCCTTCAGAGCTCACTGACTCAACAAATGTTTAAAACAAACATCTTGAAGTGAGGTATCATTGCTGTGCTTGTGTCCACAGCCATGAGAATTCATTTTTCTGGGCTGATTTTCTCCACTGGATCCAACAGGTTTCTGTATTGAGTACAGACTACTGGAGACCATCCTGGCCTGCTCCTGAGGCCAGGAATAGGCAATAGAGAAGGAGCTATTGCTTTTCATTCTGCCTTGTCATTTCTGTGGTGTTACAGTCAGTTTTCTTGCACTTCTAGACCATGCCTTGGTGAGAAACTGAGGCAATAAGTTCTTCCTGTGCTTGAAAATTTCTTCTTGTCTCTTCTGTGCTGGACACTCTAACTCTCCTAAGTGCTGCTTTTCATTGCTATTTTTAAGAGTTCTGTCTTCATGTTTCAGTTGAATTTTCTTCAGGCCAATGAAGAACAAAAACATGTGTCACTGAGAAATATTGAAGTCAGAACCTGAGTCTTCAACATTATCTTTCTATTGCAAATCTTTCTGTCTGTGTCATTTGCTGTCCTTGTCAGGGCCACAGAATGATGTGACCAAAAGTTGCACAAAACATCACACTGCTGGAAGAATGCTTTTAACAACAGGGAAGCAGCTATTTTAATTATTGATTTAAATATTCTTTCAAGGTTAAGAGAGCATCCCATTAACAAATTGAGTCCTTCCCAAGTCCCTGCCTCACAGCCTGTTGCAGAAATCCCATTATCCCCCTTAAAGCCCTCTGCTAATTTGGCACTTGTTGGCTTATTTGTCACTTCTTCACTTCCCACATGGATTTTGTAGTTGAAGAGGGTTTGGTGACACTGATCCACCAGCAAGCCATTAAAATGTGATTTTATTTTTTTAAATTTGTAACCAATAATATATTTTTGTCTTGTTTCTTCTGAGAGGGGTAGTTTAATCTTTCCTATCCAGCTTGGTGAAGCCTTTGCAGTAGCTGTTTCTTTCTTGAGCATTAACATCAGGAAAGGATAAAGGGAAGCTGCCACTTGGCTGGAGACCATTCCTGAGTTGTGAGCATCTTTCAGTGACTGTGGGTCACCATGATTCAGACTTTAGACAGCATTTGTAAAAGGAGAGAATTTGATAACAAAGCACTGATGTTTTATGGGTAGCAGTGTCTGACTGGAAATGCAGAAGTCGTCCATGGCTCAGTCAGTGGAATCAGTGGAAAAGTCTGCAGGTGCCAGTTATGGACCTGAGGAAAGCTGCTTTTCCTAATTCTGAGCATGGCCTCACAATTATTTGGTTTTATTTATAAAGCAAAAGGGTTGCAAGCTTCTCCCCTCCCAAGGCCTTTTGGAAATGGGCAAACCAGACCCACTTTTGCCAGACTCTCATCTCTCAGGGAGGACAGGGAAGTGTTTATGTCACAATCTTCACTTCAAATACTTGAGGTAATGTGAGATCAGTCTCGTTTTGAGAAGATTTTTCTTACAAAAATCACCCAACAGCACAATTCTTTTCATAACATTCATTTCCAGAAGAAAAGCTTTTTACAAATAGTAGACTGTCTCTTTAAAAAATTCTTCCCTATTATCCAACAATTTCCCAAGTGAATGAATTGTCCTCATGAATGATCCTGAACTCAACTTGCCATTTATATTAATATTTATCAGCGAATCTATTTCATTAGTAGATTCAGTATTACTCACATTTGAGAATTAAACCCCATGGATCTGATTTTGCCCTAATACATGGAAAAGGGACGTGGTTATGAGATACAGAAATTCTGGGTTTGTACAAATGCTGCTGTCTGTACTACATCAGTGAGGGGAAGAGATTTCTGAGCCTTTTTCCAGTGTTATACACGAATAGGGATGTAAAAATCCCTACTTGGGAAGTGTGCAGCAGGTAGGTAATAATAAATTTCATAAAATAAGAACTACAGATTACGTGACAGAATCTTGAAGTGCATGGAAATAGTAATTTATTTTCCCCAGCACAATGTATAATCAAACTCTAGAGCTCGTTGACAGAGTCTTATTCCTGACTCAACAAAAATGGTGAGAGAAAGATCATTCTGTGGCTAATTAATGAACGGGGTTATGCAGCTTTTGACTTAAAAAAAAATTTTATATTGCTGATTGTCAGAAGATTGAAATGGTAAATTCTGCTTAACAGCATCCTGTGAATAATTCTTATATTCTGCTTCAAGTGCCTGCTTTGCCACTGCTGGAAACCAACTGGAGGTTGATGGACTTGTTGTTATAGTGTCCACAAAGATGTTTTGTCATACTTAACACAGAGAGTGCTCAGTGTCTGTTCTGTGGCCTTCAGAGTGACTGGAAGGCAGTTGAGAGAGACCCCTTGCTCTGATCCATCCTGCAGCCATCCCTGTGATAATGGGATGGATAAAGGGCAAGGATCCCATGTTCTTTCTCTGTGTTAGGTACTGAAGTGCCCCTGGTCCTGTCCACAGGGAATGGAACACTGGGAAAGGGTCAGAGCACTCCTGCAGAGCAAAGCCTCACCTCACAAACCCTCTCCTACAGGAGGGTACCAGGAATACTGAGTTAGTTTGTGCCACAGCAGGTGCCTGGAGCATGAGAGACAGAGGATCTGACTGGAAATGAGAGGGTTTGCACTGAAAAAAAAGGGAAAAAAAATATGAGGGTAGTGAAGCAGTGGAGGAGGCTTTGCAGAGAGGATGGGTTATCCTCTGGGAAGCACTCCATGGGAAGCTCAGGGCTGATCCTGCTTTGAGCAGGGGCTTGGCCTGAGGCCCCTTCAGCCCAGATTATCCCATATTGCTTTGTTCTGCCTTAACAGGACAGGTGCCAGACTCACTTTCCTGGAGACTGAATTGCTCTTTGGCAATAAACACAGGTGTGGATGCAAACACTGGTGCACCTGCTGGAAATCCACATCTTCATGTTGGGAGAGTCTGCTCCTTAAAGCTGCATTGTCCTCCTGGGTTTGGTGTTCAGTGTTTCAGCAGCCTCATTTTGCAGGGGAGCATTATGGCAGCTTCCTTTTCAGGTTGTGATAATTGATAAATGATTCGTGTTAATCATAGAAGTTTTGGAGTTTGTATAAACCAGAATACCTAAAATAGGAAAAGAACATGGACCTAGATAAAGGGAAAGATATATGATTAAACCCATTCTGTTTAAATCCCTCTATAATGAATATTATGTTTCCTAAATAAGTTGTATCTACTGACAGCTTGCAAAACAGGGCTTTCACACAGCCCAACAGATTCTGCAGAATCAGATTTCCTGCCTTTGTGTGATCAATCACAAACTATCTGCAAAGGATCAGGGTTCCCACTTCTCCTGTTTTTATCTACCAAGACCAGATGGTTCCATGACCAATTGTCCCAAGAGCTGTCCCACAGGAGTTTGGAAGTTTCTTTGCCCACCATTGCTTACCTTGCAGAGTTACTACAACAAAACAATAGCAATTATTGATTACTCCAAGGAAAACCAGACTATAAAAAGGGAGCTGCAAACCAAGTTCAGTGGAAGTGTGGAGTGGGCGGTGACCCCCTCACGTTTTCCCCAGCACTGCTTGCTCTGTCTGTATAAAATAAACCAATCTAAATGTCGCTAAATATCGAGACTTTGTTTCTCATTTATAACAAGGTCTTCCCTGATTGCTGTGATGTGACTTTTGAAGCAGCCCAGCCCTCCAAAGCCAGCAGCACCAGCCCAGGTCTCCCAGTGCCTCCTTCCTTCAGCTGCCATTTGTCAGAGCACACTCGTGTCAACTTAATGGACAACGTGCAAAGCCATTAAAAACTCAATTAGGGCCTTCTCTTTCCTGCAGCCGTGAGAGAAGGCAAACAGCAAGTGCTGATGTGTAAACACAATAGGCACCATCTGCTGCAGAGCGCGTTCCGCCCGCAAACACCGCCGCCGATGCAGATGCAGCAATAATAGGACGCTTATCAAGGCATCATTATCCACCAAGCAGGGGAAAAATTGAAATTTATGGCCAGCTAGAGAGCACTTCATGGTTTAATTCCTCAATTTTCAGTGGTATGTTTAATAACTAGGAGAGAGTGGCGTTTTATGTTCCTGCCGTTGGAAAGGATTTTTGAAAATGAATTTATTTACAGTCTCCCTATCCTCTTTGACTGATCTGAGCATAACACATTCATTTTCACATATAGTAAGGATAAAGCCAGCAAGATATTAATTAATTTAACCTGTTGATCCAAGAACACCATGTTTAATTGACCTTACACTCAATTTGCTTTAATGAGCTTATACTTCTCTGTCAAATAAACATAAAAAAGAACTTTTATCCAGCAGAGATAATTTTTTCCTCCCAAAATTCGGTGTTTTTTTCAGTTTAGTGTAGACTTGGAATCTTGAACTTTGGTAAGGAAGTAAACAAAACAATGGAACTCCATGATATTTTTGTTTCTTTTTTTTCCCCCAACTGGATATGCAACAGTCTCAACAAGAATTTCTCCAAGATACCTTTTGTTTTATTCATATTCTTGCCTAGAGACATTCAGGAGGCTTTCAGTCATCTATTAGTCAATAATTTCCATTTGTGACATGTTAATTCATTCCTTAGTCCTTTGTATGAGTGGAAACTGTGACAAGTGATTTGTTGGTGCCAGACCTGATTGTATCTCTTTTATTTGCACATATAGGCCTATAAATTGAGAATAAGTCCCATCAGCTTCAGCTCTGTGCTCAGCCTAAAGAAGGCTGTCAGACTCTAAATCACAATATGTCAATTTTTATTAAGGATAATGAGGAAAAACACATTTGTCTTTAAAAGGCTGGCTTGTTTTTTATTTATTTTCTCCTGGTGGGAGCTGTTCTCATGATCTCTCACCTACCCCTAAGTGATGGATCTTGCCCACACAAGGTCCACAGACATGGAAATTTGTAATAGGACAGTGGATCTCATCTGTTGATCCTGGAGCATGCAGAGTAACTTTGTGAAGGTCCTGGAGGACAGGATACCTGTTCGAGTTCACACTGTGAAAATAAAAGTTAAAAATAAAACTGGGTCTAATCTGGGACAATTTATAGGATACAGGGTATCATTTATTCACATTCGAATTTTATAGAATGAGTATTTTATGAATTTTATTCGTGTGCCTGATGTCAATGATTGTTTTAATGGAATTACAAGTTTTCAGCCCCTAGGATGGCCAGGCTGGAGGGGTTTTTCTGGGTCCTTGGGGTGAGCTGTGCCTGGGCTATCCCAGGGAAGGGTTTGTGGGTGAAGCTGCCACTCCAAGCTCTGCAGAAGCAAAGGACTTTGGCAGAGTTCCTAGGGAATAAATCCCTTTAAACAAGGTGTGAGTTCTTTTCTCTGGCAGAGATGGCTCTGCAAGTGCAGATTTTCCATTCTTTCCACTGTCATAAAATAATACCTCTAATCAGGACTTTTCCTAAGAAAGTTATGTTTCTTATAATATTTCCTCCTGTATCTCTACATACATTGTATTTAAAAATTATATGCTATAAATAGGAAGCTGATAATAATTTATCCATGACAACTGCTTGCAAAGCTGTTTCTTTAGTAATTAAGACTTATCATTTTGGTAAGTGCTTTTTGGTGCATGGATAGTCTTGTTGGTGTTGTCAGTCACTGGATTCAGGCTCCCCTCTCTCCCCAGAATTGTCAGCAGTTGCACAAAAGGCCACGAATAGCTTGTGATTCATTTTATTGTGGGTGGTGAAAAATAAAATTGTAATTATTGCTTGGAACTTTTTATAAAAGCTGATGTTTTTTCTCCCAGAGGAAAGCTCGTTGTTTTTATATATGGATCTGTAAAAGTGAAATATTCCCTAAGTTCTGCTGTCATTGCAGCTCTTACCTCCCCCAGTGCAGTCCAGGCCTGCATTGTGTTAGACACAGCACAGTAGTTCTTTAGGGCAGGATAACATACATATTATCCAAATTAAGAAGAGAAAAGTTGAGAGGCATGCCCAGAAGTGGAATGTTGTGCCAGGTGCTGTGCAATGGTGTAAAAATCCCTTTTCTTTGGTCTCTCCCCAGCGCAGGAGGCACTGGTCAAACCCCTTGTGAAGGCACAGGAGCTCTGCTGTTCCTGGAGTGATTCTGGCTGCTCCTGCCTCCTCCAGGGTGGGATCTGGCACAAGGAGAACTTGTCTTCACTGTATTCCAGTGGTGTTGAAATGCTTCAGGCAGAGCATTTCACAGCAGCTGCTGGGCTCCTCCAGACCATGCCACCCTTACTCAGCAGTTTTACCGTGGCTTACTTCCCAAATTCTCTGCACAGGAGTGGTTCTTGCAACTGTGTACTGGCACAGATCCTGCAATCCCAGGATGGTTTGGGTTGGGAGGGATTTTAAAGCCAATTCAGTGCCACCCCTGCCATGACAGGGACACCTCCCACTGTCCCAGGCTGCTCCCAGCCCAAATGTCCAACCTGGTCTTGGGCACTGCCAGGGATCCAGGGGCAGCCACAGCTCCCTGGGCACCCTGTACCACATTTTTTCTTTTTTCTTTGTATTTCAGACCCCCAATCCATTAAAAGGCAAATACTTTAAGGTGATTGATATTGCACCTTCCAAAGGCCCACCCTTACAGGGAACAATTCCTTCCCAATTTCCGATCTAAATCTCCCTCCTTCAACTTAAAGCCATTCCTTCTTGTCCTGTCCCTCCATCCCTTGTCCCCAGTCCCTCTCTAGCTCTCCTGGAACCTCTTTAGGCCCTGGAAGGGGCTCTAAGGTCTCCATGGAGCCTTCTTTTCTCCAGGTGAACCCCCAGCTCTCCCAGCCTGGCTCCAGAGCAGAGGGGCTCCAGCCCTCGTGGATCTAGGTGTCACAATTCCCAAACCTGGCTGGGTCAGGTTCCCAGCCTCTGCCTCAGCTGACAGGCTGTGCTGCCTCTCCAAGCCTGCTGGCACCTGTGCCTTCTGATAATAAATGTTCTCAGGGCATAGAAACAGAACCCACATTTCAATTTCTCAAATGTTTTGTTTCTATGAGTAGATTTAAATGGTAGTGTGTATACACTACATGCTGAAGAATGTTTTATGGCTGAACTGGGAGCAGAGTTACATCAGCAATAGGCATTTGTCAGGATCCTAATTTTTAGAGGGGAACCAAAAGTTTGGATTCAGCTCTAGCATTTCTCCAAGTCCTTGCTGTGAATCTGGAATTTCTTGACTTGAGACCATTTTGTTTATTGTTTTTCCTTCTTTTCCACTGAAAGGCAGCATTGCCAGAGACCATCTTGTCTATAATTTTTCTTAGAGTCTCTTCCTCTTCCCCAGCTGTGCACTGGAATTTTCCAAGGTCTTTAGAGTGTGTAACTTTTTTTTTTCTTTTGAAAGATTGACTTCTTCCTGCCAATCCTTTACAAAATGCATATATATCATATAAACATGGGGGAAAAAAATCTTCTGAGAGAAAGTTGCTTGTAGCTGTTATAAATGTCTAAAATATGACTGTTCACTGCAGAGAATTGATCCAAATGTTTGCCTTGCTCATCTGAGTCACCTGCTACGGTGAGGAAGAAGAAAAGTCAATAGGTCAGAAGTCAGGCTTTTTTTTTTTTTGGCTTTTCAAACTCAATCTTCTGTGAATTGTGAGAGGCCAGCACACAAACACATCTGTAGCATGCCTTGGCAGCAGCATCAGGAGTGTATAGAGGGCTGTGTTTGATTAAAAATTATCAAGCCTGGCTGCTGACACACAGATTCCCCCTGCCCCATGCAGGTGTTTTCTTTAGTTCTTTCTGAGTGTGAATGTCTGCACCCACATAAAGGAGATCCTGTAACCAGAATTGAATCAAATAACTCTCATCATGTTCTCCTTTATTGCTGACATTTGTCACCTTGATGCATCTGTGAGGAGATGAGTGGAGACACAATGTGCTATAAAATAACTGCTTGATGAATCCAAATGTGAGTTCAACATCGAGTGCCACGGTTAATATGATGCAGACTTCCAGGTTAACAAACTCATAAATTGCCTCAGTATACATTTCCCTCCCTAAATTCAGCCTACCCTTCCCTCCCACAAGAATTATTGTGCTGTTTCATTATTACAAGTAAAGATGTTGCTGTTCTGTTGACAACCCTCACTTGGTTGGGCTCTGAAAATTGGGGTTTTCTTAACATGACCTTCAAATATTCAGGTGCTAGGGTTCACAGTTATGGACTGGCATGAAGGGTGCTGGCAAATATCAGCTGACAGCTTGCTCTGTTGCAGTTTTTGTGTTTAATCATACAACTGTTTGGGTTGGAAATTACTTTTACAGATCATGAAATCCAACCATCAACCCAACACCATGCTCACCACTAAACCATATCCTCAAGTACCATACACACATTTCTTGAACGCTCCCAGGAATGGTGACTCCACAGTCTGTTTACAACACTTCCCATGAAGAATATTTCCTAATACCCACACTAAACCTCCCCTGGTGCAACTTGAGGCTATTTCTTCTCATCCTGTCACTTGTTACCTTGCATTGAATGTGCCTTTGGGGGACGGTGTGCAGCAGCAGAACCTGGTTGTTGCTTGAAGCAGGGATGTGCTTTTGTTTAGAGTGACTGTGTGATCACAAGGTGATAAAACAATACAAGCAAGGCAGTATTTCTATTTTGATTTGCAAGTTATTTAATTAAAGTGGTTCTGTCTAGCCCTGAATCTACTGGTGTATATATATACCCTGCAATTTTAATAACATTTCTCCCCTTAACAGCTGGCATCAAGCAGCTGCTTCCTTCAGAGGAATGGTTTGTTTTGTGGATTGTGAGGGAACCACTGAGCAGTTCTGTCCTGGTTTGAAGGACAGGTGTCTGCCAATAAAGGCAGAAGCTTCTCTTTGCAATGGAGAATGTAAACCCCCTCCCTACAAATTATTATAAATTTGAAATTAAGGGCTCTCAGGCAAAGATATGGGAATTAGGAATAAGAGTTTTTTACTGGGAAGATTAAAATAGAAATGCAGTATTACAAAAAACAATCCCAACCCTGCCAGAGTCAGAATCCAAGCTGACACCCGTCAGTCAGTCAGGGTGTTGGCAGCAGTGCCATTAAATGGTGGCTGCATCCTCCTGCAGTGGCAGGTGTGGTTCAGCTGGAGCAGTGCTCCTGGAGAAGGTGCAGCCTTCCTCCAAAAGTCCAGGGATGATGTAGAAATTATGTAGATGGCAGCTTCTCCTCTGGAATCCAGTGGAAAGAAGGTAACTTGCTGTCCAACAGCTCCGTTTTTATCTGGGTAGGAAAGGCTTGGCTCCTCCCCTGGCTGGAGCATCTCCCATGGGATGATGGAATTTTATCAGCCATGCCCTGGGACTCAATGGCCATGAACAGGAGATGATATCTTCCTGGAGGGAGGATGGGCTGTGGGAAAGATAAAGATGATTGCCCCAGCTGGTTTAAAGCTGGCCCATTAGCAGATAATGTGTGCCACAGAGATAAGGGGCACTGCCCCACCTGGTTTTAACAGATGGTGACAGAATCCACATTTCTGGCCACACCAACCGAACACAGGTTCACACTGAAAATCCAGCCAAACCCACGTTGTTCTTTTTTCTCTTTGCTCTGCAGGCTCCTTCATGATGGTGAACAGCTCAGGGCGGGCGTCGGGGCAGAAGGCTCACCTGCTGCTGCCCACGCTGAAGGAGAACGACACGCACTGCATCGACTTCCACTATTACCTGGCCAGCCGCGACCGCTCCAGCCCCGGCGCGCTCAACGTCTATGTCAAGGTCAACGGGGGCCCCCAGGGCAACCCCATCTGGAACGTGTCAGGAGTGGTGACCGAAGGCTGGGTCAAGGCAGAGCTGGCCATCAGCACCTTCTGGCCTCATTTTTATCAGGTAGGGGTGTGTCATATTGATTTACCAAAATATGAGTACTGGTCTAATACCGATACTCAGCTGTGATGGACAAAAAGACTCTGTAACAATTTAAAGTTACAAAGTGTGTGTTTGTTCAGTGCTGGGCAGCAGGGTGAGGTAACCCTCTAATACACACTGCAAAAACACAGGTGATCACAGAGTCCATTTATTGACAAAGGATTCAAACAAATACATATTCATAATAACAGCCCCTCCCATCCCCTGCTTCCCATGGTAATTAGCTTGAATAGCTAATAAACATGCGTTATTGACTTCTTAAATTAAGTCTGGGGTCGTTTTCATGGGGAGGGGTCTTGAGAGGAGGAAGTAAAGTGAGTCTTCCTCACCCTAAACTCTCAACCTTTTCTATCAATGACAATACAAATGATTTCTGGGGATAGTCCAGTTTTTCAAAGAATGGGTTTCTGGTTGCATTGTCTATGTTTCTTTGGGTCTGCTCACTAGTTTCATCTTTTCCCATTGTAAACACAGCTGAGCAAACATAAAATGACAGACAGTCAATTATTTAAGTTTCAGATAACTACTCCCTTCTAACTTCTAATTATTTTCAACAAGGTAACTAAAATCCTAATTTTCTAAGATTAGTGTTTCAATATTTTCCCCTCTTGGTTGGGAAGGATAAGGATTTGACAGGAAGGTTTCACAGGTGTGTATAACAGAAAGATCCTTGAATGTAGAATCTGAAGAAGGAATAGAAATGATAGCAAGTTTTGATACAGAAGAAAAGAATTGCTGAGACAGTATTACTGGGTAACTAAGAAGGCAAAGGGTATGTTATATGTTAGTATGTGAGTTGGAAGGGGCTTTTATGACTTAGAGCAAAGGATAAATCCATTTTCACAGCCAAACAAAAATGCCAGTGTTGCAAGTAGAGAAGAGATCTCAGAATTTTCCACTGCAAGAAAACTGAGAAACAACTTCTTGCTTAAACTGTAATGTACTAACCTTTAGTGTTTGGAAAATAGTAACATGAATATGGTAATGTTAGTAGTGATGATAGGTTATGGGTAATAGTAAAGATATTGATTGGTTGTCATGTTTTAAGATGCTCTGTAAGGAAAAGTATATAATGCATTGTAACCAGAACTAGAAGAAGCTTTCAGAGGAACCCACAGCTGTGGCTGAAAAGGGTGGGCAGGGCTCTTGTCACCCGACCCGTGAATTGCTGCATCATTGAAATACAAAAACCAGCATTTTAAAGAGCCTGCCTGGAGTTCCACATCCCTCATTTAGGCTCTTACACCTCTCTCTCCCCTTTGGATTAGTAAAAATCAACACCTACCTCCCTGATTTTCCTCTCAGAATGAATTCACCAGTAGTGGTTATAGTGGTTATATAGGCAGCTGACACATTTCTTCCCTCCTCACTTTTTTCCTTCAGTTGTTGGCAGGCCACAGAGGGATGGATGGGAGGCAATTATTGACAAGACCCACTCGTTCATGATGAAATTGCCACTTGTATTGGCACTTTCCATGGCACTGTGGGACTGTAAACAAAACAGTTTCTGGATGTGAATCTGTGCTCTGCATAAATCTCCCTGGATTATTTTTGAGCCTTGGTTGGTTCCATTAGAAGGAACATTTTTTGACTTGGCTTTGCAACTTGTGCCCATACGAGGGGTGTAAGGACATAAGGGACTAATAAATTCTTGCACCATGATATCAAATGTGGATATTTTTCACTAGATCCTCAGTTCCTCTTTCTCGACAGCTTTATTTATTCTGTTAGAAATTTTTTTTTGACAAGGACAAAGCCAAGAAAAGTAATGGCTACACTATTTTTTTGGTTATATTAGTTTTACACCTACTTATTAGTTGTCTCCTTCAAACTACATGTGGCAACTTTGCAGCCATTGTTTTAACTTCAGTCAGATAATTCTCACACAAAGGACTCACATACTACTTTTTATTTGTTGAAGGAGTACTTTTGTCTTGTTTTATATTCAAGACACACACACCAAAAAGAAAGCCTAGGAGGCAATTGCATCCTAAACCTTGCAGGAGATTTGATGTCCATGTGATACTAATAAAAGACATGAGTGAGGTAGGGACCAGGATAGAATGAATGAACTATGATAAGGCAGCAAATAGTCTGTGTATAAAAACCAGCAGGTAGAAAAGCCTCTCTTTTTTCTTGCTTCTAATAACTGGGTAGGAGGTCTGTAAAATGTGAGCTGGAGGAGGATGCTTTAATGTTCTGCCTCTGAAAGAGTGGTGGATAGCAGCAGAACCCACAGAGTGCACCAGGCAGTGAGAGGGAAGGATAAAGAGATGCAAATGTGTGGAAAGTGCTGTTTTAAGGGCAGTGCACAACTTGTGGCTGCTCTGAAGGCACACTGGAGTGCTCCTGCTCCATTCATATTAACTGAGCCTGGGCTTGAAGCAGAATTTGCTTCATTGTAGGTGCTCCACAGAGATAACAGAAATGATCTTTCACCCAGAAAATCGGTGCTTGAAAAACCTGCAAAAGGCAGTCTGATCTCACACTAAGAGGGATCCTGCTCTCAGATATATCAATAGGAGCCTTCCTGAGCCTCACTTAGGTCTTTTACAAGTACTTTGGCAGGTCAAGTTTGCTTTTTTTGGGCAAAAGAATCCTTTAAATCAAACAAGAATCTTCCCCTAAAGCACAGAAATGAATGGATTAGAAGGCAGTAGCACCTGCCCAGGAGTAGTTCCTTCCTAGAAAATGCAAGGGGCTTCTTTTTAAATTTGTGATGAGTGAAAGTGATGTTTCCTTCTGGTCATGCTTGTTTTTTTGTTCTTAAGCATGGTTTTTAAAATTTGAGAATTATGGGGGTCTAGCAGACTGATTTCAGTCTCTGGTTTTATAAACCACCTTTGTTAGTGTTCTGTAGTTCTGTGAGTTTCTACATTTAAGCAAGGTTTAAGAAAAAATGAAAAGTAAAAAGTGAACTTGAGGCTTGAAAAAGGAAGAGGAAATATCATTGGTATTTGCCAGGCTAAAGTAACAATTCTGCCTAAGTAAGTCCAGAGGTGGGAGGACGACAAAACTTGGATGTTGCTGTTTGAGGAGTGACTTGTTTTTCACACTCATGATTTAGAATGTGCCACTGCAGTGTTATTTAATGAAATCCTAGGAGGGCTTGGGTTAGAAGGGACCCCAAAGCTCACCTCATTCCACCCCCTGCCATGGCAGAGACACCTTCCATTATCCCAGGGTGCTCCCAGCCCCAATGTCCAGCCTGGCCCTGGGCACTGCCAGGGATCCAGGGGCAGCCACAGCTGCTCTGGGCACCCTGTGCCAGGGCCCCCCCACCCTCACACTTGCCATTTCTTACCAGCTTTAAATCAAAATTGCATTCCTGGAGAATTCTCTGTACACAAGAGGCCTTACAGCCTGTTCTGTATTTTGAAAAGATCAGGTAAAACCAACATTTTCCCTAAATATTGAAATCTGCATCAGGCAAAATGTTGATCATGCTCCCAACACAGAGAAACCACACAATCCTGGATTGAAATGTGCATCAGAAATTCAGCCAGTCTGAAGCTCTCTGCCCTGGTCTGAGTCTTTGCACTTTGGAGATGCAGCTGGTGGAAAACTGGTATCCAGTTTTTACAAACTGGTACCCAAAGCAGTTGCCAGAGGTCATGGTTTAGGTCTGGAAGTCTGTGCCAGGGTCATAGGAGTCATCTGGCTGCAGAAGCACTTGTCTGAGATAGAAATGTGGGGAAATTTATCATCTCTACCCTGGAGTTAGTTGTACTTGCATTCCCAGCCTGCAAATGTTCCCCAGCGTAGCAAGAAAAGCTCTAATGGTTCTTGGAGAAAGGTAATGCGTGTAATCTTGAATTACTGCTTGCCATGAGGATGAACTCAGCCCCAGAATGCACCAAGGGCAGCACTAGAGCCTGCCAGGAAGGGTTTTTTTGATGTATAGCAAGGAATGTTATTGATCCATGCCTGGAGAAAGCTGTTGTAGCACAACAGATGAGCTGGGCTGTGCTGCTAACACAGACATTGTTGGTAAATCACAGTGCTGAATGGGGGCTTGTTTAGTGGCAAGGAAACATGAAATGGTTCTGTATTTGCAGGCCTCAGGAGCATTTAAGAATGTTTTTTAAGAGTGAAGTATTGTGTTTTGTCAACTATATTAATTTCTGTGCAGTTCTTTAAATGCAAAGCATTGCCTGTCTCAGCCATCATGCTGCATTTCCTGAATCTAAAAGGACATGAGTGATACTGAGTGTGAGGCTTGCAGAAATGGGCCCCATAAACATTTATTCCTGCCTTCTCCCCATGTTGGGTCTCAGTTCCCAGTTTTCAGGAAAGCCTGGGTGCTTTTGTCCTTCTCACTTTGATAGGGATGAGATGCTTCAAAATACACAAAAAGACAATAATATATAAGTTTGAGCTGGGAGAAGGCAGGAATAGCTGAGTGTAAAGCAGAACAGAATAAAATAGTCAAACAATATTCCTTGAATTGAGAGGAGTCCTCTACTCAGTGGATTCTGCACCAGTGGACAGGGATTTTTTAGAGGCTGAGTTGGTTATTATTAAGTTGTTCTGTATTAAAGACCCCACACATGTTGCTAATTAACCAGAGTCAATTCTCTGTGTATTGGTGCTTTTGCCACCCACTCATGCCTGATGCCAATGCCTTGGAGAACTTATCAAGCTCCTGCCTTGCAAATAATTGACAATTACTTTGTTGTGGCTTATGACTTTTCACAAAAGTAAAACTAAAATGAGGGTTTGTAGCTGTAATGTTGCACTTGAATTCCAGTCTGAAGGGAGTTGCAGTAAAGCCCTGCATGACCTTCCCAGTAAATGTAATTTTTATCATGAATGATATTTAATTGCTAAAGTAATTATAATTTCCATACTAAAGACTCCTATTTTATACTCTTATTTTACACAGTCTCTAAAAAGCCTATCAAGGACCTTAATAACACAAAACACTTGCTAATGGTTTTTGGATTATTTTATCTTCCAGTGGCTTGCTTCTTCCCAGTATTTCCTGGGCAGCCTAATTGTTGCCCAGTCTCCTCTGCAGGAGAACTTTGTTTCTACATATTATTAGCACCCTAGCTTTTCTTAGTTTATCTTTGCTTGTTTATTTTTTTGTTCTACCTGTTTTTATGCCTTTTTTCCCTTATGTGGATGTATTTCAGGGATCTCACATCTGATTGTGTTTTGAATTGGGGGAAGAGATCTTAGGAAGTCATGAAAACACGAGAAGAAACAATGTTCTGGAAGCCCAAATGCAAAGAAAAAGGAACAACAGCAGTTGTGTAGTTAGGAAGGATATTTTTGTCTATTTTTATCCAGGGCAGCATTTGGACAGTTGAACCTTTTGCTGTATTAAATCTTCTGATGCAGGAATAAAGAAGAGGCTGAACAGTGACAGGTTGGGAATGCCAGCTTTTACTTAGAACAAAAAGAACTGTTGAAAACTGGTTTTAAATAGTTAACTCTGTGTTCTAGTAGTGAATTTTGGAAGTTACAAATGACTGGAATACTTTCTCCTATGGAACAAGTAGCTGAACCTGAACACTGCAGTAGTGGCAGTAACTGTTCTGGCTGAAGGTGTGATTAACTCTGTCCTTGGAAATCTCATTAATCTCATGCAAAAATCAGTGACCCAGTACAGTGTGAACTGCTTTAGTCAGATGGAGTGAGACTGGGAATTTCCCTTTCACAGGCAGAGGACAGCACCCATTCCATCTCCACCCATTCATTTATTTAATGTGGTAAAGGACAGTTGGAAGGGAACCCATCAGGATGATTAAATCCAACTCCTTGCTCCTCTCAGGACTGCTGAAAACTCATCCTTCAGATGCTCCATGAACTCTGTCAGGCTTGGTGCTGTGTTCATTTCCAGGGACAGATCTCCCTCCCACTGAAGAACCTTTCCCAATGCCCAACCTGAGCTGTCCTGACTCAGCTTTGTTCCATTTCCTCTCGTCCTCTTGCTGGTCCCCACAGCCAGATCTGCACCTTCCTCTCCACTGCCCCACTTTCCAACAATTAACTTATTTTTAATGATTTCTTTATCAGATTTTTAGATTTTGTTGTTTGGTTTTGTTTTGTTTTTCCTGCACTGCTGATTTTTTGATAGTCCATATATTTTATAACAAGATACTTCAGGGCAGTTTTCCAGGTAAAAATCACAAACCCATAGAGAAGAATGAGATTTTTATTCATCCTTGATGGAATATCTGTCTTTTCAGACTCATATTACTGGGATATTTTCATAATCCAGGTACACAAATGAAAAAAAAAAAAAGAAAAAGTTTGTTAATATATCATTAATGAAGAGAAATTATACACATGGTTTTTAAGAATCTTCCTTCTCAGATCATGTTAGTAGAACCCAGGGAGAGGCAGAAACAAAATCATTATATCTGGAAAAATCTTACTTTAGCCCAGAATCCAGTGTCATCCTTTGCTTGTAATTGATTTACTAGTTCTGCAAGGGCCTGCACAGCAAATCAGAGTTTTCTCCAGAAGAATCCATGCATGGTCACTGATTCAGGAAGAGAATTCTGTCTCATGTAGTGCTTTCTCCAATTTTCCAAGGCATACTGAGAACAAGATATCAAATTATTGTCCACTTAATATTCTTGGACTGATGCTTAAGTGAGTATAGGTGTGTGTAAATACCCAGGGCACTTTTTGCTTTTCCAAATCAGAGATGCACAGTTGTCTTTAATCCTATTGAATGTTACTCTAATCCTTTGTTTTGCTTCCACAACAGATTGGGTGTTGTACTCACACACTGAACTGCCCTGGTATCCCTTCATTGTGAACAAAATGCCTTCAGTGACTCAGACTTGGAATAACAGCACAATGTGGTGACTGCTGAAATTACTGATGTAAATGTTCCTTCTCAGAATGTTGGTTTTTTTTTTTTTCTTTTGTGTTTCAGGTGATATTTGAATCTGTCTCTCTGAAAGGACACCCCGGGTACATCGCTGTGGATGAAGTCAGAGTTCTCGCCCATCCCTGCAGTAAGCACTCTTTATTTTTCTGACTGTACCAGTGTGTTGTAGGCCACAGGCTGTAGTTTAAAGGAGAGATTTACCCAGCTGGGCCAGCACTAAAATGTCCTGTCTCCCTCCTAGACCCCCAAGGACAGTCAGCCTTGCTTAATCACCTCTCTTTGCAAGCTCTGCAAAAGGCAAAGCTGCTCTCAGTTTATAGCTTGTGGAATCCTCTCTTCACGTGATAATAAACTGATGGTTTTATTATTTCTTAGTCTTTTTTGCTGTAGAAAACAGTCTAAAAATCTTCTCATAATAACCTGTGTGGTTAACTTCTGAAAAGAATAACCAAACAAACAGTTTCAGTGTTTCCTTGGTAAGAGGCCTGTCCCAAAGGTCAGTTGGTTTCAGCATATTAAAGCTGCTCAGAAAGCTGTGAAGAGATTAAAAATGAATCTTATTCAGACACTGCACTTATACAGGAGTAGAAACTAATGCAGGTTCATTACACTATTCAAAATTGTTAGTGCTGCATTTTTCTACTGCAGACACAACAATAAGCTGAGATTTACTGGCTTTTTTATATTTAAAGAAGCATTGTGCCTCAATCTTTGAGTCTGAACTTTTTTGGTTCCTTTACCCACCTTCAGTGGGGCTTGAGGACTTTATATTTTATGGATGTAATGTAAAGTTACTTGTAAAGTTACTTTTTTTAACAGCCCCTCTTTCTGGCTCATGGTTTCAGTAAGTCAGTGACAGCTGCTCACAAAAAAAAGTGATGGCTCATATGGATGGAGTGAAATCAACTGTTTTTGCTGTGATCAGAATGTCAAAGAACATCTGCCATTCAATGTGACAGACATGGTTCTGCTCAAGTTTAACAGGACATTTCTGATAACTGCATTATGGTTAATTGCTGCTTAAGTAAATTATATTTGTGTTTACCATGTGCTCATTGCTCAGGCCTTTGGGTGCATTTACTTCATTAAGGAATACTTACAGTCTGTATTAACCAGATGTTGCTGATAAGTGGCAACATCCAGACAAATCCCCAAATGGTCTGTGCCTTCCACAGCATGCTGGGTGATCACTGCTCCCTTCACTGGGATAGAGGCCACTAAACAAACCATGGGGCAGAGTCTCAACAAGAAAATGATGGGATTTAAAGCAGACAGGCAGGATGCTGTGTTGTATCCCTGCTTAATTAAGTAAACTAATTTTGAATCCATTTCTTCAAGTATATGCAGGTCCTGCCTCAAAATTAAGTGCATTCTTGGTGACTCAACAACAAAATGATTCAAACAGGGTTGGTTGGTTGGTTGCTTGGTTGGTTGGTTGGTTTTTTTTTTCAATCTGTTTGGAACCCCCAGCACACAGAGCTCATTACAAGCTGCAGGTTCTCTGCAGTCTCTTTAAATGCTGCTCCTGTCTGGTTCCCAGTGCTGCTTTTGTTGTTGAGCAGTGACAGTCACCAGGGTAAACATCACCCATGTGTTCCCTCTCCTTGTACAGCCTTTGCCCCTCAGACTCCTTTTACAATTGTTGATAAATCAAAACATGGGGACCATGAAGCTCCTGGTGACCCCAGAAGTGACTGAAATCATTGGTCTTATTTCCTCATTTCTGCTTTACCTTCACAGATGACAAAGGCAGGCAAACCAAAGTCAGCAAAAACAGTATGCCCCTAATGACACAGTTATACAAAAAAGAAATGTATTGCTGGTGTTGCCTCTTGTTTTCCTATGTCCTGTGAAGCAGCACACTGGAATATCCATTTCCTTATGCTAAAAGCTCATTGACTCTGTGTGCATGAGCCATCACAGCACAGCCCATGCTCCAGAAGCTGGGCAGACCTAAGGACCAGCATGTTGGCACTGGTGGGACTCTACACTCTGTATTTGTAGCTGATTTACAGCTTTAGACTGCAGGCACAAATATTGGAATTATCCTGAAATACCATGTAGAACGTTCTGAATGTCACCCAGAGGGAGATTTCCAGTAAACCTTGATGCAAATTCCTGCTGCCCAGGATGGTACAGAGTCCCTGTCCTTCAGGAACTGTCAGTGAACTGTGTGTTGGATGGGGCACAGGAGCAGATAAAGCCATTTGACATGATGTACAAACATGTGTTCTCTGTTCATGTGTCAAACACTTGCACATCAAGTCTCAGTCATGCATGGCCACAGATGCCCACATCCCTTTAAAGCTGATTCCAACAGAAGAGAGGTTATGATGTCCTCTGAAACTCTGTATTTCAGTGTCTGATCATACTAGAAAATGTGCAGATGATGTTGAAAAACACTGATCTTTTTAGGTGTAAGTTTTTTCAGTGTGTCATACTAAAATTTTTCAAACTATGCACAAACCTTTTTCTGAAGCCTTGCAAGAAAATGGTTCACTTGAAGGTGTTACATTCACTGCTGTAATCTTGTTTATACTATTAGTTAAATAGAGACCTAACTCAGTTTGATATTTAATCAAAAAGATAATCCTCTCATCTGGTTTCTTTGTGAAAAAAACCAAAACAATCAATGTCTGCATTTTTAATATCACTGTAAATTTTGAACTAATGCTGAATTTAGTGTCAGCAAAACACTGGTAACAGTGATCTAAACTAAACCAGTGATACAATACTGTCAGTTAAATGAATTTAATATCTGATTTGATATTGATGATGCATTATTCTAAAGGTCTAGGATGTATTTGATAGTCAAGAAAAGAAAAAGGATAAAAGACCCTTGTGAAAATGAGGTTTAGGTCAGTCATGCTTGACAAGCACAAAAGCATTTGACTTTTTTTGACCTTTTTAGAAACATAGTTTTCTGAAGAAAAGAGATTACTCAATTATTCTTTATAGCAGGCAATAAGAAATTGTGCTGGTGACCATGAAGTCGGGATTTGATCCAAGTCTGTGTTTTCAGAGGTGCCAGGGCTCTCTAAGATCCCTGAGGCCACCCTCTCTCACCCCATCACCCCCCTCTCTGCAGGGAGGAGCTGAAAGCCCAAGGGCAGCTTTATTTGGTAGGGGAGGTGCCAGGGCTCTGCTGAGTGTTTGGGTGTGTAAGGAAAATTAATCCACAAACACCAGAGGTTTATGTCCAAAAAGGAGACAGAGGAGTCCTTTTTGCTTTATTTGAATAAAGGGAGAGGCCATGGGGCATTCCCCTGGGATCTCTTAAATTTTTGGAGGATGCAGCCCCCTTTTTATCCCAATTTCCCTCTCTCTTTCCCCATGGGCTGAGGTACCTGAGAGGCACAGATTGCCCGGAACACCTGATACCTGAGATTCCCTTCTAATGTACAACACTTCCTTTTAATTCTTATAGAATTCATAGTTTCCCCCCCATTGCATCTTTCATCTTCTGTTACCCCATTTAATTTACCAGCAAACCTACAGTTTGTTTGTAAAGGCAAATCTCATTTCCCATTCATCAATCAGTG
This sequence comes from Muscicapa striata striata, assembly GCA_030060385.1. Lineage (NCBI taxonomy): Eukaryota > Metazoa > Chordata > Aves > Passeriformes > Muscicapidae > Muscicapa > Muscicapa striata. The sequence continues at coordinate 1,674,612 of JAREIS010000177.1, forward strand.
GAATCGCTCATATTGTTTCTTTTATCTCTCGGTGCTGACTGCATCTACCAGCAATCTCTGTAAACACAAATGCTACATTGCTCTCAGGTGGGTGCAGCAGGTCAGCCCTGGTAACCCCGAGGCTGTTTTGCAGGAAAAGCCCCCCATTTCCTGCGGCTGCAGAACGTGGAGGTGAACGTGGGGCAGAACGCCACCTTCCAGTGCATCGCCGGGGGAAAGTGGTCACAGCACGACAAGCTCTGGCTCCAGGTAAAGCAGGGCCCTGCTGCATTCTCCTCTTTAATTTGGGGCTCTGTTTGCTTTTTCAAGGGAAATAAAATAGCTTGAGAAAGATTGGTGGTGGTGGCGAGGCAAAATATTTTCATCGAGATGATTTGAAGAACTGCCTTAAATCACTTCTAGGTGAGAGTTTGAGATGACTAAGCGTGGAATTAAGAGACAGAAAAAGGAAAAGATGGCCAGTCACAGCAAAATTCTGGTTTCAAACAAATGCCCATGTACCCATAAACAGCCATAAAGTAGAAAAGAGAGGAAGTGGAACAGTTCTCTTCTGCTTTATTATGCCATCTGCTTTCCTTTCACCCTCTGAAAATGTTCTCAGCCTGGAGTCAGTGGTAATTGTTAAGAAGGAAGTTGCCAACATCTGAAATTACTTACCATGGTGGTTAAAATAGGCAAGGCAAATTTGCACCCAATTCTTGCTCCCAGTTTCCCTTGGCTGCATTGACAGCAGATTTGGTCTGGTTCCTTTTAGTCACTCACTAAAAGACCAGAACATTCTCTCCCTGCATGTCTTATTTGCAGCCTACTTACTGATCAAACTTGTCTGGGTCCTGCCCTTCCAGTGGGTACAGCAAAAACCGTGGGAATTCATGGTCAGGGTTAGAATTTGAAATGGAACAGACACAACCCCCATATCAGCACATGGTGTGTGTGTGTGTGTGTTTCCCAGCAAAGGACACAAACATTTCTCCTGCCCCTTGGATTTCTCTGTCATGTGGACTCCCAACATTACCATTCCAGAAGCTTTTAAAATCACTGAGTTCCTAAATGTTTAGCTCCCAAACAAGTCAAGAGTATTCTTGTTGAACGTAAATAGGGCCAACATAATTTTATCAGCTTGGACTGATGTGAGTGAGGGTTTGATCACCCCACAGTTGAAACACCTGGGGCAGACAAGAAGGCCCTTTGTAGTCAAATAATTACCAGTTTTTATCAAATTTTATAATTGACTTCAGGCATTTTAATAAAATTTTAAAAGAACATTCTCAAATCTAGTTTAAATCAAGGAACTGGCTTATCTGATCATAAAAATTAGGATTAGTACTGGGAAAAAGGTTTAAGTTGGTGAAACATGTAGTTTGCATTATATAAAAATGATTTTACATTCAGTAACTATACTCTCATCACAACTGTTCTCCTAAAAATTACATTCTTAGTGTAAATTTATTTACCTATGGTGTACATCTAGCAACCACCAAGATGTATTTTTGACTTATTTTAGCTTTTTTGGGGTTCTTTCATTAAAATATTTCCCAAGTTACAATTAGGTGTGTGTAAAAACAATTTTGACCTGCAGCAGTATGAACCTTTCCCTGTGAGAAGCACGGTTTGGGGAGGAAAGAATTGCTATTGTTAGTGAAAAGCTGCTTTCCATTCTCTAACTAAACTGCAACATTTGATGAAAATAGCCTTGGAAACACCCCTAAAAACTGTTTACTGGAAACTGCCAAAACAGCAATGTGCTTTCCTTTGAAATTCCTAATAAACTGGACAAATGAGCAAGTTGAGGTGTTTATACTGTGGAGAACAATTTCTGGCTAATTCTTCCTCTGTCCTTTTCCAGTTGGAAAAATGTGGTCTGGCATTGGTAGAGAGGTTTATTGGGGAATGCTGGATGCACAAGGATGTCTGCTCATCCAACCAATTTATTTAAACTGGTCCAGAATTGGAGTTCTGCATCTGAAAAGGCCAAATTTACAGAATCTGTTCATTTGTAGTGTTTTCCCAGGTGAACACAAAGCCTTCAGCTGTTTTGTTTTCACATCCAAGCTGGGCCTCTTATTACACTGTGTGAAACTGCACTGTGGCAGTCAGAGCTGCCACTCTGCAGCCTTTGCAGGAACTGATCTTAGAGTCAGAGAATATCCTGAGCTGGACCCCCAGGATGACCCAGGGCAGCTCCTGGCCCTGCACAGACACCCCAAAATCCCCCCCTGAGCATCCCTGGCAGCGCTGTCCAAACGCTCCTGGAGCTCTGGCAGCCTCGGGGCCGTGCCCGTTCCCTGGGGAGCCTGGGCAGTGCCAGCACCTCTGGGAACAACCTTTCCTGATCCCCACCCTAAACCCCTCTGACACAGCTCAGCCATGCCCTGGGGAGCCTGGGCAGTGCCAGCACCTCTGGGAACAACCTTTCCTGATCCCCACCCTAAACCCCTCTGACACAGCTCAGCCATGCCCTGGGGAGCCTGGGCAGTGCCAGCACCTCTGGGAACAACCTTTCCTGATCCCCACCCTAAACCCCTCTGACACAGCTCCAGCTATCCCCTGGCTCCTGTCATTGCCACAGAGATCAAAGCTGCCCCTCGGGAGGAGCTGCAGCCCATAGTAAAAGGTCTGACCCCAGTCTCCTTTTTCCTACTCTGATCAAGCCAAGTGTCCTCAGTGTCCCCCATATGGGTTCCCTTCCAGACCCTTTACCCTCTTTGTATCCTCAGAACACACCAAAAGTCCAGATAATAGCTGAAATATTAAATATAAATGCAAACTTAAATATGTCACAGGAACACAGGTTTGGGTTGAAAGGGACCTTAAAGCCAATTCAGTGCCACCCTTGCCATGGGCAGGGACACCTTCCACTGTCCCAGGTTGCTCCAAGCTGCATCCAACCTGGCCTTGGACACTTCCAGGGATGGATCCAGGGGCAGCCACAGCTGCTCTGGGCACCCTGTGCCAGGGCCTGCCCACCCTCACCTATAAGAATAAGATATATTTAGGGCTCAGCTGCCACAGCCCTGTGAATTTCCTGAGGGAATGGCTGAATTTTTCTCTTGAAAGTTGTTTTTGTACAAAACCTCTCCCAGCAACATAAACACGGAGCTCTGACAGGTATTAAGCACCCCAAGGAGTCAATTACACATGGATGCACCAATGCATAACCTGCCAGTCTCATCATCACATTCCTTCTCTTTGCCCCTGCAGCAGTGGAACGGGAGGGACACAGCCCTGATGGTCACTCGAGTGGTCAACCACCGGCGTTTCTCAGCCACGGTGAGCGTGGCCGACACGTCCCAGCGCAGCATCAGCAAGTACCGCTGCGTCATCCGCTCCGACGGCGGCTCCGGCGTCTCCAACTACGCCGAGCTCATCGTCAAAGGTAACACAAACTGCACACTCATCCCACAGCACTGCTTCCTCCTGCAGGGGAACTGTCTATAGAAACTGGCCTTCTGTTGGACTGTCTTGGTTTGAAGGACAGGTGTCTGCCAATAAAGGCAGGAGCCTCTCTTTGAAATGGAGAATGTAAATCCCCTCCCTCCAAATTATTATAAATTTGAAATTAAGGGGCTCTCAGGCAAAGATATGGGAATTAGGAATAACAGTTCTTTACTAGGAAAATTAAAATAGAAATACAGTATTACAAAGAACAATCCCAAAACACTGCCAGAGTCAGAATCCAAGCTGACACCCGTCAGTCAGTCAGGGTGTTGGCACAGTCCCATTCCATGGTGGCTGCATCCTCCTGCAGTGGCAGATGTGGCTCAGCTGGAGCAGTGCTCCTGGAGAAGGTGCAGTTTCCTCTGAAGGTGCAGGGATGATGTGGAAAGGTCTGGCTTTCCTCTGGAATCCAGTGGCAAAGGCTGCTCTGATGTTCCAAATCTCAGTTTTTATCTGGGTAAGAAAGGCTTGGCTCCTCCCCTGGCTGGAGCATCTCCCATGGGATGATGGAATTTTATCAGCCATGCCCTGGGACTCAATGGCCATGAACAGCAGATGATCTCTTCCTGGAGGGAGGATGGGCTGTGGCAAAGATAAAGATGATTGCCCCAGCTGGTTTAAAGCTGGCCCATTAGCAGATAATGTGTGCCATGGAGATAAGGGGCACTGCCCCACCCGGCTTCAGCAGATGGTGACAGAATACACATTGCTGGCCACAGCCTGTATTGCAACCCAAGACATGGAGCTTCATTCATTCATGTTAAAATAAGAAAAAACGGTAAAAGTGATATAAGTTTAGGTCAGTATCTTGAATATTTGAATTTAAACTTTGGATTTTTTGTAAACTTCTGTAGTAAAATATGGTGACTATGGAGATTTTTAATGTAGTCAGCTGAACAGTTTGGCTGTCAGTCAGCTTTACCTGCTTTCCTTTGCAGTATTTTATCAGGCAAAAATGATCTTGTGGTGGAGCATTACATGTCAGGAGAACTGTTCAGGGCTGCTGGCAGTAAATGCTGGGATTGATTCTGCTAACGCCTTGAAATCCAGAGTGGAATCAGCAGTAGTTCTGGAAGAGTGATTGGATTTTAGCCATGTTAATTACTGTGATTAAAGAGCCACACATGCAAGGTGTGTCTTAATCTTGCCTTCACAGGCAAGTGTTGAAGTGCTATCCCCTGTGCTGGGTTCTTATTTATTTATTTTTTAAACTTACCTTTAGCTGCACCACAGGAGTGCTCACTGACTCTTAGGTGGGGAGTTCAGAAGGTGGCTGAGTTATTCCTGAGGTCCTCTGTGTTTGGGGTGAGAGGAATTTGAAGTCTGGGTCTGCTCACAGGGTGTAATTTACTGCTCTAAATGGAGGGTATGAAAATAGAGGGCAGCTCTAGAAATCAGATCAAATTGTCCACTGTGCTGTTTTCTGCCAACTGACTCTGTCCTTTGGTGATCAGATGCCTTTGTTATGCCTTGGAGTGTTGTGTGGTGCAGATGTTTAGATGACACAGATCATGAGTACTTTTGCTGGATGCCAAATGCTTTTAATTCCCACCTGGTGATCTTGTATCTTGTTCAAATCTGGAGGGATTAGTTCACAATTTAAAGGGAATTGAGCTGCCAGGAGTGGCACACCTAGGGCTGTACCACAGCTAAACTGAGCAAGCAGGTATCAGAACATTCCAGGCTCTGTTAGATGCCTGGAACTTCATGTTTGTTGATACAAGCAGGGAAAAAAATCGAAGAAAAATTAAAACCATTAATGGCTGGATGTCCAATCAAGCTGGTGGCTTCCTTGCTGGATTGCTCAGCAACATACCTAGCTGGAAGAAATGCAGTACCTGGATAAGGTTGTTGTGGAAGGTCAAGTCCTGCTCCTCATCCCTGGTTAGGATGCAGGTGAGGTTAAGTGGCTCATTTGAGGTCAGTTTGGTGCCACCCTGTGTCACCTGTGACTGGGACTTCCAGCCAGCCTGACCAATTTTAGTGTGAATAATAGCAAATTTGTAATGCATGTGCACAGGCAGAAATGAAAGCAAATTGGAATTGTTTAATTCTGAAGAGATGATTATTGAATGGTAATAATGTATTTGAGTATACATTCAATTAGCCTGTAATTGAGGTTTTGCTCAATTGATAGTCCTGCTCCTAAACCTGCTGAATCTCTGCTTCTCATGTGCCTTCTTTTAAGCAGAGGAACATAAATGCACAGGGTGTTTCTTCAACAAAGATTAAGATTTAAAAGTGTGTCTATGTAATCTTTTTAATTGAAATATTTGTTTGCTTCCCTATGCATAAGAAGTTTTATTGGAATATTCAGAAGGTAGTTTACATTTCTCAATATTGAATGAAAAAGTTTGGTAGATATGAAAATAGAGGTTTTACATTGAAATGTGCATACTCCTAAATCCCAAATTGGACAGTAAATACCTGTTTCAGCAAATGGAATGACCAATTAAATTAAACACACACCACCTTGCTTGTCTGTGGGCACCTTCACTAAGACCAGTGTATCATTGAAAAGAAATTACTGGCAACCTTATACAAAAGAATATAACAGTATTAGTTCCAAATTATTCAGTATGTTTAGTGGCAGGAGATACATTTGTAATTGTGTGAAAATGCTGTTCTCTAGTCAGCTATTTGCTGTACGTGCTAATGCTTCTCTGTCTTCTGGCTTGTATAAATGACAATACATTTATTCTTCTCTTTGCACTCTCCAATCATAATGGGCCACAAAAACCTATCATTTCCATCTGCACCTCTTGCCATCCTTTGGTGCTCCATGGAAATAGCTGTTCTCTATTTCTTCTCTCTCACTGGTGCACATATAGTAATTTAATACAATTTTGTACAGGACAGTTTTAAAAAACCCAGAGATTCTCGCTACACTGCTCACACCTGAATGGAACTTTTCTTGCCTGTAATTTTCTTTTAAGTAAAACCTTCGTGGCAGTTACTGTATTCTGAGCAAAATGCAGGCCTTGCTTGTGTAAAGATTGTTTAAACTACTGTGGAAATTGGCTAGGATTTTATCATTCAAGGTCTGTATAAATGCTGGTGTCCTTTCAGGACACTTGTCACATTAGGTAAGGATATGGATAGCATTTTAAACTGTGTGGGGGTGTATGAACAACTGTTTGCAGTTATTGTTTTTTTTTTTTCCCTTGATCCGTTTCAGGTACTCTGGATGCCCAAATTAATCACTCAATATATGATGGGAATCTGTGCAGAGCTGATAAAGAGGGAATATTACAGCATCTATAACCTATTTTTAATGAGCCAGTTTTTCTGAGATTTCCACTCTCCAGAAGCCTCTCAAAATTATTTTACTGCTACCTGTTGCTACCTTAACATTCTTTTAAGGCTCCTGGTGTCTGATCTGCTACTACAGGGGTAGGAGGAGCCTGTTGAACCTCAGCATAGTCTCTCTGCAGACCTCCAAGGATATATTCTAGTTCTCTTCAATTTTGTCTTAGTTGATTTTCAAAGTGTTTGGTTGAAAAAATAACCTGTCTTTTACATGAGAGGCTTTCTGTCATCACTGTGATATTTGGGACACGTCGCTTTTTCTTTTATCAGGCTTTTATCAGTCACACGAGGAGCTGATGTGTTGAGTGACACCAGAGGGAGAGGTGGGTTCCTTGTCACAGTTGTTTACCATTCTCTCTCTAGGTCTCTTCTGGTGTGATGCTTGTCACTGTAATTCCACCATCTGTTTCTTAACTCACCAGGTACACACTGAAATCTGCTCGAGTGATTGAGTCTCTTCCTAAAAACAGGCAATGGAATTTACAAAAAAAAAAAACCTCCAACCCCAAACCACAAAACAAAGGAAAACAACATAGACACAAGCACTAAACAGTGAACTGACTCAAAAAAACCCAGTCACATGGTTGGAATTGAGACACTGGGTATGAAAAACATGATAAATAATTACCTATTTAAATAAATCCCTATATGGAAGCTTCTCCAGTATGAAATACGCTGTGAAAATTTCAGATTTACAATTCTAAGACAGACTCATCAAGGAAAAGCTCTACAGGTATTTTGGCTGTCTCAGTATTTATAACTGGAGCTGACTCCAGAATACTTTCAGTTAATTATTCAGCAGCAGGAAATCCTACTAGGAGAAAGAATTTTCTGGAGCTTAGAAGTCATAAAAAAGTGAAAACATCTTTGTTCTTCAGCTGAGCCCAATCTTAGGCTGGAGCTGGTTCTAGAAATATCACATCAGGCTCTCCATTGGTTTCCTTGCAAAGAAGAAGTTCAGTGTGGGTATGAAAGTATGTGATTCATATGTGTGTAACATACTCTGCAGTGGGTTCTTGGGATGAAAAGATAGTTGTCTTCCACATAATTATAGAGGAGACTCAGCAACTCCAAAGTTTTAACCTCCTATAGAGCTGTTATGGAAAGATGTGATGAATACGAAAAAGACTTTTAAAATATTTTCTGTAATTTTTATTTTGTTTGTTTTTTAAATATTTTCATGCCTGATACACAGATAGTTCTATACCCTGAGATATTCCTGCCAAATGCACTCATTAAAACAGACATAACGTCCTTGCCATCATGGGGTAACGTAACCTCTGTTGGTGGTGCTCAATTCCCCACACTTCACCCGGGAGATGGGGCTGTTGATATGAAAAATAGTTCTGTATTGCACCTATCCTCTGTTGCCATCAGGGTGGCTGGAAGGCCACATCCCTCTGTCCCTTAGAACTCTTTGGGAGACAAGCTCAGCTGTGGCATGTCTGGTTTAGATTTTACTGTTAAAAAAAGCATTTTTTCCGTGTGCATTAATAAATAGCTGGCAGGTGTGTGTGACAGCCACAGCTTAATTTGGCCATGACAGACCCAGCTGGGCCAGCCCCGGCCCCTCAGAGAACAAGGAGTGACCAATCCCCAGGTCTGACCGTGATTGGTCAGATTCAAACCCAAGCAGGGCACCCCAGCCAATCCCTTTGTGCCAGCCATGCTCCCGTGCCATTGGCCAGTGAGCTGGGCGGGGCTGAGGCTCCGACCAATGGCGTGAGAGAGCGGGAAATTCAAATCCCCTGGAGCAGAGAGCGCGGCAATGAGCTCGGGCTGCGGGAGCTCGGGGTGTGCGGGGCACAGCCCTGCCTCCAGCAGCGACAGGTGTGAAGATTCCTGTCTGAATTTAGCAAGTTCAGATCTCAGAGCTTCTGGGCACATTTGAATTCATCTGCCTGAGCCCTGCACGTTAATCAAAGCCCTCAAAGTTATCAGCTTGTGAGCAGCAGTCAGTCCCTGGCTGGTGCTCCCAGCAGTGTCAGGACACTGATAATAAGGGTTCCCTGCTCTCTCTTTGCCTGTTTTCTCCCAGTTTCCATGAGTTCAGTCAGTGATCAGAAGGCCCATGAGCTGTGCTGTGAGAAGCTGAGTGCAGATTTGGTAAAACATGTAATGATGCAGCTCCTCTGAGCACTACACCAGCACAGTGGGAGGTGCATCTAGACTGTTTATGAGGGCTGTGCTGCCTGTGAAATATCTGAATGAGGGAGAATGGCTCTGTCATTAATAGAGTGTCTGAAAAAGCCACTTCCTTCATTTATTTGCAGTCACAGTGGTGTAGGGAATGTAACAATCCCTCCGTGGGTGTTGGCTGGTAATTACCTGAACTTGTCACTGCTCTGTTTAATTCAGTGGAGTTCAGTAGCAGTTGCTTTAACTCTGTTTTAATCATGGGGTGGGTGTGTAAGAAAAGGGGAGGCAAAGAGATTGTAAGAACTCACCAAGAGCTGTAACTCCAATTTCTCTATTTTCCATCCAGCCTAATATCTGTGAAGCCAATGAAGGAGATGGAAGACAAAGCTCTGTTGTATTGTAGATTTTCAGTAGTATGAAACATGAGTCCTCTCAAAAGGAAATATTTCCCTCTCCTTATGTTTAACTTCCAAAGCAGAGCTGGGAAATGAAGCCATTTCCTTGAAAAGTGATAAGTGTGCAGTTTATATAAAGGATCCAGTTTTCAGCATTGCATGCAGTGCCACACAGACTTGCAGTAATGGTCCAGAATTTCCTGGTTTATCTTGTTTATATTCATCAGCAGGGTGTAAAGAAACATTCAGGAGGAATACAAAGCTGCAAGAGGTACAAGACAAGTTCATAGACTAATGGTGTATTCTCAATTCAATCCATATTTTTCCCAACTTTTTTTCTTTCTCTCTTCAGCAGCCTTTTTTTGCTCCTGTGTAAGATGAGGTGGGAGTAGTGGTTTAAACTTGACCTTGTTTCCAACAACCTGGGAAATTATAATGGCTCTCCTATCAGACCACTGAATGTTTTGACTGCATACATGATACGCATGCAAACCTTTTAGTTTCTAGTTAGAATTTAGAATTTCTAGTTAGAATTATTAAGAAGGCTTAAGGCAACTGCATAGAAATTAACTCACAACTGTTGATGCTGTTGATTAATGGCTAATGGGCTTCTCCTGAAAAAGCTGTTTTTAATTTATCCACCCTGTGGTTACAGTGCTGTTAACTGCTTTCCATTCAGGAAAACTCCCTTGAAGTGTCATCTGTCACCATTCATGGATGTTGGTGAAGATTCTGGTATGGATCAGGTAGATTTGGGCACTTATGGGATATAACTCTTGAGCATGAGCTATTATCTCAGCAGGGCAGGGATATCCCTTTCCCATTAAAATATATTTCTTTTTCAGCAGAAAAAAAACCCCAAAACAACCCACTAAAATAGTAATGTTTTACTTGACGTGAAATGCAAGCTAAGATGCACCAGTTTTCTTAGTAAGAACAGATGATAGTTAGTATGAGAGCCTTTAACAATAAATCTGCAAAAAAGGGGTTTATTTGCAATACAGTGAGACCTTTAGATCCCATCTATGTGGGAGAAACCAATTAATTTCCAAAGAAAAGAGAAAACTCTTTCTGTAGATGCAAATACCTAAAGCCAGTGTGGTTACTGGAACTTATAAAAATTTTGCAGCACCTTTAGCATTTTGCAGATGCTAAAGAAGCTCAGATATTGATCTCTTTCAGACGTGCAGTAATTCCTGCAAGGCTTTCTGCAAAAGTCTTGCATTTGTTGTAGGACACTGAACTAAGAATTTGAACATCTCCTGTGGAAGGGACAACTTCTGCCCTGGGCCAGGTGCTGATGAATTCCCCAGCTGTCTTTGCCTTGATTTGAGCTTTCATTTTTTTGCTGGCAGTATCCTGTGAGTCTGCACAGTGCATGATTGGGTTTCTTAGATGTGTGAAACATGTGCCCAGAGTTTATTTTTGTTGTTTTTAAACAATAAGGAAGGAAAGATAGAGAACATTTAAAATTATTTGTTATTTCTTTACATTCCCCTGACGTATTGAACTTAGCTTGTTTTTGCTTTGTACAGCTGGAAGTACCTTGGATTGTGGTGAGGTCTAACCCTTCCTTAAAAAAATCTCTTCTTGTGGGTGTTCAGCCATCAGAGATTCCAGGTCTGAGTGCCACACACTCTCCTCTCCCCTTTCAATGCACCACTACAGACTCTAGCAAGGTTAAACTCCTCTGCTGGTTTAGAGATTGGCATTTACAAGCTGAGCCTCTAATCCTGAAGTAAAAAAGGTTGAAAGTTCATGAGGAAAAAAATGCTGGGAGCTCTGTAAACACTTGACTGATGGGGCTAAGGATACTGGCATTAAGGCAGCTCCAGAATCTTCTTAGCTTCCAATCTGGGAGATGGCAGAAGGCTTTTGAAGTCTGTGAGTGGTGCTGAATGGAGACCATTGCAGGAGTTTGTGTCAGGAATTCAGGGGAATGGGATTTTTAATGTTTGCATAGCATTTAACTCTGAATGCTGGAGCTGAGCTGATTTGCTTTCCGAGCCAGTGTAACTGAACTCCAGGGAGCAGCTGATGGTGCTGATATTTGCATTTGTCCTATCTGAATGAAGAGATTGAAGAGCCTGTTGCAGTGTTAAGGAAAGAATGATCACTTTGAAGTTAGTTCACCATTCAACACTGACATTGTGAGACAAGAAAAAGCCAAAACTGCAGTTTGGAGTGGAGATTTTGCAGCCCTCCTTTTCCATCTCTACTCAACTGAAGAATGCTTCATTTTTTTGAAGCAAATAATTTCCCAGCATCTATTCTAGCTGCAAGCTGATGAAATACTCTTCTCTTAGAATCACCCCCTCAAACCTGTTGCACTGCTTTCCAGCTTTGCTCTGATGTGCTGATTTTCTGCCATGGTAAATATCTCCTCTGGTACTGGGAGACTGGTTCAGGTCACAACCTCCCCATCACCCCTGTCCAGCTGTGACTTTTAAAGATGCTTTTGATCTAAGACCCAAAACCTACTGAGCAACAGAGTGATGGTTACAGCACGCCCTGCAGCTATATTATTAATTGGCCTAGGAGTTTGAAAATAAAAACCCATAATATGGTATTTCCTGGCTCGTAAAAGTCCACACTGCCTGCTGAACAGTTGCACTGTTACACCTTCAAGGTGAACAGGAATGGTTTAAAACTAAAAGGTAAGATATTTAGACTAGATGGTGGGATGAAATTCTTTACTCAGAGTGTGCTGAGGCCCTGGCACAGGTTGCCCAGGGAAGCTGTGGCTGCCCCTGGATCCCTGGAAGTGTCCAAGGCCAGGCTGGACAGGGATTGGAGCAACTGGGATAAGGGAAGGTGTTCCTGCCCATGGCAAGGGGTTGGAATTAAATGATCTTTAAGGTCCCTTCCAACCCAAACCCTTCTGTGATTATGTTCTGCTGTGGTGCCAAGATACACAAAACCCCCGTCTAAAGAAATTATTCCAATCCTCTTTCTCCTTTTTTTTTTTCCTAACCAGGTTTCTCTCCAGTGCATCTCTTGCCTCTCTCTCTCTCAGCAGGAAACTTTCCATCAGGGCTTGTTTGCATATGAGGAAGATGCAAATAGCTGCAAGACTTGGGCTCTCTCTGTTTGGATCCCATAAATCAGACTTTGCATACGCTTTACTGTCCTATTTATTACCCTGAAGCTACTACTGACTTACATGACAGACTACAACTTACAAACTGTTTGTTCCCTCAGCAGGGTACAGACACAAATTAAAATGGAAGAGGTTTGGAATACTTGCTTCTATAATTTTATCTTTTCTTTCGTTTATATTACAGCAAAACCTTCTTTTGCTGCTGCTGCTCATGACTTTTTGACTGACCCTTGTAAACACTTGTGTCCATATCCTGCTGCCTTTTGGTCAGCAATGTGGTATTACAGATTGCTCATCAAATAGTGATTTATCAGTATTTCCCATGATTTTGAGATTGAAGCTCTAAATATAAACACTTCTGTGCTTGCTCTTACATTGTTTTCTCCCTTTTACTTAACCTCACCTGAGCTCTAGTGGAGGAGCCTTGCAGAAAATTTGCTTTTTACTTGTGTCAAGAATATGATGCTTCAAAGATGACCCAGTGTGGAGGTTTCTGTTTGAAATTAGGCAGAAACTCTAATTTTGTGTAGTGGTTTTGGCTCACTAATTTGAGATTCTTCAGCTAATGCACTAATTTATGTGGTGAGTTTAGTATTGGCCAAAATGCCAGTGTACTCACTAGCAATTTTTTATTCATGTTCTGCTGTGACATAGGATTAGAAGGAAGGCAAAGCAGGCTCAAACTTTAAAGGGTATAAAGAAAACCTTTATTAACAGAACTAAAAGAATAATAAGAATTAGAATATTTAGAATTCAGTCAGTTTATTGCTTCTAGAATAGTTTTTCTTCGGTTCATTTAGGGAGAGGAGTCTCTCTTGACGTGCTATGAAGACTTCTCTAAAGAAAACAGTTCTCTTGTGGCTTCAATGTCACAGTGAACAATGTCAGAATGGAAATCTGATCACTGTGTCGAAAGTCCCTCCCCTTACAGTTTTCCCCACAACTGTTTTTGGGGGCTCACTCTTTGGCTAATAGAGTAGACTTTTAAGGATGAGCTGTTCAGAAGCAAAGGTTCCCTTCATCTGTCTCTAAAATCATCTTCATCTCTGGGAACAGACGTCTTTTACCCTGGGGGCAAAAGGTACTCATCACTCTTCTCTCTCTCTCTGTTCAAACTTCTCATGGGATCACAGCTACTTCAACATCTGCTTGTTCAGGATGCCTTTGCTCATGTCTACAATTTGAACATTCCACTCCCGTGCATTTTTAAAAAAGTGAGTTATGGGGAAAAGAGTCTGATGTATCAATCGTATCTTCACCACAGCCTTACAAGAAAATTTTAGTCCAGCTTAAGGCACCTCCTCATTTTCCTCCCATTTGGGATTTCACTCTTCCTTCTTTACTGACCTCAATGTCTCCACGTTTTTTTTCTGCATGTCTTCCCTCTGTCCTTTTCTTTCACTTGAGAGAGGATGGAAGGTCTCTTGGTCTCATCTGTGCACTGAAAGAGTTAATATCTTACCAGTGGAGTATTTCAGGCCACGCTGTTGTAGTCCAAACCCAACTGCTCTTGAGAACTGAAGTCTTGTCATAAACAAGCATTTTATATAAAATTATATATATATAACCACCAGGATTCCTTCAGACTTTTCATTAATTTCTCTTATAGGATTTAAAATGGCATAGTTAGGAAACGTACATATATTTTTTTGTGTCCAGGACAGAATTTTTCCCCACATGCATGGTCCTCTCAAAGCCTGTCCAGTGGGATTTGATTCAGCATTAGCTGACACTGCATTTCATCAAGCAGATTAAGGAAAATCATTCTGGTATTGAATTATCCTCAAATTCACCATAGTGTCTTTATAACTCATCTTCATAGAATCAAAGTACTGTTACAGTCTTTAGACTGGGATTATTGGTGTTTCCTGAGCAAAAAAGGGAATTTAATAGCCTTCATTAGAGCTGTGATAGTTTCAATAGGGACTAGACTATTCTCTCTTCCAGAATTTACTTTCAACAGAGAGGATAAGAATTTTCTGTATGGCTCAGCCCCAGGTGTAGCAGCTCTACACTCATAAGGAAGTTTTATTGTTTTTCCTATATCTCACCTCAATTACAGCTGCCATGACAGGAAGAAAAAAATGTTTAATCTCATTTGACCTTTTGTAAAATGCAGGCCACAGAATTCACAAGTCATTCTTGCATCATGAGCACTACTGTATAAATAAAGCAGAAGAGTCTTCAAAAAGGATTGTGATTGAAAGGTTTTAAATTATAGAAAATCTCACCAGCCTTAGATAAGCTCTTTAAATACTTCATTATCTTCCCTGTCTATACCTTATTTGAGCAAAATGTTTCCAGCTTTTGCAACTAACAGATCTTAAGCCTTTCTTCTAAATATAATCAATCTTGAAGTATTGAATGTGAACTCGTATTGACCACGATCTTGGCTTTGTTTGGTTAATTTATGTGTCTTAAATGTCTTTGCAACGTCCCTTGTTCTGTTAAAGAACTGTTGTCAATTCTGGGGAAAATATATTGATCTGGACTCTCAGGTATATTTGTGGAATATTTTGTTTCCACAATTAATACATTTCCTTACCAGGTTTGTTCTCTTACTTGCTGTGGAATGGGGAAACCTTTAAGCACATGGATTTTATTAACATTTCTGTCCTCAATTCTAACACAAACCTCTTCAGCAGAGACAAAGAGACACACTATAAACATGTCCAACATGGTTAAGGAAAAGCACTTCTCCATGAGCAATGTTGCATTGTGTGACAGGTGATCATGGGGAACTTCTGTATCAAACAGTAACAAATAATCCATTAATTACTGAGAAAGTATCAAATAATACATGAATTGTAACAAATACATGAAAGCAAATAATAAATAAATTATTGAGAAAGTATCCTGGAGACCTCAAAAATAACTAATGGAGACTTGATGGAAGTCACTGGTTTTCAATTCAGGTGTGGTTAAATTTAACATTATTTTTAATCAAACAGCCTTTTGGTGTCAGTCCCAGAAAGAAATCCCTTGAGCCCAGCCCAGGAGGGATTTCTGTGCCACAGAAAAGCTTTCATAGCTGGGACATGCAGGATTTTTGTGTGTGTTCCTGCACCATGTTTCTAACCCTGCCTGCACACCATGAGGGCTGAATGTGTTCCACAGTACCAAAATGTGGTACTGATGTTAAAGTGGGGGTATTTTGAGGGAATTTGGGGATTCCTGCTCCACCTACTGTCCCAAGCCTTTGGATCTGTACATGAGTGCCTTGGGAATTCTGTGCTGTTTTATCAATGTGAACTGTCCAGCAGAAATGTGAGCAGATGGATGAAGTGACATTGTGTGTGTGACCTTGTGGTTCTGAGAGCTGTGAACTCCAGCCCTGCCACCTTTGTTCTCAGGAATTCATCCAGGAGGTAAAATTCCAAGATTTGTAGTGGGATTGCAGTAAAAAAAAAAAAATAAAATAAAATAAAATAAAATAAAATAAAATAAAATAAAAGAAAAGAAAATAAAATAAATTCAGAATTCCTTCTGTTTCTCTCCATATTTATGTTTTTTAACTCTTACAAGAATAAAGAAGAGAAACTATTTTGAGATCTGGCAACCACACTGTCACCAGCAGTGAGCTGAGCTGGTAGTCTGGCCATTATATACATATTCTTTTGGAGTAAATGAGTCTCAGATTTTGTTTGGTGCTGTCTCTCCCACCCTTTTCCTTTTCCTTTTTTCAGGAATAATGAATGGTAGTTTCAATCCTCCCCAATTTCTTGCAGGCTCTGGAATGCTTTTTGTGAAATACCTGCACCTATCACCCATCATTGCAGCTCTCAGGGTGAACAGCACACTGTGCAACATATTGGAATTTCCAGCATTTATTACTGCCTCAAAAAGCATTTTGTGAAAAAAGAAAGAACTGATCTTTTGGTGTAATACTGTGGAGTCTCTCTGAGGGAACAATCTAAATCAAGAAGTATGTTGCAAGGCTGAGTTTTAAACTGGAAACAAACAGAAATACAGCCCAGGAGAGGGAAAGCTGGAAGGAATGTTGTGGTCTGCAGGGTATTGTGAAACTCTCTGTATCATAAAAACTTGAAATAAAAAGAGAAGTATTGAGTGGTAAAGAAAGATTCACCAGGTTTTCATATGACTTAACTGGTTATCAGGTACTTCTGGTGTGTTTGCCTGCTATATCTGGGACATTAGATTGCTAGAGCTGGTAGTACTGCTATTGTTGACTTTTTATGGGTGACTTTTTATGGGCGATTTTTGAATCAAATCCTAAAGCTTACTTCATCCCTGGGTTTTTATATGTGGGCAGGGAGAGGGAGGGCTCCCAGCCAGAGTGATCCCTACTGGCTAATATCTTGGGTTTTTGTTTGGTTTGGTTGAGTTTTTTAACAAAAAAAATTTACTGATGCGCAAAGGCTCAGTTTTTATAATTTAAATTTTATTTTTGTCGTTTGCATCTCAATAGGTTGCCAGCCTCAGCTGTGAGTTTGGTTGTTTGTATTTTTTTTCTGTCAAGTTTGCCTTGATCATTTTGGGTAAGTGAACCTGCAACCTGACCTTAAACGTGAGGCTTTTTTTTGTGGCTCACAGTGCTTGAGACAGAGCCTTGCTGGTTGTTCAGCTAGAAGATAATCAAATGGAGTGAAACCAGGAGGGGGGAAGAGCTGAACAGATGTATTTACTTGGAAAATACAACTTAGTGCTCACTATCCCAGCTGGCATATGAATAGACATATGTAAACCACAGAGTGTCTGTGACCTCTAAGCACGTGCAGAACAACCCAGCATATTTTTACACGATGTTTTTTAGGTTTGCTTAACTCTCCAAAGTCTAAGCAACCTCAGAGCCATCTCTACTCTGTGGCAGCTGAACTTACTTTAGGAACCTGCATTTTACTCCTGGGATTTTTGGGGTGGAGGATGTCATAGAGGTTTAGCAGAGTTACATTTCTGCTTCAAGAGCAGGAATGAGCAGCACAGATGGATCAGATTTATCTGAGGCATCAGCAAGAAAAAGTAAATTAGATAAATGTGTATCAGCAATGGACTTGCTACTTAACTGAACATGGCTTCCACAATGATGCTGCCAGGAGCTACAGGAAAATAAACTTTCTAACACAAAGCATGGGCTGAATATCACATGAGAGCATGAAGAAACAGCCCCCTGAAATTCATACTGTGCAGCTGGGGAGGTGTTCTAATGAAAGTTATTTCAAGTGGCTGTGTACAGTAAATTAGCAGCCTCCTGTATTTACTGCACTCAGTGGTATGTACTGTACTGCCTGCTTGAAAAGCTGTAAAAAAGGGAGGCTTCTGCCTTGGGTAAAACCATTATAGGTATTTGTGTCAGCTCTGAGATTTTTATAGGCACCTGTTCCTTGCCTTTCTCATTAGCTGCTCTCCAGGGCAGCAATTGGAGTGACAGCTATAACGTTATCCACTCCCAGACACCTCTGCCCACATCAAAATGTTTTGCTGCAGGTGAGGTGATAATTTTCCTTGCATCAATCAAACTTCTGTCAGCAAGATTGGACAAATGGCCCTCTGGTTCCTGCAGTATATATTTATCCTGTTTTCAATCTGAACAGGAGAAAATACAGTAGGTAATTCTGGTAGAAGGGAATGGAGGAAATTACTAATAATTGGTCAGTAAGACACTTGCATTGATAGGGTTATTCCAGTAGTGAGGGTTTATTTGGAGTTCCAGCAGTGCTGCACTATTGATGCATGTTGCTTTATATGTTTTTTTTTGTGGAAAGCAGAAGAGGAAAGGCAGTTTATTTCAAAATGTAATGTTAATATTGTATGTAAAACAGGTATATTTTAAAATTTGTTTCTTCCTTAGCTTACAGTCTCTACCATATGCTTTCTCCTTCTCTTGTGTCTATTGACCAAACCAATGTTCCAGGCACTTGTGTCACAAACTGAGAGCAAAAAGAAGTTCAGCTTGTTGGATTTGTGAGATACTGTGTTTGTATCCTTGGGGAGAAATGGGTCAACTTTTATGATCAAACTATGAAGTGACAAAATGTGTTTAAGGGACACAAACCAAAACAAACCCCAGTGCTGTATCAGAACAAAGCACAAAGGCATCAGTGTGGCACAACTTTGATTACATCCCCCTGTTCCTCTTGTCCCATTGACCCCTGCAGACACCACCAAGTTTTGCTTATCCTAGAAGTTCCTTTTGGGAGAAAAAACCATCTATACTTGCTAGACCTGGACAGTGTGTGTAGGAATTGGAGCTTTGTGCTGATAAAGGAACTGAGCTCTTCCCTTCTGTTTTCTCCCAGGTATTACCTGGGATTATTCAAACAAGGCTTGTCACAGTTGGAGATAAAACCATGGAATCTTATGGTTGGAAAAGCCCCCCAGGGTCATCAAGCCCAACCTGTGCCCAATCCCCACTGTGTCACCCACCTGAGAGCACTGAGTGCCACATCCAGGATCTTTGAACATCTCCTGGGAGGGTCTTTAGGGCTCCTTAAAGGAAGAAGTCCTTTTGTGTGCACAGCAGAGAATCAAACTGGGTATTTGCTGAACTTCTGTAAATAGATGAAGACAGGAGACAAACCAAAGGGCAGCAATTATAATAGTGACTGCATTTCTCCAAATAAACAGAAATGTGCTTGTTAGTTGGCAATATGAGACATCACCTGCCAGAGATGAGTGCTCAGAGCTGAGAAGAGCAGACCTTCCCTGGAGGACTCCAGACACCTGCTTTTCTTTGTCTGTAGAGTGACTGAGGACTTGCTTTCTGAGGCTACTAAAACAAATGCTCAAAATAGCAGTACTTGATATCACTTCATGTGATTATTTCTGATTATTTCTAGAGTGGCTGTAAAGTTTACCCCATGCCAGGTAAACTTTAAATCACAGGGCAGTGGCTGTAGCTGCCCAGGAGTACGAGCACAGGGAGATCCTGCCATGCTCTCCATCATGTGTGAGAGCAAACCTCTATCTGTTAACTTTTGTGAAGAACTGAACCCAGGGGACTTAGTGTGATATTTAACTAAATGACTGTGATTGAGGCCCTGAGGCCAATGGCATAAAATGTGACACCTGAAATTATACCTCAAACAATTTATATGTTAAATGATTTGTCTGATACCTTGGTAGGGTCTGCAGCCTTTTTTCTATTTGTTATGTTCCTGTTTGAAAGAATCCCTTGGAGACAAAAAAAGAAAAGCATTCAGCAAAGCCCTGCTGGATTCCATTTTCAGGAAAATGAAAAATACAAACTTAATTAGAGAAATAAAATCACGAAGGATGTGAAGTGGTAAATCTTACCTGAAATCAATATACAGGAAGAAAACAACATTTTCTTGGATGTACACAAATGTGCTGGTCAAGTATCTGCACATTGCTCTGTGATCTCAGCAGGTCCCTGTGCAGCAAGTACACACATGGATGATTTGTTTGAATGTGTGGCTCTGACACCCCTTACCCCTCTGATAACAGGAAAATTAATTTTTTCATTTAATTTTCTATGGTTCATTTGCACTGAAGGTTGATTTGAGATGACACTTCAATGAATGTCAGAGGACTTGGTTGGATTTCTCAAATTTAGTTGTCAGTGGTCAACTCCTACCATCTGCAGGAGTGGTGGCCATTCCTATTTCTGTGCAGGGCTGTCTCTGCACTTAAATCCACCCTTCTTTTGCCCATCCACCAAACCAGAACTTCCCACCCTACATATCTTCCTATTCTATCTCTGCTTTGTTTCCCAGTTCTTCCTGCTTCACTGTGCTTTGATGCTGTTCCTCTATCCTGACCAGAAAATAGGTTTCTAATTCCGGGATAAAAGGATGAGACTTGGAGCTGAGAGTCCTTGATGTCCTTAGGGAGGAATTACTGTGTCTGGAACTTTGTGCAGTCATATGATTAACTGTGTGAGGGAAGAATAAGTTCCTCTCCTCTGTCACAACTTGTGCAAAAATAAGCCATTATATCTCTACCTGAATCCCAGAGTTTCTGTGCAGTGACCCAAGAGGAGGAACTTTTTAGATGAATATTGCTGCCTGTTGAAGTCTCTGTATCATCAAACCACGGGCTCAAAGTGCTGGGCTGAAAAGGAGGTTTGAATTCTGTTTTTCCAAGTGAAGGACAAGCAGATGATTAGCACACTGCCT
Organism: Muscicapa striata striata; assembly: GCA_030060385.1. Taxonomy (NCBI): domain Eukaryota; kingdom Metazoa; phylum Chordata; class Aves; order Passeriformes; family Muscicapidae; genus Muscicapa; species Muscicapa striata. The sequence goes on from JAREIS010000177.1 coordinate 1,695,089, forward strand.
GGGATACCTGGAGGTCTCATCAGTTACAACCAATTAGTGTTTTACTTATCAGTGGGAAAAAAGGGATTTCAAATGTAATTAGTAAACAAAAGCCTTTCATGTTCTTTTAAGTCCACCTCAGGGAGTGCTGGTTTTGGAAAGGTTAAAACCATTCATGTTTCATATGATCATTTAGAACATTGCAACAAAGTTTATTTTAGTGCAAGACACTTCAGTATGCAGTGAAACTTCATGAAAAGAGCTTTTTCTTTGTGGTTTTGTGGTGCAAAAGAACCCACAGTAAACACCACTGCCATCTGTTCCAAAGAAGAAATGTTGGGCTATGAATGTCCTTGCAAAAGCTGAAAAGCTTTTTAGTAGCTAAAAAAAATGCATAATTTTAGAATTTTTGTTTGATTTTTCATCGATTTGATTGCATTGAACCAGATGGGGTTTTTGTTTGTTTTTTTTTCATGAAGAGCCTTCACCACATCCACGTGTATGATGCTTTGAAAAAATAAATGGGTAGCAAATTTGGAGCTGATGGTGAGGAGATTTGAAGATGCAGTGTCTCACCATTCACTTGGCACTTTGGGAAGAATGCAAACCTGCTGTACCACCTATGATGAATGAGCTTGTTTGGCCAAACAGATTTTCTATGTGTAATACTCATTTTTGCATCTGTCCACTCCCTTTCCTGTGTACTCAGTAGGAAAGTAAAGGAACCTTGATTCCAAAAAGTCTTTTTTTTTTCCTCTAGGGAACGGACACAGCCCCGAGGCTGCCAGAGCTCCAGGATTGTTTGGACAGCACTGCTCAGGGTGGAATTTTGGGGTGTCTGTGCAGGGCCTGGAGTTGGGCTGGTGATCCTGTGGGTCCCTTCCAGCTCAGGATATTCCATGATTCCATGATTATTTTTCTCTCTGAGGGAGTATTCCTCACTAAGATTTGCCACGTGAATGGAGCAAAAGCTGTGTACAGACCAGAACAAGTAAAACTTCTGCATGGGTTGGAAACTGCAGATATAATCAGGAAAATGCTTTTATGTATCTGGAAACAGTGTGTTCCTCTAAAAGCTTGCTAATTTTATTTTTAAAAGGAACATAAATATCTGACTCACTCTCCCATACGTCTGCTGTTCTTCTATAGAAAATGCCTTTGCTAACAATACTTTCATGTGGCTTGTCTTTTTAATGACTAAATAAGGATTTCTGAATAACAACTATCATGCAAATTAGTAGAGATCATAAACATCTATTTTATTTATCCTGATAAAAGATGCTGTGATTCAATTCTTTCTTTTATTGGTAACAGTCCTTTAAGGAGGCTGTGCTTGCAGATCCTGCCTGACCTCTCTAATCTCTCCCAGACTGACATGTCACACTCCTTTGGGGAAGGATTTGAGTTCTCATTCTGTGTGGTGGATTAAATGTGTCCCTAAGTTTCTCAGCACCTTCCAGGAATTTCCTCTGAGTGAACCTTAAATATTCTGTCTGTCAAGAACTGCAGTTCCTGTCAGGCTGGATTTGGACTCCCAATTCTCCCAGCAGCAGGGTTCAGCACTCATTTATATTCATGGTGCACCTCCAGGCACTGCTCCCCTGAGCAGCAGCCCTGGGCTCTCCCAAAGCCTTGCACCAGGTGTGTTCTGCATTGTTCCCTCTGCATTTCATCTGATTGGGCTCCACGATCCATTCCTTTATTTGTTTCTTGTTTCCAGTTGTCTCCTGAAGTCTGTTCCAGTTTTTCTTGAACCTCCTCCCCTCTATTACTGTGGAGAGCTCATTTGTGGGTGGTCCTGAGTTCCCAGTGGTTTTACTGGGAATTTAATATTAATTCATACTTGGAGTCTGATGAGATTGTAAATACCTACAGAAAACCACCTTTTATTTTTAAGAGCTATATGTGCCATTATTTAACATGTAAGAAATAATGACATTTTGGGTACTCTCTTGCTGATAATTTTACCTCAGCATTGTTTTCTCTATGAATAAGGACTGCACCTGGACATGGAATAGTTTTCCTGTATTATCCTGGTGGCAGGACAATTAGTGCATCTCTGCTGGCTGCTGACTTGGAACCATCCATGGTTATATTCACAAGCCATCACTGCTGCTCTCTAATCTATCCAGTTCACAGGCAAATAAAATATGCCATCTTTCAGGGCTGAATTACAGAATGGAAATGAAAGAAAAAAGATTAGCAAAAAAGTAATGTCTGAAGAGTAGCCTTATTCTTCAGGGAGAAAATGAAATACCTGCTGACAGCTCTTACCTTAATGATGTTCTTGCTTCTGTCAAAACATCAGATGCCCCGTCATTTTCACTGGCATTTGCAAGACTTTTAACAGATGCAGAGCAAAGCAGAGTTTTGATGAGTTTTTTTTTTTTTTCCAGTTGGAATCCCTTCCATAGCCATTGCTCTTTGTGAAAAGAATTTTTTTTTTTCCCATCTGCGCCCTCTCAGGTCGATTTGAGAAGGATTTGGGAGCCAGAGGAAGTAAAGGGTAGATAAGGTATAAAATATACCCAGGACACAAGTTTCTCTCCTGTAATGCAATTAATGGTGGGAATTGCTGCTGCACAGTATCACTGCAATGGGTGCAAAAAGAAATATTTGTAACATGGGCAAGCTGGCAATGGGAACTGGGACACTCTGCCAAAACCAACCCCTCTGGTGTGTTTGTATTTACAAGGGACTGCAATTCCCTCTGTTCAGAGGTGTCTTCAAAGACCTTGGAGAAGAAACTTCAGCACAGTTTCTTTCTCTTCTATAGAAGAATCACCCAAATAGTGGTTGTGTCTCTGAGGGTGCCTGCTGCTGGTGGAAGGATGGCAGACACACATCAGTGACCAGTTTTACTCCTTATTTTCTTCAGCAAACACTCTGACACGCTGGTTTTTCTTTTTTTGTCCACACCCACTCACGTGACAGAGAGAGGATAAACCAAAATCATGGAGCCTGGGCTGTGAGGATGAGGGAGGGATTCCCTGTGCAATTCCCCTTTATCCACAGTCACAGTCAGTCCCTGGGGTGTGACTGACAGGCAGGGAGGTGTGGGAAGGGTAAGAGGGAATCCACTGCAGTTGGACAGCACTTTCCCTTCTGCACAGCACGTTCAGCACTAAGCTGCCTCTCCCAAAGCTGAATCAGTTTGTTCTTTACCTCAGGTATTCTGGTATTGATCTCATCTCCTCTCTCACTGCTCTCATGCCAGAGTTGAGGAATCAGAAACATTTAAAATTGATGTGCCATCGAAAGCAGGTCCATTCCAGCTGACATACAGTGGATTCTACCTCTGATTTTGATTCATACCCTAGTGGGTGCTGCTTCCCACAGCTAGTACTGCTTCTTTAATTATTTGTCTTTCAGGACTTTGCTGAATCTATTCTGAAAAATTTCAAACTCTACTATCCCTGGAAATTAAGATCCTCTCAGCATTCATGTTTCATGGAATGACAAGATCTTAATGTAAAAATTATTTGCTTCTCTTTTCTTGAGCAAGTTTTCTCTACTGGAGGGTTCATACAGGGATGTGGTGAACAAACAGTTCATTGTAAGATATGTGGCTCTTGATTCAACTCAAAAGTTTTCACTTACATTACAGCTTTATGAAAAATGGTTTTCTACTTTAATTGTTTTTTACTTGCTTTCTCTATCCTCTTCCTTGACCAGATGGAGTAAAATTCAAATATAGGCAACTCTACATTCATTCTAAGGGGCTTTTAAAGGAAATAACAGATCATAGGAAATTATATTCTTCCTCATCTCCACTCCTCAGAGCAGATTTAGATTGCCTCATTGCAAGTCTTATTTTCTTTACTTTAAAAAATTTGCCTTCAAAGGTTTGTTTTCCCTTTTATACTTCTACAGAATGGAAGTTGCCTTTCTATTTTCTGGTTTTTTTAGTGTGTTTTTTTAACAAGAAAAGTTAATAGAGCTAATAATTTGGAATGCACACTTAGGAAATGCATTTTGGAGCTCCTCTAAATGAAGAAGATTGTCTAAAATAAGCTTTTCCAACACTACTTTCCTTCTTGTTGTTAAATGTGCAATTTTCAACAGCTGCCCCTTAGCTGCAAATTCTGCCACATTTTGCAACCCACCTTAAAGGCTGAGGACCTTGATCCTTCAGGCCAGTCCCTGTGAAAACATTGATGAAAAATATTTCATGAAAAGACAAATTTTGTTTCAAGAGAACTACTGGATGCTGGAGGGGAACTGTTGCTGCTGCACCAAATCCTGATATTCTGTCCCTCCTCCCCACAGGTTCTCTGCTGGTATCTGTTTATCTGATTAAAGGAAATAAAACAAGCAGTCCTTTAAGCCACCACATTGTACATAAGGGACACAGAGCTCTGACAAACAACCAGAAAAGATAACCTGATAAGCAACCTGGCCTGAAAACTGCATATTGCAGGCATAAATCCTGGGGTGCTCCTGTCAGTCCTTGATGCCACAGGTGGAATCACAGAATGCTTTGGGTTGAAAGGGACCTTAAAGGTCATCTTGTTATAATCGCCTGCTGTGAATAAAAAAAAGGAAGTTGTGTTCTTGTGGTGGCCTTGTTTAGTTCTTTATGGAATTCTGGTTTCTACCAGCTCTCCTTGGCTGCATTTGGAAGTCTCTTGTGTGGTGAACACATTTAACATAATTTAAGATGGGTAAATGGCTGGGTTTGTGATCAGTGAACCCGAAGCTCTGACTATTTGTCCCCAGCTGTGAAGTGACTGGGCAGAGGGCAGCACACAATTCTTTGAGAAGAGGGGCAGAACAATTCCTATGGCCTCAGGAATGAGTTCCTGTCCATTCTGAGAACCTTGTAGGAAAAAAGAGAATGGAATCCTGTGTTTAATAGAGGTGGGATGAATCATCAAGGCTGGATCCATTTGACTGTAGACTGGACAAACTGACATGAATTAATGAGAAACTATAAAGACCAGGTAAGGAAGAAAACAGAATATAGATCCTAACAGCTGGGCCTTTTTAGGCAAAAGCACATCACAGAATTTACCACTGGAAGGAAGTTTTTGTTATCATCCAGTCCTGGTGGTGGAAAAAGAAGGGTTTGTAGGTGTGTTCCATATTCAGTTTGCAAATCTTACATGTTCCATGGGTAGCTTGTCATTTGAACCACCACAAGTGATCTATGACCACATTTTCCACTGCTATTCCCCACAAATGAAACAACAGCAGTAAATCCCATAATACAGATAACCTTAGGACAGAGGTAATGAGAAGATAATTTTCCCACTCTGAACCCTGCTGCAGTTCTTTAGTGCTTTTATGTGTCAGATTACACCTGTGCCATAGTGGAAGGAATAGGACTGTATTCAACAGTTGTGCTTGTACATTGTTCATCAAGGTTCTCCATCTTGTGCAGGGAGGAATTGGGAGGTTTGCCATGAAATTGGCCCTCTGTGGGAGAGCTCTGATATCTAAGTGCTAGTTTGAGTCATTGCATTTGCCTCCTGTGTCACACAAGGCTGCAGTTAATTCTACTGAATATGTTCTAGTGACATCCTGAGGGATGTTTTTCAACAAGGAACACAGGAATCCCCCAACTGCAAACTGACTTCTCCTCCTGTGCAGGTACTGAGCATTTTTGTTTGTTTATATGTAAGAATACAATGCCTTTAGATTTATTTCACACCTAACAGTGAGATACAAGTTCTGCTATCATCCACTTAAATGACTTCTCATTGAAAAACCTTGTCTGCAAACACAATTGAGTTTAACATCCAGGCACTTGAACTGACCCAATGTGACATCAGCTTAAGCAAAATAATTAATCCTTTCTTAATTCCTCTGAAATTGAACACAAGACAGGCTGCTCAGAGAGAAGCTGGTGCTGCTGACCTACCTCAGCTCACCTGCAGGAGTTTGTTGTCCTGAGAAAGGGTGAGGTGTGTCTTGATTACTGGGTCTTTTAATGCCTGAATACTACAACTCCTTCAGAAAATGTTCATTCACAGGCTTAGAATCAAATCTGTGCTGTGATTTTTGAGGACAGGAATTGGGTACAACTCAGAGGCAAATTAACCTAGCTGAGTAATTAATCATGTCAGATGAAATTTCTAAAATCTCCACTTTCATGTGCCTGTGCTCCTTTCACGTGGTTACTTTGGGTCTCTTGAGGGATCCTGCTGATTGAAGAGGCAGATAGTGCTGGTGCTAAACATGTGAAGGAGATTGAACTTAATGAATCAAACAAATGAAGGGGTTTGTAACACCCAATTCAAGTAAAAAGCCACTTGAAAGATACTTGAAAAGGGCCATGTGGGTCAAGTTAGCTAATTGTGGATACCAACTTGTGGACTCTATTCTGACCACAAAATGCAGGCACAGCTCAGGATACCTGTGGGATTGTGCTACAGGAGCAGAGTGTGTGCTGCCATCCTTGTGATCTGTTACATTGCCTGCTGTCTTCACACAATCAAAGCTTAGCAAAAGCCTGTGTGTACCTTATGTTGGTAAGGCAAACTGCACCACAGCCTGATTTTAATTCTTTAGTATATTTTGCTTCTTTGTGTTGAATAATGCAAATTTTTTTTTTTTTTTTTTTTTTTTTTTTTTTGGCGTGGTTTTGTTTTGTTTTTTATCTTAATGGGTTTTTTTTTCAGGCAGCTGGGGACCTGCTCTTAGTTACTGAGAGTTCCTTTTGGCAGGTGTTATATGTAGATCTTTAAAAGTCCTTATCTTTAAAAATCAAACCCTTGTTTACACTTGCAGTGAAAACAAGCTTAAACATATAAGTGTAAATTTTAGCAGCAGCTCTAATGAACACGTACACAAAACCTTTATGAAAATATTGGTTTTCTGATGAAGAGAATCTTCAGTGTGCTGCAAGCACAAAATTGACAGTCTGTTTGTGGAGCTGCCAGCAGCTCCCTACACCTGCTTTGACCCCTCTGTGGCTTTACAAGTACAGTATTTCCCTAGTCCTGAGCTGTTTCAGGCTGATGTTGTGTACATTTCCTTGAAGTTTTGAGCTGTGTGTCATTATGAGCTGAGTGTGTTCTGCAGAACCCTGGAACCAGTAATTCTGTTGTCACTGGTAAAGACTGAATGAGCAACTTAGCAGGGAACACTGAACTTTGACAAGGTGCTCCTAGAAAATCCAGCACTTTTCCTGGACCATTCTTCTGTCCTTGTACCCATGTCCAGTACCTTGAGCAAACCAGTCTTATTTCCTGGTGCCTGGGGTTATGATTCTGCTCAGTTCCCTGCTCCTGTCTTCTCAGGACCATGAACTACTGGAGGGATCCAGCTTCACCTACAGCTCTTACAGATGCATTGTGCTGGATTTCCCAGAAAAATGCTTCCCTCTGCAGCAGGGGTGGCAGGGCACATTGCCTGCTGACCTTCCTGTAGTCCCTGATTACCCTCTGGAATTTTACCAGTAATTTCAATGAATAAGATGGAAGACGCAGTATCAAATTTTTTTTTTTTTTTTTTTTTTGTGTTATTACCTGCTGTTGTAATGCCTCATAAATAAGGATCTTTAACTCCTGGTTAAATTTAGTAACTATCTGTAGGAGTTATTTTACTACTGAAACCCTTTGTTGTGGGACAGAGGCTCACTCATAGCCTGTCTTGTGTTTGTGTTTCCTTTACAAAACCTTGGGCAATGTTCCAGCACAAGCACCCCTGATTTGGGAGGTGTGAAGTGATTTCCACAGATCCCCAATATTAAGACTAAGAACTGGAATCCAGACCTGGTGCCACAGGCAGCTAGGAGCTGCAAGTTAAAATTGCAGGGCTTGGTGTAATGGATTGGCAGTAACACAGTACTTGGAATTCATTTGGCATTTACACGCACAGTAAATTCCAAATGAGCTCCTAAGAACCCTATAAAAAGAAAAAAAAGGGTGTATGTGAAGCACTTGTTTCTCCCTGTAACATATATTCTGTGTTCTAGGTTATAGTTTGGCTTTGTATCATAGGGAAGGATCTTTTAATTTATACAAAGAGGTGATTTACATTCTTAGATAAAGTCCAGGCATTTCCAATAACATCAGGATAAGTGGACCACTGTTTTCTTTGCAGCTGAAGCTTGGAGATTGTGTGTGAATTCATCTCAGTTTTACTGCCCGTGTTTCAGGGCAGCTTGCTTTTATGCAGTGAATATTGGTAGATCTCAAAGAAATATAGCCCCAGATTTTATTACCAATGAAGGGAATGCCTGCCAGTGGTGTGGCAGATCGTGTTCAAACTGGCAGCTGGTGACAGATTTGGATGTAATGGCTCTAAATCACTGTGTGGACTCACTGTTTTCCATATTTTACTCAACTTCCAATAAGAATCGTGCAAATAAATTAAAGTGCAGCTGTCAAGATCAGCAGCAGAGTTGAAGGCGTACGTATAATATAAAGTATTCAAGAGCTGATGCTTTTTCCTGGAAAAATGTTGAAATATATTTTGTTAGATGAAAGCAGCAGATTTGTTTCCCCTGTTTGCTTTTCTTGTCTCGCTTTTAATAATCAGGAGCACTTGTAATCAAGTTTCAGATCTCAGAGGGGTTTGTTACAGTTTTGGGCTGGTTCTGCATCTGTTCCATTACTCCCAGTGCATCCTTTTCTGGTTATTCCATCACTTAAAGTCTGCTGGAAATGAAATCCTGTAATGATATACTTAGGGAGTAGAATACCTGTGCACAAACCAACCATAGCTGCTCAGAAGGTCTAGATGGGTTTAGCTCATTTCTTGCCTCTTCTGAAATTATTGCACACTCCTTAAAATCAAGGGTTTTTGTAATCTTATCACAAACCCTCAGCAGACAACTCTACTAAAACCCCTGTTAATCCCTCTGTGCCCCAGAGAGGGCAGCTCTGGTCTCACCAGGGTGTGCCTGGCAGACTGATGAGCTCCACAGCAATTCCATTTGTCTGGAATTTGTGTCACTTTTTATCCAGTTGGCACTGCCTGTTTTGTCTGTGAGATGCTGGCTCTGCTCTTGCCTGGATTTGGGAGAGATTTGAGTCAGACTTGGAGGCAAGGCTTCACTCTCTCACCTTGCAGCCCCTGTGCTGGCTGAGCAGTTCCTTTCCTGACTCTTCCATTGCCTCCTGTTTCCTGATACCCCGGGATCTGATCAAATATTCCTGTTGTGGTGGAAGGTACAGGCAGCCATGCAGAGGTTTCTTTTCCCTCAACCCCACATTTTGTTCCTGATCCTTGCAGATTTTTGGCAGTCATCAGTTAATGGAATTAGGACTCTTAGAATTTGTCTGTGCTCAGATCCACAGAGCTATTGTTCTATTGTTGTTTAAACATTTTTAGAAAACATTAAGTATTTCCACCTAGCATACTCTTCCCTCCAGCCTGGCTACAGCCACCTGTTCAATGAGCTAAATTCATCAAATCATTTTTAATCATGTTCACTGGACTGTGGAGCTGTGCCAGGGTCCTAATAAGCAACAAATGGGTTCAGAGCAGGCACAGAGCAGATTCTGTTAGAAAATAGTACCCTGTGGTGCTGGTTCTTATCAGCTTGCCTGTGAAGGATAAAGAATCATCAACATTTCAGATTCCTGAGGAACAAAAGAGCAGAAACTTGGCTTATTTGCATCACAGTGGTAACTCCATTTATTTTGGACTTGTACCAGCATAAACTAGAGAAGAATTGGGCACAGAGCCAAATAATCATTGTATTTCTTAAACAATTAAGTGAATCTACAAGGAGCTAAGCTGGTGAAATGGCTAACAAGCTATTCATTAAAGCCAAGCACTGCACCATAACTTGTGTTTGCCTGTTCTTAACTCCAGAGGTGCTCTACTGTTCTTAAGGACACTGTGGAAAGTTGAACTCTGAGTCTAGCATGAAGAATTTGACTTGAAACAAAAAGAATTTGTTTTAACTAGCCTTACTAAACAGTAGAACTCTTTGGTGCAAGTATTTTGGGCAAGATTTGACCAACAATATTGTTCCTCTGAAGGTAATGATTATGTCTAGCAAGTCACTTCTAGAGTTTTGTATTTGAGACCCATGCAGAGAATGTAAATTTACAAGCTGGAGCAACAAATGGTTTTCTGTGGCATTAAACAAAGATCTCATCAGGTATTAACTGGAGCTTATTTGGACAATGGAGGTTTCTGCTTGTAAAGACAGGAAATAGAAGAAAAATGGAAGAACTGAATACTTTACTGTGCTTCCATTTTGGGTCATGTCCTTTCAAACAGTTGCACAACACTCAGATGTTTGTGCTGCTGTTCTTCCCACAGGTGCTTTGACTCAATGGAAATATGCAATCCTGTTTTGTGTGGAGATGTGTAGAGATTGAATGTTTCCCCAGGTACCTGACAGGAATTACTGACAGGATGAAGGGTGAATTTTGACCCTGTGCTTGGTAATTACATCGTGATAAAATCACTAACAGGCATTCCTGGTGATAAAAGTGACAGTTGAAACAGTGACTCCTCTGCTTAAATTTTGCTTTGATCTGCATCAGAGGAATTCCACACGTTCCAAGTAATAGGAAAATAAACCCTTCTGTGTTCTAGCTCCATTTTATGTATGTAGCAAATGCATGATCAACTTTTTGATATTTCATTTTACTGTGAAGGTGCAGCTCTAGAATTGAAAGCACAGATTTCCAAACTGTGGCATTGCCTGCTGATCTTCCTTATCTATCAGTGCTTAAAATCACAGAGTAATATAACAAAACATAATAACTTCTCTACTGAGTGAATACATAGAGTCCTTGTACCAAGTGATAAACATCCCTTACAAAGGAGAAAAAATAATTTTCTAAACCATGATTTGAAACTCTAATATAGGAAGAAAACTTCTTGTACCTACTGCTGTGTTGGTCACTTTGCATTTTTGCTGCTGATTCTTCAGTTTTGCAGGATGCCAAGTTGTTCAGGCTGCTGCTAATTATGTGCTCACTGTTATGGTAATTGGCATCTCTCAATTTTGTTGTTATGACTACAAAGTCCTTGGTAACAGGCTGGTGATGCAGGAAGGCTGGGCCTGTCCTGCTGGCTGACACTGATCTCCTGCTGTTTTCTGCTCTGCCTGGCCACGTGTGCTGTCACAATCTGGTGCAGAAACTTTCTAGCACCAGGATCTTAGAAGCACCACGGAAATCCAAGTTCTGCAGGTCTGTCCATGTATAAACACATATAATCCACTTTTCTCAGTCAGAAGTGGCCTTAAACCCCACTCTGCAGCAGTGAAGTGCAGCATAAGGCTTGGCCTTATGCTTAGGTAGTCTGCTGTCCTCATTTCACCCAGAAAACTTGAGTGAGTTGTTCCTTGATGGACCTTGAACTGTTTGGTAGCCATCCTTGGGGAAAACAGATACTGGGAATTAGCAGTAAAACAGTGTATACCAGCGTGCATCATCCTGAAAGGGTGACCAGTCAGTGTAATCTTTGTACTGCTATAATTAATATTAAAAAGAAAGGTTTCCCTTATGTCCTTGTAGATTTTTCATCCTCTTCTTCCCTGTGTTTTTAGCTTTTGCAGCATATGCAAAATCTTGGGAATTTAGTCAATGTATGCCTGTAGGCAACCAGACCATGTAAGGAACTCTCAGCTGATTAAATCAGTAAATCCAAATTGAATCTGGACCTTCTCAGGAAAGCCCAGGTTCAATTTGCATTGATTGGGAGAGTGATAATGTACTGTGAGCAGAAAGCTCTGCACAGACAAGTGTTTCAGTGAAGAAACCACTGGCACTGATTAGTCATATATTCAGATATTGCAGATATCAGATATATTCAGATATTGGACATCTGCAGACTCTGCTTTAGGAAGATTTGTGGCACAGTAAATATTTGTCCTTGAAAAAGCCTTTGAACGTATAATTTCTACTTTTAAAGCATACATTTTGTAATAGGAGTTTTCTTTGGAGCAACCTGACTTGAGGTCTTGGTGGATCTGCATAAAATTTGGTATTATGGGAATGAAACACAGCTTCTCCTCTAGATGGACAGATTTTCCTTACATAACTCCAAATGTGGGAAAATCCAGCCTGTGCAGGACCCAAAGCTGAATTAACACTGGTTTTGAAACAAAAACCCATTAAGAGTAATTTCAGTTCTGAAATTTAAACTCTATAAGCCATAATGCATCTTTCAAGCTCTTTGTCTGGTGGTAGATCTTGTTTTTCTTAACTGTCCCAGGGGTGAGACAGCAGCAACTAAGAAAGAACAAAGAATTCATTAACTAACTGCAAATATTCTTGGAAATACTGGGAGTCTTATGAAAAGAAGTAAAACTGAATCCAGAATCCTGCATCTCTGGTGGCCTCTTAAGTCTTTAGGGTTAACAGGATCGACTTGGAGGTATTTTTGCACTTCCATTCAGAAGCAGAATGTTTGTTCCTTCCACTGGGGAAATAAAACAGTTGAAATACATCAGCTTAACTGCAAGCATTCCATTTTGGGAGTACATCTCTGTGTAGCAGGCAGGATTTCTCTTGAGTGTGTTGTACACTGGAGATGCTGGTTCATGCCTTAGAAGTGGAAGAGATCTCTGTTCTGGAAATTGCCATGGAACTTAAAGTTGTTCTTCCTGGTGTTTAACTGTCTAGACAATGATTGTTTTTGCCACCACAAGCAAAGATTGTTGCCATGCAGACTTTGTAGTAAGTTTGTAGGTTGCTTATGCAGCTGTGCAAGCAGCATGGCTTTTGTGGCAGCAGAACAGTTACTGGTAATGGACCTGGCCCTTTTTCACATTTGTTGTCAATAAAGTGGAAGGATGATTAACCTTCATCTTGAAAGTCTGGGATGAAATGTGCTACTTTTAGGTGTAAACCATAGGACAATTTCTGGGAATGGTTTGGAACCTGCATGACGAATATTTAAATATCCCTGATACCGAGTTATTAAAGGAGTTCCTTCAGGTTTCCTGGGGTGCCCATCTGTTCTTACCCCAGAGAAAGGAGTAAAGAGAGAAAATCTTAAAATCTGAATGAAACATAGCAAACCCTGCTCATCCCTTGGGCTATTAATGTTCCCAGGTGTGTAATTTCAGCCAGTTAAGGCAGGAGGAATGACTGCCCAAAATGAGCATTCATCAAAGTACCTTTGGAAACGAGTCATGTCTGCTTCATCCAAGTTCCACACTGACATCAGAACTGTGCTCTTGCCAAGACTGACACCAAGCAAACCTGCACTGAGGTGACCACCCACTCTGAAACCTGGTTGCCTGCATAGTTTGTCAGACACTGCTTCAGGATATAGAGCTGCAAAAGCTGAAAAGCTCCTTGGGGGCTGCCCCCCTGAGATCTCTGTTACCACATTTGTTATCCTCTATTCCAGCATCAGCTCTTTTTTGTGTTAAATTTGACTTGCCTCCTTGAGATCACATTTGATCACTATTTTCCACTGATGTCACAGGAAAATAAATGCTTAAGCGACAACATTTTTCTTTATGGACTGAAAAACTCTAAATTTGTATGTCAAGCCTGGCACACGCTTCTTTGTAGGAGGTCATAAAGTCTGTAGGCTGGAACACAAGTCTGCATTCAGTCTCTGGCCCTACAGCCACCCATTAATCATGATTTCCAGTTACAAAACAATATATTCCTAGTTGCTTCACTAGGATTTTGTGGGGATTAACTGTAGCAGAGCCTGGAAGTGCCCTGAGTGGACCCAGCTCTGGGTACAGGTTGTGTCTGAGAGAGGAGGGATCAGTGTCAGGGGTTGTAGTGCTGGCTAAATGCCAGTCCACCTACTCAAAATTATTTACTCATTTTTCGTTGTGAGCTATGGATTAGGAAGAAGAGGACAAAACAGGCGTAAAACTTTAAAAGCTGTTAAGAAAAACTTTATTAACAAAATTAAAACAGTAAGAAAATTAGAATAAACTTTAGAACACTTCTTCTCACACCCTCTTATCTTTTCCATTAATAATGAGAAGAGACAAAACCTGGAACTTTCAGTCAGTTTACCACCTCTAAAACAATCTTCCGTTTACTTCAGGAAAGAAATCTCTCTTGCCATGCTATGTTTCTTCTTCACAAGAAACAATTTTCTCTAAGAGTGACTTTTAATTTCTATGAATAGCAACTGCCAGGAAATTGGCAATTGTGAAGTATTTAATGGGCTATGTTAACTTATTGGGGTACCATTCTAAGATTGTGCTGTTTTAGCATAAAAACAAAAGTTCTTTTCACTTATTTCTGGGAACAGAGATTTTCTTCTTTTATTCCTGGGGTGAAGTTTCTCATCTCTTTCATCTCTGTTCAAATTTCTCATTGGATCATAGCAACGTCTACTTGCTTTAATACTGTGGCTTTGGCTCATAGTTGTGTTAGAGCGCTACATTTCTTCAATGCATTTCTATGAATTCTAGACAAAAAACAAAGTGCGATATATTACATGTATCTTCACCACAGCCTCACGAAAAAGATTTTTAGCCTAAACTAAGGCATCTCCTTAATCCCCTGCCGTCTAGAATGTGACTCCTTTACTGACTTCAGAGTCCCATGTTGTTGTCTCTATGTGTCTTCACCATTTCTTTTTTTCTGATTTGGGAGACAACTGGTGATCGTAGGTTCGTTTGTTCTCAAGCATGAATTGGAACAGTTTTTATAGAGTCCTGCAGCGTAGAAAAGCTCTGTACTACAGAGATCTCTGCCGTGCCTGGCTGACACCGCCCGAGCCGCGAGGCGCCGGCTCCGCTCCGCGCTTCTCCTCGTGCGGAGCACCGAAAACACGAAAAACTGCCGCTCTTTTAGTCCTTCTGTCCGCAGCACGGCTGGCGAAAACTGGCCTAACAAACACGGTCCGCAGCGAGCCATGCCGAGGCAGCCACGGCCGCGCTCATTTTTTGGCTGCGCAGTTTTAGCTCTGCGGCCGCTCCCGGCTTGGTCCCGGCTGTGTGGCTGCTCCCAGCGCCGATACAGCCTCTGGCTGCTATGGCCCGCCGGGTTTCGCTGGGAAGGGGCCGCGGCCGCCCTGCCCGGGCCGGGCTCGGCGGGCTCGGCTCCCCCTGAAGGGGACCCGGCGGCTTCCGGGGCAGGGGCCAGCGCGGCAGCAGAGCCCCGGCCTGGCCGGGCAGGGGGCCGACCCCCAGTTACCTGCCTAAGCATGGAAGCCAAGAGACCTTCCTTGAGCTTCCTTCCTCTTTAAATGTGTTTTCCCCCCGACTAGTAAAGAGCTCTTTTGAGTGGCTTAACCGGGTGTTAATCTTCTAACCTAGGCAGCTGATTGGATAACTCGATGCCAATTATTTCAACTAGGCAGCTGATTGGTTAGTAGGATGTCAATCTTCCGAGCCAGGCAGCTGATTGGTTCGGCCCGGTCTCCGCGGGGAATGGCGGTGGGCTCTCTCCTCGGCTCAGAATTACTGCGGCAGTGGTTGGGGACATGGTTGGGTCTGTGGCTCGCTGCCATGTGCTCTGTCCTGTTTAACTCCAGCCTGGCTCAGTTTGCTGATTGCTCCCCATCAGTCCTGCTCACCCCCGGGGCTGGACAGGGATGCGAAGGACAATGGGATTTTTACTGCCCCGCTTTGCCTCAAATGAAGTGAAGCATCCTGCCTCAGGCTTTTCCTGCAAGCCTAGCAGGTTGCTATGGATTAAGCTCCTTAATCAATCCAGACAAACCATTCCATGCTGTTTCCTGGTGGTCAATACCTCCAGTCACTTGCCATTTCAGCAGCTTAGAGACTAAAGATGCTTCATTCCGCAGAGATGTGCCAGAAAGCAGAAGTTGCTAAATAGCCACTCTAGACAGAGCTATAAAATCCTTCTGCCTCTGTCCTTTCCCACCACCATCAGCTGTAGCATAGCAACTGCTGAAGCTGCTTGAACTTGAGTTGACCTGAGATTACATGTTTCTCAGTTTACGTGTTTATTAACGCCTTTCTACTTTTTTTGGTGCTTGTTGAGATTACATTTCTCAGTCCCTGTGGGAGATGAGCAGCTTGTTCATGCAGAAAGCAGAAATAGACTTAATAACATGTGACGGATGAGCTCAGATGGACCCTGGAATTAGAAACATGAGGGAGAGCTGAAGGTGGCCCTGAGCAGTGGCTGGTGGAGAGACCCTTGGTTCTGGTATAATTCTTGGTTCCATATAATTGTACAGACTTGGAGGAGCCATGAGGAGGAGCAGCATCTCATAGGCTGTTTTTTCACACTGTAGAGACGGACAAGTGGCTGGCAAAGGAAGCAAAGTGAACTGGAAATCAGCAGATTGTCGTACCCCTGGGATTGCTCGCATGGGGGAGAGAGAACTCAGACACAGGTTCATGAGTAACCTGCAGCTTGAATGATTGTTAGTGCACTTGCACCAATTTCTAGTGGAAGAATCAGTGTTTTGACCAGAGCTTCTGCAAAGCTCCTGTATTTTCATCTCTCTCATTAAAGAAGAGATGATGCTTAGTTCTCATACTTTTGTAGTTACTGTATTCAGATAGGTTAAAGTCTAACTTGTATTTCATCATGGACCATTTCCAGATTAATATAAAACCTTAGTCCACACTTAGCTGATGTTCCTGTCATCAAGTCCAAGAAGTGAGGTTAAGCAGCAAAAATTAAAAATTACTGATTGTTGTGTAAGGAAAATACATCAAAGATAAGTCTGGAGAACAGGATTTGGTTCAAGCATGCTAGACATGCTCCTTGTGGGGCAAAATGGAGCAGTTAGATGCTGCATAGAGAAAGTCATAGTCCTTTTATTTCTACTGGTATTTTGGTCAAATGAAACCTGAACCATTTTTCTGTGTGTGACACAATCTCTGCAGATGGGACAAAGGCGCTCCATTCTCAGAAAGTCCTTAGTGGGAGAATGAAATCCTTTCCCTGACAGGCACTTTGAGCACTGAATTATTAAATCAAAGAGCATCACTGTCACCAGTGCATGCTCTGGCTGCGTGTATAAAAGGAAAGTGAGTTGTGCTCACCTTTCCCAGAGCAAGGCATCATCATTTGTCTTCATGTGATGGTTTAGACTGCAGCACCTGAGCTTTGCTGTCCTGAGTGAGGGCTTTTAGAGAGAATTCAAGGGGCTTAGAGGAGCTCAGTATTATTTTTTGGCTTTCCCCTTGGTAGGCTGATCCAGTACTTCTCTGTTTCACACTGAGGGCCATTGCTGAGAAAATAGAGAGTAAGGAGGTAAAATGCATTTCAGCTGTATTTTAATACCAGTCAAAAGATGGTGGCATCAGGGAGCAGTTAATTTTATCTGTCTTAGATATGTGCCTTAAGGTGAGCCCATTCTCTCCACTGACAATTAAGGGAACATGAGATAATTAGTGCAGGCTGGAACATGGAGAAGCTACATAATGAAAGCCAAGCTAATTGTAATCAGCTCATGGATGCCCAAATGTCATTGTGTTGGGCCTCTCGTGGTCCATGAAGGACCCTGTAGAGAGAGTGACATCCCAGAAGCAGCAAGAAGCACACCACTGCTCTTCTTTGTGATGTGTTTGTGTAGCTATTTTGCAGTTAACAAACTCAGAAAATTACACGTGCTTTAAAGCTGAGTGTTAACTGTCCATGATTCCAGCCCTGGGGGGCTTGTAATTCCTGGGGATTACCTCCAGAGCCTGCCTGAGCACTGGGGAGGGCAGCACTCCCATCCCTGTGGGAAGGGCTGCTGCTGGCACTCACGGTGTGCAAGGCTTGGGAATGTTTTGCTGCAAAACTGGACATTCCTACACATCAATACTGAGAGTCTATAGCCATCCTTTTAACTCTGTTACAGTACAAATGATGACTCAAAGAGAAGCATTCAGGTCTAATCTATGTAAGTTCTTGTAATAAGCTTTACAATTAGAGCACAGACTCTTCTATCTAATTCACTTAATTTACGCTGGGAAATGAGATACTGTTCAACTAATCCGATGCTATTTTCTTTATTAGAGAATGAAAGCATCCTCTGAGGCTCTGGTGGGATTCAGGATAAGCTTCTGAGGCACAAATAGTGTGAAATGCTAATGAATTAGCACGCTGCTGTAATTCCCACTTGGGATCTGGTGCCCCTCTCCTCTAGCCTCTCACCATTGGAAGGGTTGGCAGGAGGTCTGTACCAGCTCTTTGTGCCCTCAGGGTGACTCTGTAAATGTTTGTTTGGTAAGATGACACTGATAGAGATGAACCTTCTTCAACCAGGATTTGTTCCAGCTGCCTGCCTGGTGACTGCAGTGCTTTCAGGAAAGGGTTAAGAAGTTTTCTCCTTCTTTGCAGTAGCTCCTGTAAATGTTATTGTGTTCTCTTTAATCCTTGACAGCCTAGTTGCTTAGTTTAGAACACATGTTCAAGTCACCAAGGGGCATTTCCTCTTCTTCTTGAGAGGAAAATAGAGAATGTTTTCTGTGTTTTCATCAGGCTGATGGATCAAGTTCTCCCTTCATGTCTGTGTACTACACCCGTGCTGTGTAGATGTGGAGGGAGATGTGGAGGGAATAGTCTGTAGTTTTTGAGTTTGGGGTTTTGAGGGGATGATAGAAGGCAAGAATCCTGCCACATATTGGGTCTCTTGCTCCACTGGCTTTCTTTGGTGTTATTGATTGCTTCCCCCTGGGTTCTGCTCATCTCTTATTTTCATTGCTATTGTGCTGATGCTCTGACCACTTTGCTCAAATCTTCCACATTTTCTGGCTCATTTTCACTTTCTACCTTGCTTTTTGTTCATGAAATGCATGGTGAGTCCCCTGTAGAGAGATGCAGCAGCTCTTGAGGGAAAAACAAAAGGAAAAAAGCATATTATTGTGGCAAATGAGTACTTTATACCCCAGAGTACCAAAGTCACTTATTGCTGTGTTAGTAAGTTCTGTTTGGAAGAAGCACCAGATGGAGAGCAGTGACATGGAATTTGTGACATGATCCAAAGAACAGGGCTCCATCCCACAGTACAGGAATGCTCACAGAGGTATAAAGGTGATGTTTGCCTGCTGGGAATGCTCTGTCCATAATGGGTGGTTTGGGTGTAAAACCAAACAGAAAATGCTTTTGCACCTCTGACATGTACAAACCTATGAAACCATTGTCCCTTGGTCTACAGGCTGTACAATCCTAAATCTTCCTTTTCTGTCACTTTTCTGGATTTTGGCTTTAATTAAGTATTCAGAATTGTTGATTTCAGAATTGGTTCTGGGCACTTTTCCTGGGGCTCAGACAGACCATTTCATTTCCTGGTGCAATTTACCTGTCCAGGTGAATTAATGAATCATTTATTGCTGCTGCTGGCACACTCTTACAACACTTGACACGTGCCACTGCTGCCAGCCTTTTACAGTACTGAGAGACAGATCTGAACGTCTCTCTTATACAAAAACTGTTAGTGCAGTGTCAGTGCAGTGAAATCTTCTCATGCTAAACATTGTAAAATCCAGGTGCCTTTTTTCTCTTGTATAATCAATGGAAGTGGAAGTTTGGAGCATCACTAGAAAACTAAATTTACCTGCTGCATTTATGACAGTGGTAGGAAGTGTAGAAATAAGCAATGCCAGTATAAATATTGACATTCAGAGCTCTGAAGACTCATTGCTGTTGTATGAAACTGGAAAAGGTGCCCATGGATGCTGCTCAGACAATCTGGCTATAGAAAACTATATAGATACTTCTAATTCTGTGTTTTCTGCTTAAAAGAGTTTTGAGAAGCTTAAAATTTGGTTTCCTTGCCTTTCAGTCCCATCCTGATCAGTTTGACAAGCACAGTCCACAGCTGCTCATTTAGGACTTGGTGAGAAAAGCTTTGATAATTCCCATGAGTAGGGGCGTGATGAGGATCATGTTGGAAGACACAGATCCTGCTTGTCAGGGAACGTCTTTGTGCAGCAGGTCCCATCTTCACCTTTTCAATCCTCAAAGAAAAAGAACCACTGCATCTCTTCTGATCTTATTTTAACCTGTGCTCTGTCCTATGCATGTGAGAAAACAAAATGTGGAATTATTGCACGTGGTGATACACCAGAGGTCTGTGACATTAGGGGTTCTTTTTGTCTAAAACCATCCCATGCCAATGAGAGTTTATGGTCACCTTAGCCATACAGTTTTATGACATATCAGGTGTCATCAGATCAGACAAAAACATATCAGATGGTTTTGTTATGAAAAAGGGAGAAATTAAAAAAAACAAAACATAGTTTAAGAGGCGTATCCAGCTGTTTTAAGATTGCATTTTCTATAATGGCTTTCTTTATGGATTATTTCAGGAGAAAGTGGTAACAGTTGTTGAGGATTTTTTTCCAAGTTTTTCAGTCTTCCCAGTGGCATCTTAAGGATTCACGGAGCTAGTTATTCTTCCATCATGTAAAAATTGCTTAGAATTGCCTTGCTTAGAAACCAGATAGAGAAATATTCCAGCAGTAGAACAGAAACACTCAGAAGTATTTGCCAAGGAGTAAAATACATTTGTTTTCCACAGTAGTTGGAAAGTAGAGTGTTAATGGTACCAAGAGTGTAAGAGCTGAGGAAGTGTCTGGATGATGCTCTTTGTCATTGTAGAATCCCAGAATAGTTTGGGTTGGAAGGGACCTTAAAATTAATCTCATTCCACCCCTGCCATGGGCAGGGACACTTTCCACTGTCCCAGGTTGCTCCAATCCCCAATGTCCAACCTGGCCTTGGACACTGCCAGGGATCCAGGGGCAGCCACAGCTGCTCTGGGCACCCTGTGCCAGGGCCTGCCCACCCTCACAGGGAGGAATTTCTAATATCCAGTCTATCCCTGTCCTCTCAGTTTAAAGCCATCATCCCTTGTCCTGTCACTGTGGATGAGGAATTTTAGGTGGTCCTGCAAGGAACAGGGATTTGGACTTGATCCTCATGGGGCTTGAGATCCTCTGTGATTCTGTTTGGTCTGTTCTGGTCCTTCATGTTAATTTTGTTTTCTCACACTCTTTGCATTACTGGAATTTATGTCATTTTCAAGCTCTAACAGTGTTCAGCCTTTTGAGCTGCAGGCAGGAGCTGTATTTTAACAGGAGGAGAAAGGCACACCCCAATTCCCTTTGTGTCTGCACAACTGGACCTGTTTTTAGATTCAATAAAATAGACTCATGGTCAAAAACTCCTTTTATTTATTTTTTTTTTTTTTTTCATGTCATTCCCAAGCCTGGGGATCAGTTGGATGTTCCAGCTGCAGCCATCGAGTTCCAGATGTGCTGGTTGCTGAGGAGCCTTTGGCTTCCTCCTCCCTGTCTGGAGGAGGTGAGAGAGTGGCTGAAAGGGAGCACCAGGCCAGGCAAAGCTCGTGATCTAAAATAGTGTTGGGATGAAATGGGGCTTAAAATATGGTTGTTCACAGTGACATGTGTACAAGGCCAATCTGTCACCATGTTTATTTAATCAAGGTCAAACAGAGATTTTAATTAAAATAGTGAGCTCATAACATCAGGCAAGTGGGTTTTGTAACAGAGAGCAAAAAATGTTCTCGTTTATGTGCCAGTATTGCTAAATAATGGGTAACTTGTTTAGATCACTTGCAGTAATTTGGCACAGAGTGATATTAAAAAAATGAAAGCTTTTGCTCCAGTTGGTGCTGGTAGGAAATAATCCATTATTTTCAGTGAGGTGGGACTGATTCTTTAAAAGCTACTGGAACAGCTGCTTATCTTAGTTCCTTAAATTCAGAAAACAGGAGCAACAGTTTAAATTCCTACTTTTATTACATTATACAGCACCTGTTTTTTCAGTGGTAGAAAAAGGGGAAAATAAATGGGGGAAAGAAGGGAAACCACCATCACTCTTTTTTTTTGGTGGGGTTGATTTGGATTGGGACAAAAGTAGGGAAGATGGGCATGCTGGGTGACATCATCATTTAAATCAGTTTGGCAATAATAGTTACTAAACTTGCTAGATGAGATCTTCATGTCTGCTTAGTAGGATAAACTGCTCTATTAATTAAGCTCAGTGCCATAAATCTCTTCTAAGTTGCCATCAAATCCCAAAGTAACCTGAATCACGTTGCTATTGAAATCTGCAGCCCCGGAGAATGGAGTTTAATATTTCATTTGTCTTGTGTTCAGCTATGATGTGACTTGTATGATGTAGTTTTTGCATTGGGAATAAAAAAACCCCAAGTCTATCTTTTAATTGCCTTGCACCAAGAAACAAGTAATAAACTGCTTGTGATCTATAATAATTTGATTTTTAATGAAAATGTATCCACACGTTTCTTGAAAACAATTTTCTTGGAGAAATAACTTTGTAAATCAAAACATAATCAGCCTGGCATTTCATATCAGAAAAAGAGTCTGGCAGGAGTTATGGAACGGTGCAAAATTAAAGCAGAAACAGACATTCCATAGAAAACATATCTTGGCATCACTGATTTTTGTTCATGTTGGATACCTGCTGCAATTACAATTCAGATTGGTTTTTCTCCAGAGGTACAATGTACAACTCCTGCAGTCAGTCTCAAGGAGATAGGATGTTTTGTTGTGAACATTTAAAGGAAATGAAATCAAGCCTAATTTCAGTTGTTCCTTTTGTACAACATTTTCTTTCTCTTCATTGAGCAGATCTTAACCTGCAAGAATTGTCCTGAGGGAAAAATCCAATCTTCCTCACATCATGTGGTGCTCAAAGTCCTTTCTTCCACATTTCTGTGGGTCCTGGATTCTTCCAGTTCTTTGAGGAATCACCTTTAGGAGACAGGGGTTTAGAATGACTCCTACTGAACTCTGAATTTCTTCTGTTGTAACATTTACGTGTTTCTTGTTCTGAGATCACAGGAAGGTTTGGGTTGGGAGGGTTCTTAAAGCTCATCCAGTGCCACCCCTGCCATGGGCAGGGACACCTTCCACTGTCCCAGGCTGCTCCAAGCCCTGTCCAGCCTGGCCTGTCAGAGAGCCAGGGGCAGCCACATCTGCTCTGGGCACCTGTGCCAGTGTTTTAAGCCCCTCTTGATAAAAATACTCTCATTTGTCACCTGAATTTCACGTGTCCTCTGTGTCCTCTGGGCTGAGGGCAAACCCTATTATAGTGTGGCAGAGGGAAGGCTAGGCAAGATTCAGGAAATTGCTCATCATCTTGCAGAGTTCAGCTCAGGTTTTCAGAGCCACAAGGTGTATGCTATTCATGTGGTTTCCAGAATGCAAGTGTTATTTACACTGACAGGGAGGGGGAAAAAGAATAATAAAAATCAGGCAGGCAGCCAGAGCTCTGTAGAATTTTTTTTTTTTTTTTTTGTAGCTTCCATCAAAGAGAGCTGCTGAGATGTCTTTTATCAGCTTGCTTTGCTCTTTCTCACAGAGGTGGTACTCAATCGCTGGTTCCTGCCTCCTCATGCTGCTTCTCAAACATCCAGGCACTCTTCAGGTCTCATGCAGACTTTTTTGAGTGCCTTTGCCCATGAAGTTGAGCAAACTTTGCAATCAAACACCATAGGAGGTGGTAATTCACTGTTGCCTTGGAGTTTTCTTAATTCTGAGCTACCAAGAGCCCCACTTGGAGCCAGTTCCAGCAGCATCCTGGCTGCTGGGCATGGGAAGATCACTGGTGTTGAAATTTGCTAATACTGTCTCAGCCTGTGCTTTGATTAGAAAATATCCTATTGTTTATCTCTAGTTTTGGAGTGGATTAAGATCAGAAAATGAATAAGTGATTTGAGTTTTCCTCTCATTGTTAATTGTGTCATTTTAAGCATTAGAATTTGGCTGAACCACAACGATCAGAGACTGGGATGTTCTTCTGTGTCAGGGCAGAGGAAGGGCTGTGCTGGAACCCTTTTATTCGTGCTTTGGGCTAAGGACACTCTGTTGTCTTTAATTAGGATTTCTTTCCCCCTCCCTCACCATCCAAGATTTGTTTAATGCTGTTGTTCATATACTTAAAAGAGGGAGCAAGTATAAACCTCTGAT
Source organism: Muscicapa striata striata (assembly GCA_030060385.1). NCBI lineage: Eukaryota > Metazoa > Chordata > Aves > Passeriformes > Muscicapidae > Muscicapa > Muscicapa striata. The sequence goes on from JAREIS010000177.1 coordinate 1,718,841, forward strand.
GATCTAAAAGACACTTTTAAAACAAAAAGCTGTTTTGTGGTTCCTGTATTATCACAGGTGTTTCTCAATTGGTAACACTACCCCCAGTGCAAGGGGGTAGCACAAAAAACCCAAGCCCAATTCTTTCCAGTAACAGATTAAACTCTTATAAAAGATTTGGTAAATGAGAGGGGAAAATGTGCCTTTGTTACAAAAGGTTTTGGGGCAGCCTTACTGCACTGATACATGATGGGAATTTGGGCAGCAGTGTCTGACTCCTTGTGGCTTGTTTTTGTCCCCAGAGCCTCCCACCCCCATCGCCCCTCCCGAGCTGCTGGCCGTGGGGGCCACGTACCTGTGGATCAAACCCAACGCCAACTCCATCATCGGGGACGGGCCCATCATCCTGAAGGAGGTGGAGTACAGGACCACCACGGGCAACTGGGCAGAGACTCACATCGTGGACTCTCCCAACTACAAGCTGTGGCACCTGGACCCCGACGTGGAGTACGAGATCCGAGTGCTGCTGACGCGCCCCGGGGAGGGGGGCACGGGGCCCCCGGGGCCACCCCTCACCACCAGGACCAAGTGTGCAGGTGAGATGAACAAATGATATGCTCAATTTGGATACATCCTGGAATATCCAGGCAGGTGTTTCAGAGCTGTTGGTTTTATGCCCGTGGTTTATCTGATGAACTCCTGCCACAGCATGACGCTGCTTTCTGTTGGAACAGGCAAACAACATTTTTTCTAAACAGTTCTCCAGTAGGAAAATCATTCTTAAGACCAGGCTGTGATAAAATTTTCACCTCTATAGTGCAGAACAAAATTTATGTTTTTCTTGGATAGTGGATCTGCAGTGGTTATTAACAAATTGACACCAATATCAGTTTGAGTGCACTGTGGTGAAGGAGGAAACATTTAATTTTTAAAATACCTTTTTGTGTTCCATTTGATTGAGCTGATTCCCCTCCTCATTTCTGACAAAGGACTGTGTTCAAACACTGTGCAGCAGCCTCCTTTTCTCTTTCATGTTGGAATGGATCAATCCTGATCTGGGGCAGAAGTAGTCTGTCTTTCTTTCTAAGCCATATTGGACTTCCTGTGAAAAAAATGACAGATGATGTTGCTCATGTTTCAGATATATTGGCTATTCATCCTGTTGTCATACATTAATCATTAGCCATTAAGGGAAGCAAGCACTGTGCCTGGCAAGGGAATGAACAAAGCACTTTTCTGCCTCACAGGTTTTTTTCCACCACACAACTTCATTTTCTTGAATTTTTGTAATTTTTGCAAGGTCCTTACTGTGGTGTGAAGAAAGAACAGGGACTAAAAGGCTGTTCTCCTTTTGCTGCAAACCCTCCTCCCCTCCTCACAAATTAGTGGTTTACAAGATGTGGATTTAAGTAGTGAAAACCTTATAAGAACATTCTGTTTCCTGTTACTCTTTCTGATCAAACAGCAAATCTGAAGTGGGAGGAAGGCATTCAGAACACCCAGAATCATTCTGGGATGAGATTAAGCAGTACAATGTTAGTGTTCCTTATGCACTTAATGGCAGGAACACTTCCAGCAACATCCTCTTTCTCTAGCAAGAGAGGAAACCTGGCAGGCTGACTGTGTTTTGGGTGCCACATCCTGTATTATGAAGGTTGTAAATTAGTGAACATTTAGTACCCCTTTGAGAAGATTTGGTTAAAAATAAATAAATTTGAGCACAAGGCCCTGACATGCAGGTATTTACTTGGTTCAGCACCTGTTCTTTGGTAGAATACAGATGTTAAAGGCTTTGCAGCAGCTGTGTGGAAAGCATGAAGTGACATGGATGATGTTCTGGCCTGTTTGGGAAGTTGGCACGTGTTCTGCTGCTCACCTTCTCACCTTCTCCTTCCCTAGTGTGGTCAAATTCTGTGACATCACCAGAAGTCTCTGCAGGCCTGGCCTGGGACTGTGCATTTGCAGATGGAAACATGATGTGCTCAGATTTGGTCTGGAGTTAATGTGTTGTCACTTTGCAGTCACACTCTCTGCAGCAGCCAGACTTCCAAACCTCTCTGCCTTACCTGTTAAAAATGCTGGGTTTAGCTTAATTCAGGAGTTAAGATAAAAAGAAGTTGACTTTGTGCCTAATGTCTTGTCCTGTGTCCCAGATTGCTGAGTTTCCTACCCTGCTCTGGTATCGACTGACACTGAGAAGGATGACGTGGATAATTTGTTCAAATTGGCAAAGCTGAGGCACTTTCTGTTTTCCATCCTATTTTCCTAATGAAAATCTAACTGGAGAAGGTCATTCTGTTAATGTTAGCTGTCATGCAGGCCTTGTTGAGATTGATGGCAATGGCATTTATGTTTTGTTTAGGGCACTGGGTAGAAGAAATTGTAATGATCTTGATCTAAGCATGGAGCAGAAGGGAGAGACTTAATAGCTAAAGATGTACAATTTCACCAAATGCCAGCTGAAATGATAGACAAGAAAATGCAACTCATTATTCCAATTTTCATACGTCGTGGAACTCCTTCAAAACACCGTTTTGAGGGTAATTACACAAAACTTTCATGGTGAAGATTTTCAGAAATGTGCTGAACTGAGAAAACAGCTCTGCTGCCTTGATTTTCCTAAGAGTACCTAATGAATGACATCAGGGGAAATTGAGGGGTTTTTAAATAGTTGAGGGATGAGTGATGCTGCATTCTTAGGTGAATTTTTTTGATTGTTTTTACTTTCTCTTTACTTTTTCTGAGCACAAGGGAAGTACCAAACTCCTACACATTTATATGCAGGTGATTGGAGCAGCCCAGTTTTACTGCACTGTTTGGTGTTGTGCTGTGTTTATTAAGCCCACAAATAAAGGTAACATAATTGATTGTACAAGTAAGAGTAGAGAATATCACCTGTACTGGAGAAACATTTACTTATTTAAATTGCTAGAAATCAGTGTAACAATAAACAGCAAGTGGCTGCAACCTTGTAAGAGAGAGAAGTCAATATCCCTTGTAACTGAATACTCTTCCTGGCTCTTTTCACATAGAGACTGGATATTTTTTGTTCTGGGGAGGCTGAGTAACTGCAGGCCTTCAGTTTAAGCACAAATTGCAGTGAGATTCTTATTTAGAGATGAAAATGAGAAGGATTTGGCAACGACCATGCTTCTCTTGCACTTCAAATCAAGCAATAGAAGTTTATTTTCTGTGTGTTTCTTGACTTTCAGCTTGGCATCAGAGCAAAAGCATGGCCAGGATGCTCCAGTATGAGCTCAGACATCATGACAACTCCTACCAAAATCATTCATTGGTTTCAGATTTTGATCACACTAATTGGAAGGTGTTTATATGGACTTGAGATGTTTTTTTGTTGTTTTTTTTTTTTTTTTTTAAATTAGATAAAACCCATAAGGTAATTATGGAAAGCCCTGCTCTAAATGAGCATAAAGAAGTTTTATTAAACTGGATAAACTAAATTTCTGTTAGTTGTATGTGCCCAGGTGTGTTATCCCACTGGTGATGCTTTTGGTGTTCTACAAGACAGCATTACAAGATTTAATTAATATTTGATTTATAGAAATAATACTGAAAAATAAATCCCAGCTTGCCTCCTTCAAGGAAAAGCCAACTGCCAGAAAATATGGCAAACCCTGCACAAATTATTTGTTTGTTGCAGGTTTTGTGTTTGGGATTTGAATTTGTTTTTTTCATGGACTGTGATAGGTCGTGACTTGGGACAGGAAAAGGTGAAATGACCTTGAGGCATAACCCAGTAAAGTGTCAGTCAGAGGGAAGAGCTGCTCAGCAGGGAATGGGGAAAAGAGAGAGATTGTTTAAGGTTAAGACCAGACACGGGGTTGAAGATTGGTTAAAGGAAAGATAGATATAAAACTTTAGTGTTTATCCCCAAAATAATAGGTTGAGGAGATAACAGGATTAGAATAAAGTGTTTGAACACAGTTCCCAATAGTGCCTGGTATTCAGCACTGGTTCTCTAAGTGTGGGGCCTTTTTAGCCATCCTTTATAGATAAACAGAGCTTTAAAAATCCTTGTTCCATGGCCTTTGTTCATGGGAGTGTGCTCTGGGAAGCTTGAGGCTTATTTTCTTCTCTCTGCTTATTGACTATTCCTCTGGTTTGTTTTGTTGTTGTTTTTTTCCCCCCTTTCTTCAGTTTCCACAGAAAGGCAGAATAGGGAAAAAGTTGTTTTTAGCTCTGGTGGATGGAAAAAAGGGAAAAGTTGTACTGAGGTCATCATTATGCAGGGGATCTCATCTGAAAACTGTTTGCTTCTAGTGGGGCAAACTCACATGAAAAACAAGGCCAAAGAATAATATTTAAATGAATATTAATAAAGAGATAGAGTAAATGTTTTCTTTATGATTAATACTTACTCCTGATTAAAATACTGTCTGGAAAAGCTGCCTTGAACATTTTCTTCTCTTTAGCTTCCTTAGAACATTGTCTGATCTTCATCAGCTGTTGAGATTAAAGGAAGGAAAGCCCCAGGGTGACCTTCTCCCTCTCTAAAACTCCCTGAAAAGAGATTGTGGCCAGGTGGGGATCAGGCTCTGCTCCCAGGGAACAAGTGGCAGAAGGAGAGAAAACAACCCCAGGTTGTGTTAGGGAAGGTTTAAATTGGATATTAGGAAAACAATTCCTTACTGAAAGGGTTGTCAGGCACTGGAAAAGGCTGCTCAGGGCAGCCCTTCATTGCTGGGAGTGTTCAAAAGGTGTGAGCATGGTTTAGTGGTGAACATGGTGGTGTTGAGTTAATGGTTGAACTCTGATCTTGGAGGGCTTTTCCAGCCTTTACAACTTTATAATTCTCTGCCTTTTGGCAGAGAATCGGATGTTGTTGTTGGAATTGTTGTTGGATGATGACAAGAGCTTGTAAAATGACTTGTAAAGGGGGATAGCTTTATAACCTTATGGTTTGGAAGAAAGAAACTCTAGTCTGACAGGAGAATTGTTTGGTAAGGAATGGGAGGGGAGAAAAAGTGCTGAGAAACCCCATCATCTCCTCCTGGAAAACACATGGCAATGATTCCTCATGGAACAGCCTTGTGCTCATCACAAGTTTGTCCTGATGTGAAAAATTCCCGTGGCTCACACACAGCCTCTCCCTTCAGATAAGCTGCTGGAGACTGCCTTAGTCAGCACAGGGTGATTTAACTCCTGCAAAAAGGAGCAGTTGTCAAGATCAATACTCAATTTTTGGTGCAGGCCTAGGGAAATAAAAGTTCTTGAATGATGGGGCTGAATTTGTTACTCCTTTTAAAAATCGTCTGGATACAGTGGCTGATACAAATGCAAATGATCTGAACATTCCACGTTTGATATGGTGCTGCCAAGTAGCTGGGAAACTTTTTCCTTTGGTGACTGTCAACACATGACTTTGTTGCCATGAAATCTAGTGAAATTTACCAGTAGTAAGCAGCTTTTTCCATTTTTTTATTGGTTTAAGTGAATAGTTCCTAATTTATAGAAATATCTCTGGTTGTTGCCCACTGCTATGAAATGTATGAACTGAACAACCACAAGCATGTGCCCTGAGTATGAGTTCAAAACCACTTCTTTCTGGCTTAATTTTAAGGTGATACCTCACAAATAGGAAACTTCCACATGTTAATATTGAAAAAAGGTTGCTACACTGCTGCCTTCATTTTCTTTCTCAAGCTTATAATAAATAAAAAAAAAATTGAAACTCAGATCTATGAGTCAAAGCACTGCACAAAAGGAATATCAAGTGATTTGAAAGAGTGATTTTTTGGTATTATTGAAACCCCTGATTCACAGACTAATTTAACTTGGAGCTACTCTAAGCCTTGTGCTGAAAGACACATTAATTTCCCCTATTAATATTAAATTTAACTCTTGGCTCCAGTCTCCTGTAACTTTAAATGGAGAGGGTGGGGGGAAATAAAGGCTTATTTAGCACGTGAAGGAAAGCTTTATCATAGAATTCTAGAATATCCCTGAGCTGGAAGGGATGACTCAGGGCAGCTCCTGGCCCTGCACAGACACCCCAAGAACCCTGAGCATCCCTGGCAGTGCTGTCCTGGAGCTCTGGCAGCCTCGGGGCTGAGTTTGGGTCTGTGGATCCCCCAAAGCCTGGGAGGCTGGTACCCATTTTAGGGACATTCCCTACCTTGATTGAAGCTCTGATTTCATTCCACCTCAAATATCCTTTGGCATGTCAGCCAGAGGGATTAGAGTTACAGAAATACAATATTCCTTCATTTTGATCCTTGATCCCTAGTTTGTGCTTGGAAACAGCCTGGTAGCATTGCTGAAGGATAGAGGCTTCATCTGAACGGATTAAATCCCTTTGCATGCAAGATGATGATTTTTCCCTGCAAAATTGATTAAATAGATAAATATATCTTGATTTCTGCTTTATTCTTTCCCCCTCCTCACTTATTTTTTGTCGGAGTAGAAAGACAGCACCTACCCTTTGATTAACAATTGAAAAACATGGGGGGGAGAAAAAAGAAAAGGTGGTGTATTTCTTGATGAAAAATGTATTTCTGGTTTCTCTTCAAGTTACAGCTGGTTTCACACACAGGGGTGTCCCAGGCAAAAAGCATCTTTTTGAGGAACCTTCAGGATCGAGTTATGGCTGTGTTGATTGTAGCAATGTGGTTGCCCTGGAACCTTTCAAAGAATGGAGGATAGATTGGATCTGGGAATTATTTGCTGGAAAAGATTTGAAAGAAGGAGCAGCTCTGTTATCTGAGCTATAACAGTGACAACCTGTATGGGACAGAAAGAATCTGGGAGGTGAAATGGTGGAAGGGGGGCAGAGTGCTTGGTACATTTGGAGTGACTGAGGGAATCCAGGACTGCTGAAAATGGCTTTTTTTGGATTGTTGGAGCTGACAGGATCCTTGGTTTGGCATAAGGCTGTGATCCATCCTGAGTTCAGGCACTAAATTCTATGTGTGGGAAAGCAGCAACATGCAGAGGGGAGGCTGGGATTTACTGCTGGAGCACATCAGTGTGCCATAAATCTGATATTTGTTTCCAGCACTGACCAATCCCCAAACATTCCTGAGTCTCCCAAAGCATGTCCCCTATTGCCTTTAACCATGGGACATATGGTGAGGATTTTTCTTTATCCTGATCCTTGCAGAAGATCAGCTTTTTGTCCTGAGGCCTGGGGATTGATTGCCCTTATCTTAGTCTGCATAAATACAGTTCTGAATATAAATCCAGCCACAATAATGCTTTGGTCTGATTTTTTTTTTTTTTTTTTCCCCCAGAGGGATTTTGCTCACGATGGATTTAAATTCTAGGGATTTACTGTTTTTATCTGCAAAGGTGTTTTTTTTATCCAGAAATGCCTTATTTTTAATTTTTATTTATTAGGAGGAAGTCTAGTTAGTCATTTCCACATTACACTGTTTCTGTCTGGTTCTGTTGCTGTTTAATTTAATGTTTTGCCAGAATGTGGTTTGAATTTATAATTATTTTTGGAGTGGGCAGGCTGGTCAGGAAGATGACAACTTCCAGAAAGGCATGATGCTCTTATGCCAAGAACTGTTCTCACTAATGGTGGGATTTCACAACTTCTCCAAGAAGAAGTGAACCTTCCCAGCTCTTGCTTTCACACCAGCTGAATTTAGGACACTGTTCTTTTTGATGTTTCTTGTCTCCTGAGCTCTGTCCAGGCTTCCTCCCAAACAGCTATTCTTAATCAGAAGAGGCAAAAATAGAAAAGGAGAGAGGAGAAAATAAAACAAAAAAGCCTAAAACAAAACCAACAAAACCCCATTCTGTTTTGTTGGACTAGAAGAATCCTCGAGCCCAGCTTGACTTTGTGATGTTACAGACATGAGGCAGCTGGACACCTGCTGTATGCACACTGCTCTTCTAAGGGAAAAGTGGGTTTGAATTGAATTTGGAGGGAATACAAACCAACTAGATTTTTGCTGCAGTTTTTCAAGGATGTATTTCTGCAGCTTGAGATGCTTGAGAGTGTCCAGGGAAGGGAACAGAGCTGGGGAAGGGGCTGGAGCCCCAGGAGGGGCTGAGGGAGCTGGAAAGGGGCTCAGCCTGGAGAAAAGGAGGATCAGGAGGGACCTTGTGGCTCTGCACAGCTCCCTGACAGGAGGGGACAGCCAAGGGGATTTGGGATCTTATCCCAGGGAACAGGGACAGGAGAAGAGGGAATGGCCTCAGGCTGGGCCAGGGGAGGCTCAGGGTGGACATCAGCAGGAATTTCTTTACAGAAAGGGTGGTTAAACATTGGAAGTGGCTGACCAAGGAGTCCCCATCCCTGGAGTGTCCAAGGAACACCTGGCTGTGGCACTCAGTGCTCTAGGTGGGTGTCAGGGTGGGGATTGGACACAGGTTGGACTTGATGAGCTTGCATGTCTTTTCCAACCTCAATCATTCTGTGATTCTTTGTGAATATGCTGGGCACAAAAAAGGCTCTGTATGAAGTCACTGACAGGACAGGCCCACCTGAATGGTTTCAGATACTCAGTGCTGGAGTCTGGACACAAGTCATGCCCAGAGAAACCAAACCAAAATTGCCTCAGCTGCTGTGTTGCCCTGGGTTAATCAGGGAGCTGGGTTCTTTGTGCACAACACAATGGTGGTTGAGTTTTCCTGGGTGCTTTTGGATAATTGTGTGATTCCTCTTTTCAGCTTGCTTAACAAAATTGTACGGGGAGGGAAGAAACATAAGCAGATATTTGATGTGTTAATAACTTCTTCCCTGTTTGCTTGTGCAGCTTCATTTCAGCATTCTCAATTCAAGGGTATTTCCAGTGTGGGCCTAAAAATGTGACTCCTTAGCTCGTGCAAACCTGGCACTGCTTTGCCCAAGTCAGCATTTTACACCCACTGAAAATCTGCCCCACCATTTGCAAAAACAGGCCAAGCATTTTTCCTCAATTGTCACTCAGTCCCCTGCTAAAAGCAATTTTATTTAAATTGCATGGTGTCTTTTAGTCTTCAGTTAAGAGGCATCTTTCATAAAATCTCATCCCTTATTACCATGTTATTACTGCCTGTGTTGGCTTTCCGAGGGTGCACGAGATGATCGCTTCCAGCTGTGGCTTTATCCCGCTTTGAAAAGCCCAGGCAGTGGGAGGAAGCTGAGCAGGAGGATGCTGTGTGTGTGTTCCCCATTGAACTGGGGCTCAGGAGGACCTGAGGGAGGTGGCTTTGCTTCCTCTGTGCCATAACTCATCCCAAAAATCAATGGCAGACCCATCCTTGCAAAGCATCCATTCAGGGTTTGCATAGTCGTGATCCCATCTTTGTCCTGGGACAAGCATTGCTTCCTGCTTCTGTTTCTCTTGTTGCTTTTCCAAAGGCAGCTGAAACATAAATGACTTTCATTTTCAAACATGTTTTTAATACAAGTCTGCTTTGAAAAACACTCAAATAATAAGAGATGCTGAGACTTTATGTGCTGAAAGTGGCCAATTTTAAACATTTCAAAGAATAAAATGCACGTTAATTGGCTTTCATGGATGCTTTAACATAGAGTACAAAAGCCAGGCAGAGGCAAAGTGGAAGAGAGCACTACATTTTTACCATGCTAAGGCTTTTAACCCTGAGGCATTTGCAAGACATTTAGGAACAGTTTTCTTCCTTACATGTTTAGCTGTTCTACATTTTGTCATAAATATTTTACCCTTTTATTTTTCCCCAGTGGACTCTGAAATGTTGAGATGAACATGACTTCTTGTTTAACACTTGCCAACTCATCCAGATGAGCAGGGGTTTTGCACAGCTGGGGAACAAAAAGGAAAAGGCAGGTTGGTGTTTTAAATGGTGCTGCAGAGCCAGCAGATGGAGCATGAGAGTACAGAGCCTGCTTTGCAATGCTGTGTCTGTCTGTCTGCACAACCACCTGCATTTTCATATTGTTTGAGCTTGGAAATGCACTTTTAAAAGTCATTTTTAGGCACCTATTCTGACCATGAGCATTTCTGCTGCCTGTTAAAGGCAGTACCTGGACATGACAAACACAGAGCAGAGCTCTCATCCCCCTTTGAGGAGTCCTGGGATCCCTTCACAGTTCCCATTACACAGTGGAAAGCAAAGACCCCCAATCTCCCCAGGCTGTGGATTTGTGATCCAGCTGATTGCCACAGCCATGGGACTGGATTGGGGTTTTTACACTTAGCCACCCTTTTAATTATTTGTTATTCAACTGAGTACAGTGAGGAAAAGGAAATGCTTTCAACTCCTTTTAACTTATTTCTGTTTTTTAGTTTCATAAGCTAAAAGCTTAAAAGCTTTGGGCTTTTATTTATTTAGGTTTTCTTTAGCTGGTTTTTTGTTGTTGTTGTTGTTGTTGTTGTTGTTTTTTTTTTTTTTTTTTTTTAATGTGAAGCAGTGGAATATTTTATGACTTTAGAAATAATACTGAAGTACAAACCATAACTGTGACTGCATCAAAGTACTTCAGTATTGCTTGGGAGACTTAGAGGCCTAAGCATCCAAATCAGCCTGACAGTTGTTATTACAGTGTAGTTTGCTCAAGATCCACAAATCCTCATTTCAGCTGCCAATAATCCTTCAAATTATTAAGCTAAAATCTTGGTGTGGAGACCATCAGAAGGGGTTTGAAAGCAAGACCACAACTCACAGGATAACAAAATCTGAAAGCCTGAACGTCATAATTTCCTCCCTGTGGCACTTGGAGATGTTTTCTAGCATTCCCTAGAGAAGAAAAAAAAAAACAGGAGGGAAGTAGGTCTTACAGATCCAAACCACCAGAAATTGATTTGTCCATTAATGAAGTTTGACGAAAATCTTTGGTGAGCCTGGAAGATTAGATTATATATCAAGGAACTCCACCACTTGGAAGATAAAGCCTTCAAGTGATAACTGTATTTAATAACATTTTTAATAAGAAGATAAACTCTTGGCATGAAGTTGGCTGTTTTAACTGAGGCAGAGGACTGGGATGCTGAATTTAAGACAAGAAATGCTGCACCAAAGACAGTGCTATGTATGAACTTCTGTATTTGTATAAAATCAGTTCTTCACAGTTGGTTTTATCCTCTTCAGATGGATTATTTTTAACCTATTAGAGGAATAAATCTTCCCACCTGCCTTCCACCTGTTCTATAGATCCTTTTAGTACAGTGTTTATGTTTACATTCATAACACATTCCTCTGTGTAAAGATCCACACAATTTTTTTTTCCTGGACAGAAAGAATCTGATTTCATTAAAAAAACTGTGCCTGAAAGCAGCTCTAGAGCTGTGATGGTTTTTTATTTCACATGGAATTAAAACCATCTTATGGCAGCTCAGACAAAGCAGTTGCTACTCTAAGATTGCATAAATGTCTTTTTTGTTGTCTGATAGGTGCTGTAGATTAAAATCCAGGACTGAAGTGCTGAATTTTCATTCTATAGTTTGCTCTGTGGTGATGGAAGGGGTTTCATGTGATAAGAGTTAAGTTTCCTGTAAACACTGATTCCCATCACATCTCAGCATGTATGTTATCTTTTCCTTCAAAATCAGACAAGGCACTCATAGGAGTTTCAGGTATAAAACTTCCCTTTCCTTTGTGAAAACTCAACTTTTCTGATTGTGGTTTTTGTCATGCTCTTCTAAAGAAACCAGGAACCACAGAGTTAAAAGATGAACTTTGCAGTACCTGACATAAGATCTGCAGAGTGAAAATGAATTCTGTATCTACTTTTGTTGTTCTCATTTCTGTTCTGAAGCTGTTTTCAATACTTGTTGCTTCCAATTAATGTTGTGTATGTGAACTCCAGATAGGCACCTTCTGCCAGCCTTCTCCTGTCTGGGAGAGGCAATTGAGAGCTTTCCCCTGATCCAGCTGGCACAGCAGAGCAAATATTTACTTATTTTCAAACAGAAGCAAATATCTCAGTGTAAAAGAGTTGGAAGCCGACTCTGTGCAAACAGGTGCTTCATATTCTATTGGTGTGTTATGCTGCAACCCATCAGGCATTTATAGAGAATTTTCCACTGGCACTCATGGGATTGAGGCTCACAGGTTGGTGTCAGCACTTCAGGGGTTTCAGACTTGGTTAATTAATTTGTGTGAGTGATAATTTGTCCCTATTTGTCTCTGCCTGTCCTGGTGTAAAAGATGCTCTTGCTTGTAATAAGAAATAATCTCTAAACCTGACTGTGGTGGCCAGTGCTAGAAGTAACATTGCCTTGTTAAAGTCCTCTTTAGGCTGTAGGAATGTATCTGTGTGCTGAATGCACAACCATTATCTGCTAGTTATTCTGGCCTTTTGTCTGTCCCAGGGGTGTCCCTTGGCAGTGAAATACTGAGAAGATTTAAAAACAAGTGAGAGAGGGCAGGGCAGAGCATTGTCTGTGCTCCAGGTGTGTTAAGCAAAGGTAACATCATTAAAGGTACAATGTTAGAACATAAAAAAAAAAAAAAAAAAAAAAAAAAATAAGAAGAAGAGGTGGGCTATTTTTATTCTGTAGCAAAACCTCTCAAATTCTTTTCAAGCAGCGCTCTTTGTTGGGATGTGTGTTGTCTGTTCTAAATTGCTTTAGTGCTGTTAGGTGTTTTTTATTCAGGGAAAGAGGTCTGGTTTTTGTGGGGTTTTTTTTCTGGTTAGAGCATTTGGGCTAAAATATTTGCACTGCATCACCTTAATTGTGAGCAATGAAGAAATGTGTTCATATGTTATCTCTTAAATGACAGTATTCCAGCAGCTCTCAGGCCCTGTGGCCACCTCTGCTAATTTGCAACACAGGGCTCTGAAATACCCACCTTTTACCTTCTTTATCCCAGAATGGTTGGGTAGGAAGGGACCTTAAAGCTTATCTTGTTCCACCCCCTGCCATGGGCAGAGACACCTTCCACTGTCCCAGGCTGCTCCAAGCCCTGTCCAGCCTGGCCTTGGGACACCAGGGATCCAGGGGCAGCCACCAAAAAGACCCAAAAATCCCAATGTGAATTTGTGTCTGAGAGCTTTGTCCACACATTTCTGCAACTCTGGTGGGCTTTTATTTATTCATATTTGTTCAGCTTCTCAGGGTCATGTCTGCCATGAAGAATCTAGAGTGTGCCTGGCACAGAATCCTTTTTATCTTTACAGGGGACACAATATTCTGTTTTTCATGGCAGCTGTCTAGAGGCTTGTCCTTCCCAGCTGTCCCCTAGCATTTGCTCCACTTAGAAGCTGCTGAAGTTAAGGGGAAACAGGAGAAGTTGTAGAAACTCAGAATATATCTGGATCTCAGTTTTTCAATGACAAGATAATTATTAAAATCTGTATATGTTCTGTGCAATGTACTCTTTGTCCACCAAAAATAACTGAAGGCTTTCTGACAAAGCCATGTTGGACATTGCTTTTGTGCAAAAATGGAGTTTTTTGCTCAAAAGTTATTTTCTGTGAAGTCATGACTTGATGAGGTTTGTGGGAAAGGGATAAGTCTTTAAATTTAAATTTTGCCAGAGTACTCAGGCTTCAGAAACAGTAATATTTGGAAGAACATGTAGACAGGTTTGGTTTTTTCCAGCACACTTTCCTCACTCATGGTATGAAAAAGGACATCACAAATAATTCAGAATTTTCTTGCAGAAGATGTCTCCGCCCATGGCAGGGGTTTGAACTGAGATGATTGTTAAGGACCCTTCCAGCCCAAGCCCTGCTGGGGTCCTGTGACTCAGCTCTGTAACCTCTGGTGCCTGTAAAACATATTTTCTTCCCTCAGGGATGTATTTCCCTTGATGCAGCACCCATCCCCTGTTAACCATCCCCCTTGGCACAATAATTTTTATCCCTTCAACCCTTTCCAACTGGATTGCTCAGATCTTTTCAGCTGTCAGCAAATGTTTGCAGTTCCTCCCTTAACCCAGCCATTCCCACCCAGCCAGATGTGTTTGGGTGCCCCCACTATAGGTAAATAACTTGAAGAAGAGGTTGTTCTCTAGAGGTTAGGTGAGAGAAGCAGGATGGGATTAAACTGCTGCCTGAGTTAGAGATTTTCAAGCATCATGCAGAAATGCCTTGTATTCAGCACAGGAGGACAAACCCTTGCACACTGCAGAGATTTGCTCAGGAGTCACAGAATGCCATTGCCTCTGATCATGTACTTGACTGTGTTGACAGCAGAAATGCTTTTAAACTCAAGTGCCTTTGAGACTTTATGAAACAAATCCTACCTCGGGTTGTCCCCAGGGTTAAGGACTAGGGTAGTAATGGTATATCACCTTCAGCATTTCCTTTAAATTTGTCTTCCTTAGAGGAGTTGGGCTGCAGTAGCAAATTGTAGCCTGCAGCTCTCCTTCTGTTCCCTCCTGAGAGCACGAGGACACTGGGAGATGCTCTGGGCCCCTTCACAGCACTGCAGGTTTCCTTCTTGTGTATTCAGAGCACAGAGACAGCACTGATGTGGTCACATTTTGGGCAGCAAAGCTGAGTGATTCCCAGGCTCTGTTGACAGGTCTATCCTTAAAAATCCTTCCTGCTTGGCTTTTGTGATATTTATGAGAGTTACAGTGCTGTTGGTCCAAAGAGCTCAAAAATCCTGAGTCAGAAGCCAACCCTCTCTTTCCCCACTCTGTATTCATGGACCCTCATGAAATGTGGTCTGGATTTTTTGGTGTATTTAAACCTTCCTCTTGCTTTTCCTTTCACCAGTAAGTGTCAGACACAAAGCACTCATTCTTTCTCCATACAGAACTGTAGGCAGTGACCCTGTGCTTCCAGGCTGCTGTCTGTGTTCTCCTGTCTGCTGCATTATTCTGCCTCAGGATGGAAAACCTTTCTGGAGTGGCAAAGCTGGCAGCTTTCCCTGTGATACCCTGGCACAGGAAAATGGGAATTTATTTTAGCTAGGTGGTGGCTCCGTGTCTACTTTGGGCATCAAGAACATGAAGGTGGGGGCAGGCTGCTAAAACAAATCTGTGAGATCTGTTCCTTGTTCTCCCTCATGTCCAGCTCCAAGACAGTCAGCAGAGAGTGGAATGGGGAGCCAGAGCTGAGAACCTGGCTGCAAGTTCTTTCTCCAGTCTCAAAAAGCTGCTGAGAAAGCAGCTGCCCCCACTGGCTGCATTTAGTCTCCTTGCTGTGCCTCAGGGAGGTGGAATAAGCTCTGCTGCCTTTTCCAGAAGTCCCCATGGAGCACCAGGAACACCAGGAGTGCCTTTGCTGCCACAGGAAATGTGCAGCACTGTGGCTCCTTCTGATCACACTTAGCTCAAACAATTCCTCTGAGCTTTCTGGGTTTCTTTCAGAGGTACCCACCAAATTATACAGCTTGCTACAATTTTAGCTTTGCTTACACTAAAATACCACTCTAGACTATCTAGGGAGCCCAGCTCTGTGATGTCTGCTGGAAGAGAAGCGTGGGAGCCTCAGGATCTGTTCCAGTCTCTGTGATGTGCAGAGCTTTGCATGTCCTACCCTGCTGAGCATGCACCACGCTGGAGACATCCACCAGGGGAGGTTTGACAGGACTCTCAGCAAGCACTGCTCATTGGCAGCTTGGTTTTTTGGTGTATGGTGGTTTTTGTGGTTTTTAATGTGCACAGTTCAATTTAGAGGGGAAGAGCAGTGGATGTTGGGAATGCTGTCAAGATCACTGTGGATATAGCAGTGCTGGCTTGACTGCTGTTCAACTTTTACATTATCATCTCTCTCACTTCTGTTTCCTTTATTTTCTTTAAATTTTATTATCTCTCATCTGGTGAAAAAGCAGTATTTGAATTTCAGAGCTGAGCTGGTGCTCTGTCCTGTGGGAATAAGAGCTCAGCTTCTCCCCCTCAAAGCATAGTGTCAGATCTCTGTTTCCTTTAAGTGCTGTCCCAGCTTTCAGCTGTCGACTGCCTGTTTGCCTTGGACTGGTGTGTGAAGTGGGTGGTGAATCCTGCTGCCTTCAGATTCTAGGAATTGTCCTAGGAGGATGAGGCTCTGTGGAATAGGATTTTTTTTTCCCCATCCTATAAATTGTGTTGTCTGGATAAGAATTTTGGGTTTTAATTTATGTTTTTAGAAACTTGCATGGTGAGTGAAGTCATTTTTGGACAATCACTCAGCCATTTTACCATTCCTTAGACACAATTTCTTGACTGGGGGGAAAATTGCCTGAAGATGTATATTTGAAAAGTTGTTTACAGGGAGAGGGAAGTAACCTCCAAGTAAATTGTGTGGCAATTATATAACTAAGTCAAGTCACTTGCTTAGAAGCAGCTTTGGGGAGGAATTCATTATTTTATCCCATAGAATGTCTTTTTTGTAATTATGTAAGGACTTGGTGACATTTTGTCTCTGCAGAACCTTGTACAGAGGAACTGGTGTTTGTTCTGTGTGTGTCTGTGCTTATTTCCCTCAGAATCTGCCATCCTGTGTGTGTTGTGCTCTGGGAACCTGACCTGTGTCCCAGCTCACAGCCCCTGATCCAATGCTAATAAATTGATATGACTGGGAGAAGCAGTCATTGGGAGAGGCCCTGTGAAGAATCACTTGGGGATTCTCATGGCTGGAAAGCTGGACATTTTTATATGGACAGAGAGTGACAGGACAAGGGGGAATGGTTTTGAACTGAAAGAGGGCAGGTTGAGATTAGATGCTAGGAAGAAATTTGTCCCTGGAAGTGTCCAAAGCCAGGTTGGGCACGGATTGGAGCAGCCTGGGATAGTGGAAGGGGGCTGCACATGGCAGGGGGCTGGAATGAGAAGGTCTTTGAGGTCCCTTCCAACCCAAACCATTCTGTGATTCTAAACACTCAGAGAGGCATTGAACATTTTAAGATCATTGTTTTGCCAATAGCATTAAAATCTGGAGGAGAGGATCCAACCCCCACATATTGCAGTTCAGTTGCATTTCTAACTCCTGCTTCCTCAGAGGATCACTCTCAAATTCATATAGACAGTGTAAATATTTATTTATTTGGACCATCTAAAACTGAAGTGTGAAGAATGGTTACTGTTCTCAGTGTGGCTGAGGCTGAAGTAGAAGATGAAAGAAGAGGAATCACCTAATTATTGCCTAATTCTATGCACTGGCGTTCAAGTGTGAAGTGCTACTGATGTAATTAAAGTGTAGAAGAAGCAGAGCAACTTTCCTGTTGTCAAAATGTTCAGCTTGACATACCACGTGGAAAACAGAGCAACTTCTTTAAGCTTTCAGTGTTAATCAGTGCTGAGGAGCTATTTTCTTCTTAATACCATCTGCAAGTCTCCATCAATACTATGCAAGTGTTGATTGTGTGTTACAATACTTCATTTTAATTAGACTCCATAGGAGATAGTTGAAGGGCTGATGGGGGAAGATATTGTAGCAGTAAATATTATGGCACATTTGGAAACAGGGAGGGGAAGAAGAACGTGTTGGCTTCAGTTGGCATAACTGACACTCAGCACTCTGGGACACACTTGTCACTGCTGGGGACTGCAGCACTCGGTGATATATTGCATTTCAGTTTAGCAAATCTTCCTTAGGGGACCAGTTTGTCACTGTAACAGCCCAGGGAGGAGATGCAGCAGCTGTGGCTGTGTTAATCAGCAATTGCTGGGTCACCCTGGCAGGGGAGGGGTGGCCATGGCAGGTAACTGATGGCCATGGCAGGTGACTGGTGGCCATGGCAGGTGACTGGTGGCCGTGGCAGCTGAGGGGTGGCCATGGCAGGTAACTGGTGACCATGGCCCATGGCTGGTGGCCTTGGCAGGTGGCTGGTGGCCATGGCAGGTAACTGGTGACCATGGCCCATGGCTGGTGGCCTTGGCAGGTGGCTGGTGGCCATGGCAGGTGGCTGGTGGCCTTGGCAGGTGGCTGGTGGCCATGGCAGGTGGCTGGTGGCCTTGGCAGGTGGCTGGTGGCCGTGTGGGTCACAGAGCAGAGCAGACCCACCTGGATGCTGATCCAGAACCAGGGCACTGGGGTGGGGTCAGGGCTCAGAATCAATGGGCTCTGCCTAAGGAGGTTCCTCCCAGAAGGAGTTGGTGACATGAGGAGCAGCTCGAGGTGGAAGGGGACAGGGCAGTGTCTCTACAAGCAAAGATGCACTCAAGTGACTGTCCCAGTCCTCTGGTCCCAGAATCAGGTAGTGATGCTTTTATTGCCATTTTGCTTCTATTTATTGATCAGGCTTTTGTGGCCCAGAGGCTGCTCAGAGGACCTTTGGCCTTTTGCATTGGGTTTCATTGAACTCAGAGTTCTTTTTCTGGCTCTTCAGCTGTAACTCACTGCAGGGTCAGCAGGCTGTGGCATTTATTCACACTAAATACTGAACAGGCACTAAAACCTAATTAGAAATCCTCCCTATCCCTGCACAGGATAGGGAAAGTAATTTCAGAGAAATTAACTAACCTGGCCTAGCTTCTAAAAATAGAGACATAAATAAAACTGTGGCAAATGTGGATTTCAGTGTGACTCCTGGGCCAAGCAGTAACTATCACATTTCTAATGCAGTGCAGGTTCTCATATGGATTCTCAGTTACTGGTTCTGCCATCCCAAGATGAGACAAAATGAGGTCTCCTTGTGTAGTAGGTGGCAGTTTGAAACATTAACTGCTGTGGAAGAGGATTTGAAAGGCAATTTCCCATCTCAATTTTCTCTTCAGTCATTAAAATTCATCTTCAGTTCTTGAAGTATCCAAATTTCTGTTCTGCTTAGGTATCTGGATTGGAAATCTTACTGCACTGAATATCCCTTAAATTTATGGCAAACTGTTCGACACCATTTTACAAGCCATCCATGATTCTCCAGATTTATCTTTAGAAGATTAATTTTTTCCCTTCCCACAAAATTGATGCTAATCTTGCTATGAACTGAGTTTAAAACTACTTAAACCTGAAGTTACTTCTTTGCTCTTTACTTCTGAGAGTTTAGCACTGCTCAGCTCCTTTCTTGTCACTTGTCTACAGGTTCTCATTCTATGGTTCTTTAAAATGTTCTTCTGTGGCACTGATCACTCTGGTATCACTCAGGTGAGTGGTGTGAGGAGCTGAGTGTGCTATTTACTCCTCTATGCACTCCTCTAAGCATCTCCTTGGGAAGTGAGGGGACTCAAAGTCTGTCCTAGAAGTGCAGAAGAGTATAAAAATAACTTAATAACTGTGCCACCTTATTTGAATTTAAAATAACTCTTTTTTAATTCATAAAAAGAGAGTTGTCAGGCTTTGGGTGACAGAGGGTGATGAATTTGTGTGGGAGTGTGGACTTCCTGCACTTCCTTTCTTTAGGAAGCTTGTGGAAGGGGAATAACCTTTTGTCATGCTCATGTCACATTTTATTTGGGCTTAAGTCTGATGAGAGAAGAGAGAAATCTGGCTGTCAAGAACAGCCTGTCTCCTCCGTGTGTCTTTTTTGTTCCTCTGATCCTCAGCTTCTGCTGCTCCTTGGAGCACAGGAGAGGCAAAGCTCCAGCCAATCCAAGCAGGAGCATCCATGAGGCTTTTCCTCTGGCCCCTGCTGCCAAAAGTCCAGCTCCCATCCCTGACTTTTGTGTTAAATCACCTGGGAGCTGTGCGTGGCTTTTTTGTCTGTGCACTAACCCTCATAAATGATAATGGCAAAGATTTAAGGTTAATCACGACACTCTTGCCAAGGTGCTCTGATAGAATTACTGGGGAGGGAAACTTGGATACAGAGAGGGTTTATTTATACCCCAGCCATGGTTCTTGGCTCTCCTGGAAGGCACACGAGGGTGTGAGGACATTCATGTTGTTCTCTGACATTGTTTTGTGCTTAAAGGCAGACACTAAAGGAAAAGGTTAAATGAATGGCGAGAACCTCTTCTTTTTTTTTTTTTTTTTTCTTTGATTGTGCCCATAATTGTGTGCTACTCATTAAGTAGCCGAAGGCCTTTTGAAAAGTCCTTTCATTGGAGAAAGATGCCAGGCAGAGCTGCTTTTGAAATAATTACAGAAAATGAGTGTTGATGCATGTTTTGACTCTGCTGTAGAAGTAATTCTGTCTTCTCTAGCTGAAGTAATTACATTTGTTTCTAAATAGAAGAAGAGAAATGGCAATTGTAAAGGAAAGAGCATAGATCTCACTTCTACATTTATGTAGTGGCAGATAGATGGGTAGCAAAAAATTAATTATGATATTAGTGGAGTCATTATTGTGTGTTATTTATTGAAGTGAGGTACCATTATTAAATACACCGAGTCATGGAAGATTTGTGGGACTTGCAGACTCCTTTGCTTGATGGTTACTTTCTTTAGCACTGAGGAGCATAAACACTTTTACAGTGTGTTAAGGTAATAATTAATTTAGGATAGATATCTGCAAGGACTCACTAGCTATTAATTACTTTTTATTTTCTTCAGAGAGAAAAGGTTTTCAGTTATTACAATCCAGAGTGCTCACATCAGGGAGGGCTGAGTGCTTGTATTTCTGTCTATGGGAAATTTCTCCTCAGTTCAGATGGCCAGGGGGGTAAAATTGTGCAGCAGCTGGGATGATGCCTTTGCTGGTTTTGGAGTAGGATGGATCTGCTGTGTTTTATGTGGATCAGGAAGCAGTCATGAGACAGCACCACTGCTGTTATCCCAGGCAGCATGGACCTCAAAATCCTGCCAGTCAATTCCCATTTCACCCTCTGTCTTTCATTTTAAGGAAATCAGCTTTTGTGTTATGCTGAAAAGGTGACCTTACCTGGAAAGTAACCTTCGCTGAAAATCTGGATTAAACTCTTTGGAGTAAACCTTGGATACCTTCTGGCCCAGGGTACTGAAGTCTTATTGGCCCCATGTGAAAGCAGAATTAGGCATCTGGAATACACACTATATGCTTATGTGAGTTGTTTGGTGATAGGCTATTAATTACTGAGTGTATTGTTAAAGATAGAAGTCAAAGTGAAAGGAGTGAAGTGGAAGGATGCTTTGAGTTCTCTGTTTAGTATCAGTTAATCTCCATATTTCCTGGAGAGGCTTCTTATCTCCCTGTCTTCCTAAAGCTTTCACTCATCTGGCAAGAATAATTTGCATTTCCAGGACATGATATTGAACGGATGTTTCTTGATTTCAAACTGAACAAGAAGAAATTTAGGGCAGATACAGGAAAGAAATTCTTTCCTATAAGGGTGCTGAGGCCCTGGCACGGGGTGCCCAGAGCAGCTGTGGCTGCCCCTGGATCCCTGGCAGTGCCCAAGGCCAGGCTGGACATTGGGGCATGGAACAGCCTGGGACAGTGGGAGGTGTCCCTGCCCAAGGCAGGGGTGGAACAAGGTGAGATTTAAGGTCCCTTCCAACCAAACTGTTCCATGATTCCTCCTCAGTGTGGTGTCATGAACTCAAGGTTGTTCACAGGTTTAACCTGGCACTTTCACATGTCTGAGGTCTGTGCTGATTTGGAACATTCTAAATCACCCTGCTGGCCATTGAGCATGGAAAACCTGCCTGTGTAAAATCACTTACAGGGCTCCAGGATTAATTCCATGGGTTTGCTTTGTTTTTCAAAGAGGACAAAATATTCATTTGCAAGCTGCCCTCTGTGTGGTGAAGGGAGCAGCACAGGAGAGCAAACCTCTCTGCTCCAAACCAGACCCATATTAGATTTTAAACTAAAAATCAAACCTCTCTTAATTCCCATGGCATTTTATCATCCTTCAGAATTGAATTCTATTTGCACAAGGCAGTTCTTTCAATTTCTGAGGGAGGGCTGTCAAAAACCGAGTCAAGACCCCTCCCTACTTTTTGCAGAGCAGAAGGTCAGAGTCCTGAGAGTTTTGCTTTGGCATAAAAGTTTGATGAGTTAGCCAAACCACTGTGCAGAGTTACATACAGACTGCTCCTTAGTAAGTCACAAAGTAATACTTCACTTCAATTTTTTCTTATTTTTTCTTGCTTGTGCTGGAAAGCTTTGGAAGACACATGATGCTGTCAAGCCTGTCAAAACTTCATACAGGCAATTTCAGGTCTTTAAAAAAAAAAAAAAAAAAAAAGTTAAATAAAAAATACAACTGGTGTGAATGGGAACAGGGAGAATCTGGCAATCTCGCTGACATCAAGGAATGAGGAGGGTGTTGAGAGATTCCCCCTCTCCAAAATCATGAGCACCATATGTTCAACTTGGATTCTCGTGGTTTCTTGGGGAGTAAAACAAAAAGGCCATCTTCCCCCCTCCTCCCCTGCATGCCTGTGAAAGAAAACAGTGTCTGTTGCATTTCTGTGCTAGCACAGCACCAATGGGGAGGAAGGTCTGTCTCCAGCTGGCTTCAGGTCATGGGATCACACTGGGCTGGGCACTGGCAGGTGTGAAGGTGTTTTTGGGGTCTCCTGGAGGCATGTGGGCCACTGGATCTTCTTGGGAAAGCTAATTCCATGCAGGAAATTAATCACACTGCTGGTAGGGCAGCATGGCAGGATCCAAGCACTCCAGGAGGTTTTGGAGAGCAGCAAGAATCATTCCAGGCTGCAGGGGCTGAGCGAGCCAAAAAGGGGATTCTTATTTGGAGCTGCTGCTCCTGAGCACTTTGGACTCTGGAGGTTGGTGGCAGCTTTGGCTGCTGGGACCTGAGATGATGGATGTGAGGTCCTGAGGGGAGTGATGGTTGTGAAAAAAAGGATGGAGCCACATAACTTTGGAGATGTGGAGTGAGAGGACTAGAGAGAAAATTGATATGTTTGAATTTCAGAATTGAATGTAACTGAAGTTAGCTGTGCTTTTGATAGGGAGTTGGATCAGTTGACTTGGAAATGTCTCCTCTAATCTGAATTATTCAGTGACTGATTTTACTCATTTGTCATGGCCTTTCGTGGGGTATATCCAGGTTGTTGTCTTGTTCAACAGGAATCTTTAACTTGTTGTTCTCTTACTCAAAACCCTCATTCTTCTGTCCAGAGTCCTTTGTCCTTGGTGTTTTAATGTTGCAATATCAGCTGTTGGTGTGCGTTGGAGGGGTGTGATGAGGGAAAGTGTTGCAAAATAAATCAAGGATTCGTAGTCAGGGGATGAGGAGAAATGGGATAAAAAGCAGGACTGTATGGTCACCCTGTGAGGGGATTGCTGTTCTTCAGGACATCCTGCAGGGACAACTACTCCAGAGATATTAATGCAAATGCTTTTCTCTGCACTGTTCTTCATGAACCTTCTCTGTGCAGTTTTAACTCAGAGGGAAAGACATTTTTTATTAACTCTATTGTGCAGCCTTTATGAACTGCCTGAGCTCCCAGGTGGATCACACACAACTGAGGAGCAGCTCTATGAGTGGTGAGGTCCTTTTACTCAATGGGGAGCTGCATACACTGGATTTTGAAAGATTCTATTTAAGGGAAAATAAGAGATCTTCAAAGCTGGCATTTTTCACATAAATAACTCCTTAGCTTTGATAAACTTGCTTCATTCTGCCTTGTCAGTGGAGAGGAAAGATGTACCTTAACTCAAAGTGGAGAACAACTGAGAATGAAAGCTAATAAAAGTTTACAATAAAAAAAAGGAATCCCTGCCACAAAAAACATACGAGACATGGGTTTGTATCCATTGCAGGAAACATTCATAGGAATGAATAGTTAAAGCATATCCTGACCTCAGAGACTGTTGGTGAAGTTTTATCAGGTACTTAAAGCTCTGCAGAGTGATGTGAAAAATAATAATAGGTGGAAACTATCCCCAGCCACTCAGTGTTTCAGTCATCTTGCAGAATTTCCTAATGTTGCCATTAGAAAAGAAAAATCTCTAATGGGCTAATATCAGTTTTGCTGAGCAGGCAGGTACACAGCACCTAGAGCAGGATTCATTAGCCTTGTATTTCATACCTGAAATCATCATGACTAATATTTAGGAGGGCAGTAGCCCACTGACCCTGAGCAGCCCTGTAGAGGCTGCTCATCATTACAGACCAGCCCTGCAGGAGCCATCAGCCTGTTGTTATAATTGAGAGCATTCATCACTTTTAAGGAAATTCGAGCTCCTGGACTTGAGGAAATGTTTCAAATGAGTGGTGACTGCTGAGAACAGGGTAAACGAGTTGAATTTGCTGTAAGACTTTGTCATCCTGTTGTCTGTGACAGGGTGAATTACAACTCCTGTTCTCAGAGACCTGGGTGTATTCAGCACTCACAGTGTTCTTCTAATGGACACTATTTTGGAGTTTGTTTCCTTCCTGATTTCAGTAATATTATTGCACAGAGGATGTTGAGCCAGGTTTACAAGCAGAAAGATTTAGTTGTTGCTGATGGCAATTAAAATTATTGAGGGAATGGAGGCACCAGAGAACCAAAACCCCAAAGAAAACAAAAAAGGCAGAAAAAAAAAGGGAAGGAAAAGTCTTAGTGGCCAGCTGGAAGGGGAAGTGATTAAATTCTCCCTCCAATACCTCTGCAGTAAAATTCTACAATACTTTGATAAAGCAGCCGTGAATTTGTCATCAGGACTTTCTCAAACTCCTGGTGGGTTGCAGCAGCTTGAGTTAGGAGCTGTGCTGGCTGGAGCACGTTTTGGGCAGAGGTGAGCCATGGAAAGCCTCGGGACCACAGGGATTGAGGCACTGGAGACACTGTACCTGTGTGCCCTGAGCATTCCCTCCCCTGCCTGGGCTCTGGGACCAGCACCTTGTAATGGTGGATTTTCCACCCTCCACTTTCCTTGCCAGGAATTCTGTAGGAGAAGGTGGTAGTATGGAAAAAACCCTTAAATAACCATGTCCTTCTTCCAGATAAACACCTCTGTGACTTGACAGGGAAAACTGGATGCTGCAATTCTGAAGCAGAAGACACATAGTACTGTGATGAGTAGGATTTTGGCTGACTCTCAAAATAGTGTTGGTATTTCTATTTTTTTCAGGGAAGAATGACAACAAGTTTCACTGCTTCAGGCATAGGCCCTGCAAAAAAGAAGAGTCTAAAAGAGCAATAAAGCAATAGTACCAGCACATCCCTCTGCCACTAATGTCCTGCTGTTGTACACATCCTAGAAAACCATTCTCACAGTGTGTAAAATTGTCAGAGATTTCCAGGGTACTGCATGTCAAACTGCTCCAGAACCGAGCTGCTCAGTCCTCTGAATGTCATAACTTGTTTTGTTTTCACAGTCAATATAAATGAATTAGTAATGGTTTGCCACTTACTATAAATAATGCCCTATTTCCTGCCTGTAGCTGTGCAGATCCTGCAGAAGATGATGTTTCTGACAGCCCATGGGCCTGACAGAGCTGTTTCTCTGGAGACAGTTTGGACTGCTAGCAATGATGTGTGCATGGATTTAGGCACTGCAGATCTGGGAGCAGCTGGTTTTGACTTCCATTTTTCCTGTGGTATATCCTGCTCTATTAAAAAAAAACCCAACAGTCAAGTGACTAAACTGTGCTTGACAGAGCCTCAGGTCTGGAAAAGTGAAAAGCTTGGAATTTCAGTGGGGAATGAACATTGAACACAGGCTGGGATTCACCTGGTGATGAAAGGACAGATGAGGAGGGGTACAAGGGAGCAGTTTCATTAGGGAGAAATAGCAACAGATGCAATATGGTATATGGAAAATATATTATTTGATGTAAAGTATTCCTGTTTTTCTCTGTATATCAGTCCTTCAGTGGATTTCCATGAGCAGAAACTTGGCATGAGCAGGGTTCTGTCCAAGTCCATGGAGTTCTGTTTGAGTCAGGTTCATATGATTAGATCCCAGTGAAGTTTGAGGTGAAAATCTGCAAGGACAGCTTTTAGTAAATTCTGGAGCATAACATAAATAATTTCAATTCATAGAATGTATTACAGGTAATGCACCTTTCCTAGAAAGAGAGGAAGAGAGACTTGGGGTTGTTCTGCCTGGAGAAGGCTCTGGAGATGTCTTAGAGCCACTTCCAGTGCCTAAAAGGAGCTTATAAAAAGATGGAGAGCAAGTTTTACATGAGCAGATAGTGACAGAACAAGGAGGAATGGCTTCAAACTGACAGAGATTTAGATTAGATACCAGAAATTCTTCCCTGAGAGAGTGCTGAGTCCCTGGCACAGGTGCCCAGAGCAGCTGTGGCTGCCCCTGGATCCCTGGAAGTGCCCAAGGCCAGGTTGGACATTGGGGCTTGGAGCAGCCTGGGACAGTGGAAGGTGTCCTTGCCCATGGCAGGAGTGGAATTAGGTGATCTTTAAGGTCCCTTCCAACCCAAATCATTCTGGGATTCTCTGCTCACTATGATGCTGCAAAGCACTAAAATTGAGGCTACCCAGGATAAAATGTCTGGGGAAATGAACTCTGTCCCTGTTGTGCCTCACTAATCATCCCTGGCTTGTTAAAGCAGGCAGGGGAAAACACTGCTCTGTGCTAACAGGCTGTGCTGAGAGGAGCAGCCTGCCTGGGCAGTGGAGACAGCAGCAGCAGCTAAAGGTGCTCCCATCAGGAGATATTTGCAGGCTCCTGAGTTCTCCTCTCAGAGCCATGAGTCACATGAAGTGCAGTCTGTTCATTGGCAATCACATGGCATTGGGATAACATCCCTGAAACTGCCTCAAGCAGTCCCCAGCTTTTTAACCTGGATTTGTGCTGCCTAAAGGTTTATTTGAGAGGGCTGGATTCACCTGGTGGTTTAAAATCTGTTGTTGTTAGCATGGGTGCATCTTAAACCAGAATGTGTTTGGTGCTGCAGGAAACTGTGTGCAGTGATATCTGAGGGAAGGCGTAGGTTGGGAAGTGTTTGTAAATGTTTTACTTTAATTTAGAAAAAAAAAAAAGGTGGTAGAGATAAATAAGGAAAGAGAGGTTGAAGCAGCTATAACAGTCTTTAATGGAGAACTGACAAGTTTAAATGTCAAGGCCATAATAGCAATTAATTCCAAATGCTTAATTATCATTTTATAGCCAAGATTTGATCTACATTCCACAAAGCCAAATACAAATTAAATTGCCTTCTGCTGAAATATGGCCACTGAGAGACTAAGACCTAGCAAGTGTTTTACTCCAGGAACATTATATAATAACCCATAATTTTGGTGAAAATGAGATGGAAACTTCTCTTAAGGCTCTATTTTATCACACAAAAAGACAACATCTTGGAATATCTCACATAGCTGTGTTTTGTTTTGTTTAGAATGGCTCAGGACTCACCTCAAAAATGCTGGAACACCCAAAAACACTGGGAATGAATTTTTGTGCTTAGCTATGTTTACATAAATAAATGCTTCCCTGCCCTGGGCTTTCTGGTGTGTGTTTTAGAGAGAGAGAGTTTGTCAGCAAACAGTGCAGCACATTCTGGGAGAGCTGGGAAAGCAATTATCCTCCCTGGCACCCTGGGCTCAGAACCCAGCAATATTGTGGGGCAGGGAGCTAATTGCTCCATCTGCTGCTCGGGGCCCCTCCGAGGGCCAGGCTCAGTCTGGTGCCCAGCACACCCAACTGCAGGGCTGGCTGTCCAGAGCAGGCAGCAGCAGCCTCTCCTTGGAAATTTAAAGTGTAATTTTGCTGTTATTATGCTGACTTCATTCTAACTCAGTAATTTTCAGTGCATTGCTGCAGCAGCCAGAGTCCCTGTGTGTGTTACCTGTCAGTCTGCAATCAGTGAAGTAGGTTCCTTGTTTGCATCCACAACTTGTGCTGGTCATGTTTTTCTGCCCATTGGTTCAGTAGGAGCCTGATGAGAAGAGGGGAATATCACAGGTTATTTGTCACTGTAGGGCTAGGAAGCAGTGAAAGAACACAGCAACACAACTGCTTCTAGAGAGCAAGGAAGAGAAGAGATTTATGGAAAAGCCGTGGCATTTATATAAGGGAGATCACAAAGAACAAAGTAGAAAAGACTCATTGGTCCAAGAAGGCAACACCTCTTTGAAAACATGCTTTGTGCAAAACATCACAGACACTCACACAGCTCTGTGCTCAACACCAGGTGTCTGCCTGTGTTTTCTTTCTACCTTCCCTTGTTTTGTCTCTGAGAAAGATCCCCAGCCTGGGAAAGATCCTGGCTGGAGCTGAGAAAAGTCAACAGCCTGGGCAAAAAAACAGATTGGGTTTCTCCACAAGCCTTCAGCAGTGTCCACAGTTACTGTCTTCTTGTTCAACAGGAATCTTTAATAAAGCTCTGTGTGCATGCAAACTGCTGGGCAAAAATGCATTTTGCTGCCATGGCCCAACATTACAGCTGCATTTGCAAAGGAGCCCTGAGTGAACACCAGTCTGTACTGATGGGCTGCTTTACTTGGTGTGAAAAATGCCTGTTGGCTTTTCCATCCTCAGACTTGTCCTGCAGTGTCTTTATGTCCTTATCCATATGGATGATGCTCTGATACATATTAGCATTGCTTTGTAATCTCACTCTTCTGAACTGCTTGGGGATTCTGCAATGGCACTTGCAAGATATTTGTGAATTAAAATTACAGACTGAGCTGTTTCCTCGTTTATGCTCTTTGTTGCTGTTCACATTGCAGCTTGGAAAGGAAAAAAGGCCTTAATGCACCTTTCTCAGCTCATGTGCAGGCAGAGCTTTTGGCATCTCCTATTATGGTTTTAGGAGCTTAAAATAATAATAATAAAAAAAACCAACCAAACAAAAAACAAACCAAAATTCAAGCCCTGACAGGGAGAATTTTTTATTATTCAGAGTTCATATCAATGTCAGTTGGTAATTTTTACTGGTCAGTACCTTCTATTCTTTAAAATTCTTATGAGCATAGAATCATAAAATTAAAGATTGGAAAAGACCTCAGAGAACAAGTCCAGCCCTTGACCCAGCACTGCAAAGCCCATCACTAATCCATGTCTAAGCACTACATCTGTGTGTTTTCTGAATGCTTTCAGGGATTCAGGTGATTTCAAGTGATTTCATTACTTCCCGAGTCAGCCTGTTGCAATGCCTCAAAACCATTTCAGTGGAGAATTTTTTTCCTAAGATTCTGCTTTAGATTCCTTCTGGCTCAGGTAATGACTGCAAAGTGATGAAAAAGATGGATTTGTATCACCTGATACAAACAGCTCTCCATTGCATTCATCTTTCTTCCTGGGAGCTTCTTGGTTTGAGAGAAATCATAAAATCTAGTTTTGTCCTGTTTGTAAATGCCTGCTGGCCAAGTTGTCAGTCACTGCAGAGGAGACAGGAGAGGAAAGAGAGGAAATTATTAATATTCAAATATAATTTGCTGCCTGGATGGCTTGGGCAGGACAGTGTGAGCTTGCCCATCTCTGGCTGAGTCAGCTGGCCAGGCTCAGGTGAAGATGTGTTTATGCAGATACATCCCAAAAGCTTGGGGGGTGGCAGTGGAACTTCCTTCTCAAAAGGAGAATGTCTTGTGGCTACACTTGTAAATATTGACCTGGTGAGGGAAGTTTTATTAAGGAATATGGCTGGATGGAAGGTCTTCTCAGCCTCTGGAAATGACCAAGGGATGTGGGAGACCTCATTCATTATACCAGACTTCAGTTCACTGTGCTGTGTCTCATGTGAGCAGAAATAAGTTAGTTATTATAGGCAGAGTGGTCTCAAAACAAGCAGAGATGCAGAGCCCAGGAAGGATTGCACTGCTGCAGACAGTGCTTTCTCTTTGTGTAGGAAACTCTTCAGTTGTGTGCTCTTCAGGTTTAGATTAACAGAACAAGGAGGTGCTCACAAGGTGCTTGGAGAGTTGTGGTTTTAGTTTCCTTTGCCTTTGTTTCTTACATTATGCATTATTAGACCCCTAAAACTCCAGTCAATTCTGCTGATTAGCTCATCAAACAGAAGCTCCTCAGCACCCAACTTTGATCTTTGCTGTGTTAGAGATTTAAATGATAAAGCAAGTCTGTGATTTTCTGTTGAGGAGTCAAAAATTAAAAAGTACAAATGTAAAGAGCCCAGAAGGTTTCTTAGCAGTCTAACATTCTATTTATGGTACTTTATTTTGCAAGATGCTCCACTTAAGGCTCTCTTCTTCTCTAAATATCATCCCCATGCCTTCCAGCTGTGGCTGCCCCTGGATCCCTGGAGTATCCAAGGCCAGGTTGGGCAGGGCTTGGAGCAGCCTGGGACAGTGGAAGGTGTCCCTGCCCATGGCAGGAGGTGGGACTAGATGAACTTTAAGATCCCTTTGAACCCAAACCATTCTGTGACAGTTCTCAGCCCCTTTCTGGTGGTAGCAGCAACAATTAAAAGAGTGAAATTGCACATCTTTGAGTTAAAAGTTCCATGGTCAAAGGCACCTGAAATGAGGAGCTGTGACCAGCAGGTCCCATTTGTTGGGGACAGCACACCCTGCTCTCCCTGGACAGGGGGAAGGTGCCTCTTTCTAAGACTGAATCATTTCCCTGAGCCACATTCAGTGAAGACACCATGAATCAGCCCATGGTGAAAAAGTGAAAAAGGTGAATTTTACTTTATTGAACTCCTTCAATTTTTATGGTTTGAGATTGAGAAAAGAATGAGTTACATTCCTAATTTATGAGGTTAATTTTTAGAATTTATAATTTATGTGAGCATACTTTTAGATGGATTCTGGTACTTTTAACTGAAACTTAGAAAGATCAAAAACTTAGAGCTGAGTAGGTTAGTTTTCAGTCTGAAGTTAAAGATAACTGAACTGGGTACAGGACAAAAAACAGGTTTGCATTTAAGGCTGATTTTTGAGGGATTGCTTGCTGTAGTATACAATATTTATTTGTTTTGGGAGATGCTACAGTTCAGAAAGAGCATGTTTTATCCAGTGCCTGGTGCTGCAGTTACACAAGCAAATCTGTAAGAAAAACTTCTTTTTTTTCCTCCTATTTTCAGTACCCAGGTACATAACTTAGAGTAATCTCTCCAGCTAAGTGACATGGCTGCTACATCTTGGCCCCTGCAATAGTGGATGCAGGATATTCTTTCCAAAAGTTTCAGGCCAACAAGTTCCTGAGGTATGAGACTTCTTCCAGATCATAAATTTTACTTTGTGTAAAATGTAGTAAATATCTACTACTTGAAATACTAAACAGGCTGCAAGAAAATGTATTTAAACTAAACCCAAAGCAAGCTAAGTGTCCCAGAGTGTTAAAATATAAAAAAAAAAAAAAAAAACAACCAAACAGGAAAAATAAAAAAAACACAGAACAAAACAAGAAATAACCCAAGCTTTTGAGAAAAATTGCCTCCCACATGAAATGAGTTTCATGATCTTGATGCCATTTTTGTTTAAAGGCCCTGAGGATATGTGAACTTCCTGGCTGCTATGGCAGGAAGGTCCATGAGGAGCAGATTGCTGAGGCTGAAATTGCAGATGCTTTCCAGCAGAGCTGCATCCAAGGAGAGCTGGAGCATCCCAACAAGGCCCATGGGGCAGAGCAGGGTTTTTACTGAGGGTTGTTGCTTTGCTGACACCAGTTTCCACAGGAGTCAGAACTGAAGCCTCTCCTGTCACCTCCACAGATCAGAAGAAAGTAAAATCTGAGGCAACAACAACCCTTGGTCTGATTTTTGTAGCTCAGTGTAGAACAAACATGACAGGAACAAGCTTGCTCTCTTTATTCTTTTTTAAACCAAACAAAAATTTAGGTGCTTGGGTGTTGCCTGAAGATTTATTTCACGTGCAATAAGACATACAACCTAAGGAATCAAGATTCTTGTGGAACATGAATCACAGGGGAGAGAAACCAGGCACAGACAAGGCTGTGAACACAGGCACCCATGTGAGCTTTAGAATTTGGTTTTAGACACATGAAGGTCAATGGCATGGAGTAAATGTGACCTGATAGACTTTAAATAACTTTGTGATTTGCTGGTGTTGCATGTTCTAAAACGTGAAAGATTTTAAATGCAGATGATCCTGGCAGAGCAAACCTGACTCTTGGATTGGCTCAGGAATATTGCCAGCAAAGTGATAAGAGGAATTGCATAAAGACAAAGTTTCAGTTCCTGGAAGAGACTTGGATAATATAAAGGTGCAGATAATTTGACATTTACCTATTTTGAATTTTGATTCATTTCTGTGGGTGCTCTGTTGATGGAAGTGGTGTGTGTGCATGTTCTGTATATAAAGTATGAATTTCCAAAGCTTTCAGGGAAACTTGGGCATCAGGAAAACAGGATGAATGCCCAGCCAGGCAGCCCTGGTGGTGAGGAGTGGTGCTCTTGACTCTCCTCCCCTCCACATCATGCCCTGCCTGTCTGCATAGACCTGCAGAGACCTTTTTCCCCTGATTTTTAGCACTTATGCACATAATTCCAGGAACAGCACTTTGCCTTTTTTAAGTCCCCATATGCACACAGCTTAAAGAATTAGGCCATATTTGCATCTCAGGCCACAGAGGATGCAGAGCAGAATATAGAAATCCTTTTAACAGCAATATTTAACAACAAAACAGCATCTGTTTTGCATAACCAGACACAGAATAGCAGCTAATTATCTTTCTTAAAAAGAAAATCCTGAATGATCCTGGATCAGTGACCCTGAATCTATGGTTGCTCTTTGAGATTTACGATGGGGATTTAAATGGGAAACAAATACAGTGGTAGATATATGTAGGTAGGTGAAAGAGGATGAAAAAAATAGCAGAAGGATAAAATGAATGTGTCAGTACAGCAAATGTACAACTCTGCAGCATTAATATCGTGCAGGGATGGGGCTGATGGTAATGGGAATCCACAGAAAAACAAGTCTGGGAAACAGCAGGGGTCTTTTTCACTATTAAGCCTATGAACCCTTAGGCTACTTTCTATTAAGGGCATGCAATAAAACACTCTCAGGTGTTTTCAGACCACATTTTATGTCAGTGACCACAACAATACAGTGAAAGCATTGCCTGCATTTTATAGAGGCTGCTGGAATTGTGAAATACTTGAGAAATATTTCGGAGAAGTGCTTGAAAACACTCTGGGTCTGCCCCCAGGCCACTGCTGTGATGCTGGGCTCCCTTCTCTCTGTATTGTCACTCTTTCCTCTTTCTGTGCACTGGGTTCCAGGCCAGTCCTGCAGCACAGAAAATCAAATGTCACCCATGTCAGAGATGTTTGAGGGGTGTCTGTGCTGCAGGGAGCTGCTGATGGCACTGGTGGGGGGAGGTGGGTGCTCATGGTCCTCTCAGCACCATCCTACCTCTGTAACTGAAGATCTTTAGTAAAATTAAATTTAGCAATGCATTTTCTTTTGTTTTGGGGATGGCTGAAGTTGACTGTGTTTTGATGCAGGAGTCCAACTGGACTGCCCTTTAAAATCCTTTATTAAGCAGTTATTTAATTGTCCCTGTGGGTCAGTGTTACTGCTTTTCTTTCCCATCCATCCCTTTAAGTGATTGCTGAATTTTCAGCAAGGTTTCCCTTCTCCCCTAGTGCTGTATATTGAATTATGGGGCCCATTGTGGTCTATTTCCATATGAAGTATTAGGTTTCTCCTGGCAGTTGCATCTCAAACCATACTTAACTGAAAGGGCCACATCAACTGCTTTCAAAGGAATTGGCATTGGGTGGGAGAAGAATTTGATGCAGATTCATTGTTTGACAGTTTTGGCCCTTCCTTGCTGTCCTTGTGGCCCCTCAACAAATGCCATAAATAGTAAATTATATTTTTGGTGAAGGATGTTCTACTTCCTAAGCATAAAGTGTGTGCTTGTTACATTTTTTTTTGAATGGTTGGAAATCTAGTGATTTGATTTGGAAATTTTAAATGCTGTGATGAGTTCCATCCATTGTTCTCCTTTACCCCCACTAATCCTGGTTTAAAGCTGGTATTTGTCATGAAAGATGATAGCTTGTCCCTTGTGATCACGGTATTCATTAAAAAAAAAAAAAAAAAAAAAAAAAATGTAGGGTGACAAATACTAACTGGCATGAAAAGGTTCTGAACCACAGGATGGTTTGGGTTGGAAGGGACTTAAAGTTCATCCTGTTCCACTCCCCTGCCATGGCAGGGACACTTCCCACTGTCCCAGGCTGCTCCAAGCCCTGTCCAGCCTGGGCTTGGGCACTGCCAGGGATCCTGGAGCAGCCACAGCTGCTCTGGGCACCTGTGCCAGGGTGTGGTCACTGCTTTTTGTGGAGTCATTAATGTGTATTCAGCCCTTCTTGATGGGAAGCACCATCTCAAGTCTTCTTGATGGAAGGATAATATTTGTTCTGAAAAGAAGAGCTCATTTCACATATTTTTGTGGTGGGTGAAGAAGCTGGAGCTGAACAGCAGCATTGGCTCCTGTTTGTGAATAGAGAAATAATTGAGTGACCTCGGGCAGCTGAACTTAAATTGTTCCACCTCAGAATTGAAACATGCTAGAGTTACTGTGCTCTGTATCCCCTGCACATGCTCAGACAACCTCTGTGAACTATATCTGAAGAATTTATGAAGAATGAAAGCAAAGAGGTCCTGCAGGAATTACTTTTAAAACCAGTAGAAATTAATAAAGAATTATGTCTACTCCTAAAGATTTTTAAGGCCTCCCTATAAAATTCTATAGCAGGAATAAAATTAAGTGTTAGGTTCTATACAATGGTATGAAAACACTACATCTAGAATGTAATAGAAAATTAAAGATTTTGTAGGGTACTTTCTCATAAGGCATAACTAAACAGTCTGCCTGGACCTTTAATCAATATAAAATTCAATTTGAAAAGGGAATAAAAGTGGTGACAACTTTCCTGCAAAAAGAAAATCACTATATATCACAGTCCTGGGAGCATAAGGAGTTCTGAAGCAGAGCAGAAATGTTTCAGCAGCAGAAAATGACAGGGGAAAATGTGTCCTGAATGGTATTTGCTCACCAGGGAAGAGCTGCTGTCACAGTGCTCCTGTGTTCCATGGAGGGAGTGAAGTCATCCAGGATACAGAATGTGAAATGAGGGAAGGGCAGGCTCCAGGCTCTGTAGTGTCACACAGAGGTGACTTTATTTCTTTTTTTTTCTTGTGCATAGCCTCAGTAATTTTACCTGTGGTCTTTATTCAGCTGTAGAACAGTGACTGGAATTGCAGGTGACTGCAGCCAGGCAGACCTGGGGGCAGGGAACAATTCAAATCTCCAGAAAAACTCCAACTGCAGAGGTGGAAGATCCCACTGCAAGCACTCCATTATTTTTTGTGAAGAAGAACTCTGGTTACTTTTGGTGGCTCTGGCCACAAACTGTGCCTGTCTGAGTCCATGTAGTATCATTTTACCTGTCACTGCATAAACCCCAGAAAATGTGTTAGAAGCAACACCCAAGTTCATGATCTGTGCTGTGTGGAAGGAATTGCATTTTCAGTGATCTTTTCTGTGAAATATTCACCATCAGATGGTTGGTCTCTTCAGCTGCTTTGTGAAATGACCAAAAAAACCTCCTCCTTGTTGGGCATTTTAGTACAAAAAGTTTTTTTTTTTTTTTTTTTTTCCCCACAGCTATCTGACCTTTTACAGTTCTCTTTACCATAAATGCAGCTAATGCTTGAGTTTCTTTAGAGTTACAATAAAAAGAAATGTCAATGGCATCTTACAGCTGATTTGATGCTTTAGAAGAAAGATATAAGAAAGGAAGAAATAAAAGGGGAGAAAACAGATGATTTAATGGGAAAGTGGGCACTTGGAGAGGGGCCTCTTATCTGCACATGTCATTGTAGCACAGCCAGACTGATGTTTTTTGGTGATCTGTTTTGCTTGTACTTCATCAGGAATGTGGTAGATTAGATGTATTTTACTCTGAGATATTTCAAATCACTTGATCCTGTTTTAAAAACTAATTTTTTGAAGCTGATGCATTGAAACACCATAAAGGTGTTCAAACATAAGGGCTCTCAAATGTCCTTGTGCTACTGACCATATCTAAATAATATCTCATGCTTGCCTCACATCACATTAAAGTCGCATAAATCATTTCTCCTTGCACCCTGTCCCTCTCCCATATCAGAAATGAGATTACTGTGTACCTGAAAGACATTTTTTTCCTTGGAAAATGAAAGCAGAATCATTCAGTAGCCAGTGTTTCAGGAGCCAGTAGCATGGTTTCAAGTAGTTCTTTTAGATTTAAAGTGACTTCTCAGCAAAATCCCACAAGTTTTTAACATTGAGGTCAGTACTGTGAAGTAGAAATTGGCAAAAGAAAAGAAAATATTTTATTCTTTGGGCTGTGTGTGTAGCTGTAAATATTTTATAAAGCCAAGGCTAGCCAATAGGTAAATATTTCGTTTACCCATTGTGACTAATTAGGAGATATCTGAGCTTTTTGCTGCCACAGTGCCTTCAACACCAATGGCCAGGAGCACAGCAAAGCTGTATTCCTTATTGGCTTGGACTGGTTTATGTTTTACCTTTATGCTGTGCTGCTGCAGACAACATTAGATATCTGTCTGCTCAGCCCAAAATCTAATTGAGCTTCCTGCTCTTGTCCTAATAATGTTAGAACGAATGGACTCAAACTTTGGTTTTGCTCCCTGTGTATTTAAAATTAAACAATAAGGACCAAGCAGAATATCTGTATTTTATGGCTGTAGCTGCTGGCAAGAGCAGTGTTTGTGTCTATAAATTCTGTTTGATATTGTTGGATCTCTTATATGACAGCAAGGTTGAAATGAAAGTATTGCTGCAGAGAATCCAGGCAGGAATTACACACCAACCTAGTTTTGCTCAGATGTGGGAACGTGGCCACAGCTTAGAAACCAAGATTTTTCCTTTGTTTTCCTTTCTTCTTCCTCGAAGACTGGGAAAAATATGTTTGAATACAACTTTGCTTTTCATGCAACCTTCATTGTCTTTTTTTTTTTTTTTTTCCTATTCCCTCTACAAATAACTTGCTAGAGGAAAGTGTGGCTGGAGAAGATGTTTTTTAGATGCCTTTGAAGATGTAAGAACAGCAAATGGAGCCTGCAGTGGTATAAACTTCAAAGATCAGCCCAAGGAAAATCAAAGCATTTCTTTCAGTATATCAGCTTGCCCATAAATTGAAAATTTTCAACTCCTGGATGTATCCTCCATAGCGGGCACCTTACTATTGATTTTGATGCCACCCAAAGATAAAAGGATGTGCAGTGGTAAAAATCTGCTTTTTCTATAGAATTCTACATCTCCATTTTAAAACAGCAGTTTTGCTGAACTGTCAAACTTTTTTTTTTTTTTTTTTTTCCTTAAACACCCCATGTTTAAAAGTTTGGAAGCACAGACAGCAATCTTTCTGCTGAAAAATGAAGAAACCAGTTGCTGTCATCCCAAAGCTGGTACTGGGTGATGATAGAAATTGGTTTGGCTGGTCGAATTCCATTTATTGGTCTTGGCACTACAACATTTTGTTATCAAATATTTAATGCCACTATTCTTATGTAGAGGATGTGTGATATGCAATAAATAGATCAGGATTAAATGCATAGTAGTGGTGCTCCTGATTTCTGTGAATGTGCAGGAGATGTGAGTGTGGCTTTGCTGAGGGGGGAGAAGAAATAGAGGAATATCCCACCATGAGCTGGATGTGGATATCATGGCACTACATTGTCAGTGACATAAAAACCCACCAGCAGCTCCTGAATCCCAGTCTTTGTCTCCCACAGACTTACTCCTTAGTCAGGGGACTCAGGGACTGATTGATTGATTGATTGATTGACTGATTGATTGATGCCAGTAGGACATGCACATTATATTATTTTTGTATTATTATGAATGTTTTCCTCCTTATGGCTTTTCAGAGTGAAAAAGCAAATTGCCATCAGTGAGTTGGATGTTATATTTGCCACTTCTGCTGTGTGACCCAAACTGAATCCAGCTGTTTTGGGGACAGTGATCTTGTAGGGGCAGGAGAAAGATCCTTCTCAACAATGCAGAGAGTGAACTCCCTGGTACTGGACATGAGCTGTTAGAGGGCAAGTGATGCTTTCTGCAAGGAAGAGTGGAATTCTGCTTGGACTCAATTGGATATAATGGTTATCTCTGGGTGTTTTAAACTGCTGGGTGTTTTAAACTACTACCATTAGTGGTGGCTTTTAGCTAATTCTTTTGGTTTTTGAGGTTTGTTTATTTAAAAAATACCATTTTGTGAGTTAAATGTATTTTATGCAGTATTACCTCCACTGCTATGTATTGCTTATAACACTAATTTTAGTTTGATGTGATTCTGATTGTGTCAAACAATGAATCTGCATCAAATTCTTTTCCCACCCAATGCCAATTCCTTTGAAAGCAGTTGATGTGGCCCTTTCAGTTCAGTATGGTTGGAGATGCAGCTGCCAGGAGAAACCTAATACTTGATATGGAAATAGACCACAGTGGGTCCCATAATTCAATATACAGCACTAGGGGAGAAGGGAAACCTTGCTGAAAATTCAGCAAGCACTTAAAGGGCTGGATGAGAAAGATAAGCAGTAACACTGACCCACAGGGACAATTAAATAACTGCTTAATAAAGGATTTTCAAGGGCAGTCCAGTTAGACTCCTGCATCAAAACACAGTCAACATTGTGTTGCTAATTTTCCTGTTGCATAGTCTCTGTGACTATTGCTCAAGTTTCTGGGCCTGGAGCTCCACCTTGGCAATGCCAGGGGTAACTGTTGATGTTAAATGGATAACAGGAAAAGAAGAAAAGGACCAACTATGACAACTCCCCCGTACAATGCCAGTTTTGTGACTGCACCCTGGGGTGCTGCTGCCTCTGGCCTAGTGTCCCTGCCAGCCTGGCCTGCAGACCCACAGCACTGTGTGATCCATTAGTTTTATTCCTTCCATAAATGAGAATATTCTTCTTATATTCCCAGCCCTCCCCAGCCTTGCCAGGATGCAGATCAATCCATTTAATGCTTCTCCTTCAGCACTGATGGAGTTAGGAGGGTGTGATGTGATAAATAAAAGGGTTGTTTATCTCTTTTCTGGTCTCTCAATCACCCAAGGCTGGCCCATTACCACGTGTCCCCTGGCTGGGCATCCATACAAAGGCTCAAAACTCCTTAGATAGTTAATCTGGTTACCATTTGCACTGCCTGAGCTGAAAACCTTATTTCCTTTTCCCTGCCTCACTTCAAAAGCTTCTCCCCTGTCCTCTGAGGATTTTGGTGCTTTCAAAGCCTGCCAAGTAATATTCTTGACCAGCAGGTCAGAATATGGGGGAGGCTTTACAAGCAATTGGTTTGGGAGAAAGCAGGAAGATTGCACAAGATTGGTTCCCTCTGCCAAGATGGATTAGTTGGAAATGGCTTTCCAGATGAGCTGGTGCACCTGGGGCACTGCTGCACGTCCTGCTGCTGCCCAGTGCTGCACCCCTCTCTTTAGCAAGTGCCTTTCTGGGCATTGGTGTGCTTCCCTCAGCTGGTGCTCTTTTCAGCATGTTCTTCATCACTAATGCTGGGTTGAAGCTTTTCTGGTGCCAAGGTGGAGCACCAAGCCAAGGGACATGGATGCAGGAGGAGCCTCTGCTTCTCTCCAAGGATTTCTGTCATCCTGCTGTGGTGGGGTGCAGAATTCCACGTCCCCAAACTTCACAACTTGCTTTGGTTTCTGTGGGTGTGACCCTGGGTATGGAGCAACCCTCTTCCCTTAGGTGTTTCTTTTGTCCCTTCTGTTGGGTTTGCCTTATGATCTGTCATCCCAAACGTGCTTTGACACCCAGTTTGTGTCCCCAGAACAAGAGACAAGGGGCTGTGGGGTCCCTGTGAAACTCCTTTTGTCCCTGGAGGACAAGGTGCTCTGCACTGCTCTGCTCATGGGTTGTGCTTTTACACAAGGGCTGTGAGTATGTAGCAAATCTGAGGAGCATTTGTATTTGACAGCACAAAATACTTGAATTTCAGTTATTTATTGAAGACTGAAGGGCAATTTTGAAGCTACCAGGACTATTCAGAGTGTATATGGAGATGTAGCATAACTCAAAGTAGATTATTTTGTTACTGAACCAGTGTTTTATGTCATTTTTTGTCAATCCCAATGAGATAGAAAGCTAATACAGTTATCTAGGTTTGAGAAAAACACCTCCTTTGCTTTGGATGGGAAAAGTTCATGTGAGATTCCATAATTGCTAAATTACAATTAAAATCATCCAGACTCTAATTTTATGCCTCATGGCTTAACAGGATTAGAAAATATATTTTAATTTAAAGAAAAAAAACCCACTTTATTTTACTGTTTGTGCTATAAGAGAGGTCTGTATAAAAGAGGTCTGTATAAGAGAGGTCTTTACATTAGATAGCAGCTAGTCTCCTTTTAAGTGGGCAAAACACAGCAGGAACCAATAAGAACTTTTTTTTTTTTTTTTTTTTTTTTTTTCTTTTTTTTTTTCTTTTTTGAATATTCTTGTGTTTTGTCTTTGACCTGGAGGAGGTTGTTTATTGCCAGGTTCCTCTTTTTGTTCTCCTTTTTCTTACATGAGGTGGAATGTGCATTCACAAATGAAACATTGTCATCTGCAGAGATGTGACTGTCCCTGTTAATGCTCACAACAACACTCAGTGAAATTCAGATGCTTCTTGGGGAAAATACAGAGATCATTCAAGTTCTTTTTCAAAGAATGTCCACTGGGTCAGAAACAAGGGATCACATATCCTAAAGCAGTACAAGGATTACATGTGTGATTGCTGGCAGATCAAACTCACTGTCCTCTATGGCAAAGTGAAACATCTAAGCTGTTCAAAGAGTTCCTTTTTATCACCCATGCTGACTGCAGGGCTTTGAACAAAAACCTCTTTTGAAAAGTCTTTCCCAAGATTACTTTTTTTTTCACTGTTGCATGTTAAAAAAGGTGTGAACTGTGTGTTTTGGGGAAGAGAGAAGTGTGGAATTAGGAAGGGCACTGTTACTTTAAAGGCAAAACACATTTTATATAAAAATCAGGAGGTGCCATAATTAAACCTCATTTCTCAAAGATCTTGAAGACCTTATGCCTGTTTCCCTGTAAAATATTTGGGAACTCCACTACATGAGCAAGTCCAGGGCTGGTAGAGTTCAGTGAAGTTCAGCTATTTTCTGCTGTGCCCTCACAGTCTCTGTAATCTGCTTTTGCAATTACTCTGCCATATCAGTGCTCAGAAATACATGTGATGCCACTACTTCAGGCAATGCATTTGGATTTAGGGACCATTTTTGATCACTGGTGTAAAGTCAGAGGTTATTCCATGGAAAATCCAGGTGGTCACACAATTAATAAAATAATACTGTTTTTCTCTCGTCCACAAATGTAAATGCTCTTGGTGCAATGGGCAAAAAACCCCACACACAAACAGAAAAGGGGAATGAATCTACAAATGTCACAGCCCCTGGTTTGAGATGAAAATTGTTGCCTCCAAAGTAACAGCCTCATTTGCAGCTCTCTAGCTCAACTTGTCATACATATACTTTAAGGAGAAAATGACTTTTGTTTTTGCAGTAAGTGCAGGCCCTGAAGGATCTGGGGAAAGAAAGAAAGAAATTAAAATGTTTTTTAGGCTTTAGACAGTTTGGTTAAGTGTAAAGTTAGAAATTAGAAGTGTAGATGGGGATGATAATTCTTTCTAATCACCTCAGGTGATCTTTTGGGTGGGGCTTACATAGGGTTCTGTCTTTGCTGTGTCCAGCAGAGAAGTGGCATCTTGAACAGGAGGAATTTGGTGTTTTCTGGTGTAACCTGTACCTGTGGTGGCTAAAGGGACGTAGGAGGAGATAAAGGGGCAGTAAAAAAACAGCTGCATTAATGTCAGGAGTGGATTGGTCACATCCTTCAGGGCTTAGATAAACCCACCATGATTTATCTCTTCTGAAAAATGTTCCTGCTTGGTCCAGCATGTGAAAAAATGCTTGGGATTGATTCTCTCATACAGTGCTCTCAGATATTTGGGTTATCTTCTTTCCAAATATATCAACTTCTTATATTTTTGAGCAATAAAACATTAGGGTTTCTCCTTTATTAGAAAGTCCCAGCTCCTTTTTCACTAAGTCTGTCATGAATCTTGCAAATATTCCAGAGTGGATCATGGCACCACAGCCTGTGAGAGATGAGGCTCTCCCTGCTGCTTTCCTGACATTGCACAGAAACAGCAGTCCCTTCTGCCTCATTCACTGTTGTGGGACTGTCTTTGCTTCAATATGTTAATGAAACACTAAATAAATCAAAATCTTATTTCTGTGCTGTTTCACCTGGGCAGCCATGTCCTTGGAATATGTTCTTTATTCTGTACCTGAAAGTCTGAAATGACCAAACTGAACTCTCAGGAGGGAGATCCATTGGCAAGGAAGGAAGGAAATGAGCAAAGTGAAAAGCCCCAAAAGCAAAGAACTCCACACCCACTGGGTACATTTCTGGCTATGTGTGCTTTATGACAGATTTCTTACAGCAAACTCTTTGAGCTCTTCCAGCAGATTTCCCCTGCCCTGCCTAAATCTATGGCTTGGGTAATGACTGAGTTAGGTCCTGGAAAGGTAGCATTGCACACTGTAGACCAGACTTTGAAATGCTCAGTGCAAACCTGGCCAGCAGGTATTTTGGGAACAACACAAAACTGTAAAATTGACTAAGTATTCTCCCAAGGTTTTCTCCTTGTCACTGTTGCTGTCAGCTTGTGTTCAAGGCAAGCTGGAAATGTTCCAGTTGCTGTTTTAGAGGCTCTGGATGTCTCACAGT
This sequence comes from Muscicapa striata striata, assembly GCA_030060385.1. Lineage (NCBI taxonomy): Eukaryota > Metazoa > Chordata > Aves > Passeriformes > Muscicapidae > Muscicapa > Muscicapa striata. The sequence continues at coordinate 1,761,115 of JAREIS010000177.1, forward strand.
ACAATGTGCTTTGGGTTGAATCTCTCTGGAATGTGCTGGAAAAGAAACTGCCACTGTCATCACCCTTTTTACCCAATAAAAAGTGTTACCTGGTGTTCTAGAGGAGGTCTGGCTGAAGAGCTATCTGTATGTTTGGTTATTGTCTTCTGACAGGGACTTTTGCATTGTTTCTGGGGGTTTTTTTGGGACATGAAGCTGTTGAGGAGAGTTTTCTTAGCACAATTATTCTTGACTGTAATAAGATTTTAGTAATGCTTCAAATGAAGAACCTAATCCAGTTTTGGACTCTGCAGAATTACATGTGGAAAGCAACAGAAGAAGCCTGAAGGAAAACAGTAAAAGAAACCTGGAAGGCAAGATTTAATCATTAGAACAGTTTTGTTGGGATGACAGCACTTAAAGAACATAATATTCTTCAAGAATATAAAAGGAAAGAAGAGAGTAATCTCTTCCTTCTGTCTGTAATGGACAGGAATAGAAATTAATGGGGTTAAATAGCAGTAAGAAAGATTCAGTTTAGGCTTTAAGGAAAAGCTTTTTCACATTAGGGCTAGTGAAGCACTCAGCTGGATTGTGTGAGGAGGTTGTGCCACATCACTGAAGGAGAACTGAGGCAGTCACCTGTCAGGAATGACACAACTACAGATAATGACAGTGCCTGTAACACACTGGGCTGCTCCCATCTGTTTTCTGTGTGTCTCTTCTCACACTGTGCCTCACAGGCAGTTGGAACCTGTTGATTAATGAAGTGGCAGTGTTTTTGCCAAAGAGGTTGTTCTATAGATGCTGATAAACCCTGGGAGAGGAGGGGTTGAGGGGGCACATCTTACCTGCTTAGAGCTGCAGGACAGACCAGAATTTTCCATACAGGTCACAGCCTGAGCAGTGACAGCCCAGCTGGTGCAGGACAGCAGGAGTTTAGAGGAAAGGATTTCCTTCTCACATCCAAAGAGATTTGGATTTAGCCCTTCTGGGCTGGGTTGTGATCACCTTGCTTTGATATGAGCTGACTTCACAGAAAAACTCATGGAGGAGAGCTATGCAATTAGGCCTGATATTAACACAGAAAAGGCAAAACTTGGTCTGTAATTTCTGCTGCAAGACTCATTTGGCAAATTTAAAACTATGCTCTGAAATATAATTTACCATCATGCAAGAATTAAATGACATCAGTGGGGAAAAAAAGATAAATTATATTCTTTACCTAGGGAAATCTTTTGGTGGTAATGCTTGGAGATGTGTGTGCCTGTAATTAAATGCCCAATTTAATATGAGCATCTCACCTTGATAATTAAGCAATAAAGACACAGCAGAATGCATTTCTGGGTGCTTATAACCTGACTTGGGTGGTACTATAGGGCATGAGGCCAAAGATTAAATGGCTTAAACCACCTGAGAAATGCATTAATACCTAGAAATTTGCTGCCTAGAGTGTTTTGTTGCCACTGGGAACCAGATTTGTACACAAAAATGAGGAAAATGGATGGTGTTACTGGAAATTTCACACAATGGGGCTGAAAGCTTTAGGGTTCTTCAGCATTGGATATATCAAGTGCTATCAGAGGATCATTTCAGGCTTTAGTGTACTAATTTAGGATGGCAATCTAAAGAGACAGTGCTGTTTTTAAGGGCATGGGAACAATACTGAATGCACTTCATCTTGTTCCACTTGTTCCTTTCTTCTTCTTCCCTTCACTTTTTTCCCCAAAACCCAAACAATCATATGAATATTCCACCCAATAATTTGCTTCTCATATATAGCAGCAAAATCTGGGTGAGTGCACATGCATCTAATTCCAGATTTTATCTCTAACTCTGTAAAACTTCTCTCAATATATCCCAAGTGAGTGATTTGTCCCTGTGGCTTCACCCAGCTCTGTGCTGGTGTTGGAGCTCACCAGGATTTGGAGAGAAGCATTGGGCAGTGCAGCATCCTGGGCTGCTACTGAGCAGAGGAGAGTTTAATGCTGAGTGTTTAATGCTTTTGTGTCTTTTCTCTGGCACCCAGCTTTCACCAGAGCTCTGAGCTTAATGGATGTACACTGTAGGGAATCTAAAAAATAAAATAAAATCAAGCCATTGGAGTATATTTTGACAAATGGAACTATTATACATTTTGGTGGTTAGATTTTTTCCCCTTTGATTTATTTAAGATTTGTGTTCTTCTTTCCCCTCTGTTTCCATGCACATGCCCAGAATATCCCTCTAAAATTTTGTTTTCTGATTACTGCAAGGTAATGGATTCCTAGAACTAGCACACATACCCTTGTACAATTTTATGTCAGTGGGGACTTGATGAGAGCTGTAGAGATGATAGTTTTAGCTGTCATCAAAGATGTGATGCCTGTCTGTTTATTTTTGGTTGGATGAAATATAATTGCTCTTCTGGTTGACATTAATAAATGGTGTTGACTGGAGTGTGTTCTTCTGATTGCTTCAATGAGTGACATGTATCATGTGCTGATTTTTGACTGTGAAACAAATATCAGAAGAAAGCAGATTATTAACCTCTTGCAGGGATGTGAGAATTAGACCCTATAAATGGAGTAAAGGAGGATTTCATGCTCCTTGGTGTTTCATGAAGATGAAGTAACACCAACAGGAAACTGTTAATTCTCTCTCAGTTCATGCTCCCAGGATAGGATATGTGCTTATTTTTTAATTCTAAAAATTATTTTAAAAAATGAAACTAAGATACTATGTACAACACTGCAGGAACTTTTGAGTTGAGTCAAATTTATTCAGAAATCTCTGTCCCTTTTTTTTTTTTTTTTTTTTTTTTTTAATGCAAAACTGACATATCTCAGCAGAAGATGTGTTTGCAGTTCCAGAATTAGAAGTGAGATTTGGGATGCACTAAATGTCTTTGGTTACATTTTGGCCCAAGTTCTGTTTCATTTGAATAAACAAACTTTGGAAGGGCTTGGGGGGAAGTGATTGAAAGGGAGAGAATATATTTTCCTTCCCATTTGCAAAAAGGAATCTATTCCAGGCTCACTGTATTTCTGCAGTGTCTGAAACATTCCCCCTTTCTCTTGTGGCTCTGCAAATGTTCTGCCTGGCACTAATCTCATCTCATCTCATCCCATCTCCCTCTGTGCTGGCTTTCTAAATTTATTTCCTAATGATTTATTTGTGACATTTTTCTATGCTTACTCATATTCTTATAGTGATGCCTAAACTTGTGCACTAAAATTCATCTTCAAGTACTTTTTTTCCAGACAATTTTGTGATACTGAGTTGAAAATGAGGGCAAATGTCTGTTTCTCAATATAATGGAGTACCTGCTACCTTTCTTTGGAATATCCAGAAAAATTTCTCACACACACATCTTCTATATGTAAGACTTTTCCAAAAGACAGCAAAAATCCTGCTTGATAGGAGTTTTTTCCATTGTTTGCATAATCTCACTTAAGTTGTTTTAGAACTTAGTAAGGTGATTTTATTTGTTGCATTTGTTGTACTGAGGGATTTATGCAGATTTTTGCAGATCCAACTAAAATGTTGGTAATCAGGAACAATGCATTTTTTTTGCCAGCTGTTATTTTTCTTGTGCCACTTTTAGAATGTTTTTTTCACATTTACATAATATTCCAAATACAACTTCTGGACCTACCCATCTTATAAACTAGGAGGACTATCTAATGCTCTGGTTCAAAGCATGGAGAAGGGGGAGAGGGAGAAACATTCCTGAGCATATAATCATCATCATCATCAGTAATTATCTTTGAGAGGATGAAAAACTGGAAGGTTTTGAAATAATAGCACTCAAAATGCTCAGGGAAATAAAAGGAGATGTTGTGGGCTTAGAGAGATAATGAGACATACATATTGTGCCTCTACTGGGCAGCATCTGGGCAGAGAGTACAAAATAAACCTTGTATGCAATATAGGCACTTGTAAACACTTAGGGGGAAGAATGTGGGCTGATACAGAGAATATAACTATGAATAGCTGAATGGGAATTAAAAAAGGAAAAAAGTGAACTAATTCTATTAAAGCTCAGTCCTAGGAAATGTATTAGAATGAGTCTCCTCTTTGCCTGGGGCATTCTAGCCTAGCATGGAAATTGTGGTGCCAGCTCATTTCCTGCAGTGTGCTGTCCAAAGGCAGGGGGGATTATCCTAATGATCTGTGGGCCTGAGGCGTTTCTGAGTTAAACTTCTTGGTTCATGTAAACATAATGCTGGGGAGAAGTTGAATAATATTGTTTTTCCATCTCCTTTGCTGCTGTTTGTTGCTGTTCAAGACCCAATAGCAATATGATATTTGTGTTGGATAGGATCACATAAGATTGTCACACCAAAAGGTGTTCCTTTAGGATTCGTGCTTCTGAGCCTCTTGCATGGAGGTGTAATGGATGGGACACATAACTGGAGCTGTGTGTGGTGACACCTGCCTTTGTTCATTGAGTAGCTGTACTCTCCACTTGAGCTGCTTTAGGTCAGAGCAATTGTTGAGTTAAAAGTCTTTGGTTAACAGGTGGCCAACAAAAATTCTTAGGGAAAGCTGTATTTAAAAGTATATGTGTTGTAACCTGTGGTTTGAGGACTTCAGAGCTTGATGTGATTGATCTCACTGGTAGCTTTTCCAAGAAGTTCCATCTTGAGTCTTATCCCTTCTGGTGCTATCTGTACTATTGATCACATAGTAAAGGTCAATCACAGATCAGTAGCTGCTAATTTACAAATGTGCTTTCAGCCTCCAGAACTCCTGCCACCCTAATGAGAAATCCGAGTGTCATTAGTGACTGCCCTGAGAAATATCCAAGGCATTGTCCAGGGACAGTGGAAAACAAACAGCCAGTCAGTGCCAGCAAACCTTCCTTGTGGAACTGCCTGCAAGGACTCTGCAAGGCCCTTTGAAAAAGCAATTTTGAGTGTGTTGCTTCCTCTCTCTGAGGTTTTTTCTTCTTCACTGCCTTTCTGCTGTAACAATCCTGGTGCTCTCCTCATAGTGCACATCTGGGCTACAGAGTTTTCTAAGTGCCTTGGGAGAAAAGTGAGACCTTGAGATGCATTCCTTGCCTTAGATGCTCTATGTATTCCACTGTGCACCTGTAGCATAATGTACCTACAAATTCCTGTAAATTGAATGTAAAGCAACCTGTGAAAGTAGAGAGAAATAAATGTCTTCAGTTTGCATTGGGAATGCAGAGGAAAAGTATTCAAGACAAATTCCATGCTGCAGGTTGCACACAAGCAATCCAGCTGGAAAGGGAGATCCCAGTGCTTTTGTAGCTGGCTGCCAGAGCAGGGCAATTACACAGCACCCACACAGCCCTGAGCCCTGTGCCAGCAGCCTGAGCATGCAATTGGAAAGCCACAGATACAGTGACCACCACCTGCTTCCTCTCAGGATTGTAGAAGGATGTAAATAATTCAGAAAATCTTCAGATCGTGTCCAAGTATTTTGTGTCTCATGAGGAACTTCTCTCCAAGGTTACCTACACTGTGCCACAGGCAGAGTCAATCAGAGGTTAAATATTTTGTCAGAGGTGTGAAAAGCTCAGAACGTTGACAGTGGCTCTCACTTTGGAGCACAGCATGTGCTCCATCTCACACACAGGCATTTCCTTCCTTCCCTGCCCTTCCTCACTGAATGTGAAAATCCATAAAGAGTGAAGACACCTTATGAAGGGAACATTCAAATCTAAAGAGATGAACTTTAATTTCTTCTTGAGCGGGCTGGAACAGAATGGTTGTCCTCTGAGCTGGGGGTAAAATGTGTTTTCACAGTCAGCTATTGAAAAAAATGGAGAGCAGCTATTTTGGAAGGAGTTTGTCTGAAGTCTGCTTTATGTCCTAGGTCTGTGCTAAAGGGCAATCTTGCATTTTTGACAAATGGGACCATTATGCTTTTTGAATAATGCTTCTGAAAACTGCCTTTTAAAAATCATCCTATTCTATTAAAACCATTTGAGATTTTAAATAGGTCAATATAAATACATCAACATCTGTGATTATCAGCTGACAAAAGCTTTCCCTGCCTTGGACAAAATAACATCTGAAGTTCAGACCCTCCTATTAAAGAAGCAAACTAAACAAACATTTACTGAAAATTCAAAGGCAACAAAAAGCAATATGGAAGTGCTGAATGATAAGACTATTGTTTTATTAATATAAAGGTTTGCCTGAATCTCGGAGTTCAATGGCAAATACAGAAATATTCAGGGATTTGCAACAGGGGTCTGCTCCATGAGGGTGGATGAGCTGGGATCACTGGCAGAAATTAAGCAGCAATTTCCCTTCCTATGCAGGATTCCATTCATAAAATCACTCCTTTGAGGACTGACAGAGAGAAGAGCTCCAAGTGCCAGTGTCTGTTAATGTTTGTGGCTCTTGTCTACACAGAGAGCTTCTGCTGCCTTTCATCAGCATGACATGCTCATCAAAGAAACTTCTTTTATTCCCATTTGATTACTGTTACAGTTTTGGACCAGGAAAAGCAAGTACAGAGATAAAAGCAGACTGTCAGCAGTGACTGAGAGTTGTTTCCCTCTATTTCTGGCCAGCTGGTGACAGATCTCCATGAGCACTGATGGTCCAGTGACAAATTCAATCCGTGGGCCAGGCTTCTTCTGCCACTTCATGCTCCTGAATGCAGCTTTTTGGGGCATGAGTCCTTGGGGGTGGCTCCTGCAGAGGGGCCACTTCATTCCTGCTGTGTAACAACCAATTTTAGTGACATCCATGACCTGATCGCAGAGCTTTTGGTAAAACTGGAGTTATTGCAGTCCCAGAGTCAGCTCTGGCATGGTTCAGGGTCTGGAAGGGGAACAGATCCCCCCAGATAACCAGTGTGTATTCCTACTGCTGCTTACTCAGCAGTGGGATTTGGCCAATTCTGTGACCTTTTACAGGAATTGTAGATGAAAGAGAAATTCATGAAGTTAGAGCACTTGTGGTGTAAGTTGGAAGCTTCCAAGCATGAAGCAGGGCAGCTGTCTGTAATGCAATGATTACAATATTTATTGTACCAAAGGCAGCACTTTTATCCTGTTCAACCTGAGGAGTATTTTTCCTACTGGATACAGGTGGAAATTGAAATCTGAGGCCATTTAGGTGTTCCCATTTGGCATGTCAAGCTCATGACAAGCTCTTGGTGCTATTGATGGATAGCAAACTTAAGATTTTAGTATTTTAAAGTACTCAATTTAAAACTTCTAGGAAAAAAAAAAAATAAAAATCAAACGACTCCCCACTCCCTGCCAAAAAAAACCCAAACTAAACAACAGCAAAAAAACAACCAAACCCTCCCAAAACAAACAACAAAAACCAAAAACAAACAAACAAAACAACAGGAAGAGGATTTTTACCTTGCTTTTCTCTTCCAAGGAAGAAATTTGTTCTCCAGAGCATCAGCTTCTGAGGGTGCAGCCTTCATCTCTGTCTCTTTACTTATTTGGTGTGGTTTTTTATTCTTTTGAAGCATTAGACACAAAATGAGGAAAAAAGACAGTTACAGACTTTTTATCTAATATGTTTAGATTTGTGCCTCTATTCAAAGCACAGACAGCAAGTTTCTTATTTCCTTTTGCTACAGTGTATTGTAGGCAAAAGTACAGTTATAATTGCAGCAGTTACCTTCCATGGGAGACTCTTATCATATTATCCTATTGAAGTAGTTCTGATCTATTTTCTGTCTGAGTCCTGTGGATCTTTATGCACATATAATGATTACTTGCATGAGAAAATCCATAGCATTCTTGAATCAGGCTCCAACTCCTGAGTGCTGCCTGCATTTGATCTGCTTCACCATCAAGTTCCTCACTGTTGATGTGTTTGATTTTGGAACTGGTATCCTGGGAGCCTGGCACTTTCCAGCTAAATTCAGGACCTGGAATCACAGAATGGTTTGGGTTGGAAGGGATCTTAAAGATCATCCAGTGCCATCACCTGCCATGGGCAGGGACACCTTCCACTGTCCCAGGCTGCTCCAAGCCCTGCCCAGCCTGGCCTTGGGCACTGCCAGGGATCCAGGTGCAGCCACAGCTGCTCTGGGCACCCTGTGCCAGGGTCTCCCCACCCTTACAGGGAGGATTTTCTTCCCAATATCCAAATTAAATGTCTGCTCTTCTAGTTTGAAAAAGTTACCATGGGGTTTGTTTGTTGGTTCATGCCCTCTGCAGAAGGAAGGACTCTACAAAGGTCAGGACACTGCTCCAGCAGCAAGGAGTGGTGAACATTCCCAGTGTAGACAGCACACTGGATTTTATCTACAAAAACTCCCCAGAGAACTTGAGACCACTTGCTTCTTGAACTTTGAGGAACCTCTGGATTCAAACAAGCAAACAAACAAACCCCTAAGAATTAGAATTACTCACCCAAGAATATCAAGTTATTGTCCTGCTCTTTTGCTCAACACTATATTATGAAAGAAAGCTGTAACTTCCCATTACCCTAATCCCTGTTTGCTGTGGAAGCCTGGACATCCTTTTGAGCTCCCTTTGCAGCTCCCATTTCAGCTCATTTGCATAGCAAAGTTAGTGATCAGCACACAGCTACAGCCTTACAAGAGTCATAGCAGGATGTAATGACCAGTCCTGGAGGTCTCCCACAAGGGACATGAGTTGTGTGTACTCCCACACACTGCCCTGCTCCTGCCTCACACAGCCTGAGGAGCACCCACAGCTCCCTCAGAGCATGGCACTGCAGTGGCCATGAGCACATTCCTGCAGTCTTCCAAAGGCAGAGTGATGAAGGATCTAATGAAGGTCATTATCCCTGCAAAGTGTGTTGCTGTTCCATTTCTAAGCTTTCCCACAAAGTCCTATTTGCATACATTCTTTTTGAATCTAAAAAAAAAAAAAAACATAGAAACACGGAATATCCAATGAGCATCATCCAGCCCAACTCCTGGCTCTACACAAGAGAACCCCAAGGATCCCTCCTGCAGCTCTGGAAGCCTCAGGGCTGGGACCATTGGGGAGCCTGGGCAGTGCCAGCACCCTCTGGGGAAGAGCCTTTCCCTGATATCCAACCTAAACCTCCCCTGGTACAGCTCCAGCCATTCCCTGGGTCCTGTCCCTGTCACAGAGCAGAGATCAGAGCTGCCCCTTGGGAGGAGCTGCAGCCCCAATGAGGTCTGACCTCAGTATCCTCTTGTCCAGAGCTCTTAACAAATTTGATCTTGGTTTTACTGAGCATAGACAGGAAGGTCAACCCTAATGGACCTAAAAGTACACCCAGAGGATTGTTTATATAGCAGAAAACAGTCATAAAATCTTTGAGGTTAGAGAAGACTTCTAAGATCCTGAAGCCCAACCTTTGACTGAACACCACCATGTCCACTAAATCCCATCAGGAAGCCCCATGATTGCTCATGTCCTCAATTACAGGCAGGTGGGAATAATGGGCTGATTTACAGCCCTGCCATCAGGCAGGAGCAGGGAGGTGCTCATCCACCAGCTGGGAAATTCGGGTCACCAGGGACACAGAGCTCTGTGTCACTGCAGCCAACAGCTCCAAAACACAATCACAGCACCCTGTGGAAGGGCTTGGACTATCTGCATGCACATGGATCACAGCTGGATGAAGCTGGGTTGACAGGAGGCACCTCTGGTTCTGTGGCTGCACTGCCCTCACCTGTGGCTTGTGAAACAGAGATGATAAAAACAAGATTTACAGTGCTACTTAAAATTACACTGCTAATGAGCAAGTTAGTCATGCCCTAAAAGTTAGGGAAAAGCTCATTTGTCCACATCAAGATCTTTCTTACTTTAGAATGGGGTTTTTTTCTGCTTGAATAGAGTTTCTTCCACTAGCTGTTTCTTACTGTGTATAAATAAATAAATAAATAAAAAGAGCTGAAGTGGAAAAAAAAGCAGCGTGTTCTGTTTTCAGCAACTATGACTTGATTCTTTGCTGCCATGGCTTCAGCAAGGCTAGAAGGAAGTGGGTGGGCATTCATGTGTGAGAAGAAGCCTATGTTTTTAACAGAATTAGGCAGCTGAGCTCATTTCCACCCCATTAGGATCACTCTATGAGACAGTGCTGCCAATGAAAGTGCAAGAGATTAGTTTTCTCCTCAGTAGCTTAAGCAGTGCTCTGGGCACCAAATACAGATCATGACACTTTTCAGGGATATTGCAAAGCTCATGCAGGGAACTGATCCAGATCCTACCTTTCAATTTCTCAGCAAAGCCATTTCCACACAAACACACCACTGTGCCCTGAAAGAGTTTATTTGGAAATAGAAAGAAGAGAAAGGAGTTAGATGCATATTGGAAATCCATTTGCTGGAAGTGTGTTAAAGAAAGCTGAGAGTTTCTAAGAAAAGGTCTGTTAATAGGTTACTGAAACATTCCAATAACTACTGCCACAGCTTGGCACCACAGGTCTGCAGGTTGTAACAGCATTTATGGTGAGACACACTTTTTTTTTTTCATTTACTATGCAATTGAATTTTTATAAAGAGCATGCCTTATTCCTAACCTCATTTTCCTCAAATATTCCCACCTCAACAAGTGCTGAAAAAGTCAGTTGGATGGTTAGTTGTTCTCCAGCTGTTAATGATTTCCTCCTGCTCAGAATAAAGGGCAAGAAAGAAGGGCAGAGAAAAAATAATTACTGCTTGGCTATTAAAATAACAATATTCCTAGCAGAGATGTGTTAGCATTTGCTCCCTAGGTGGTTATAACTTATCCTGAGAAGAAGATTAGATACATCCTGGATCTCCAAGTGGCACCCATTCAGTTCCACTCCAGATTTACAGATACAACCACTTTCTCTTCCATCCTCATCTTCAGAAAATCTCCTGTGAAATTTAAATCTCACAGCTGCAAAGTGAAGTGGGTCTGGTTAGAGTGAAAACACTCAGCACCATTCTGGGAGGATTGTCCGTTTTCCTCACGGTTCAGGAGTAGCAGCCACCTTTTGTCACCAGCTGTGGATACTCAAAAGGAATCTCTGTATGATGGGGAGATCAGATTCCCTGGCCATCTGGAGGGATTTTCTCTCTACATCATTTCATATTGGCAGACAACAATAATAATAATCACAGGAAAAACAACAGCAATAATAATGAAAACCCAGTAACAACAATCCCAAAATCTCCAATTTCTAAGGCTGGAAAATCACTTAGAGCAATGTAGAATATGCCAGAACCACAATAATGATAAGGTTAGGCAAATGGGGAGTCCTCAGGAATGTGGCTGGAAACTGAGCTGGGAGAGGAGAGAACAGAGATGCCAACTGCTTCCTTTCCCCAGTTATCCCCTTAACCAGACCAAGAGATATTGAAACTCCTGCAGCTGAGCTCTGGCTGCAATGCACTCCAGCAACACGTGTTTATGAAGGGTCTAGATAGAATTTATGACCAGCTGTTTAATTCTAATTTCATGCTCATGTCCTCCTTCTGCCAGGGTGTTGGAGTCAGCAGTGCGATGCCATTAAGGCCATGGATGGTTAGCTCTTATGGGAATGTACATATTTGAACAAATGTGCATTTCCAAATGCTTGTTGGGGTAGTGGAGGACAGATAAGAGTTTGCTCTGAACAAAATCAATGCCCTGCATTTAGCCCAATAATTGCCCCTTTCCAGGATGTGCTTGCATTTTAGCTCAAATGAAAATAAAGAAAAACAATTTTAAGCCCAAGGGAAATGCAAGGAGAGCACAGTGGGAGGGGCAGGGTCAGCACTCCTTTAACACCATTTTTATCTGATCAGCCTGACACTAAGAAAATACCCTTAAAGGATTTTAATAGAGGCATTATGTGGGAGAAAATGCAAATAAAACAGCTCTTCAGACACATTGTCAAGTCTATAAAAAGTGTAGCTCCCAGCCCAGCCAGGGCTCTCAGTGTAATCTGAACATACAGCAGTGTCAGGATTACAGCAGTCTGGTTAATACCCCCCAACAGACATTTTCTTAAAGTCTCATTGAAATCCAAGCTGTTTTCTCAGTCTAAGAATAATTCTTTAAATGCAGCAGTCTTTTTAATTTTTTTTTGTTATATTATTATTATTGTTTAAATGCAGCTGGATTAATTGCCTGCTTAGAAAACGACTCAATACTAAACAACACCAAACTGTTCTTAGTACCTGTAATCTCCCTGCTGTCAGAGGAGCCCACTGCACATCCACAGGTTTCTGTCATCAGACACAGAATCATGGAATCCTTTGGGTTGAAAGGACCTTAAAGCCATCCAGTGCCACCCCCTGCTATAGGCAGGGACACCTTCCACTGTCACAGGTTGTTCCAAGCCCTGGCCAGCCTGGCCTTGGACACTTCCAGGGGCAGCCACAGCTGCTCTGGGCACCCTGTGCCAGGGCCTGCCCACCCTCCCAGGAAGGATTTCTTAGGCCTGGAAGGGGCTCTGAGCTCTCCCTGGAGCCTTCTTTTCTCCAGGTGAGCACCCCCAGCCCTCCCAGCCTGGCTCCAGTCCTTGGGGCACCTCTGTGGCCATCTCTGGACTTGTTACCAGAGACCCAAGTCTTCCTTGTGCTGGGAGCCTCTGAGCTGGGTGCAGTGCTCACTGAGTGCTCCTTCTCAGCACCTGGGCTGGCCAGGAATACCCCTGTGCTGGCAGAACATGTCCCCTGGTGCTGGCAGAGGAGGCACTGAGCTGTCAGATGCAAACTCCACTCTCAGCTTTCCTCCCTGCCCCATCACCAGTCCAGGATTAAGTGACAAGTCTGGCTTTTTATCACAAGGAAGTGTAAGATTGGAAATGCCAAAAATATATTCTTATGTGAAAGCTGGCATTTCAGCTGATGAGCTAAATAAGGCTGATTTAGGGTTATTTCTACCTGGGTATTAATTTCTGCTTATAATAGAAGCCCCAGCCATGTGCTGCCCGGTGCAGCTGAATGCAGCTTTATTTCACGTCTCAAAGCCATCTCCTGGCAAGTTGGATTTGTCACATCCTGGACAGGAGGATTATCCTCACAAGAGTATTACCCCTGTAGCTGAACATTTCTGGTTCTTAATTTCAGTTTCTTCTTTCTTCATACTTTCTTTATTTGCTGGCTGATGGAGTGTACACACATGGTATACTCTGGTTTTTTAGCTGTTGGATATTATTGCCTCCTGTTTGTGAAGACATGCTCAAGCTAGTTTTAAATTGCCTGTTGGAAGCATACCCCAGAAGAGAATGGGATCCAACAGGAAAAAAACAGCCCTTTATTTAATGAATTTATTCAGTGACATTTGCAGCATTTATGGAGCTTCAGTGGCTGCACTGCTAAGGATGCACAGTCCCTGCATTTGAGAGCTAGGCTGGTATAAGAACAAAGCAGACTGGAGAGGTGACAAGCACGTTTCTTTGCACCCTCATTCCTGGAGATTAAAATCTTCCATTAGGAAGGAACACAAAGGAAAATGCTTCTTTTAGTAAGTGATCAGGTGTGTGTTTGCTTTGGCAGTGGGCAAGCTCTTCATGGCTTTGTAGTTTCACTAAATTATCCCCAAAGTCTATGGTGGTTCCAATGCTACATTTTCATGCCACTTTGCTTTAGATATAAATGGATTAAACAATAATGTTAATTGGTACATTTATGTATGGGCTTGTAAAAAAGGATTTCACACATTCTGAGACACAGTCCCAAGCTACGTCAGGGAAGGTATAGGTTGGATGTTAGGAAAAAAAAAATTCACCAAAAGAATAATAAAGTACTGGAATGCTCTTCCCAGAGAGGTGGTGGAATCATCATCTCTGGATGTGTTTAAGAAAAGGCTGGACATGGCACTTGGTGCTACAGCCTAGACTCTGAGCTGAGGTGTTAGGACATAGGTTGGACTCAATGATCTTAGAGGTCTCTTCCAACCTCATTATTCTGTGATTCTGTGATTCTGTGATTCTGTGATTCTGTGATTCTGTAAACTGCAAGGATGTCAGGCCAGCCAAAGCTTGGAATTCTGCATGAACCTGAGCTTAGATGTGGCACCTGGGAACATGTTTTAGTGGTGGACTTGTCAGTGCTGGGTTGACACTTGGGCTTAATGATCTTAGAGGACTTTTCCACCTTTAATGGTTCAGTGATTCTGAGATTCTACAACAACATTTCTTGTATCACATCTGACACAGGATGTGTTTGCAGGGTCAGCACTAGGGTGCTCCCAGTATTATTCAGTTCTTTTTTAATCTATGACCCCTAACATCAGTGGCTTGAAGGAATTCAATAATGTGGGAGAGCCTGCATGGTGTTGGTTTGCTCTGGTCACATTCCTCTGATGAGGCAGCCTGTGAGGGCATGGCTTATTCAAACTGACTCTGATGAATTTATCCCAGCCAACTGCAAGTCTTGTTGCAGTAATACCTTTGACAAAACTTGAAGTTAAACTGCTCTGAGTTGATACAGAAATCTCCTTATGCTGCTCCCTGTATAATAACATTAACTTGTGCAGGAGTTGCTGTGGGAGTGTATAAAGAGATTTGTGCTCTGTGGGTAATCTGTAACTTAGAACTGTTCTCAGGATTTTTAACTCCTTAATTAACTCTAATGTGACCAGTTGGCTTCCTATTAAATACACATTCCTGGGATCATCTTTATCACACCCAGGTAGCACAGTCATGAGTACAAAGTGTGAAAATCACACTCTGCCATTCCCATCATAGTCCCAGTATGAGAAAGAACCACTCTTTCTGTTTTAATTTCCAGATAGTTGATGCTCAGTGTGGTTATTTAACATAACTCTCTTCTGTGTCAATGTAGTGACAAAGGTCATCTTCTGAGCCAAGTATATAAACTTTGGTTCTCATTTAAAATGGGCCTCATGATTTCCTTTCTGGTTTATTTGGGGATGGGAGCCTTTGGCTTTCCCCCTGCAGCATCACACATCACTGCAAACATAAAAATGGAGGGTTCTAATGTGGAACAAGAAGCCAGAGAAAAGTTCATCAGAACTTAGTTTACTCAGAGTGTCTGAGCTATGCCTGATGCACCTGCTATGAATTGTAATTTACTTCAAGGGGTTTTCTCAGGCTTTTTTTTTTTAACATTTGCATGTCAATTCATGCAACTGAAAACTCTCTCTGACACTATCAAGTCTCATTGCCTCATATTGCTACCCATTATTACATAAAATCTTTTTTTTCATACAGCTACTTAAGCTGACTTTGAAAACTAAAGAGGTTTTTTTTTTTTTTTTTTAGCTACACTTAAACCAGAAGATTATTTTTTGCTGGCATTTGGAAATACAGGAGTGTCTTTTTTATACTCTGTTGGTTGTTATTTGGCCTTCATTTTCCAGTGGAAGTTAGAAAATAAAAGTAGACAGCTCTTTCCCCATTCATCAGCCATTTCCCCCCAGGATCTGATCACTGGATTATATCATGTTTGCTTTTGGACAAGGTGCTTCACCAGCACTGGCTGGTGTGGATCAATTACCTCTCACCCAGCTGAAATTGTGAGAGCATTGGGGGAAGAAATAAAATTTATGATTCTCGATCCTGACTGATCTTATACACTGTCTGTCTTCTACATAGAAGGTACCACCACTGCTCTGTGGCTCCAGGAAAAAAAAATCCTTCCTGTCTGGAAGTGCTGGAGGGTAAAGCACACAGAAGGCACAAACATGAACAGAGCAGAGATGAAGGGCAGTGTGATTTGCTGAATTTAGTCATTTTTGTATCTGAAAGCTACCAGTGCTATGCATCTTGTGACTATGTTAAATATGCCTTGTTGGGATAATGGGATGTCAGCCAGGACAGAAATGGTTCCAAAGCTCTAATTTTCTTCAGTGCTGAGGGCAGAATGTGCTGTGCCATTGATGTGAGTTAAACTAGTGCACAAGGAGGCTCAGACTGCCTTACAAGGATGCTCCAGAGTAGGATTTCTGAGTGGAGTAGCTGAGCTTGGCTTGTTTTCCATATGGATTCCTGAAGATACTGGAAAATTTAGCTGAGGAAGAACATAACAGCACAAATGGAGATGCAGGCTAAGCCTGCAGACACACTGCAGTTGGCACATGCTGGATTTGCCCCTTGTGTGTGAGCTGTGCCCAGGCACCTGGTGTTCCCTGCAAATATCCCAGGCACTATTTGTGGGACAGATCACAAATTAACCCCAAACCTTGTTCTAGTGCAGAAAAAATTCCCCAGTGTGTTTTGCAGTTCATCATCCTGTAAAGCAACACAGTGTGTTGCTCCTTATTTCACCAAGAAGCCTGTTTAGTTGCTTAAGCTACAGCATAAAGTTACTCTACATTTTTACTACTTTTTGCTACTTTCTCTTCACATAATTTCTGAGTGAAATAATTCCATTTGGCTGATTGATTCAGGAATTTGACTGTCACATTCGAGGCATGACATTTGAAAATGCATGGTAATGGACTTGAAATGTGTTGCTGTAAATTTTAAAGTGATTTTTTTTGTAATGTTGAGGTGGAACACTAATATCCCTTTATTACCCCTAGAAACAATATTTCAAAGTTCACTAATATTCACTGTGTTCCCCTTGTAATTGCATTACTGAAAGAAAACCAATGGGCTTTACAGGCTGGTTGGAAACAGCTTTGCAAAGATTTTTACAACACTCTGTGACAAAAGACAAAAGTAGTTCCAGAGCAGATGAATGGCTCAAGTGCAGTACAGATCCAGCTGCAATGGGCTGGAGCTCCTGTGCTCCATCTCTGCCTGGTGGCTTTCTGAGCCCATCTCAGAGTGGCTTTCTGGTCCCATCTCTGGCTAACCCTGCTGCCCCTGGGAGCCCACAGCACAGCCCTGCTCACATCTGTGCAGGGCAGAGTGCAGAGAGCAGCTGCATTGCCCCTGACCTGCTTGTGTCAGCATAGCTCCTCTTAGAGCTGAGTAAACAGCAACTGGTCAGAAATACAAACTGGGAGTGCGATTATTTATTTAAATTCTTTGTTTTACTTCACTCTGAGCTTTAACAAAGCTCACCTTCATGCTGGTAGTGGGGCTGTGGCTGTAACTGAGGTCACCTCTGGTGAGATTTTAGGCTGAGGGCTGTGATCACTGAGGGCATTCAGTCTGAATGTCTCTGCCACACAGGAATTATTATCCCAGTGCACTATACATTATCAAATTATCCTGCAGTAGTGTGCATTTTCATCTTTGAGGAACTGAGGCCACTTTTGCCTGGTGACTGCACAGCAAAGCTCACCTTGGGAATGAGAGGAGCACCAGGCACCTGCTGGCTACACCTGCCTCTCACAAGGGGAGCAAGAGCCTGATTCCAGGTGCTGCACTGCTTGTGATGTGCAGCAAACCAAAAATTATCTGAGTCCATATCCCAAACAGAGGGTTGACAATAAAAAAAAAAAAAAAAAAAATAAATAAATAAAAATAATTATTTTTTTTTCTTGCAAGCAGAGCATGAAAAACCTGTAGTGAGGAATGAATGGAAACCAGCAAAATGAGACTTTCACAGTCTCTTCACCACCACTATCACAACCATGTTTTAACCTCAACAGTGCTACAAGTTTGAGGTGGAAATTGTGTGTTTGCAATTTTAAGTGGTGATAAATCACTAATCATATTAAAAATTAGTGATCAGCTCACTTGATAAAGAGGAGACAGTTTCTGCAGACTGTCACTTCTCAAGGATAAATAACATGTTTTACAGGGAATGTGCTTCAGCCAGAATAATTAGGGAAAATACAGATGAGAGTTGTATGTCTGATGGAGTTACCCTCTGCTGTTGCTCTCAGAGGGCTCTCTTGAAAATCGTATCTTTAATGGATGTTATGGAGATTTGAAAGAAAATTTGAAACATG
This sequence comes from Muscicapa striata striata, assembly GCA_030060385.1. Taxonomy (NCBI): domain Eukaryota; kingdom Metazoa; phylum Chordata; class Aves; order Passeriformes; family Muscicapidae; genus Muscicapa; species Muscicapa striata. Next base: position 1,778,798 of record JAREIS010000177.1, read on the forward strand.
CGACTTTTTATCTGCTTTTGATGTTACATTCAGCTGCTTTCATCTCGGAGGATAAAAGTAATTGAACAATAATCCCAAAGAGAGTCAAATACACAAATCAATAAACTGCTCTCACAGGAGAATTTATTTTAATGAGCACACTGGTACATCACACTTCCCCAGGCTGGGAGGTTTCCATTAGGTGAGATGTTGTTCCCTTTAGTACAGAAAGTGTGCCCTGATTGGGAACAGACACAATGAATGAGGCAGATCTCAGCTTTCTGCCTCCTTTGAGTGATGTCCTAAATCTTAATTGAGAGTTGAAAGTTTGGCACTGTCTTTTTATTTTTGTGTTCTTTTGGGAAGTATAATGAAAGCCAAGGGTTAGTGCTTCCATTAGGCATAGTGAGAATGGAGGCTGGTGTTAGGCAAGTCCCTCTGAGTCTTTTCCTGCCTTAGTCTGTGATGTACAGAGGAAATTTTCATCCTTTGTATTCCTTTTCTCTGCAGGGCTTTCCAGTGATTCTTTTTTTTAAAAAAATCTATTATGATTTATTCATCTGAACTTTTTATATGCATTCTTTAATAAATCCCAGGGTGGGTGAGGCTGGAAGGGACCACGCTGGGGTCACTGGTGGCACCTCCCTGCTCAGGCAGGGCCATCCCAGGGCACAGGGCACAGGGCACAGGGCACAGGGCACAGGGCACAGGGCACAGGGCACAGGACACAGGGCACAGGACACAGGACACAGGACACAGGGCACAGGGCACAGGGCACAGGGCACAGGAGGCACAGGGCACAGGGCACAGGGCACAGGGCACAGGACAGGGCACAGGACACAGGACACAGGACACAGGGCACAGGGCACAGGGCACAGGGCACAGGACACAGGACACAGGACACAGGACACAGGACACAGGGCACAGGACACAGGACACAGGACACAGGGCACAGGGCACAGGGCACAGGGCACAGGGCACAGGACACAGGACACAGGACACAGGACACAGGGCACAGGGCACAGGGCACAGGACACAGGGCACAGGGACACAGGGCACAGGGCACAGGACACAGGACACAGGACACAGGGCACAGGGCACAGGACACAGGGCACAGGGCACAGGACACAGGACACAGGGCACAGGACACAGGGACACAGGGCACAGGACACAGGACACAGGGCACAGGGCACAGGACACAGGACACAGGACACAGGGCACAGGGCACAGGACACAGGACACAGGGCACAGGGCACAGGGTTCCACAGGCACAGGGCACAGGCACAGGGCACACAAAGTACAACTAGTGCTGAAGAGGGGCTCCAGAGAAGGGGCTTGACCTGGGGTGGAATTGCCTCATCACTTGTCCTCCTAACTGGTGTTTTTAATCAATTATGCTGATTTCCCAAAACCTATAAATGTATATTCATCCAGGATGAGATTTTGTAGACATCTTTCCATAACTGTTTGTCACATTTGTACAAAAGGTAATAAACATGGTTGAAGATGACAATGAGGGAACTTGTTGATTTACTCAAGATCTGGTCTGCTGTTCAAAATTTGTAGGAGCAGGGGAGAAAGGGGCTGGCAGGGATGCTATAAAATTCAACATGAGTGTTGTCCAAGATCTGTTCTGGGAAAGCAGAGTTTTTCAAGGATGCAGGCTAGGACAGGAGCTGGGCAGAAACATTGGTGAGATGGCACTGGGTCCTGGCAGGCAGCAAGCTGAACTAGGGTTGGGAGACCTCCTGAAACTTAAGATAGTCTGAAATATCCTAGGAACTTCTAACCACATTCTGTGATTTGATCCTACATGCTACTTTATGTTATCTTCTTTCAGTTTTTATATGTATATCTAACAAAGTATCCATTATTACACGGTTAGTGACTTCCCTGCAGAAGCTCTGTTTATGTGTAAGACACTTTCTTCATAGCCTAATCAGGAAGCCAAACAAATTCTGATTTTATATCTGATTTTGTGTTTCTGTTACCCAGGTAACCAGACTCCACCCCTATGCAGGAACTGGAAAGAAGGAAACTAGTGAAAGTTTTTTTACAACTGAAGAATGTAAGAGTGGGGCTGTAGTCTTAATGGACTGCAGAGGGAAATGGAAATATGTCCAAAATACATCCTATCATCGGGCAGTAAAATAATCCAGCGTTGGAGGCCTCTTTGTAGGCACTGTCTCTGTATAGACTGTCCATACCATTCTTCAGTAAGCACTGCACTGTAAAGCAACTCAGGTGCATAATCTGCTGAAATTTCTGGGCTTTTTCTCCTTGCAATGACTCATAACTGTACATAGAAATAAATGGGCTTAAAATCAGCTGGTGGTAGAAGCCTCCCATTCTTTCCTTTTGAAGAGCTACATATATAAGAATGTTGTTACTGGCTTGAAGAATATTTTTTGTTTAGAAATCCTTCCTTACATCTTAGGACCCTGGGCATGAGAGTGTCATGATTCAAAGCCCCAAATAATTTATACTTCTGTATAATTTATATTTCTAGAATATTCTATGTCTCATTTAAAATATTTTTAAGCTACAGTTAACCTTCTTTCCTATCTAAAATTAATTGGTTATGGATTAGGCACCAGAATTGGAACTAATACAGCAAGGTGAGAAATGTCTAGGGTCCAGTGTCAATTCCTACTAATTCAAGTATTTTTTTTTCTGAAAGTCCTTCAGAATGAAAATGAGAATTATGTTCCTGGGCTGTCATGGTTCTGAAATGCATCAATTTCTCTTGCCTTGACTAAGACTGTTTTGAATACATAAGTTTAAGAAACAAATCATCTCTGTAAATGCTCCCTTCATATTATTACAATGGCACTGTAGACTAAAAATGTGCTGATGCTTTTTCCTAGACTTAAGATGCCTAAGGTCTGAATTGTAAGACTGAATTGTAAGACAGAAGCTGAAGAGGAAACAATATTTTAAATATTTCTCTAGTCAGTATTAAGACTTAGAATTTAAACATGTTGATTCTGTCTATGATTCTTTAATAACTGATAATTTACAATTTTTTTAAAGGAAACGGGAGTTAACTGCAGAGATTTAAAAGAATTTCTTAAATTGGTTGCAATTTATTTTGAAGTAGTATAATTTTGTGGTAGTATGAAAGTAGGTTGGTTTATTTTTTTGTTGATATAAGGTATTAGAGACCATAAAAGTAACCCAAAACATACAAAGAGACTACATTGCTTGAATGAATAAATGACATGGCTAATATTTGTCATGAAACACAGCATTTTCCAAAATATGTGCAACATAGATTAAGAGAGGATTGCTTAAATTTAAAGCTGGCTGTAGTCTGTTTGAATATGTGTTCCAGATTTGTGAACATTTGCTCATTTGTTATTAGATGAGTCTACAGTGGAGCCAGATGCTTAGCTATAGGGGACACTTGAGCAGCATTTGCTGAGACATATTCACCTTCAGCAAGGGCCAAGAATTGTAAATAGCTATCTTGGGCTAGGACTAAGTTGTTTGAAAATCTAGTATGTCTAAAGAATTTGCCTTCCTCTTATGATTTGTTCAGTAAATCCCTTTAACAGACTTTTTATATTATTTCAGAATCGATCTTAATACATGTAGAGCTCTTTTTACTTTTTCTTGGCATCTCTTCTTAGAATATGGCTCCAGGTTCTTTAGATATTCTTTGGGAATACAAGGGAGTAGTTAGCTTTTGTTTTTCTATACAACATGCACAAAAATAAAGGTAGTATGAGCATACTAACCACGTTCAGATATGCGAATGATAACCTATGTCCAGACTGAATGAATGAGTGTCCAGGTTTTTAAGAATACATACATACATACATACATATATATATATATATATATATATATATGTAAAGATATATTTATAGAAAAAAATCTGATTGAAGAAATTAGAATAGATCTAGTGGACTCTCAGCAACATTTTAAAATGTCACCCCAGCTGTGACAGCTGGACACTTGAAAAACCTGCCCCTTATATGCAAAATAAACAATCCCAATGTATCAGCCTGTTTCCTCAGAATGTATTTTCCTGAAAGCATCATCTGATTGCATATCCAACTAATCACATGGATGCTGTGCTTACTTAAAACTCATTAAGGTTGTGACTGAAAGCAGTATTGTTCAGAGCCCAAATCTTGTAAACTTGAACTGACAGCATCTGCAGAGGCACTACTATACGACACTCAGATGAAAATTTCATTTGAAAAAAAGTGGACAGAGGCCTCTGTTAACTTATTACATTAGTGTTTGAATACTTCATGATTTGAACATATGGGTAGCTTGTCAACCTTGACTGTGATATTTTCTCTAATTTCTTTGCAGTTCCACACCCTGGCCTTTTTGTGCATTAATGTAACAGTTGCGGCTGCATGTGACTCTAATATTTATGTTTCTTTTCATTGAAGTCAGATGACTGTTAAATTTTTAAATGCTGTAACTCATCCTTGAGTTCCAGAGTTCAAATCAGTATCGCTATTTATATGGTCAATGAATTGCTAATTAGGAGGATAAAGAGAAATGAATCCTGGGATTCATACTTACAAGACTGGGGAGAATGTCACATACTAAATCAGAAACATCCTCTACTTTAATTAAAATACTGGTCTTAACATTTCTGTTAAAGTTCAGAAATCATAACATGAACCTATGGTTGCAGTGGCTAGTCACCCACATAAGGAAGTTAACTTGTTTTTTAAAAGCATTATACAAGTGTGCATGGATTGCTAAGAGGCTGGCCTTTCTAACACTTGTTTTGCTCCTGACATTGACTTGGAATAAAATGGTCAGGAGTAAAACAAGCTTTCAAAGGATGAAACTTACAAGGGACAAGGTTTGGTTTTCTGTTCCGTAAGAGTTTCTCATGATTGACTTTCCATCTTTTAGGAGGAGGAGGTTTGCAGCACTGCTGTCAACACAATAATAAAACTATTCTACTCTAATTTCCTAAAGCTACGGCAGTCTTTTTCCAATTAGTCGGCAACTGTTATAGGGATTTTTAATCTAAATTAAAAAAAGTAATCAAGGCAAGGACTCTACTCAGCCCTTAGGGAAGATTATCCATATATTCAGCCTCTTCAATGGCCTTATTAAAAACTGGATATATTGGCAGTCATCCAGCCTGTGTAGCAAAGTCCCTGGGATAGAGGCTGAGGCCTGAGCCCTCAAAAGACTTTCTTTAAAATAAAGCAGCCTGTTTTTTGACATACTTCCTTTTACTTTTCTATTTTTCTACATCCTTAGTTGAAGTGAATTTTTTTACTCTGAGCCCTTAAAAGAGCTTTTGTGTTAAATTAAAACAACATGTTTTGTTTGACATGCTCCTGCTCCTTTTCTTTCCTTTCTTTTTTCCTCACATTCTTGCTTGTTGTGATTTTTACCTTCTGTGATTGCTGCCAAAACCTGAGCTCAAAATTCAGTCAGGGGAGAAAGGGATGTATTCTGTAGTATTAGAGGCAATAAATGCTCTGGTTCTACAAATGTTCCTACCATTCTTTTCAATCTATCCTCTTAACATCAGTGTCCAGTTTATAACGGTATGACATCCAGAAAGTGGGGATGGCTAGAATAATCTCTGCAGACTAGCTTATGACATTACAAAAATATATCTCTGTGTTCAGGAAATGTATCTTGTGTATCTGTATCTGTGCTAACGTATATTTGCACACTGAGGAAGAATCCACTCCTCTGTTCTGATATTTTAGATTCTGGCGTTTGTGACAGCTGTTTGTGTCTGCTTGTGTGTACTCTGGGATTATCTGATCACCACTGTGGTCATTTGCAGGCAATAATTACGTGCTCATTTGCTCACATCTCTCCATCAGGGCTTCTCTTTTCAAGGTATTTCTTTCCTCCTGATATTGCTTCATTGAAGCAATGCTCACACTGACACCAGAATAACACTACCAGAATTCACCTCTGTCATTTCTTGCACATCACTGCTCTTATAGATCCTGAAGAGCACAAGGAGATACTAATTCCAAAGGTTTTGCAGCTAAATAAAAGGAATTTATTTATTCCCCCATTCCCAATCTGCTAGGCTGTCTCTCAGGGCATCCACATAAGTGGTGTGTCCCATAAACTTTGCTCTGAGCAAGAGTAAGTGCTACTGCATTATGGCCTGGGGAAAAGGAAAGCGAAAAAAGGGCTGTTTCAGTGAAAGTT